>CM053787.1:647703786-648903786 GCA_028749045.1 Cupressus sempervirens
CCAAAATCCTCTAACAAGGTAGACTTAACAGTCTTTTGTCATATATCTTTACCGAGTGCATACTTCATTGTATGTTTGTAAAACCTTTAACAAGGTGGACCTAGCAGTCCTAATTGCTCCTAATAAAACATATCATCAGAAGTGATCATTGTAAGCCTTAATAGGCCAACTTTATGTTGTAGTATTGAAGTTTTGTGGGCATCATCCCCACCCCAGTTTTACTTTCTATTTGGAAGGTTTCTAGGTCACCAAATTATTGTGTTCATGTGTCATGTTTTCAGTTTCTCATGCATGCAGTTGAATCTAATTTAATGAATTAAATGATTATTGGATTATTGCAATTAAGATCTGAATTTGATAAAAAATTTAAGGTTACTGATTCACCCCTCCCCTCTTAGTAACCAACATACTCTTGAATATTTCCAATAGGTGGGACCCACTTCAAGAGTCATTCTACTAATGTTTTCATCATTTTTAACTTGCAAGTAACCCAAAATACTAACGTTTGTTGTTGTTTGAGTGTGTTGCACGCGAGTTGGACTTTGACACTTGTAGGATTCAATGCAAGAAAAGAGGTCAAGGTGACAACATTCCCATGGTCAGTTTTTACACAACAACAAAAAATGTCTAATAGCAAGATTGTGAGAAGGGTTGGTGGGAATGTTCATAGATCAACAAGATCATAGTGGTTGCTTGACTAAAAAAATTGGCCAAAATTTCTTATTTTGTATTCATAGAAAATAATTCATCATAAAATATTTTCTACCAAGAGGAATTGTACTTACCTAATTGGAGAAGAGATCTTCCCATCATTTAGCTAGTTTTGTCATGTATAGGATAGGTCTAGGGAGAAGGCAATTACCCCCAATTTGTTAAACTCATCACAACCAAGAATCATAAATTCTTGATTTTAAATGATTTTTTTTTATCTAATGAGTACATGACTCATTTTCTCTATTAATGGTTTCTCCATAAAT
The DNA here is from genome assembly GCA_028749045.1 of Cupressus sempervirens. NCBI lineage: Eukaryota > Viridiplantae > Streptophyta > Pinopsida > Cupressales > Cupressaceae > Cupressus > Cupressus sempervirens. The sequence goes on from CM053787.1 coordinate 647,704,764, forward strand.
TGTAAAGAGAGTAACAAATTTGATTTATAGACTCTAGGTGAGCTATTATTTCTCTTCTCGTATTGTGTTTTAATCCCTCCAAGGGTATCTCCTCTTAGACCTTCCCAAGGCCTCTAGATACTAGGTTTTACCTTCCCAAGGTTTCTATCGAACCCAATCAATCTTGCACTTCCTTGTTCCCAACTAGGAAATCTAAATCACAAGGGTTTCTACCAATAGGACCATATTCCTAATAGGGTCTTTCAAGTCTCTTTCAATCACTTATTTCACCTTTATAATAGTGAAGTTCTGGATTTACATTAGTTTTCCAAAATACAACTTGTTATGTAAACTATGCCTAATAGACCTACTAGAATTAGGCCTCCATTCTTGATTTCTCCAACCTATCTCTTAAACTTGCTAAAAAAGGGCACAAAAATTTGAGCATTTTAGAATCCCATTTTGATTCTCTAAATAATATCTCAATTCGATATGTGGGTTCTTCCAACTACCCACCTTTTCACAAAACCCTCCTTTCTAAGCTTTTAGGCATTCCAGAATATGTTTCAACACTTGGTCTTTATTCACCATATAAAGAACTTAGCACATCAACCTAATCAATGATTTAGGTATATTAAACATCAAATAACATCAAGGTATGATTGTGTCCACTAGTTCAATCTTCACAACCTACTTTCTTGGTGTTTACAGTAGCTTCCTAGCTCATCACTAGACAATGATCAACCTAGGGCTTCCCATTAAAAATAGAAAACCAGTCAAAACCATCCTAACTTTGAGAAAAATGAAAACTATATAGTCTAACCTAACATTCCATTAATTCATGGGATACTCCAACTATGGAATGTCAGGTAGAATGCCGTTATTTTGTACAAACCTTGGTTTGAGAGGGTTTTAAACCTATTTACATTAAAACTCACAATCAATCCACCAATGTGCATTTAGAAATTTTAAATCAACTGCAAATGGAAGATAAATTTAATCTCTATCTACAACCAATGATTCTAGTTAATCACCAATCTAGTACAATATGGAAATGTACGAAAAAAATACATGAAAATAGTGTATTGTTGCAAAAATGATGGTTTAGATTGCTTGCCAACTAACCAAATTCAATTTTCCAAGGCTCTTATAAGCTCTTGGAATATTTATAGTACCCTCTAACTTATTTTTAGACCATAAATGACAAGAACCCACAATTTTCATAAAGTTACACAAATTGTTAGGTTGCAACTTTGCATTTTTTGAGCAACATTGACAACTTTGTTGTAACTTAACTCAAAACTTATCCTAATGGTTCCAACACTTTATATTGGCCACCTGAACATAAAATATGACCTTAGACATGTTAACCTATTCTTTGAATTATTTTTTCCCATGTTGATGCAAGTTGACCACCTAGTTACAATATGCCAACCTTGGGGTTTTTCACAACAAAATTGTCCTTCTTTGGTCGATCCTTACTAAAATTGTTGCCAGAAGGATATATTACATATTGAGAACTCAAAAAACAATAAAATTCAAAGTTCTCTAAGGTGCTCATACAACAAGACTTTTAAAATAATTTCCCATAGCTACATCCATACATGGGTTACACATGTTAAACATTGAGGGTTTATTTGTATGCCTCAAAGTTCCCTAATTATCAAAATTTCTAATAACTAAGGCAAGAGGGTGAATGAGACTTTTCTTATGAACCTTGGAGGAATTTCCATTTTGTAGAGATAGGGTTTCTATTTGGCGAGAATTGTTTTAAACCTAAATTTATAATCCCCAATTGAGCATTTGTTCCCCACCTGGTTTGATGCTCGAGATCTCTCTAACCATGTCTTTTGGTGAAGCAATGAGAAGGACACAAAACCCCATTCATGGGTTTTAAAATTCATACTAGAATAGTATTGGTACAAAAAAAATTGTATTTGATGCCTTATCAATAGATATAGTCGTCTACTACAACTTAAAAGTTAGTCCTCCCTCTACTTTTTCATTTGGTGATTTTTTGAGAATATAATTTATAACTAGTTATACAAGTCAATATATTTACTTTTGGAATGATTTTAGTTTTATTTATGTATAAAATAATTTTCCTTCTCATATCTAAAGTAGTTTTCAATGAGTTGGATATGCAATTGACATGCTAGAGTCAACTATGAAGGTAATGTCTATTTTAGGATAATAGAAAAAGGGCAGTACATGGTTATTTTATCATTAACATTTCATTAGGTTGAGATTGTTTTGGACTCTACTAAACAAAATTTTATTTTATAATATATCAATTCATCTATTCATTAGAAAAGACTTGCCAAATACTTTCTTTAAACAAAATTGACTTGTCTTATGCATAGATTACATGTCAAAATGAGATACTTGCAAAAAAAACTAACCTACGAGTTCAATCAACAAAAGGGATCAAACAAAAATTTACTCACCAAACTTCATAGAATACAATGACTTACAAGGATTCACGTAAAGAGTTGTAACCAAAATTTTCATAGAAGAAGCCTTCAAGAAAACCATTTTAACATATCAAACGTAGTGAGGAGACACCTATGAAGAAATAGTTTTTTTAGATTATATGATAGGACTATATGTACATATAAGTTTATAGAATCTTTTCTTTTATTCCAACATGGTTGTGTCTACACCTCATATTTAATGACTTCATACAAACATGTATAGTTAGTTACTTCCAAGATAAAAAATGAATGTGGAACCTTTTTTGGATTACATAAGCTTGACTTCAATGTCAGAATAGTTTATTCACTTGATATAATCAGTTTGAATAATATTATTCAGCAAAAAGTATCAAAACTTTTGTACTTGTTATAGTCACTGAATAACTTAAGCATATACAATTATAACAAATCAAAACTTCCCCATAGTAACAAAATGGGAATAAAAAAGAAGTATGATGAAATAGCAATAAAAATATCAACAACTGGTCATTTCAAAACTAATATCATCAGAGTGTTAAGGAGGTTATAATCATCCTTCATTAGGACCCCATACATCATTACTTTCTAGAGACTCAAGGAAATATGTAGCAAACAATTCACCATTCCAACTTGCGAGGACATAATCTTTTGGAGCATCATCAATAGGTTTTGTTGCATTTTCAGGTGTATTACTATCAAGAACAAAGTTTTGGGTATCATTAGAAAGATTTAGATCATTCATCATCTTTTCCAATGGATTCAATTCTTCAGGATCCAACATATCTTGATATTGATTCAAATAGTTAATGGCTTTGACATCATCCTTATGAATAAGTAGTAATCCATCATAGAAAAGCATCATAAACTTAGCCATAGAAATCTCCAATGAAGGAGAGATCTGTGACATAATTTTAAAAATGTGGGAATTTACATATAAACCCAATAAGTCTTCTATCTTTCTTCTGAAAGACTTCTTCATTTCTCACTTTCCATAAGAACCATAAAACCTCATAAGTAAGAGCAAGTTAGGAATAGTTGTGATTAGAATCAAAGATTTTAACATGGCCTGCTAATTTTCAATCCAAGAAAGAGAAAGTTTTGTGTTCCACAAAACTAGACTTCCTAAAAAGATTGACCAAACCATAATGGAAAAATCACACCAAAAGAAAACATGTTCAAAAGACTCCGGGGTATCACAAAGATTATAGTGACCAAGATTAAGACCTACTGAGTCTATATCAGAGCCTAAAGCAAGATCTTTTTATTAACAATAGCCATCTAAAACACAACTTTTTAGGTTCAACTTTAGATTGACAAAAATATTGAAAAAAAGAAAGACCAATAAGAAAATGGATAATAAAATCCCCAACCCTAGATCACTATCTGGTAAATGTCTGAATCTGAAACAAGCATACTATATATTTTCTTTGTAGTTACTTAACTAAGCCAAGTCCCATCACACCACTTCATCTGCTTAAGGAAGCTATTTGAATCAATCAAGTTAGAAAAGTTATAGTTGTCGATTGCATTTATGATCAAAGTATACAATCTAGACTTTTAAATTTTCATAGAATAAATATTTAAATATTATCACCATAAAGTAGTAACAATAAATGTTTAAATATTATCATCATATTGTATTTATAAACTATCTCATTTGGCTTCCTGATATATGAATTTTGCTTTTGTCAAGTAGAGAGATGCATACTTACATCCCCAAGAAATTGTTTATGCTAAAAACTAAAAGCTTAAGATAAATTTAAACAAAAACTCCATAGGAAAAAGTTATAGGAACAACCCAAAGACATGACGACAAAATAAGTCCTTGAAAGTTAAAGGAAACAAATGTTGCATGGGAATCAAATGCATGCATATACCGATAATGAAAAATAAAGACATAGTGAAAGTAAACCAAGTGTAGTTACACATTCTATAAGAGAAAGTTAGACAATAAAAAAAATTGTTGAGCAGAAAGGTTACATATGCACTTGATTTTATGTCTACATGGCTTGCAAGGTTCCTTGGTTTCAACAAATAGCTTTGCACACAAAGGGAAAATTAGATAATAGTAAATATGACTATGCAATTTAAAGTGAAAAGGGGTTTTCAATAACTAGAGTAATTAGTCCTCAATCTACATATCCTCATGCCATGATATAGTTAACCACGTATCCCATTAGTTCTCCTGTTTGTCCATATACAAATTATCTTGTGTGGAGTTATGAACCTAGAAAACTAAAGGCTCTACACAACCCTCCCCAACATGATATGTGAGTCTTTTCATCTAAACTATGTCAAATTTTGCTTCTTCTAAAGCTATTTATTTCTCAATTGAAATAACACATGAAAGAAACATGAAAAAGACATGGCAAATAGTCAAAGACTAGATACCTTCCATACAGTTACTCTTTATTATAGACCTGACCAATAATAAAATGTGAAAAACAAAGGTGGATAATGGTCACAATATTTTGTTTGACATGGTGGGAGGGTTTTTCAAATAGAAGATAAAACTAGATAATGGTGAAACCTTATAGATAATAACAAGAAAAAATGACTCATTCACATGTATAAAAAGTGTGAAGCAAGTTCAAAGAGATGAAATAGAACTAGTTAATAAAATGGATGAAATAGTAGAATAATAGAGGCCTGGGCAAAATAAAAGCACAAACAAACCAAAATAATGAAGCATAGCGAGAATAAGGGAGCCATGTGTAGAGATACCATATAATTGAAATTATAAGACATGAACAACATTTAAGTGAAGCTTGGCATTTGTGAATGAATATTGGTTGTATTTGCATAGTAAAAATATTTGGGTTACATCACTGAGGCATATATATCATCTGACATACATGTCATCTGAGTTTTCTAACATGCTAAATCTTCAAAATAAACTCAAAAGTTGGCAAAATATTACCCAAGAAGCTACCTAAGATAGTAGAAGTTGTCAAATGAGCACATATAATTACATTGAAGTGACCTATATTTAGAACTATTAATACAAAAATATAATCAACCAACTTAAAGGTGTCCTTCCACACAATAGATAACATCCTGCAATGCTTTCTAATCCATATGCCCTAGTGTTGTATGAACATAAGGAGCATGTATAACAACAATATATTTGTTTTCAATATTGAATCTTTTTTATGAACTGGTTAAGTTTAACCATTTCTCTTTAATTAAGCATATCCTTGTGTGTAATGGGCACCCCTAAATGTCCCAAAAACTAAACCAAATTTCTAAAAGGAATTATGTCAAACAGTTTGCATTCAACCTCTTATTTCTCCTTTTAATGTTTTAAACCCCTTATAACTCTAGAAATCAAATGTTTATTTGTTTGTTGTGTTTTGTGCATGGAATTGGTATCATACAACATAAAAAAGAAAGAAACTACAATAATATGCAAAGTGGAAATGAACTGCTGCCAATAAAATGTTATTTTCAAAATTCATAAAACCAAATACATGGCAGATTTATCAACTCACTAATTACTTCAGCATTATTGACATAATACTCCAGCCCATGCTTTCGAACTTGCTGCTACAATGCCACGTGAATAGTGTTGCTTGAATAGTGCCGCATGAACAGTGTTGCTATAGTACTTTGTCCTTCAATCAATCCACTACCTTTGTAATATCATTCCCTCAAAGCGGCATAAGCGTCGGACAAGTAGTGAAGAAGATATGAGCAAAATACCAAATCTGCCTGTAGCTAGAAATGCAACTAAACTACCTGATAATGAAGCCGATAACAAAGAATTCCAAAGGCCAAACCCCAAGGGAATGACATCTAGAATGTTACAAGAGAGGATAAATGTCCTCAAATGCCAAGAACGGAGCTGCAACTCACACACCAATTTCTTCTCATATTCAACCTGTCTAATGAAGCCACAAATGCTTCCTTTTATTCAATTTCCAAGGGTGCACTCAACTCATATGGGCAATGTGGGATAAAAGATGTGTAATATATAAAACATGTATTAAAATACCCCTTATGTCTCCCTTGGGTACATATCCCCATAAAATAAATATTAAATTAACACTTTAATATTTTACAATAAAATTAGACGTTACTTTAATAAAACTTCAGGCATTAAAATGTATTAGCAATCGGACTCCGAATAATGCGAGTGTAGCTCATCGAAAAAAGCTCTCACCGAGGAGTATCAAATCCAATCACCAAAATTGACCTGCACTATGTCCTGCCGACTTACTAAAAATAGTAAGTATGCCTGAAACTGAGTAAATCAACTTCGTTTTGGCCCAAACTGGAAATGACTAGGCCAAAACACTCTAGGATCCCATTAAACCCTTTGTTAGCCCTTGGGACTATGTAGAACAAGGATAATGCACACACACTTGGTCAACTGCTAAAATGGGGACATTACAGTTCGCTCCCCTTGAAATTGCTTGTCCTCAAGCCATCTCAGTCCAGCCTGCTGAATAACCTGCTCACTCTCCCATGTAGAATCTTCCTCCGGCAGGTCTTTCCATCTGACCAAATACTCCTTCACTATCCTATTTCTAAGCTTCCTCTCTTTGGTGTCCAGAATAGCCTCAGGTACTAACACAAGCTTCCACTCCTCATCCAAAGGGGGTAAATCTACAAAAGGCACTACACTCTGACCAATGGCTTTCTTAAGCCTAGACACATGAAACACATTGTGCACTCGATTGCCCTCTGGAAGCTCAAGCTCATAGGCAACTTTGCCCACTTTGCGAATCACCCTGTAGGGACCATAAAATCTAGGTTTCAACTTTTCAGCTCTGCTCTTCTTTAGCGATGACTGTCTATATGGTTATAGCCTCAAGTAAACCATATCCCCTACCTTAAAGCTACGCTCTATTCAGTGCTGATCAACATACAATTTCTGTTGATTCTAGGCCTGTTGTATATTCTCTTTGAGCACTTTCAGGATGTCCTGACTATCCTGCAATAAGTTTTTGGCTTTGGGCACTCTACTGTCCCCCAAAACTAAATCCATGAAGCTAGGTGCTTCATAACCATAGAGTGCCATGAAAGGAGTCATCTTGATGGACATATGATAAGTGGTGTTATAACAATACTCTCCCATATGCAACCATCTGATCCAAGCCTTTTGTTTTGTAGTTACATAGTTCCTCAAATATCCTTCCACCCATTTATTCACAATCTCTGTTTGCCCATCTGTTTGCGGATGATAACTAGTGCTAGGTGTAAGATATGTACCACACAACCTAAACAACTCTTGCCAAAAAACACTCATAAACTTACTATCCTGGTCGCTGACAATGAATCTGGGCAACCCATGTAACCTGAATATCTCTCTAAAGAAAAGATCTGCCACCTGTGCTACTGTGTAAGTGGATGGAATAGCAAAGAAGTGAGCAAACTTCGTCAAGCGGTCCACCACCACATAGATGCAATCCCTTCCCTGCACTCGTGGTAAACCAGTGATGAAGTCCATCGAAATACTTTCCCATTTCCTATTAGGAATGGGCAAGGGCTGTAATAAACCTGCAGGAAATGTGTGCTCTCCCTTATTCTGTTGACAAACCACACACTCACTGACATACCTCTAAACATCATCCTTGAGCCCTTTCCATGAAAACCGCTCTCAGATCTACCTGTAGGTCTTGAAGACCCCCGGATGTCCAGCTGTGGGTGCATCATGAAATGCCTTCAGTATTGCCTCTCTCAAATGTGATGACGAAATCAAATAAACCCTGTCCTAAACTCTGATCAATCCATCTATCACCTCATAGTGATCATCCTATATGGTACCTGAAATCAATCCAAAAGCCCAAGCATCTCTGACATACTCTGCTCTAATCCGATCTCTCCAATCTCCTGAAATCTCTGCCAGAGCACATAAGTGAGGTCTCCGAGATAAGGCATCAGCCACCACATTTTTCTTACCTTTGACAAACTCTATGTCAAAGTCATAAGCCTAGAATTTAGTCACCCATTTTTGTTGTCGGTCATTAAGATCACGCTGGCTCATGAAGTATTTAATACTGTTGTGATCAGTCTTGATCACAAAACGTTCACCTACCAAATATGATCAAAATTTGACCAATGCATGCATTATGGCCAACATCTCCCGGTCATAGACAAAATAACTCTCCTCAACTCCCTGGAGCTTCCTACTCTCGAATGCAATGGGATGCTTCTCCTGCATCAATACTGCTCCAATCCCATCACCTAATGCATCACAATGAAGCTCAAAAGGCTTCATGAAATTCAGTAGAGCTAGAACTGGACATGAAGACATTACCTGCTTGAAATGCTCAAAACACCTCTGTGCTGCCCTTGTCCACACGAAGGCTCCTTTCCTGGTAAGATCTGTCAAGGGTGTAGCAATCTATGAGAATCCCTTAACAAACCTCCTATAAAAACCACATAAACCAAAGAATTCCTTAAGCTGTGTAAGGTTTGTGGGAGTAGGCCACTCTACAATAGCTCTAATCTTTTCGAGATCAACCCGAACACCATCTACACTAATGATATGCCCAAGGTAAAGGATCTCAGTCATGCCAAACTCACATTTAGATTCCTTGGCATACAATGACTCTCTCTTCATAATAGATAACACCTCCTCCAGATGATGTAAGTGCTCCTCCCAGGTCCTACTGAAGACCAAGATGTCATCAAAGAAGATCAAGACAAATCTCCTCAGCCGCTTCCTCAATACTTGGTTCATACAACTCTGAAGTGTAGCGGGTGCATTGGTTAGACCAAATGGCATAACCATGAACTCAAAGTGGCCATAGTGACATCAGAAGGTTGTTTTCTCAATGTCCTTTGCTCTCATCCTGATCTGATGGTATCTGGATCGCAAATCAATTTTGGTGAAGAAGCATGCTCCATGCAACTCATCAATCAGCTCATCAATCCTAGGAATGGGATACCTATTTTTAATTGTTTTCTTATTTAGTGCCCTGTAATTGATGCACATATGCATCGTCCCATCCTTCTTCTTTACCAATACTACTGTTGAAGCAAAGGAGCTCTTACTAGGTCTGATATGCCCCATCTCCAATAAATCCTTAATCGCTTTCTCTATCTCATCCTTATGTTTCTTAGGATGACGATAGGGAGTAATCATAACTGGTTTGGCTCCCTCCTCGAGCTCAATAACATGTTCCATCCCTCTGCCAGGAGGAACCCCATGAGGAATATCACTAAATACTTTAGTGTGTCTATTAAGTATCTTCTGGATATCTGGTGGATGACTCTTTTCTTGTCGCTCTGGTGAAGTTGGCATAATGTAGCACTCTGCCGCCCACTCTATGTCATCATGACAAAAAAAGTCTCTGCATTCTCCTCAAGGACACTACTCTGCAACCTCCATCTGAAAGTCCTCTAAGTACCACAGTTTTTCCCTCATGCTGGAATCTCATTTTAAATTTTGCTAGGTTGAGTGTGAACTCAACTAGTGAAGCCATCCATGTCATGCCGAGGATGACATCATAATCTCCCATGTCCACAACATAGAACTCATCCTCCAACTCGTAGCCATCTCCAAACCTGATGCGAATATTAGATATCTTCCGAGTGCATAATAATTTATCACTATTAGCCACCATGATTCTAAACCCATCATGCTCCTCTATCTGTAACCCTCTCCTGGCTACCAACTGTGCATCTATGAAGTTATGTGTAGCCCCAGTGTCAATAAGAGATATCACTTTCTGCCCCTGGATAGTACCCCTGACCTTAAATGTGATTGCCTTTTGGGCTTCTGTCAAGCGTGCCAATGATCTATCATCCTTAGGAATGCTGCTCTCCTCTATAGTGTTACCCTCATCTGAATCAGAGTGTTGATCCCCCCCCTCTGACTCTGACTCTTCTGCTGAAAATACTCTATTTGATTTGCCTTAGCCTTGAGAGAACATTTATGAGATAAGTCCCAAGGCTCTCTACAATGGAAGCACAGCTTCTTCTTTCGAAGTTCATTCAAGGTTTCATTGTCTAGTCCTTTTGATGCTTCTTGGGGTTTGCTATACTCTTTCTGAAATAGTTTTTTGTCTTTGTCCTTGCAGTAGGAAGAATCTGTTGAATGGTTTTTTCCTTTGTATACCGAAGGGGCTAAATCTCATGCCTTTTTAGTTGCTTCAACTAAGGTGAGTGGATCATGTCCCTTCACCCAACCTCGCAATGGATCAACAAGACCATCACAAAATGACACCACCAATCTCCTAGGAGAGATATTAGTAACAAGTATAGACAAGCGCTGAAACTCAGTCATGTAAGCATCCACAAAACCTGACTGTTTTAACCATGCTAGCTCCTTGAAATGTAACTTGGGATCCCTAGTGTCAAATCTCTCAATCAATTTTTTAGTGAATTCCTCATAGGATGTAATTTGATTATGCCCCAAAGTCACCATGCCATGATGCTACCATTCATGTGCAACGCCATCCAAGTGCATAGCTGCATACTTGATAGCCTCCTCCTCAGGCATAGGATTTAGCTGCAAGTATGTATCTACCTTCTGCACCCAAGCTCGTGCAGTCATCTTCCCTAAAGCATCATAATAAGGTAAAGAAAGTTTTCCAACCTTCTTTCTCAGCTCAAAGTTTTGATTCCTCCCTCATGCTCTAGGCATGTGTCTCATCCTCAAGTCCATATAATCTCTGAGGGAAATATCCGCCTGAAACTTCGGTCCACTAACCTCCCAGTCCCTCTTGAACTGATCCTATAACTCAGTAATCTGCGGTTCGTTTACTGGTTGAATCGGATCTCTGGGTGGGAAAGTGGATAGAAGATGTCTCGAGCTCACAGTCCGTGTTGGGCGTGCAACGTGTCTAAAGTTATCAGCCTCATTCCCATTGTTGTCGTGTCCATTATTACCATTAATGTTATTCTTAGGACCATTGTTGTTGCCTTGGCCTCCATGGTTATTGTTTCCCCCATTGTTATTGTTTCCCTCATTGTTATTGTTTCTGTTGTTGGCATCCCCTGGATTAATATTGACACCCATCTGTCTAGCCATGAGCTGCAACATCATGTCCATTCACCTATTCTGCTCCTGCTGCATATGCTGCCCCTGCTCTAATGTATCCAGTAACTATCTAAACATTACCTCCCCCTGATATGGACTGGCATTCCCACCTCCGCCTAATCTTGTATTCCTGTCATCTCGATCACCCATATTATTGTCCTGATCAAAGAATATCTCCTTTGTGTCTATATGGCTGGATTCAATGTCCACCTGCACGAATGTACTAGACTGTTTGCTTTGCAAGTCTGAAATTCTATTTTGTCTTGCTCCGGTATCGTGAAAATTATAAGGCCCCTGTCGCATGCTTAAACATAAATGCTTAGCCTGTGCTTTTTTTATTTATTTTTGATTTTAGTGTTTTGACATTTCGTCAAACACTTTTCTCTCTATTGGCTATTCCAAATTCCCTATAAGACCTCCACAGGATGGTAGGACTTATAGCTCTGATACCATTGTAATGGGCACCCCTAAATGTCCCAAAAACTAAACCAAATTGCTGAAAGGAATTATGTCAAACAGTTTGCATTCAACCTCTTATTTCTTTGTTTAATATTTTAAACCCCTTATAACTCCGAAAATCAAACGTTTATTTGTTTGTTGTGTTTTGTGCATGGAATTGGTATCATACAACATAAACAAGAAAGAAACTACAATAATAAGCAAAGTGGAAATGAACTGCTGCCAATAAAATGTTATTTTCAAAATTCATAAAACCAAATACATGGCAGATTTATCAACTCACTAATTACTTCAGCATTATTGACATAATACTCCAGCCCATGCTTTCGAACTTGTTGCTACAGTTCCGCGTGAATAGTGTTGTGTGAATAGTGTCGCATGAACAGTGCTGCTACAGTACTTTGTCCTTCAATCAGTCCACTACCTTCGTAATATCATTCCCTCAAAGTGGCATAAGCTTCAGACAAGTAGTGAAGAAGATATGAGCAAAATACCAAATCTGCTTGTAGCTGGAAATGCAACTAAACTACCTGATAATGAAGCCGATAACAAAGAATTCCAAAGGCCAAACCCCAAGGGAATGACATCTAGAATGTTACAAGAGAGGATAAACGTCCTCAAATGCCAAGAACGGAGCTACAACTCACACACCAATTTCTTCTCATATTCAACCTATTTAATGAAGCCACAGATGCTTCCTTTTATTCTATTTCCAAGGGTCTGCTCACTCATATGGGAAATGTGGGATAAAAGATGTGTAATATATAAAACATGTATTAAAATACCCCTTATGTCTCCCTTGGGTACATATCCCCATTAAAAAAATATTAAAGTAACACTTTAATATTTTACAATTAAATTAGACCTTACTTTAATAAAACTTCAGGCATTAAAATGTATTAGCAATCGGACTCCAAATAATGCAAGTGATAGCTCATCAAAAAGCTCTCACCGAGGAGTATCAAATTCAATCACCAAAATTGACCTGCACTGTGTCCTGCCGACTTACTAAAAATAGTAAGTATGCCTGAAACTGAGTAAATCAACTTTGTTTTGGCCCAAACTGGAAATGACTAGGCCAAAACACTCCAGGGTCCCATCAAACCCTTTGTTAACCCTCGGGACCATGTAGAACAAGGCTAACGCACACACACTTGGTCAACTGCTAAAATGGGAACATTACATTGTGCATAGAAAAATACTGACATGAGACTATATCTTCCTTGTGAATTAGGATTTTCCCCTCCTACAGCAACACCATGAACCTGTCCCTAGAGATTTCTAAAGCAATAATAATTTGTGACATGATTTGAAAATGTATGAGTTTATGTTAGAGTAAAAGGTTTATTATCTTTTACTTACTCTTACTCTTAAGATTTCATTATTAGAGTATTGACTTTTGTCTGTTCATGGATGTGATATTTAATATTTCTTTTCTTTTATTAAATATTACATTATCTCTTTAGGGTTTCTTTAGGGTTTCCTTTTTGAGAATGGTTGATCTCCTTTTATAAGGATTGATCCCCTTGTATTTTATAACACTTCTGATTCATTATTTTCTCTCTTGAATATATTTTCATCTTTGAGAGCCACTCTTCTCTCCTTGCTTCTCTCTTCCTTGTAACAGGTTATTTGCTTGCAAGTGATCATTGTGCATTCTGTGAAGTTGGGTTTTACATCATTTGCACACCAACTTCTACATGGTATCAAAGCACTTCCTACAACTTCCTATTCTTGTTTTAAGGTTTTTGGTGAAGCATTCGGATTGAAGGTTTTAGATACCCCTTTTCTTGGGTTATGAAGGGGGTCATTTTTTTGGTGCATTTTTAGTCCAAATGGACCTCACCATTGGATTTAAAAGGCCCCAAAACCCCTATTTTCATATAAAGTTTGTCCATTTTGGACAAAGTTATTGTTGCAGACTTTTTTTTGGCACTATTTTATGTGTCTTTATGGATCTAGGGGTCAAATTTTGGAGCACTTTGAGCCCAAATGGACCTCACCGTTGGACTCAAAGTGCCCAAAAACCCCTATTTCCATATAAAATTTGTCTTGTTTGGACACCGTTACATTTCAGACTCTCGAGCATGCCTCACAAGGCAAAAAAATTAAAAACTTTGAGCCTCTCATGTGCCACCACAAGGTAGCATGCAGTTGGCTAGGAAGCACAGCAGTAGCCCAATGGTTGTTGCTACTAGTTGACCACCATTGATTGTCATCAAAAAAATATCACCCATTGTCGTCGCCCGTCAACCACCGCCCACTGCTCACGAACCACTACCGACTGCTGCCGTCGCTAGCTAACCACTCGCCAGCCACTGCCACCAATATTGGTGCCACCTCTACTTGGCATTGGCCCTAAGCACATCAGCCACCACACAGTAGTGCAAGAACATGCCATGTGGCACCTAGTCGAGCTCCAAACACATGGCAAATGCCCTTTTAGGAGCCATGCAGCTCACCACTGCATGATACATGTCACCCCTGCAACATTGTCCTCCTTCATGGCAACCACATCAACATGCGACATTTCATGATATGTCAGTGTGGGTTTTCCTATGATGATCAAATGACCATCAAATTTAAGCTATTAAAGTGTTGATGTTAGCATTGTGTCATCACTGCATAAGCATTTTGGATGCCTTCTAGGCCATAAGGAGAAGCTTTTAGGTTTTTGCTCATAACTTGAGCATACAGACTCCATTTTGGAAAATGAAATATTGTCAGAAAATTGTTCAGAGCCTGTTGTGATGGTACTAGTTTTATCAGATTTTGATGTTGTTTAGGTACCTAGTCTCATTGTCAAAGGTCAAACTTCCTTTTTGCACTCCGAGGGCCATATCTTTTGCATCTGAGCTCCATTTTTGGACAACAAAAAGGCATTGGAAAGCTCTTACAATTATCTATCCAGATATATTGTCCTCTTCATCAAAATATTTCAAACGTACATAAGTTACTCATTTGAAGCTTTTTGTTTTGTCTCATTGTATAACATTACTTTTAGCTGCTGGGGTGGGGGTGTTTTCAATTTGTTGTTTATCTCATTTACTTTAGTACAACATATATCTTTTAAAACCAAAACACCTTCTCTAAAACAATGGTCAAGACCTCTTCTTGTCTAGCTCCTCTAAACCCACATAACTATCACACATGGGTAGTTGTCATGACACAATTACTTCGTTCCAAGGGTTTGCAGTTTTTTTTGAATGAGGGTCAGCCTCTATTTTAGAGTTTGTTAAAGACATATGAGTACATAAATAAGGTGGATGAGGCCATGGATCTTATCTCTCTTAGAATTGTAAACAACTTACAATTTCATCTTGATGAGTGTACTACTCAAGAAATGTGGCTCAAGTTCAAGACCTTGTTTGGTATAGTTAGTGAGTTCAAGGTACTTCAGCTTGAGCTAGAGCTTACATCACTTGTACCTAATTCTTTCCCCACTAATAAGGACTTTGTGATGAAATTCAAGCAATAAAGATCATTGTTACAAGGTTGTGGTAAGACGAAGACAAGTAAAGAATGCATTTTCTTATTACTGTCAAAGCTTCGGGGAAGCTTTCAGATTTTCTCCTCTACTTTTCACTCCACTGTGGATGTATTGGGCACTCATTTCACCATGTTGACATTTGAGGAATTTTGTGATCGTTTGACTAGAAAACAAGCCAAGCTTTCCTAGTTGGATTCTCTATCAAGATCAAAGACCACAACATTGGTTGCACAATCATCTACATTGAAGTAGAAGCAGACACCAAAGCCCAAGAGAGATTTGGTTGGTTGTGAGCATCCCTCTAAGCCATTTACATAGTCTCCTTCCAAACCACAATCCAATCCTAAAAAGGGAAATTCTTCTAAGTTTGTTGAGTCTTCCTCCAAGACTAAGAAGACCACAGGTGATCCTCGTAGTTTTTGTGGCAAGGAAGGACATCTAGTTTGCAAGGGTTGGAAATGGTTAGAGGCTTTAGAGAATGCCATGTAGTAGCATCACATCTCCTCTCCTTAGACACCTTTTGTAACTCCCCGCCAGAGAACCCCAAAAGAAATTAACCTAAAGTTTCACTAAGTTTGTGAAACATTTTTTTTTGAAAGATAATAAACAACAACAAATATAAGATAGAGGAAGCAATAATAATAAGAGATAAAATAGCGAAAGTAATAACTCACATACATAAAAAATAGATTACATCTCCTAAGGGTCCCATGACGTTGAATCACATTTAAGTTTAATTAATACTAAATCTGATACATAACAAAAATCCACATCATGGAATAATCACAAGTATGAATCCAATTAAATAATATACAATTCTAGGATGCCACTAGGCAATAAGCAGAATACTTAATCATCCACTGTACAAGTCACAGGGTATGAAAAGCTCAAAGAATATACAACATATATAAAATACATCATCTCATAAGATCTATGATAAATCAAGTACAATATAATAGGATATAACCATCCAACAGAAATACAAGATTAGATAAAAAGGAACATTTGCACAAACATCTAGCAATGACATCCAATGGTCAAATCTCAATGGTATAATAAAAAATGCACTACCACCCAACCTCATGGAACCTAAATGACCCACTCCCACTGCACTAAGGAGATAAACTCAAGTCCCATATGGATATCAAAACACAAGTCATAACCAACATCTAGGTTCTAGGAATCACTTGAAAGCAAACTATCTCAAAGGGTACCAAGTCACAAGTATCATCTAATCCTAGAGTCAACAAAGACACGTAGGAAATCTACTATGTAAGTAGGCAAGTGCCATCACATGAGCCAACTCTAAGGTTATGCTAGTAGCCTCTCTAGACTCTAGCCCCCTAGTGTCTCTATGCGACATCAATATCCTTTCATACAAACAAGGCATACTAATGAGTCAACTCTAAGGTTACCCTAGCAGTCTCTCAAGACTCTAACCCCCTAGTGACTTTATGTGGCACCGATATCTTGTTAATTCATTTTAAACCCATTTAATGAAATGTTATCACTTATTAAAGCAACCTATGATGGGTTACCCAGGCAACCACTTAGGGCTCCGGCCTCCATTGCAAGCCACTTCCCAACGTACACATAGATAACCTACCCTAAGCTTAGCAAAAGAAAAAGGTCTCATACGACCATAAAGCACACATTAGTTCTTAAACAAGCAACTAGAAAGCACTGAAATATCACTAATCAAAATCATAGATTTCACCAATATAATCATCCTAACATGACTGATCCAAAATCAAGTACACATATACCAACCCATGACATCACCCAAAAAAAATCACAATAACCACCTCAGTCCTAAACAAGCAATTGGAAAGCAATCCAAAGATAACTAATCAAAGAATCAAAGGTTACATCAAGAAAACACACCATTCACCTTAGTTATATATGAGAATTGGAAAGCACAACAAAACATCTGATCAAACTCATCATAGAACACACATGACACATTACCATGGTCAGGTATAAAAGATCGTATACATAACATCATCGCATAACAAAACCCTCAAGCCTCTAGTAAACATCCTAATTTGGTCAAAGAACTAAGTCAAACCTGAAACCCACAACAATAAACCACATGTTACATAAAGTACAAGACAATGTAACTTTCACAACTCATTAGGTGTTGAAACTACAACAATTTTATTTTCACTAAAGGTTTTCAAGTTCCCATTTCGTTTTCAAGCACAAGATTCGATATACAAGTAAGGTTTCAGTTTTCATAGTTAAAAATCATTTTTTTAAAACATAAGAGTTCAATATACAAATAGTGTTTCAGTTCTCATTTCCAAGTATTACAATTTATAGAGCTTTTTATTTCAATCAGGGTTCACATTTTCATTTTAAGTCTTAGACTTACCAAAGTTGACAAATTTCCCCTTAACATAGAAATGATTATTTAATTAAATCACTAATAGATTTATAAATAAGTAATCCAAATATACCTGATTGATAACAAAAAACTAAAATCCATTATAAGTCACTTAAATATTTTTAAAAAACCGAAATTTATATAAATTTGAATTGCCATTAATCAACTTTGAAGTTTATTAAAATTTCTCAATTTCAATTAAATTTTCAATAATAAGAATATAGCCAAAACTTTAAATAAACTATTATTAAATAATAATCATTGCATTATTATAATAATAGCTATTTAAATTTCAATAAAATGATATTAATTAATCTATTAATAATAATAATTGCTAAAAATAATAATATAGTAATAATAATTATTAATAAGAATAATATTAAATAACATTTAATATTTTATAATTAATAAAACTTAATAACATAAATCGAAATTAACATAAAAACTGTATTTAAAAACATTTATTAAATTATAAAACTTTTAAAAAATTAAAGTATTGTACAAAATAAACTACTAAAAAAATAAAAATGAAAAAGCGTTTATGGCCCGCTGGCCTTAAGGAAATGTTGTCTCAGAGCAATGGGGGCTGCTTAAGTAGCCTTGGTTGCCGCAGTAGCTGTAGCCGCTGTCGGCAACCCTAGTTGCCTTCACAACCAACAATAAGGGTATTGTGGGGAAGGGAGATGGAGAGTCACAACCCCAATCTCCTTTTTAATTTTTTTTAGTTATATATATATATATATATACAACAATGCCCTCCCCTTTCCTCATTAAATATACATAGTCAAATCTTTATTGTTAAATACAATAACAAGAAAATTGAATATGTGTGTGTGTGTGTGTGTGTGTGTGTGTGTAATTTACTAAATTTACTGTGGTATTATATATGTATTTTCAAAACAATTGTCATAGTACTTCTAATAGGAACACCATGGATAACTAATTGAATTTTTTTTCTTCAATTTGTTTGATTTCTTTCCAAACCTACTTGAAACAAAATACCAATCTATAAAATTTTCACAACAAAGGTTTTCAAATTCTCAATTCATATACTTATATTTTTAAACAAAGAACAATTAAAATTTACAACAAGGGTTTCAACCCAATTTAAAACTCTGAATTTAGATTTATCCAGACATGAAGAATACAGAGAATTCGAAGAATGGAAAACTAATGTACAATTAACCCACAAGATCCTACCTGGATCCAATGCTAAAAATGACAAACACATGGAGCATGCAAATAATCCCCCTTTTTCTAAAACCCTCCTTGGAAATTGCTCCTTCAAAACTCGGTTATGGAGAAATGAACTCTAATTTACTAATAAAGAGTTTTCCCCCAAATTTAGGGCTTTGATTGTGCAATCACACGAAATCCATTTTTCCTTTTTAATTTTATTATTTTAACTTCATGCACAAGCTTTATGAAATTTAATTAAAATAAACTTTATAAAATTAATGTTGTCTCTCTCTTATTAAATCACAACATGCTTGTTTTTTTAATAATATCTATTAATTTAGCTAATAATATTATTTAGAGTTTATTAAAATAAAACTCCTAAATAATTATTATTAAATTAAATTAATATAAATACACCAAAATTGGAACTTTAATAAAATCTTTTATATTTAATTTTTTTATTTAATTAATTTCTCAATTAATAAAATATAATTAAATATTGAATTTTCTTTATAAAATTTTCATTAAATTATCTTTTAATATGATTTAATTATAACAGAAAAATGTCACTAACCTACAAAACCAAATATGAAAACTCAACTTAAAGACAAAGCACATAATCAAACTCCAAGGTCAAAACCACGAATTCACGTCACTTGACAAATTCAAACAGGCAAACAACTCAGATACTTGTCATGCTTTCTAGGACAATTGGCTTAGGTTAGGGTTTGGACTCAAAAATTATCTCCCCACTTATACCATTGAGATACTGCAATAGGGTACGCTCATCTAGGCAATTCAAGGAAGTCAATACCCAGTACCTGCAATCTGCATAAAATCCACGCATGTACATATACATATCATCTAAAATAAATAGGCAATGGCAGGAAGTGGTACACCATGTAGATCTGAACTAGAAGGTGACTACGACTTCCTCCCTCAACTACATTAGAAACATCAAACATAAAGTAAAACATGCAGGTACACCATACAAATGCAAGTATGGGGTAAGTAACCATAGAAACAACATATAAATCATTCATCTAACTGACATCATGAAATAACTGAAAGTCACTAAATGAACATATATATATCGTCATCGAAATAATCCTCAAATAACTAAAATAACTAAATAACTCATCACATAAATCAACTAAGTATAAAGTGACATATAATCAAATCCAGCAACCAAGTACCGATAATCATAAAACACAATCAGAAAAATAGCCTAAAAGAATCTGTCAATACAACAAAAAAGTCAACTAGGGGTAGACATTACACCTTCCTCATCTACGGGGAAGGGGCATGCTCTTCATGCACGAGCTATGTCTTTGAGATCATCTTGGATCATTGATTCTGGTGCTTCACACCATATGACTCTCTCATAGGATTTGGTCACCACAGTTGTTCATGGTGCCACATCACATATTGTAGTTGGTGACTCTACATAGCTCCCATTTCTTAGTTTAGGTTCAATTTTACTGGATGGTGGTTTTCTTCAGGATATGCTTCCAGTTCCTGACATTTCTACGATTCTTTTTTCAGTTTATCATATTTTCCTTTTATGGTTTTAGTAAAACAATTGAGTCCTCACCACATGATGTGGTTACTCGAGATCTCCTTGATCCTGATTCAGTTATTTCTACTGGCAGTGTAGATCCCTAGTCTCAAAGTTCAGAAAGTGCGGGTTATTCTCTTGTTGCACATGCAGACTCCATGAGAAATCTTTGGCATGAGAATTTTGGACATATCAACTACCACTATTTACAATAGATGAGTACACAAGCACTTGTTTTTGGGCTAGAACAAATTTCTTACATTGATGGTGTTTGTTGTGGATGCATTCTTGGCAAGCATCATCAAAATCCCTTTCCTTTGGGATTAGCCACTCATGCTAAGGAACCCTTGGAGTGGGTTCACAATGATCTTATGTCCTTTCCTACTCCTTTTTCAAGGGCCCACTATGTGCTCACATTCATTGATGACTTCTCCAAACACACTTAGGTGTACTTTCTTAAGTACAAATCTGATGTCTTTGGTTCCTTCTAAATCTTTAAGACTTTTTTGGAGAATCAATCTAGTTTTTCTCTCGGATGGATACATACAGATAATGGTGGGGGGGGAGTATAGGAATCAGACATTCGGATATTTTTGCATTGAGCATTATAAGAATTTGGTATAACTCTGATACCATGTAAGAATTTTCCCTAGGGCAAAATGAAACCAAGATCAAGAAGCACAAGACTAGCACAATATGGACCAAATAATGTATGATTAGAATAAGAATATGAGAATGAATATCTGATTATCTCTGAATATCAAACCATTCGATAATAGATAAATTGGTGTACAAGTTCACTAGGAGTGCATGTATATAAAGGCCTCTAGAATGCTTCTAGAATGACTAGGAGTTAGCAAAGTGATAAGCTTCACAACCAAGCACATGTTCACTAAGAGTGGATTATCCTCCATTGAGCATAGGAGTTAGTGCAATGATGAGAGGATAAGCTAGTTAGTGCAATGATGAGAGGATAAGCTTACATGGGTGTGTCACCTAAAATTTTGTTGTAGACACCATGTGCTTAATTAAGAGTGTGAACAACTGTGTTGTTTACATGGCAACTCAGTTGACTATGCAAACTCAAGAGTTGTAGACATCATGTGCTAAAATAGAGTTGCTAACTCTTGTGTTGTCAACATGACAACTCATATGAGTACACATACTCCTAGTTGTCTAGCCTAATAAATAATAAAGTAATGCATTTATCCTAAGTAAACTTAAGTAAAGTGTAAATAATTATTATTTACACTAACACCCCCTCCTTAAGTACAACCGAGGGGAATGCACTTAAGCTCACAACAGCTATGATGAATGTTAGGTACCCATGAACAAATGCAATGCTCTGTATAAAATGTTATGCAATTCAATGAAATGCAATCTCTCTGAAAACGGAGAAAGAGGGAAAACCTCATGGGAAAAACCCTTCCCCAAAAAGAGAGATAAGTACAATAAAGAAAGATGCATGAATGGATGGAGTAATCAAGACCCCACATTATAAGATACATCATGCATATACAATAGATGAATATACACCAAATATAGGTGCAAGTATGCTTCCCATTGTGGATAGGAAGATGGAAGAGGGATCCAGATGTAGTATGTTGTGGATGTTGCCTTTGAAGTCTGCTCATATGTCAACAAGACCTTGATGAATGTAGATGCCACGAACCAATCTGGTAAATGCCCAAAAGAAGGTGGCAAACAAGGTAGTATGTCCATGTATGAAAGTGAATCAAACTCCAAAGACAATGGAGCATCCTGATAGGAAGATATGGGAAGAGAAGAAATGTACCCTCCCCTCAATGATGAATGCACACCCATGAAAGAAGCTCCTTGATGACTAAAGAAGTTGCACCATGAAAGCTGAATGATGTTCCTCCTTGTAGAAAGAAGTGGTGCCATAGTTGTAGTAGAGAATGTTGCCCAACTAGTAGGAAGAATCCTTAGAAGATATGATGTTTGAGGAAACTAGAATACAATCTCCAAAGACTAATATGTCTCCTCTAAAGTAAAAGAGTCCTTCTCCATCTGCTAAAGAGAAGTGTCGACAATTATGTCAATCTCGAAAGAAAGATCAAGTGGTTGAGGGTCATAGTGTTCCCCCACAACAAGTGAAGAAGAAGTCTCCTCAACAAATAGAAGATTGATGTCATCGATGATGTCTCCCACATCTTCAATGTAAGACTCCACAAACAACCCTGCAATGTCTGGAAGGAAGTCATTCCATGAAGCTGAAGTAGGAAGACATGGTATTTCCTATTACACTAAATCATAAGCATCTATGGCTAGGACTGGATTAGTAGAAGCAACAGGAGCATAGGAGGTACAATCTCAATTGGAGTTGTAGGTACCATAAATGGATTGACTAGTGGTAGAATGTCCTCTGGAAATGGAGGAACTATTGGATCTCCATATGCTTTCCAAAGAGCCATCCAAATGTCATAAGGATCAGTGAACTTGTCAATGACATCAAAGCAATAAGCATTGACACTGAAATAAATGACTAACATAATTAATTTGACAGGTACCGGATCATCAGAGGGTAGTTCTTTGGAACATAGAAAATGAATACTACTTCCTTATGCTCTCTTCTTGGATGATCAATGGTTAAAGCACTCCATTTGTGATAATTCCTCTTTGTCAACTTCGGTCTTACACCAAATTGACATGTGGAACAAAACTCCATGAGATCAATAAATGTATGCACCCCCCAAAATGCAAAAATAATCAATGAAGCCCCCCTAATGTATGATTTGGCACTTTATACTTAGTGTGATTACAATAGGTCACTTTCCAATTTAGGGCCTAAGTGGACTTTTGATTTTTCTATTTACAACATCCTCTTGGAGTTCAAATCTAGTACTAAGTAGTGTAGCTCAGATATACAATAATTATGAGGTTTTATCAAAGCATTATAATGCAAAGAAGGACCTATTTTTGAAAGTGGTATTTTTGTCAACACAAGCCTATAATATGATTGCATATTTGGAAAGTAGACAAAAAAAATGCACTTTCAAAAAAAACAAAAACTGATTTGGAGTATAGATGAGCCCGTATAGAGCGTTTAAAGTTGCAAAATGCAAGATTAGATAGGTACAATCACCAAAAACTAATTTTTTTGACAAATTTGTGCACCAAAACCAAAATTCTAGCCAAAATCAAAAATAATTGCACCTAATTTGGAGTCTGGATGACTAAGATATGGCCTCTCGAAGTCGGATTATCAAATCAAAACTGAATCTAAAGAGGGTTTGATTAGCAAACTGCATGGTTAAATTTGACATCTAAGCAATTGTCATAGTAGTGCAATCTAGCCTACTGATGATGATCAAATGGTTGTTAAATTTAATGTCGTAATTGGATGATATCGGCAAAAAAGTCCTCCTCAGATGACATGGCAGGTATAGATACTGATGTCAATAATACAGATAGGCCATGTGGCCTCTATGTGGGTGTATGAAAGGGTGTGATGTGGCTCAGATGTTGTTGTATGTCCTCATGGCAGGAGTGTTGACTCGGATGGATCTAAGGTGGTTGTTTACTGAGTAGCCACGTGGATCTGACTTGGCCTGTGTGGTTGTGCGGTGTTGAGTCTAATGTGTCACTTATGTGTTAGTTGCTAACTGTAGGTGGGTCCTCAGGGCTCCATGTGGTGGACAAGAGGCTTATGTAGGTGTCAGAAGTTCTCGGCGATCGCTAGATTTGAAGTGTAGTGGGGGCTCGATGCCGAGTTATGTGGACAGTGTTAGGTTATTATGTCGACATCAAGGTTTGTGGGACTTTTAGTCACACATTCACCCTATTGTGGGTGAATTTTTTTTTTAAACAAAGTCCGTAGATATTAGACTTGGCTATGAAGCCGCCAACGGTTTTGAAGCCTGTCGCGATTTGGTTCACTGAGTATTCTGTGTCGGTCATGATTTAATGGAATATGTCAGATGTAAGGAATATTTTGTCATTGATGTATAAGCCACATGTATTTGATGAAATATGCCAGAATGTGGAATCTGACTGTGGGAGCTGGGATTTGATCACTTGGGTCCTAAAAAAAAATTTCTCTATAGGCCTGATTGACCTAAAAAAAGTTCTGAACAAATAATTCAAAAAATTGTAGAATATTGTTGACAGAAATTGTAGAGAAAATAAATACATATCTGAAAAATAAATTATACAAATCTAATAGATCATACCAAATTCTACAAATCGAGCCTTCAGGTGTCGGTTTGCAAAAAAAATTTTACCTCAATTTTGACTATGGCCTAGGGTAGGCAAATTTATAGTCAAAATTCATCGAATCAACATCCAGATGCAATGGTGAGGTTCGCTTTGGCTCTAGATGCTCCCAATAATTGTGATTTGTCGGATCTGAATCGATGGCCTTCCGAGAGGTAAAGCAAGAATGGTCTCCAATGGCTATGAAATGACACTCTTATGGCTCTGATACCATGTAAGAGTTTTCCTTAGGGCAAAATGGAACCAAGATCAAGAAGCACAAGACTAGCACAATATGGACCAAATAATGTATGATTAGAATAACAATATGAGAATGAATATCTGATTATCTTTGGCTATCAGACCATTTGATAATAGATAAATTGATGTACAAGTTCACTAGGAATGTCTGTATATAAAGGCCGATAGAATGCTTCTAGAATGACTAGGTGTTAGCAAAACGATAAGCCACACAACTAAGCACATGCCCACTGAGAGTGTATTATCCTCCATTGAACACATGAGTTAGTTTGATGATGAGAGGATAAGCTTACACGGGTGTGTCACATAAAATTATGTTGTAGAAACCATGTGCTTAATTAAGAGTGCGAACAACTGTGTTGTCTACATGACAACTCAATTGATTATGAAAATTCTATTGTTGTAGACACCATGTGCTAAAATAGAGTTGCTAACTCTTGTGTTGTCAACATGACAACTCATATGAGTATGCATACTCCTAGGTGTCTAACCTAATAAATAATAGCATTTATCCTAAGTAAACTTAACTAAAGTGTAAATAATAATTATTTACACTAATAAGCATGGTTTACTACATCAGCTCTCAATTCCACACACCCCTCAATAGAATGGTGTTGCCGAGAGAAAGAACATTAACCTTACGAGAGATGGAAAATTAACGATTCGGTCATGGGATATGTAGTCTTCTTTTTGGGCTAAAGCAATCAATTGTGTCAACTACATTAAGAATCAGATTCCCCACAAGGCATTGCAACATATGACTCATGAGGAGGCTTGGTCTCATGCCAAGCCTGATGTATCCATATTTTGAGTTTTTTGGCAGTAAGGCATGTGCTTTTATTCCTGGTGCTCAAAGGAAATCCATGGAGAAGAAGATTTGACCACTCATCTTTGTTGGCTACTGTGAGGATGTAAAGGATTACATGTTGTTTGATCCTAAGTCCCAAGAGGTCTTTTTTTGATGAGATGTCCAGTTTGATGAGCATTCTTCTCTTCCTAATTCTCCTTCCATGGATTCCTCCTCATTGCCTACTCCTTCCTCTTCATCTCTTGAGGATGTTCCATCTTCTGAAAATGATGTAGATGATGATCCACCTTTTCCCAAGTGGGCTCATGTTACAGTTGAGTTAGCTGGTCCTTTGGTAGGAGATCCTATAGATACATGTCATACTCGAGCTCAAACATCTGATCCTAGTCTTCTAGGTCATGCTATTCCCACAAATCCACAGATATTTTCAGAGGCAATTGGACATCCAGAGTGAGATTTGGCTTTGGATGAGGAGTATTCTTCTTTGATGAAGAATCACACTTGGGATCTTTGTACTCTTCCGAAAGGCAGAAAGTTGGTTTGGTGCAAGTGGTTGTACCATACCAAGTATGTTGCAGATGGATCTATTTATAAGTACAAGGCATGTCTTGTTGTGAAGGGATTCTCATAGGTTGAGGGTATTGATTACTCATATACTTTTGCCCTTGTCGCCAAGATGAATTCTATTCACTTTGTCCTTTCACTAGTAGCTTCACAGGGATGGCCAGTCTTTCAGATGGATATGAAGAGTGTGTTCTTGCATGGTGATCTTCATGAGGAGATCTATATGGAGTAGCCTCAAGGCTTTGTGTAAGACTCTTCATTAGTGTGTAGGCTTCGACATTCATTGTATGGTTTCAAACAAGCCACTCGGGCTTGGTATGAGAAGATGAACTCATTCCTGCTTTCTACAAACTTCACACATTGTCATTTCGACCATACAATGTACATTTAGTGTCAGGGGGTTGATATTATCATACTTGTTCTCTATGTTGATGATCTCATCATTACCATTAGCTCATCCTCCATGATTCAATGTATTCAAAGAGCATTGATGGATTAGTTTAAGATGACAGATCTCAGCCTTCTGCACTATGTTTTGGGCCTACAAGTTACTCAAACTTCTGATGGTATTTCCATCTATCAGCAGAATTATGCTCTTGATATACTATAATGCTTTAGCATGCTTGGTTGCAAGCCTACCCCTACACCATTTTAGTCAAGTGTCATCTTATCTACCACTTGTCCTATGACTTCAGTGGATCCCACTTTATATCGATATTTGGTTGGTAGTTTGTTGTACCTAATACATACTCGTCCTGATCTCTCCTTTGTGGTTGGTCTTGTTTCTCAATTTTTCCATGACCCTCATGAGAGCCATTGGAAAGCTGCCAAATGTATCTTGAGCTACACTCAAGACACTACACATTTTGGCATCCACTACACTACAGGATCGCCACGCATTGTTGGCTTTACTAACTCATATTGGGCTAATGATGTTTATGATAGGAAGTTTTCTTTTGGCTTTGTTTCGATCATGTGGTCTTGTAAGAAGCAATTTGCTATTGCATTATCATCTATAGAGGTCAAGTACCAAGCAAAAATGTTAGCAAGTCGGGAGATTTTGTGGTTTTAACAGTTGATGACTAGGTTTGGGTTTCCTCTTGATAGTACCACAATGCTTTGGTGTGACAATCAAAGTGTCATTCATATTTCTCACAACCTAGTGGAGCATCAACGTACTAAGCATATTGAGATCCACATGCACTTCATCTGATAGTTGATTCATGATGGTATTCTCCTTTTGTAAGGTTTGATCCCCTTGTATTTCGTAACACTTTTGATTCATTATTTTCTCTCTTGAATATATTTCCATGTTTGAGAGCCACTCTTATCTCATTGCTTCTCTCTTCCTTGTAACAAGCTATTTGATTGCAAGTGATCATTTTCAATTCTATGAAGTTGGGTTTTGCATCATTTGTACACCAACTTCTATAGTTTACATCCAAACTCAGTGAGTTGCCTCCTTCTCTTTTGAAAAATCTCTCCATTTCTCTCCTTCCAAAAAAATCATAAAATTTCATAGGTTATAACATACTAGAAGATATTAGTTTTAAGATCAAAAGACTCAATAAAGCCAGCTAGAATTTCACTCAACCATTAGAGACCAGGTCTACTATTCCAAACTATAGTGGACCCAAAAAAAAAGACCAAACACCATGGGAAAAATAAAAATAAAAAAAGATGTTCATAAGACTCTAGAACAGAGAAAACATCACACATTATAGGATTACCAAGACCATGAGGAAAAGTATTACCAACAACAAGTTTCCTTAAAAGCAGTAACCATCTAAAACAAGATTTTTTTGGTTCACAAGGAGAGTGCCAAAAAAACTAAAGATAAAATGTCATCTATCACCTAAATATCTCAACCCCTAGCCATGGTTCACTCTATCAAGAATAAAGCAGTCATCCTTAAGCATGTTATAAATTTGTTTAGTAGAAACATTATTGAATTGATTATCATCCTTCCATTTAATCCACTAAAGAAATTGATTAGTGTCCATAGTGTACTCAAGGAAGAAATGACCTATAGCTTTAGTAATGATAGAGTAAGTTTTCTTTTGAGAATTTAGAATGTGAAATTTGCCAAAGATTTCATTCCACAACCCTAACCTATTGTCAACCAAAATATCTTTAACAAGGGAGATGTCATATTTATTCTAGTTCTTTGTAGAGAAACTTTGGGTCAATGCAAGAGGTTTACCATTAGCTTCAACTCCCCACCAAATAGATATATCCATAACATAATAAGTAGGAGGACCACCACTGGCACCCTTAAGTGGGATAAGACTCCTAACTTGGGACCAAGCCTTCCAAATGGACTAAAAAACTTTGGAGCCAAAGAATACTAACTCAAAATTCCCAAAAAAATTATCACAAAGTGGAACTGATTCAGTTTTACCTTTTTTTATTCCTGATCTAGAGATGTTATTTCCAACTAAGACTTTCCATGGTTCCTCTCCTAAAAGAGCTTGAATGATCCATTTAGATGTAAATGCCATACCTTGAGCTTTTAGGTCTTTAATTAGGTAAACAACACCATTCCCATTTTACATAATGTCCTTTATTATTCCCCATCTCATCAAACCATATAAAGTCCCTCATAATCCTTCCCAAACTACTATTTTGATAATTATAAAATAGCCATGCTAAAGAGAAATATATGTCATGGGCAGATAAAACTCTTTGAACCACCTATATTCTACCTGCTAAAGAGAGGAGGTGGGTTTTCCACTTCAAATATTATTTTTTAGTTTTAGAAAAGAGCCATAACCACATATCCTTGAGGGATGGTCAATAAAGAATGGGATTCCTAGATATCTAACAATATCATTAGGTCCCAACCACTGCCATTCGTTACTCACAATACAATCTAGGGGGGGAATAAGGATCATCCAATAATGGATGATTAATGGGGAGCTACTTTGGCCCCAGATACTAGATAGAAGAATTGCAACCTCTAAAACGTATTATCAAAATTTTCTTCATCAAAGAGAATGAACAAAGCAATATCATCAGCAAACTAAGCATTAATAAGAGTCTCTTGATTGGGCAAGATGATACATTTAACATGGGGACCTAACTAAGAAGATCCAAAAATATAGAACAATGCATCAACAACAATGACAAAAAAAGAGGGAGCAATTGGGCATCCTTGTCTTATAGATCTTTGAAGAACAATACTTTCGGTGAGTTCACCATTCACATCTATAACTGTAGAGGAATCTTTAATTAAAATGTTAATCCATTTGCAAAAGTAAGAAGGAAACCCAAAGGCTTGTAACATACCCATTACAAAGGGCCATTCAATTCTATTGTAATTTTTTCAAAGTCTAACAAAACCACACTGCATTCTAGTTATCATTCTTAGCCTAGTGCATTACTTCCTAGCTAGTGATAATATTCTCAAGGATGAATCGCCCTTTAATGAAGCTAATTTTAGTAGGTGAGATTAACTCATTAAGGAGGGCCCTTATACATCTAGCCAAAACCTTGGCTATAATTTTATATGAGAAATTCAGTAAAGTAATGGGTCTCTAGTTTTTTCCTTGGGACTTATCACCACCCTTAGGCAAAAGTTTGATAACCCCCTTATTAATGTCAGCACCTAGTGACCCAAGATGGTAAGCATCGTCATATAGTTCTAGTAGTTTAGAGCCAATCCATTCCACATTGTTTTTGTAAAATTTAGGTGGGAGATCATCTAGCCATGGTGATTTGTCATTTTCTAGAGAAAGAATCACATCCTTAATCTCATCAAGAGTTATAACCATATCAAGCTTCCTAGCATCCTTATTAGAGATATTTTTGGGGATAAACTTAAGGTATTGTTCTAATTTAACTTTTTTGTCCTCATTGAACTCTAGACTAAATAATCCCTTATAGAAACTATAGAAGGCTTCCTTAATGTAGTTAGGGTCATTGCTTACATCTCCATTAAAATGAACATTGTCAATTAGTTCTCTTTTTTGTTTGACTCTAATAATATTTAAAAAGTACTTGGAACCTTTATCACCTTCTTTGATCTAGTTCATCCTAACTCTAGTTTTCAACCCTTTTATCTTATACTATTTGATCTTTCTGAGATGAGACTTAACCCAGATAAGTCTCTCCTCTAGTTGAGGATCATAACCCTTAATTTGAAGTTATTTTTCAATAGAATTCAAAGTACTTTGTAGATGATGGTCTTCCTTATTTATGTCCCTAGTTCTTTTCTTACCAAGTATTTGAAATATTTTCCTCTAAGAATCCACTAATAAACTCCACCTATCCCTAGGGTTCATCTCTTGGTTACAAAGTATGCAAAGGTTGGTCTCCATAATAATTGCTGGAAACAATTCTTCAAATTGTATGTTGCTATTGATGTTACACAAATGTCAATATTAATTGAGAAATAGATCACTCATTGTACTAACCAAGCATATTTAGTGTTGATTGGGTAGTCGAGTAATGAAGAACATTTTAGTGTTAACCAAGCAGTCAGGCAATGAAGGATATCCATCTTGCAGTGTTAACTGAGTGGTAGGGCATCAAAGGACTTCTTGTGTTAACCAAGTGATCAATCTCAGTATTGACTGAGTGACAAAAAAATACACTTGTATAATATTTAATTGATTAAGGCCAACTATTTGAATGTTTAATTATCATTTGAAAAGGTATTCAAGCTAACTTATCAAAACTTATGATATATAAGAAAGTTCAAGTAGTAAGGATAAAAGAAGGAAGTGAAATACATGGAATAAAATGGATATGTGATGAAAAGGAAAGGCATAGCAGGAAAGTGTGGAAGATAAGTTGCAAAGAATATTCTGATAAGGATCCAGAGGTCAAGCCAGAGTAGAGATCTAAATCTGTAAAGGAAGTTGCTTCACAAATCAGGTCAAATTGTTATTACCCTCTAACCATTATAGTAGTGAAGAAATGTCTTAATAGAGTTGACTTAATAGTTGTATTGTAAATCCTTTAGTAAAGTGACATTTCAAGATTGAAGTATTTGAAGACCTCTAACCAAGCCACTCCTAATAGGGCGATCTAAATCCTCTAAAAAAGTCATACTTAACAGTATGTTTTGTAACATTTAACAAAGTTA
Organism: Cupressus sempervirens; assembly: GCA_028749045.1. Lineage (NCBI taxonomy): Eukaryota > Viridiplantae > Streptophyta > Pinopsida > Cupressales > Cupressaceae > Cupressus > Cupressus sempervirens. The sequence continues at coordinate 647,736,197 of CM053787.1, forward strand.
GTTCCTAACAAGGCTCACTTTAGAAGAGTGAAAAATATTGTGATTAGTTGCATGGTGGTTTTCCCAAATTGGGTTTCCATGTTAAATCTTGGTGTCATTTGTGTTCATGTTATTTTCTTTATGCTTTATATTTATGCAACTAAGTCACTAAAGGTTAAAATAGATTAATATTCCTAAGATTTATTTGTTAACTGAGATACAATAAGAACTTAGTTTTAATTGAGTTGGACATTATTGCATTACCAACAAAAAGTTTGATTTGATATCTAGGGATAGGAATTGATTTTGTGGTAACTAATTCACCCCTCCCCTCTCAGCTACTCTCTTCGTTTCCAACAATTGGTATCAGAGCATTTGGCGCTTTCAAGAAAGGTTTGAAGGACCTAAGCTAAAGATCAAGATGTCATGTAGAAGGGAGATTCCCAAGCTTAACTAAGAAAAAATTTCAACATGGCAGGAGTTGATGAAGTTACACCTATCGAGCATTGGAGATGTTGGTCTATTCTACTTGGAAAACAAATATGTGCCACTACCCAAACCCATGGATATGGAACATGTGAAAGAAACAATGGATCACAATATAATGATGATTGATATAGCTTCCTCTCTCAACTATTCTGAATTTGATAAGGTTAAAGATTGTCCCACTGCATTTGAAATGTGGAAAAAATTGCATAAAGTCTATGGAGGTGATACAAATGTGCAAATATCCAAGGCATAAAGTTTAAGAGGCAAGTTTGATTAAATGAAAATGAAAGAAGATGAGAACATTTTCCAATATAGTGAAATAATCCTAGAAAGTGTTAGTAAAATCAGAGTTGTAGGAGGAGATATAACTGATGAAATAGTGGTCAGCAAGGTACTAAGAAATCTTCTTCCTATTTATGCAGTTAGAGTTTCAATAATTCAAGAGATGAGATGCAATCCTAAAAATGATGCATTTGTGGGAAGATTGATTACTTTTGAATTAGATAACTTTGATAACTATGCTCTTAATCCTAGCAACTTTGAATCTGTATTCAAAGCCAAACTAAATCTAAGCAGAAAAGGAGGAAACTCAAAAGGCAGATAGGTTGATAGTGAAGAAGAAGAAGAATCAGATGAAGGCCTTGAAGTCATTGAAGTCCTACTTGCAAAAAGAGTATCAAAAGGGAAAGGAAAACTTAGAGGCAAAATTCCATTGACTTGTTTCTCATGCAAAGAAGTTGGTTATATTGTTGCAAGATGTCCAAATAAAGAAGATAAAGATAAGAAAAGAAATAGCAGGTTCAAAGGAAAGAAAGACTTCAAGAACTATAAGGACTACAAAGAAAAAGGTAAGAAATCATGTTACATTTCTAAAGATTTTGATAGTGATAATAATGAAGAAGAAGTAGTTTATATTATTGTTAAGGATGAATCTGATAATGAGGAAAATGAAAAGATGACACTTATTTCTCATGTTAGCAAAAATGACACACGGATCATAGATAGTGGTCATTCTCATCACATGACTAGTGACACAACTAAGTTTGAACATTTAGAACACAATGATGGTGGAAGTGTTAGGTTTGGAAATAATGAGCATGTTATGTAAAAGGAAAAGGAATCATAGCATTAACTGAAGGAATCAAATGTAAAAATGCCTACTAGGCTGAAGGATTCATACATAATCTACTTAGTGTGGCACAACTGAACAATATAGGATATAAGATAGAATTCATGAAAGGCAAAGCTAAACTACTAGATAGAAATGGAAACTTGGTTAGGTTTGGTAATCAGACAAAAGGTATCTTGTTTTACCTAGATCTCATTGAAAGTACATGTTTATTATCTCAAATAGAGGAAAGTTGGCCATGGCATAAAATGATGTGTCATGTTAACTTTGATAATGTGGTTACCATAAGCAAGAACAAAAGAGTAAGAGGTATACCAAATTTGAAGAAACCTGAGATGGGCATGTGTAAACAATGTCAAATTGGAAAGATGAGTAAAAAAAGTTTCAAAAGTAAGTCTTTTATTTCTAAAGAATTTTTGGAATTAGTTCATACAAATCTTTGTGGATAAATAAGTATAGAAAGCTATTATGGAGACATATTTGATTCTATTTGTTGATAACTATTCTAGGATGATGACTGTAATGTTCTTAGAAGATAAATATAATACTTTTTAAAAGTTCAAATGACATTTAGGTAGAGTTGGGAAGGAAACATGGAAGAATCTAAAATGCCCGAGATTAGATAGAGGAGGTGAATTCATCTCAAATGAATTCAAAGAGTTTTGCAATGAAAGAGGAATCAAAAGATAGGTACCAACAACTAGGACACCAAAGAAAAATGGTATAGCAAAAAGAAGGAATAGATCCATCATGGAGTATAAAAGAACACTAATGATTGAGAAAAATGTTGCACCAAAATACTAGAGAGAAGCAATCAACACAATAATTCATACACTAAACCGAGTTCAACTAAAGAAAGGTATAAACAAAACACCTTATAAATTATGGTATGGGTACAAGCCTAATGTTTTTTATCTTAAAGTATTTGGAAGAAAATGCTATGTCATGAAAGATGTAAGGAAAGGAAAACTTGATGCATATAGATGATTGAATCTTGCTACTCAAAGTCATAGAAAGTGCACATGTAAAGATTGATGAGTTTGCAAAAAGAAGTGAAGAAAAAAGCAACAAGGAGCTTGAAGACTATAGAAAGTTTTTTTACTATGAGGAGGAACCTGATACTTTACCACAAACAATCGAAGACAAGCAACAACAAAGTCAACCTAGAAAATCATTAACAGTGCAACCCTAGTTGTAATCAAAGACAAAGGCACTCGAGTCACAGACAAAGGCACCCAAGTCACAGACAAAGGCACCCGAGTCATAAATAAAGGTACTTGAGTCACAGTCAGAGGAACCCAAGTTATAGCTAGAGGAGCCCGAGAAAAAGGCAGAAGATCATGGAGAACCAAGTGAACCAATTTTAGAATCAAGAAAAAAAGATCCAAGACTTGCAAAATTTGTCATAAGACATCATGCACCTGAACAAACAAATGGAGGAGGGTCAAATGGCATACTAACAAGGAACAAATTAAATGGTACATGTTTTCTTAGTGAATTTGAACCTAGATCTATAAAATATGCTTTAGAAAATGAAGGTTGGACAGAGGCAATGCATGAAGAAATTGAGAAAATAGAAAAGAATAAAACCTAGTCTCTTGTACCTAGACCTAGGGATAATTGTAATGGGCACCCCTGGATGTCCCAAAAAACTAAACCAATTTGCTGAAAGGAATTTTGTCAAACAGTTTGCATGCAACCTCTTATTTCTCCATTTAATGTTTTAAACCCCTTAGAACTCCGAAAATCAAACGTTTATTTGTTTGTTGTGTTTTGTGCATGGAATTGGTATCATACAACATAAACAAGAAAGAAACTACAATAATATGCAAAGTGGAAATGAACTGCTGCTAATAAAATGTTATTTTCAGAATTCATAAAACCAAATACATGGCAAATTTAACAACTCACTAATTACTTCAGCAGTATTGACATAATACTCCAGCCCATGCTTTCGAACTTGCTACTACAATACTTTGTCCTTCAATTAGTCCACTACCTTCATAATACCATTCCCTCAAAGCGGCATAAGTGTCAGACAAGTAGTGAAGAAGATATGAGCAAAATACCAAATCTGCCTGTAGCCGAAAATGCAACTAAACTACCTGATAATGAAGCCAATAACAAAGAATTCCAAAGGCCAAACCCCAAGGGAATGACGTCGAGAATGTTACAAGAGAGGATAGACGTCCTCAAATGCCAAGAACGGAGCTGCAACTCACACACCAATTTCTTCTCATATTCAACCTGCCTAATGAAGCCACAAATGCTTCCTTTTATTCTATTTCCAAGGGTCCGCTCAACTCATATGGGCAATGTGGGATAAAAGATGTGTAATATATAAAACATATATTAAAATACCCCTTATGTCTCCCTTGGGTACACATCACAATAAAATAAATATTAAAGTAACACTTTAATATTTTACAATTAAATTAGACGTTACTTTAATAAAACTTCAGGCATTAAAATGTATTAGCAATCGGACTCTGAATAATGAGAGTGATAGCTCATCGGAAAGCTCTCACCGAGGAGTATCGAATCCAATCACCAAAATTGACCTGCACTGTGTCCTGTCGACTTACTAAAAATAGTAAGTATGCCTGAAACTAAGTAAATCAACTTCGTTTTGGCCCAAACTGGAAATGACTAGGCCAAAACACTCCAGGATCCCATTAAACCCTTCATTAGCCCTCGGGACCATGTAGAACAAGGCTAACGCACACACACTTGGTCAACTACTAAAATGGGGACATTACAATAATAATGTGATTGGTACAAAATGGATATTCAGAAATAAGCTAAATTAAAAAGGAGAAGTAACAAGGAACAAGACAAGGTTAGTATGCAAAGGTTATGCACAAGAAGAAGGTATTGACTATGGAGAAACATTTTCCCCTATTGCAATACTTGAAGGAGTCAGAATACTACTAGCATATGCTACAAAAAAGGGATTCAAAGTATATTAGATGGATGTAAAATTGGCCTTCTTAAATGGAATCTTGGAAGAATAAGTTTGTATTGAATATCCTAAAGGTTTCATTGATCCAAGCAAAAGAGATATGGTATGTAAACTTCACAAAGCTCTATATGGACTGAAGCAAGCTCCTAGAGCATGGTATGAAAGGATACATGGATATCTAGTAAGAATTGGTTTTGAAAAGACAAATACTAATAGTAATTTGTATATAAAGGAAGGACCACAAGACAAGATATTGATAGAAGAAATATTTGTGGATGACGTCATATTTATAGGACATGAGATGTTATGCAAATAATTTGTTGAAGAAATGAAGTAAGAATTTCAAATGTCTATGTTTGGAGAAATATAATTATTTATTGGTCTACAAGTTCATCATATGAAGTATGGCATATTCATCACCTAGTCAAAGTACATTAGGAAAAAATTGAAAACATTTGGAATGGAAGATTCCAAACCAGTTGGGACACCTATGTCTACAGGACATAAAATTTCAAAGAATGGTGATTCAAAGGAGGTAAATTAGACTACCTATAGATCAATAATTGGGAAACTTTAGTATGTGGTACACACTAGACCTGATATTGCATTGGCAGTTGGCATAGTTGCAAGGTTTTCTACAAATCCTAAAGAAAATTACATGATGGCAGTAAAAAGAATTCTGAGATACCTAAAAGGAACTAAAGAATATGGTTATGGCATATGAAAAGAGAAAATCTTGAGTTAAAAACTTTTACTGATGCAGATTAGGCAAGAAACATTGATGCCAAAAAAAGCACCAATGGAGGAGCATTCTTTCGTGGAAAGACATTAGTATCTCAGACAAGCAAGAAGCATATTTGTATTTCTCAATCAATAGCAGAGGTAGAGTATGTTGTTGTAGAAGTTAATCATTCTAACATAATATGGATCAAGCAATTACTATCAGGAATGAAGGAGGAAATCAAGGAACCAATGGTTATCTATTGTGATAACATAAGTGCAATCAATCTATCCAAAAACCTTGTGATGCATACAAAGACAAACACATTGCAATCAAGTATCATTACCTAAGGGAATTGGTGCAAGACAAAGAGGTGAGATTGGAATATGTGAACACCAATGAGCAGATAGTAGATATATTTACTAAGGCATTACCTAAGGATGTATTTATGTATCTAAGAGGTAAACTAGGGGTTATTCCCCTATTTGATGCTCACTAAAGCACAAGATAGTGATGCATAAACCAAAGTTCCATTGAAGATCTATCGAGTTGATGCAGATTGTCATACTTCAGGTGTGAAATGCAGAGCATATTTCATATGAATCAGTACAAAAGGCACATAGTAAATTCAAAGTTTGTATCCTTTGGAATTTGATGTTAAAGAGGGAGAGTTTATGCCAACAAGAAAGAGTTGATGTCAAGAAGGAAAAGGGAGAGTTTTGTGTCTCAGTAGGAAAGTATTCATACAATGGAATTTATAGCAAAGAGGGAGAAAAGGACAAAAGTACACAATAGAGTGATGATAGATGTAAGAGGGAGAATTCGTTTGGAAGTAGCTGAGACAAATCCAGGCAAAATCCCATAGGGAGTTGGTATGGATGAGAATAAGAATGAAACTAAGGAAATTATCGAATTGCTCATAATTTTATCATTTTATGTTGACATGTTGTGTTGTCATCAACACTAAAGAGGGAGATTGTTGGAAACAATTCTTTAAATTGTATGTTGCCATTGATGTTACTGATGAAGAACTTGTAGGATTAACCAAGCATATTCAATGATGACTAAGCAGTTGGGTAATGAAGAACATTTTTGTGTTAACCAAGTAGTCAGGAAATACATGATATCCATCTTGTACTATTAATCGAGTGGTTGGGCATCAAAGGACTTCCAACGTTAACTAAGTGATCAATCCCAATATTGATTGAGTGACATCAAAATACACTTGTCTAATATTTAACTGATTAAGGTCGACTATTTGGATGTTTAATTATCATTTGAAAGGGTATTCAAGCCGACTTATCAAAGCTTACAATATATAAGAAAGGTTAAGCAATAAGGATAAAAGAAGGAAGTGAAATATATGGAATAAGATGGATATGTGATCAAAAGGAAAGGCAGAGCAAGAAAGTGTGGAAGATAAGCTACAAAGAATATTATGATCAATAAGGATCCAAATGTCAAGCCGAAATATAGATCTAAATCTATAAAGGAAGTTATTTCATAAATCAAGTCAAATTGTTGTTACCCTCTAACCATTAGCAATGAAGAAATCTCTTAAAAGAGTTGAATTAACAGTCGTATTATAAATCCTTTAACAAGGTGATATTTCAAGATTGAAGTGTTTGAAGACCTCTAGCTAGGCCACTCCTAACAGGGTGATCTAAATCCTCTAATAAGGTCATACTTAAAAATATTTTTTATAACCTTTAACAGGGTTGGCTCTTGATAGGGCTCACTTCAGAAGAGTGAAAAATATTGTAACTAGTTGCATGGTTGTTTTCCCAAATTGGGTTTGCATGTTAAATCTTGGTGTCATCTGTGTTCATGTTATTTGCTTTATGCTTTATGTTTCTACAACTAAGTCACTAAAGGTTAAAACAAAATAATATTCATAAGATTGCTTTGTTAACTGAGTTATAGTAAGAACTTAGTTTTAACCAAGCTGGATAGTATTGCATTGTCAGTGAAAAGTTTGATTTGACATCTAAGGACATGAATTGTTTTTGTGGTAACTGATTCACCCCTCCCCTCTCCACTACTCTCTTCATTACCAACAATTAATAACACCATCATTCTCTTCATCATTAAATAAACATGTATTGAGTTTGAAGATACTATTTGTTTTCTTCTTGTTATCAAGAAGATTGTCCACATATATATTAGCATAGATTAGGTGATGGTCAAAAAAAGAGGAAGGTGTAAGGAAAGTTGTAAGAAATAATACAATATAACAATATTATGCAATGTGTGCAATGCCCATCATCTCAATAATCTCCCACTTATTGTATACATTGCATAGGGTTAATCCATAGCCAAATAAATGAAAAAGGGAACAATCCCTCCCAGCACATCCACCATCATGGATCAAAGTACACCATGTGCTCCATCCTAGTACCCACAAAAAAATCAAGGTATCCAGCATCTCAAACATGAATGATCTCACCTCCTATTATGCCAATGCCATTGAACATACATAGAAGCCATCCAAAGAGAAAGCCACCCAACCTGTCACATTAGAAGATCATAAAATCCTATACCAACTGAAATGCCAAGCACAAAAAACCTAATCCAAAGGTAATCACATGTACTTGTAGTTGTCAAAATATCCATAGCTGAAATAGCAAGTTCCAAACCCATCCAACTATCCATACCTCCAAAGGTATATACCAAGTGAATCTCACATCATCAACATATCCAATCTATAACCTGCAATCACAAGCCTCAAGAGCAATACCCACCACATATATACCAAGAAGCTCCCACTGTAAAAGATAATGTCAAATCTATAACCAATCTACTCACAATGTCTCAAAGAAGTGAATCCATGTAGTATCAAGGACATCCACAACACATAAAACCAATAACCTACAAGAACAACTCTCATAACAAGTCTCCAACACTCTCCCAAGTTCTCCACAACAAAGGAAAGAGATATTTACAAATAACCATGTCATCTCTCACATGACATACATGAGCACAAGCCAGTGATCACAATCTCTAACCAATCTCAAATCCAATGTAAGTGAAACCAAACATCAAGGAAGATGACCAAGACCAGAGAAACCATGCAAATCATAACCTGTATCATGTCCTTCTATACACACCTCCAGATGTAAACTGTGCAAGTATGATCTCCTCCATAAAACCCCAACAAGAAGCCTAAACAACACCCAAAACACACCATATAACTCATCATGGATGTAAGCCTCTCACAAGAAGATCAAACTCATAAACCATTCCTAATCCAATGAATATGCCCACTATTAAATGTGGGGTTAATGGGTTAGGTAGCACATGGTTTATGTAATACCACTTGGTGGTTTTGTGGGACTTGCTACTATATAAGCAACCACAAGGGTAGTTGTTGGTGTGACAAGGAGAAGACAAAAGGCAAGAATCAAGAGGGACAAGGCTTAACAAGTTAGCTTAGGGAGCATTTGTGAAGGTTGGAAGCATGGCATGGGATGTGTAGATTCATGCTTATTCACATGGATTGCTTGGTAGTGGCTATGGCTTTGAAGGCTTCCATGGTTGTATTGCAATGGTATTTTTTGTTGAATAATACATGGTGATGGATGTTTTTGGAGGCTGGGTTTTTCCCTCAATGAGGGTTTCCCAGGGTATATCTTGTGTCACATTTTTGTGGGTATGTTGTCTATTCTCTTGCATGTGGATTTTAATTCTATGTTTATTTTAGATCTATTATGGGTTATGTGGAAACAGTTATATTATTTCTTGTAAGTTTCCTTATAGAAGGCATAACATTACCAGGAGCATGACCATCATGTTTAGTAACAGAAAATATAGGTTCTTCAACATAGTCCCTATCTAACTAGCAATAAACTCTTTGATGTCCATATTGGTTATTGCAAAATGTGAACCAGATATCAGAGAAACACTTCTTTTGAAGAGTCAAGGAATCAAAAACTCTAAATTTCCTCTTAAAATTAGACCAAAAAAATTGGTCATTTCCTTTCGAACAATGAGTTATTCCCCCTCTTTTATCATCTTTGTTTTCCACCATATTAAAGTCTCCAACAAAAATCTAGTGTACTTAACGTAGGCCACTAGTCATCCATTCCCATAAGTTAGCATAGTCTTTATAATCATTAGGGGCATATATATTGCAGACCCTAATTAGCACATAATTGTGTTGGAAAACAACCCATAGAGCTCGATGACATGGAGAGGAACCATTAGAAACAACTTTGTCAACCCACAGTGGATTGATTAAGATAGAAATGCCACCTTTACCTCTAGGATGATTAGAATAAAACCCTATAGCTTGATCCAGATAAATTTCAAAATGGTGTAAGCTTGGAATCCCATAATCTAAATTTCTTGTAAACAAACAATATCTTTAAATTTAAGATTGTTGCACCAATTCCTAACCATATACTTCCTATCTGACATCTCTAGAGCTCTCACATTACATCTATGTAAGTGTATCATTTGAAGTGTTGGGATTTAGAATGATTATATAATCTACTGAAGCAAACATGAATATATTCACCAGACTTCCTATTCTCATTAGAAATAGATTGTCTTTCCAATGTCTTCCTCTCTTTTTTAGGTTTTATTAATGACTTCTGTAAATGGTTCTTCATTCATTAAATCATCTATGTTACTAATGTGTTTGTTTAACAATCACTAATTATAGGGTCTCGGTTAGGTCTTTATCAACACTCACAAGTCTATTAGCGATCCTTCTAAAATTCTCAACTCTTTCATTAATGGTGTTAAGAGCTAATTGTTTAGCATTAAGTTTAGGTGGGAGTGAAGAGTTATCATTGACTTCTACATTAACCTTTGTATTATCATTAACAAATTTGGATTTTGGTTGACAAATACTTAGGGCTTTGGAAATACTAGAGCCAAGACCTAGTAAAACTTCAAAATAATCTTCAAACAAAGGGTTATTCAAATTGACATATTTGCCTTCATCAATAGTCTCTGTATTTGCACGATTAGCCAAAACCTCGTTAGTACCCTTGAGGGAATCCTTATCGACATACAATATGTCAACCCTAGAAGAGCCAATAACATTAGAATAATTGTTTTTTGATAGATCTTGTTTACTACCCTCTTTAGAATTAGATTTAACATTGCTATCAAATCTTGGGTTTTGGATGTTAATAAGAACCAGACACTCTCTTTTTTTGTACGACCATTCTTTTTGCAATGGAAGCAAGACCCTAAATTTCCCAGAACGAAAACTTCCCAAACAAATGTTCTTATAAATTTATTGAAATGAATCCTGGAAATTCAATATCGGGTGCTAGGGCAAGCAAAATCCTAGAATTTAAGTGAGGCAAGGTATACCTAGCATCCTCAACTTGAAGAACTGAGCCAAGAGGTTGAACAATATGTGAAATAAAGGGCCAGAACTCTAGTTATAATTTCTTAATTTCAATCCAATGAGGGGGGAACGAGTGACAACCTACTTGACCTTGCCTTTGGCCGACCATTGGTAAGCCCTAAACAAAGACCAACCTACATTCCAGTAGTTCCTTTTTAGCACTCTTTCTTGCATCCAATGAGATTTAAAAAACAACACAAATAACACTTTTTGAATCATTCTAAAGAAACTTACTTGAATCTCTAATTTCCTCCCCCAAATGTTAGCAATCCGGTCATCAATTTTTTTCTTGAGAAGGTAGGACATCTTTATCTAAAAATAAAAATAAAAATGGCAATATCCTTTAATCTCATATGCTCCTTTCTAATGGCTAAAACAATGTCTTCATTAGGAGATAAAGAGAGAGTTCTAAAGTCATTAGGGACAAACTTACCATCTCTATCTTTTCCAGTGTCTCTATCATTAGTTGACCTTCCCTCCAGTCTATCTCCATTGGTTGTGGGTCTTCAAAAAATGACATATTTTCTACAAAAAAATCCATCAAATGATGCAGATGGTGGACACTTGGGTTTAGAAAGCTCAGATAAAACTACTTTGTAAGAAACTTGAGTATCCCTTTTATCTTTTTGAACATTCCTTTGGCCATTATTATTGGATATGTTCTCCTCAATATCCATCCTTGAATCAATATTGCCATCATTCAACAACACTCCATCCTCGGATGCAGGTGAAGTAAGCTAGGAGTCGAGGGCACTTGGCTCCAAATTCATAATACATGAAACCATAATCACACACGCAACAAACACAAATGCAAACACAAAGAAATGATGGCTAAAAAATGATAGCATAGGAAACCAAAAATCAATGAAAAGCCAAGTAGGAGTATGAAGGCCACATAGAGGAAGGAAATCACTCCACAGGTTCTATTGTAGACGATGAGGTCATATAGTTGAAGAGCCCCAAATGAATTCATTGAACAAATATTTTTGCAAAAAATGTTATTAAGAAATGAATTATGTGAGCTAACTCTATTTTACAAAACTAATTTTATAATTAAATTTTGTTTAACATGTTAATTTTTTTTTATAATCTTACTACAAAATTAATGATTAAAATTCATTGTCCCAAAAAGAGTTTCACTGTGTTCTAGATGGTTGCATAGACCACTTTGACCTTATAAACATTATTAAAAGCCTTCATTCATTTGATGGTTGCCAATAGTTCAATGGGAGAAATGAAACGATTAATTATTAGTTCTTGCCAAAGGCAGGATACTATTGCTTTCATTCAATTCAATTAACCAATCAACTCATAGAATTTAAAAGATTAAAAGAAACTTCAAATATTCTCATCTTTTTCTATTTTTTCATTATTTTATTAATCACATTTTTCATTCATTCTATTGGACCATAATATTTTTGGTAGGGAGAAAATTTATTTTTCTTCAACAAAAATACAAATATTTTCTAAGAACTCTATCATACATTAATCACAACTTTATCTTTTCCACATTTGTGACAAGTTGATTAGATTTTTCAAAATAATAATCATTTTTATCTTCCACCCTTTGAACAAAATGAATGTCTAATCAATATTAATTATTACAATCTATTTTCTTACCAAGTTTAAATATGAGTTAAATGTTTTATATTTCTTATTTTAAATATATTTATTAGTTTTGGATTGATTTTTTTTGACAATTGTAAAATGTAATTTCTTTAAGTTTACATTATATATATTTTTGATTAGTAAACGACCAAAGTCTAGATTAATTATTATTTGTTGTAATTAATTTTATGTGTTAAGCAAATTCGAACCCAAGACCTCTCACATGAGAGGCTCACAAATTACCATTGTGTTCTAGGCTCTTGCCTAAGTTTACACTATGTTTTACTAGCTACTATTTTACAATCTTGCTCTAATTTTTTTATACCATTTTACAAAAATTGTAAAACTAATACTACCCCTCAAACTTTCTAAATGTTTTGGTAGTTTGAATTAAGTAACCAACAATTTATTTTCTAAAATTAAATATTTGAACTTATAATTGAATAAATAGAAATAAATATTTCATTCATATAATATAATAATATTATTATTTATATATTTTAAAATAATATAATTTTTATTTTTAAAAAATTCCCTTCACCTCTCTCTATCATTCTCCCTTTACTTGTCCTCACAATATCATTCCTTGTTACCTACCCAACCCACGAGTATAGTTGGGTCTAACGCCTTCCGCAAATAAAAAACACCAAAAAAATGTGGGTCTTTTAAGTCTTTGAGGCATGGATGATCTCCTTTACGTAACCCGGAGCTCAGGCTACATTGATCACGCCTACGAGCAGGCGGGCGACTGTACGTGTTTTATCTTTGTATTCGTTAATAACTACCGAAAACTACTAATAAGATCTACGTGTTCTTCAAAAAGAGCTGAGTGAGTTTTAAAGTACTTTTTAAAAACCAATGGTGAAGGGTATAGAGTTTGGGAGGTTTATGCCGAGGGTTTATGCCTGCGTAGTTTGAATGCGGATCATGAAGGGTACTGCTTAAGTGCTTCGTCATGGACAACACTGAGACAAAGCCAATACAGACCAGGTTAAGAATTACGCTCTTGCCTACGTTTGCTATAGCTCCTGTTGCAAGTTTTCTTTTGTTGGTTATAAAATTTGTTGTTGTGCAGTGCAATGACGATGGAAGAGGAGAAAGATGAAAAACAGGCAAACCAGTGCTGTCAGAAGGTATACTCATTTTAAAAAACAGATGTGCTGTTTACTATGTTTTTTGGTTGGATATTAGAATACTTTTGTTTTCAATCTCGGGACACGTAGTTGAAATAACGGGACTTTTCGCTTGCTGTGTTGCAGTGGAAAGATAAGCTGCGCAAGGCGGAAAGTGGGAGACAGAAGCTCCGAGAAGCTATAAATATCCTAGAGAAGGCAGTTAGGAAGAGTCAAGAAGAAATTGGTACTTTGAAAAAAGGTATGCGGTTTCTTGAAATAACCCTAATTTTTTAATTTTTGTTGTTCAAGTGGTTGAAATCTCAATTCTGAATTGGAGTAGGTACCCTTTGCTTCGTTTTTGGGTTTGTAGTACACTTGTGTTCGTGCTATGTTTCTTCTCTTAAATAGGCTTTTTTGAATCTGGATACCTATATGTCATCCCGTAGAGAATATGAACAGGAATCACTCTTGAGAGGTGAAGTCCGCCTTCGCGACTATATCACTAAGCCCATGAACTACTCCTCTTTACCAATGAACACGAGTAGGCCAATGATATGTAATAGTGGGTCATTAAGGTTTATTTTGTAGAAAAATCAATATAAAATGCATTTTAAACTTCATTTTACTATACAAATCTTGTGAGCCCTGAACTGGTTGAATATTACATCAAACTGAAACGCATTTAAAGAATTTTTGAAGTTAATCTGACAGCAATATATTTATTGGATAAAATCCAGTAAATATTGTAATTTAGGGTGTAGCTGTTTCATTCATTTATTTTAGCTTTTTCTAGAAATGTTTTGGCATACTTAGTTTGCAATATAAGGCAACATAATTAAGCTGCCAATGTTCTACACTTAGACAAGAATGGAGGTTGCCTAGATTTTACTCTTTGAGTGATATTGGCCTTGTTATGTAATGCCACCAAATTGGGGTATACCTGATTTTTAACCAAAGTAACAATTTCACAATACAATTTATTCGTATTAGCATTCTATAATTAAATCATATAATAGCTATTTCACTTTTAAAAAAGTGAATAAGAAATTAAGTTAAATAATATCACATAGTTTAATATACAACTTCATTTCCAATATTCAACCATTGTAGGGATTGGAGAGGAGAGCATGAAAGGGTTCTCAAAACATGTGCCACAACTAAGCTTAAGGGCATGATATAGCACCCATTAACCCACAGGTGTTAGGAACACTTGTCCGTCCAACATGGGTTGTGCTATTTAATGGGGAACCTATCTCTATCCTTCCAATCAAGTCTCCTTGATAACCCATACTTGATTGCTTTTCTTCTTGAGTTTCACTTTGAACAATCAACTATCGTAGGGATTGAAGAAGAATGCGCAATAGGTTGCTCAAAAACATTTAATTAAGCCCATGGGCGTGATCCCTTGGCCCTCAAGTGGCAGGAACTCTTGTCCATCTGACATGGGGTGGCTTACTTGAATGGGGAACTCATCTCTACCCTCCCAACATGTTTTCTTACTAACCTCTATATGATTGTTTGTAGTGGAATTAAAAGAATAATCACTAATGTTTCTTGATGGATTGACAAGTTAATTACATAAAATTTATTCTTTACCGTATTCATAAGTTAGTAAATATTAGATTCAAACATTTGGCATTCCAACCCCTTATTTAAATGATATAGATGACTGGGCTTCCTTGAATTACACACTCAAATTCAGATGCGTTTAATAGCTATCATGCACTTTTCAGTTATTCTCCTTCTTCCTTGTATGTATTAATTTCGCGTTTTGTATTTCTCATTAGCTAGATGGTTTGCCAAATGAAACGATTCCCCTTTTATATCTTTAATTGTAAGAAAATCACAACTCTTCATAATGATGTCCCTCGTAATAGTTACAACTTTTCAAATTAAATTGCTGCGTTGTACCTCCTATTTAAATTAAATTATATGCTTTAGAAATTGCTGCCTGTAATCCTTTTAATTAATGATAACGTGGATGCTTACTAGAGTCAAATGTACTTTAGTCTTCATTGGCTCCCTTCATTAAATCTTTGAACCTTTTAAGTTTACCTATTGTTGGTCGACCCTTCACATTTATTTCATTACCTTAATTTTTCTTGTTAAAGCTGCAATATGCCTTGCAACGTTGTGCTAATTTAGCCCTATTTTATTAACTCCTATTATTATTTTGTCTTGGTCAGCTTTGCTCTAGTTGACCCTTTACTATGCAATGCATTGCTCAGGTTTAGTTCGTAATACTGCTGCAATTGGTTTGGTGAAGTCTCCATGGCAAGGGCATGATATTCTACCGATGTAGAAATCCTTGCCATCACAAGGTGTTGACTCTCAAATTGAACTATGCTAACTTTTATAGTTGGGTATTAGGCATTGAGGTTCTAGTTTCTAATTTTGAGATCTCATCACTGTCCAAACACATATGTAGAGTAAGATAATATTATTTCCAATTTGTAGCAAGGATTACTAAATTTGAACAATCCCTATCCACCTCTTTTGATTCTCCATGTCTCCAACAACTTGTAATGTACTCGAATGACCAATTGTACTGGATCGTGAATGAAATGAGCCTTACAGGAAATCAAGAATGTACCCAACAACAACGTAGGTGCTGTACCTGACAACATCGCAGTTCATGTTCCCAACGACAAATTAGGTAATGTGCTTGACAACAATGTAGCTGAGGTGCCTGATGATAATGTAAGTGATGTTCTCAATGACAACGTGGGTGATGTTCTTGATAATAACCTTGGCACTCAACAACCTTCATATTTAGCAGCCTTCACTATTCAACACCCTTTGGAACTTGACAATTGAAATTAAGATTATTTATCTTCAAACCTTTATAATCTATGGGTTGTTCTGTTCTTTGATATACCACATTTGAATATTGTAGATATGTATAATGAATTCATACATATCGTTCCCCCATATTGATAAATAGATAAATCTTTGATTGCACATTTTTTTTTTGGATCGGTAAGAGGCCGAAGTCAAGATTAATTATTATTAATATGTATTGTGATTGATTATTGTTATTAATATTTATTAAGTTTGATTAGAATTGAACCCAAGACCTCCCATATAAGAGGCTCACAAGTTACTGTTGTGTTGTAGGCTCTTGCCTTTTGATTACACAAATTTGAAGCTGAAGTGCAAGGTGAAATATTTGAAGCGATATCTCCAATGACACACTAAAATTGCAAATACAAAATATGGAGGGTCTTGCACCTCTAATTTTGCAAACAAAAACTCAACAAATATGCAAGAAAATAAAGTCCACGATGATTTCTTACAATGTCAACTACGACGTTACAAAGAGCTCCAAGAAGTTTTCGGAAGGGTTACAAATAGGCTAATGTACTTTATCTATTATTTAAATATTTCGTCCCTTGTTATATTATAACTAAAAAAATTAACTAAAGAAGTCCTTTATAATATTATTCAAATATTTGGGACAACCTATTAATTAATTAAATCACTCTCAATTAATTTGGGGACTTTACAGTCCTTGCCGCTCAAAGATTGCTTGTCCTTAGGTGATTTGTCATCAAATCGTTTGCCAATTGCTAAGCTCCAAGATCCCAAACCAAGTGCAAGTGTTGATAGCCATATTTGCTGAAAGCTTGATGGTGCACAATGATTGCGAGTATCACTTGCAAAAATCCCCAACAAGCTTCCACTGCTCCACTTTGATAGGAACATTGCTTTGCTTAGAGTTGAGAAATATCTCATCAAAATCCAACTTGCTTTCTTCATATAGATGCCATTTAGAAGGAGAGATGGCAATCATGCACGTCTCATGCCCAAACAAAGGGTGATATTCAACCAACTGTAGAGATCGCTCTCGCAAGGGATCATTGTTAGAGTTTGCATCTTCATGAAGTTGCTCAACCACTATTGTTGGCATGGAAAATTTTGCATGAGCATCTTCTTAATCCCTGTGGTTGTCTTGAAAAATTAGATGTTCTCCATTTGAAGGAGCAATTGTTGATTCTTGCTTGTCCATATCCTTCGATGACTAAAGTGAAGTTGTGAGCATGTCTTCATCTTTCTTATGGTGGCTTGGTGTTAATTACCTCATTGTTGATCTATCATTTTGAGATTGTTATTGTAGGTTCTATTACCTTAGAAGGATGGATACCCCATCCACCATTAACCCAATCCTGCTTGAATTGCCTTAGTGACTTAACCAAAGTGGGTGTTTGTGTTTCTTGTTGCTCAATTTTTGGAAGGAAGTTCGACATTGTCATCTTTGTGTTGAACTATGTGAAACTGTCTTCATACTTGCTTTCTTCAAGTGATTGAGCATCTCCTCCATTTGCTATTATGCTCTTGTGATAGTTGTATTGAGTAATTGTTGACTTCTTATTAACTCTCTCAAATAGGTTGTAATATGGTCATTTTCTATTCGATCGCTGGATACCATGACTCTCCAACAAGTTGGCAAAATCTCTAGCTTTGATACTGTTGTAATGTACCTAAATAGCTAGTTCAACTAGTTGAAGGCATCAAATTGGTGATGTACTCGATGTTAATGCGGGTGATGAACTTGATGGCAATGTAGGTGATGTATTTGACAACAACGAAGTTGATATATCAGGCGACAAATCAGGTGATGCACTCAACTGCAAAATGGTTGATGTTTTGGACGACAACATGGGTGATGTTCTTGATGGCAACACCTTGAGGTGTCTGATGACATTTGCTAGTATCCTCTTGCAAGGATCTCACTAAGTTATTGTTGACTTCTTATTAACTCTCTCAAATAGGTTGCTAAATGGTCATTTTCTATCCCATCGTTGGACGCCATGATTCTCCAACAAGTTGGCAAAATCTCTAGCTTTGATACCACTGTAATGTACCTAAATAGCCAATTGAAGGCAACAAATCGCTGATATACCCGATGATAATGTGGGTGATGTACTTGACGACAATGCAGTTGATGTACTCGACGATAACGTTGTTGATGTATCCGGCGACAAATCAGGTGTTGTACTCAACTGCAAAGTGGTTGATGTTCCAAACGACAATGTGGGCGATGTTCTCGATGGCAACATCGTGAGGTGTCTGATGGCAGTGTGGTTGATGTTTCGACAACAGTGCACATGATGTTGTTGACAACAACCTTTGCACTTGGCAGCCTTCGACACTCGACACTTGACGACTCCCCTTGGCAACTTTCAGCACTTGACAATTGAAATTGAGGTTATTCATCTTCAAATCTTCATAATCTACAAGTTGCTTTCTTCTTTGATATAACACATGAATATTGTAGATATACAAATAAGCTGACATTGTTTATTTTATTTTAATATTTTGGTCCCTTTCTATTTTACAACTAAATCAATAAATTAAAGAAATCCTTTAAAATATTATTGAAATTTTTTGGGACCATCCATTTAATTAATTTAATTGAATCAGTCTCCTTTAATTTTGGGACATTATACAACTTAATGTAAGTTTAAAAAAAAAAAAAATGCTAGCAATCAAAGATAGCCAATTGGAACAAAATTTAGGGGTGTAAGTGGTTAAAGGGAATAACTCACCCTCCAATTGTGGAAATGGCTGTCAGCAAAGTTTGTAGAAGAAAAGGCACATCAAACCAAAACACTAAACGAGTTGATCCCTTACAGGTAGGTATGTGTTCTTGCCTCAATCTTGGACTTGAATGATATCTCCCTATACAATGCTTGGACACAATTGGATATTGCACGTCATTCCATTTTTGGATTGTAGGAGAGGAGAGTCATTACAAGCTCTTCAAACAAAAGAAAAACTCTTTTTCCTTTTGCAAAAAATCTATGGATGTAGATTGCATGATCTTAGGAGGAAGAGTTTTGTAAAGCTTTTATTCAAGTTGTTTGTACTTGAAAGAAAAATAAATGGGCTGTTATCAAGGGTTGTAGGGTTATCATATGTGATTCTATCCTTGTTGGGTGGGCCTACCACAACTCATTAACATTACAAGGTCTTTAGGTCTCAATTGGTGGTGATAGTATCTCCATTATTTGTTGAATTTGCAACAAGGCTATCTGGTCTTCACCAACAACTTTTTAAGATGTTCTTGCTTCCCAAGATTTCATCTTCCTTATTGAGACCCATGAGCCCTAAATGGGCTGACCCTCTTGTTGGTACTTATGTTTATGTCTCTTCTTTTTTTTTTAAGACTTGTAGATCTGGTGGTGTTCATGATTTAGGACGGGTGGCTTACCTCATCATAAAAACCTTTGGTCTATAATTTCAGTGGTGGTCTCAAATGTTCACTCTGTATGCATGTGGCTTTAGGTTCATAAGTAGCCTCTTTTACTTCAAAATATCTTCATATTAGTTTGCTATATTCCCCATGCATCATCTTGATGCAGTCAAGGATGGAGGGTCCGGAATGGACTGTCCAACCTTGCAGCAGGATTCACCACAATACTTAAATGTAATAATGAAACATGCAACTGTATCGATTATAATCGAGTTCTTACATGCCAGAAGCCCTCCCTTATATAGATTGCATCAGGTCCCATTGACACCACATGCAGGCTCACAAGCTGCCATTGGCTTATTATAAACAAAATTTAGAGAATGACTTCTGGATGCTAATATTCTAACCTCAAAAAGCTACAGATGATTATTGTAATGTTCCCTATTGGGACTTTGCTTGCTTTACCCTAGAATTCCCAGCTAGTATTTGGATTGTGTGCTTGGAAATGGAAATGTCACCGAGTCTTTGTAATGCCCCTTACTTGGAGGCTGCCAATTCTCATTGAAGGGATGCATTTAAATAAATTAAAACAAGAAGCAATTAATAATTCATTTGGCCGTTAACATACTTAAGCCCCAATTTTTTTTTACTTCTCTCCTAATTATCAATCCTACAGAGTATGTTATTTTACTTGGCATAGGGCACTTGGAAACAATCTACACATAGGTTCCCTTAAGGCTTGAGGACCCTGTCCATATCCTATCATGGGATTCGTCTACCTTGTGAGTCTTTATTTTGCCTCTCCCTAAGAAAGTTACAAAACCAATCTATCCTCTAAAGGAGCAACAGTGAGCAATTAAGGGAATCTGCCAGAGATGCGATGAAAAAAGCGAAAAACCCTATAGGTTGACTATTTATGTATGGATATTTCTGATTTTACTATTATAAACTAATATTAATTCTACTATGTATATGTATACTAGATCACATATTGGTCCCCTTAATAGCATTCAGATATAATATTCTGCAGTCAGTATTGATGGTCCTCGTATTGGCAATAGCATTCAGATATAATATTCTGAACATCAGTATTGATTCTTAAATAAATTACAGAAAACCAACTCGCTGTTACGGGATGCCTGCCAGCAATTAAATACGATCTATTTCCTTTTTTTGAGCAGTGATGTTATGTTTTCCTTTTTGATCCTTTTCCATGTTTTTTCCTCCTCTTCCATGTCCACCACCATTACATGACTGCTGACATATATATTCTCTGGGAGTGATTACTGTTTACGGTGCTCATGTCCTTTCTGAAGAGAGACACCTCTTCTAATAACTTAATTCCTTGGTTAATATACTTCAGCGATAACAACCCTTAAATGCCAGTGTTTACCTTCCCAAGCAAGTAAGTGGCAATTAAAACCATCAAAATGGATACTGATACCAGGATGAGCTTGTATGCTATAAGTGAATCTGGCTGGAGCTCCACCATTTCCAGAGTTGCACAGTCGCCGACAGCTAGGTATGTAACATATTCATAAAGTTTTCATCTATTTTCCTATGGTTTGAATTTTATTACTATTTTACTTAGTTACCGGATTCGTGAATCAGACCCCGGATCCGGATTCGGGTCCGATCCGGCTCCGGATCCGCACGTGGATCCATGAGGATCCGGGCAGGATCCTTGATTCTGCCTGTGGATCCGTCAAAGGATCCTGACGGATCCACAGGCAGAATGGCGGACCCTGCCCGGATCCTCAAGGATCCAAGCATGAATCCTAAGGATCCAGCACGAATCCGTGGCAATACAAGGCACAAAAACATAAAATCATGAATGTGAATGTTCTGATTTTCTTTATAATCATGAAAATAGATCATTATCAAGTATACTAGATTCATAGATGCATACTAGAATCATAGATTCATACTATGAAATGATTTCTCTTAGTTTTTAGTATATATATATATATATAAATAAATAAATAAATAAATAAATAAATATATATATATATATAAACACGAATCCTCCACAGATCATTATTGGAAAAAAAAAAAAATCCCGAATCCGATTCGCGTACCCGAATCGGATTCGTTTCACGAATCAGCAACTAAGCTATTTTATTAATTCTTTTCAAGAGTGAACTATTATTATGAGTTTCAACGTGGCTTACATGTTATTTTTAATTACTTGTTAGTTGTTACCAAAGTTAAATGTTTTATATATTGTTTTTAGAAAAACTTTTATATTTTATGCATATTTTATTTATTTTTTATTTGTAATATATTAATGTTTTGAATGTTTTGTTATGATTATTAATATTTTTCTGATTATAGTAGTTTTTATTATTTTTATTGTATAAGATCACATAGGAAGATTATAATTTTTTAATTTTAATTTTGTTTATTAGTGAAGAAATATGATTTTTTAATACTTTTATTTTATATTTTAAATAATTAGGTGATTTTATTTTGTTATATTTAAAAAATTTAAAATATGATTTTTTTCACTATTTTTTATGGCTTATATCTTATAAATGTGATATTTTTTATGTAATGATTTCAAATCTATTTTTGATAATTTATGAGATATGCAGACGGAGAGAAGTTTTGTTTTGTAGATTTGAATTGAAAAATTCTTTACATGAAACTTGTAAACATTAAAAAATAAATAACCTGTATATATATGTAAGGCAAATTTAATATCAATTTTTTTTCGATTTTTTCGCCTAGTTGAATTTCATCTGAACTTCATAGTTGTGAAACTCGAACTCGAACCTTGTGACTTGGTTACAACCTATGGGGGACCTTTGATTAGAGGAATTCCAAACCCTCCACATGACTGCAACACGTTCACTTTCTTGTTTGATTGTTGTAGTGCAAGTGTTGTGTACTGTGTTTTTACTTGTAGGTCTCTCATTCTTCGCAAATTTGCCTTTTTATGTACCATGCTAGTCATACTATTAATGGGTAAATAGTGATAATTGATGTGCCTATACCTCTTGAGCTAGATTGCATTATGATTCTTCTCTGCTGCTAGTACACAAGCTTATTAGGAACTAAAATAAATACCAATATATGAATGTGAAATTCTGATTACAAATCTGAAATTAAACCCTAATGATCATCAAATAACTTTAATCTAAAAAAGCTTAACATGGACTATCATGCATTCAAGAAAAGCTGTGCTGTACATAGATGATGTTGTATACTAAAACAGAAGAACACCCATTTATTACTAATAAAGCAAATAATGCAAAAGAACCTATGCTTATCTGGTGGTCCAACAAAGATGCTCACTTTGTACGGGACATTTTTCTTCTTTTTGTAGTTGATTTTTCCAGTGAAATGTGGATCTATTCCCTTAAAGCACAAGTCAGAATGCTTTTCTCACCATGAAGCTATTGGGACCTTGGTGGAAAAACAGTTTGAGGGAAAAAAATCAAGACTCTTGTCTGACAGTAGAGGTAAATTTACCTATCAACAGTTTCGAGAACCCTGCCAGAAGGTATTGATCAATAGTACACTACTCTGTGCACTCCACAGCAAATAGTGTCATTGATAGGAGGAATCAACTGCATGTGAAAATGATGCATGGCACTTCGCTAAAATATTACCATATTTACCCTGCAGAAGCCATTAATGGTGGTTATGACAAGAATTAGCTATAATAAAAAATGAACTAGATAGAATCAACACATAACACTGGAATTATTTGGAGAAACCCCTTAAGGGAAAAAATAACTCCACGTTCAAGAGGCATAGATTGTATTGATCTTCAAATGCATGAGACATATACAACAATTTTCATTCTACTCCTAGTTCTGGCAGCCTCTGTATACTTCTTAAAATACCTCATACGATACACCATCCAAAAACTCCAATATATGTAGATAATCCTTAAGGGCCCAAATGTGCATCCAAATCTGTCTCTTCAATTCTCCATTTCTTGGCCATTGGTTTTCTCTTTTTGGAATGTGATTTATGATTTTAAATCTCCTTTTCAACTCCCTTTCCTAGGTGCTAAACTTGGGAAATTCAACAGTCACCCCTTTATCTTTATTATTTTGTTTTTATCACTCCCTTTATAGACATCCACATGAGGGAATAATAGACAAGGAATAATAAAATTACAATTACCCCTTAATCCCTTCCTTATGTTATGAATGCATGTACAGCATATAATTTGACATTCATACAATGACAGAGGATTTACAAGGATAATGACACGTTATTTTTTTTGGGAATAGTGATTCATATAATCAAGTTTGTTAGGTTTGTTATAGTGGTTATATGAATTTTTGTTAGTATTGAGTTGTTTTAACAACTCACAAATATAGATAGTTGGTTAAAGGAGGTAGAATAACTCTCTTAAGAAGAGGATACACAAATGCAATATGTGCAATTGTATTCAATGTACAACTATATCAAATAATAATTTTTTTTGTTGTGTGCTGATTGTTTAGTTGTTTACTGCACGTTGTTATCCTTTGGCGGAGAAGAAGATGAATGACAGGCTACATATTGATGATATTGGGGTTGTATATATGCAAAGATACCAGTGTAGGAGATAAATATGCAGAGGTATATGTTGTGCACAGAAGATGAGAGAGCATCGTGTTAATTTCTCTAATCTGCTCCATTCTGCTTGTAATCCTGCACAATCTTAAGAAGGGTTTTGATCTTCAATGTTATGGAGTTTTTGAGGGTCTTTCTTCAGCATTGTTCATAATTGTGGGAATCTTGTTTTATATCTTTGGTCAAACCAGATCGGCTTGAAGATATTGCCTTAAGGAGAGGTGTGGAATGGTGTGAGATCACAGAGATGCAATTTGGAAGTTTTTGCTCGAATTTTGGCTGGGACAATGGTAGACGTTATTGCATATCAAAATTTAAAGATATACAATATATGATTACTGTCAATGTTTGCACTGCATACCCATGAGGCCAGAGAATCCATGATGCCTTTTGTGTTTGGTTCTGTCTTGTATGGCATGGCAAGAAGTGCCATGCTGGAGTTGGTTTTATTTGGGCGGCAAGGAAAGTACTGTGGGTGAGCAGAATAAAAATGCATGTTTATATCTCAGACTGGGTCTTGCGGTAGGCACCAAAAATGGAGGAGCAAGGTACATTACAGTATATTGCTGGATGCTTACTTGCATGGTCTATTAATGAACCAAATAGTTTGAGTTTTGACTTGATTTAGTGCTGTCAAAGTCTTACTTTTTTTTTTTAATACTCAGTATGGCATGCTATTAATGCCCGTGGAGGTTGGGATGTCTTTTCTGAGGATGATAATTGTTGCTTCTTTGTGCAAACACATCAGCATTCCTTCTTTGTGCAAACATATCAGCATTGATAAGTAGGAGATGATTTCCACAGCAAGTCAAATTGTGATATTGCTATCAGGATTTAACTGTGTGATTTTTGAGTCAAACTCATTGACCCATGTTTCATGAGTAGTGATTCAACATGAATCGATCTCTCATGAGAATAAATGGAACACTTAGCACTCATTGGATCTGGGCGATGCTCACTGGGGTGAAGCACCGGGACTTCCTGGGAGGTCACCCATCCCAGTACTACTCCAGCCTGAGCATGCTTAACTACGGAGTTTCCTCCATGGTTAAACCCAAAGCTTGCAACCCCATTTGCAAAACCTTCACCAAGTGTTGTGCCTTATGAACCATTCATTAGAAAGTCCCTTAAGCTTATCAATATCAGCATTGCTTCTTTGTGGAGGCTGCAATGTACTCTTTCCCATATAATGAAAGCATACTTGAGCCCTAGTATATGGTTAAAATTTAGAAACTGGTAATATATGAGCAGCATGCAGATGGAATTATGGGCCCTGCCCAAGAAATGCTCAACACTATAGATCTAAGCAGGTGGTGACAAGGCAGAGCGGAGTGTGGTGTGGAATTTCACAATTTATCTAAGGTAGGAATATCATGCAACTTGTAAATTACACTGTGGTGTAAATTCACAGCATTACAATTTAGATGATGTAGGTAAAGTTGAAGAACCACGTGTGTTGGGCATCCGACCCCGCATGAAGTGATGTAAGTGTGGCAGCTGAAAAAATTCAAATCCTTTTGCTTTTGATCTACATCCCACAACTTTGTGCCCCCTTCCTTGTACTCATTTTCTTTGTGAGTAAGTAGGGACAAGTTGGAATGCATATAAAGTAGCTCTTCTCACTTGCTGCCAATTGTTTGTCTTTCACTTAGTGAATGTGGTATGTACTCTAGCTCCAATTAGATGAAATGGATCTAGCAGCCTATTGAAGCAAATTGAGAGAGTTAAAATTATAAATGGTGATTGAGCGTCTTATACTTTTCTCCACATATCTTGCTAATATGGTGATTTTACTACTTCGAGGGATAAATCATTAGCATAAACACATCTTGCAATAGTTTGATCTACAATCTCTCTAGCATCAATTTTGAAATACTTTTTCTGTGACTCCCTCATTCTCTTCACATTATCAGGTTTCCTACCTAAAAATAGGTGGCTTTGCACTACATCACTGCTACGGTAAATTGATATTATATTAAACAGAGGAGATGAAAGCACCTTATATAGATTTAGAAGAGGATATTTTATTATGAAACAATCGTTAACTAAAGACAAAAATAGAAACTACCTAATTAAGATGGCCATCAAAGGAACATTACAATATTCTACTACCCTTCCTTAATGTTGTTATCGTCTAACAGCTGTCTTTTGGTCACAAATTCTTCAGAACATTCTGCTGCTACTCAGACCCTACCTGGACCAGGAGAAGTTAATGACCAGCAAGCCATGATGTTGGGTAACAAAGGTATTATGATGCAGAGTCAACTCTGGAAAATCTAGGAGGAATTAGCACTCAACTAGGCTGCATCAGAGGTCTCATACATCATTGAGACAATGTTTGAATAAATTCACTTCTTGGTTCCCAACTATACCTACCTCCCTTTCCTCAATCAGTCCTAAGGTTTCATCCTGTGAACTTGGATATCAAGCTAGCAACCAATGGAGTCCAACTTCACAACTTCCTACTCTCTTCACCACAACATCTTGAAACTGCATGGATAACATAGAAATGTCCTGAACAAGAAGATTTTGGAATGGGTTCAGCACTCACTACCTCTGAGGCAATATTCCACTTTGTAGGCTCAAATTCTAGTAGCCCTATGAACTCTGATTTTCCCAATTTTCTCCAACTCTTTCCAAAGGACTTGCAAATCAAAACATGGATTTGGACACCCTTTAAAAAGTTGCAAAAGACTCCTAAGTCTCAATTTTGTAGCAGGCAGACTCCTATCTCTAAGTCCACTAAGGCATAAGGCCTCATAACACCAATTAGACCTCCCTGTTGAATAACATGGATCTTTTCTGCAAATGTACTAACATGGCCAATGCGATTGAAGTCTTCTAAATGCAGATTTGAAGATTCCTAAATATGAGAGGAGGAGACATGTCTCTATAGTTAATCATCATTAGTTAATAAATAACTATATGTATAACTCATCTTTAAGCATATATGTAATATTAATATATTAACCATATATGTAATATACTATTATATAATAATATTTATATAATATATATAAGATATTTATCTTAAAGATGATTTACCATCAACAAGGTATCTCATGATAAATTTAGTCTGATAGAAGCTACAACCTTAACGCTCCCTCTAGCTAGGGAGGATTTATAAAACACATTATGTTCTCAAGACTATGAAGAGATATCATCTAAGTATGATATTCAATTCACTATGAGACTAAATTTCTCACCTTTCATAACACAAAATTGAAATAATTTCCATTATCTTTTAAAAACACCACCTTAAGTGTGGTCTATAGTAGCAACTATGGTGTCCGACAAGATCCGGCCCAAACAACCATAACAAGTTCGTTATCATGGTGTCCAGCAAAATCCGGTGCAAAGAACCATGATAACAGGTCTACCATTTGTAAGATTGCCACCTTACAATGATTACCTTCTGACTATTCGTTATCATGGTGTCCGACAAAATCTGGCCCAAAGAACCATGATAACAGGTCTACCATTTATAAGATTGTCATCTTATAATGGCTACCAATGGCTACCTTCCGATTGTTCGTTATCATGGTGTTTGACGAAATCCGGCCCAAAGAACCATGATAACAGGTCTACCATTTATAAGATCGTCATCTTATAACGGTTACCTTCTGTTTATATATGTCAATGAAAGATCGTTACCTTTTATTGCATATCATATGTGAAATAGTAACCACCATGAACCTAGTCAAAGGGTAGTACAAAGGCTTTCACCTCATTCTCTCACAGAAAAAAGCATTGCAAGGAATTTCGCTTAGAATTTCTCCTCATAGAGAAGATATTATTAACAAAGGATTGCACCTCAAAATTCTCCCTTTGAACAATGATCCTAGGAAGTCAGGTCCTCTAGTTACTCGAATAGAAACTCTCTTCACCCAAGGATGCCTTTCGAACTCCCTCTAAATCTAATATCAATCTTCTAACTTTCTAGTGGTAAGTCATTACTTCCTCATGATACACATAGGAGTAGGCCCATCAAAATCATGTAGTCACACACATTTATTTCTAGACTCCCTCTGAGCATCAATCTTCTAAGCTCGTGCGTTGCCTTCAAAGAAGTGTCATACTCCCTCTTAATGTAGAAGAATCTCATAATCTTAATCATCAAAGATGTTTTCTTCAAGAGCCTCACTTTATCCATCTTAATCAACAGGGTCTTCGGAACTACTATCATTAGATTGAGTTTGCACAATATTTGGTAGCATGTGTAAAGTACCAACTTTCTTTTCATGTAAGAACATCTTCAAAACATAAAGGAAAAGATCAAGACAAATAACCCTTATAGTATGTATAGAATTATATATAAGAGAGATGCTACAAAGAGTAGATAAATGTAAAAGATACGAATACTTATTTGCACATGAAGATTCAAAAATTCTCTTCTTAGATTATTTGAGAATGGAACAACTCCCCTTTAAAGAAGGTTCAAGTGGAAATGGAGCATTGACTATTATTCCCCCCACAATGTAAAATTCCCACTCATTCTATATTGTTGAACAATTTTGCATTTATATTATTTCTTTGACATCATTTGAATATTTTGGCACACGGAGATTATATATTAATTCTCGGCCATGGTAGTCAGATGGAGATCTTAACATCTCACATACCCCATGCTCGAGCCTTATTAATCTTCATGGTGCCAATCTAATGCACTAACACAATATTATTCAAGATAAAGTGTTCCTCATCTAAGGAACTATATTGTTCATTACAAATAAAAGATAGTCACATTATCCAAATGAGAAATAAAAAATCATATATATTTATATTCAAAATATTAATAAAATTCCATACTATATTATTGAATGGATTTCATATCCAATGACTACCTTGTCCTAATAAATATACACATAATACCTTACATCAATATAAATACACTTTCTTATATTATAACAATACATTGATATTTACTACATTTTATCATACCTTTTACCTATCGTGTGGGTCCATGCTTTCCTAGGCTTCTGCTCAAGTTCCACATCACCGCTATGTCCCATATTTGTTGACTATGGTGGACCTGTTCGATTGGTGTAGTCTACCATTTTCTTATCTCTCTTTGTCCAATACCATTTATTTGCTACTCCCCCATTTTATGATTCTTGACATGGATAGTTATATTTGGATAATTTTTATGCAGCATACTTGATCCTTGAATATCATTGTTTCCTATGCAAGCATGTGGTGGAGTCCTTTCTTAGGTGGCGGGTGAGTTTAGGATTGTTCCTTACGTCTCCTTTCATTTTCCTTCCACGTGACTAGCAAATAGTGAATGAAGTTGGTGCAATTATCTTTCATCGATTCCTTGTTCTTCTTCTATGAATGCTTGGATTCTTCTCTATGTCACTTGACGATTATATCTTTTCTTCCTTCGACCGTACTCTTACCAAATAATGCCCTGTCGAATTGGTGCCCATTTGCGGAGCTCCCTCATCATTTAAATGGCTGTCATTACCATACTTTGCTAACATCAAGTATTTTGGAAGGGTCTGTGTCAAAACTTCTATGAATGCGTAGATACTTACCTTCGAGTGAAATCCATGGTTTACACATTTATAACTGGTGCTTTCCAAGCAACGGTGTAGTTGTATAAGGGGGGGTGGGTGTTGTCCAGTTGTCGTTGGGATCCTTAACACCATTGCATTCTGACTATTTGCAAATACTTATGAATCACTCGATACACACCCGTTTCATGCGATATTCAAAAGTTGTATCTAAACGATACTATTCTAGGTATGTAGGTATGCTAGCGGTAAACAATCATGAGTATCTGAAGTATATCGTCTATTCTCTCCATGCGACCCACATGAAAAATAGGAGGGAAATATATCCATGCCGTGTAAAAGGAAGGTTATTTGCAATGGAAGTTATGAGTATAAAGCATACACCACCGGCTATGTTGGTCACAACAAATCTCCTTCTCAAGTCGACGTCTATCTATTGCTAATGATGTCTGTATATTCTTTATACTCATAACTAACGTTGGTAAATACAAATTCCATTCAATGCTTGGAGTTGTTGTTTTGTACCTTGTGACTCTTTACATTTGTAGTGTGGCTCTAATACCATGTTGAATAACTTGAATCTTTTTTGCAAATGTACTAACATGGCCAATGTGATTGATGTCTTCTAAATGCAGATTTGAAGACTCCTAAATATGAGAGGAGACATGTCTCTATAGTTAATCATCATTAGTTAAAAAATAACTATATGTATAACTCATCTTTAAGCATATATGTAATATTAATATATTAACCACATATATATATATATATATATCTTAAAGATGATTTACCATCAACAAGGTATCTCATGATAAATTCAATCCGACAGAAGCTACAATCTTAACACTCCCTTTGTGAAGCAAAACCCCAATGTTGATGAACACCAGATTTCTTATCGATTGGAACTTCTAGGGGACCTTAAAATATGCCTAAATCTAGAATCTGAGCTTCTCTCTCCATACCCAACTCGAGATATCCAAGTTTCTAGCTCTGTTCAGCAGGTGGACACATGGTTATGTCCACCTTGGGCATCAAAATACTTCTCACTCTTTGCAACCCGAACCAAAAGACTTCTACAATCCTAAAGACCACGACTCTAACTCGAATCCCTCCAATGGCTGTGGAAGACTAACCATGGAAACTCAAGTTAGAGTCATTTTTGTTCCAAACCCTTACCACGAGCTTTACACAGGCCTGCTGTCACAAAAATCCTGATTTATTTCTCCTGCATCAATTTCAAGAGCTCAAACAAAAACGAAATGAAAGCCAATAGACTATTCTATCACATGCAATCAGTTTCTAGTCTCTACCAATACGTGCAAGGGTGTACAGACTTCTGCAGCAGCAAAAGTGCAAGAAAAAACATAGTTTCTGATTATCTAAAGAAAGGAATCCAAAAATATTTCCTCAGTTGTTACAGTTGAATGAGTGCTTTGGCAAGCATATAGCAACATTTCACAAAAATCTTACAAAGTTTCTCATTTTGCAATGATGCAACTTTTGGCAAGTTTTGCCACCACATGTCTTACTGAAGCCTTTTTGGCATTTTTCTCTTTCCCTATGATCTAACACACTCAAACACTTGAGCACAAAAATTTAACCCAAATTATTGCAAGACTATTTCTTAGGTGGCCATACACTAAGTGAGCTTATATGGTTGCCACATTAGTTATGCCACCATAAGTTAGAACTTTATTACAAACCAAAATTGTACAAGCCAAAATTGAGTTTCTCCTATTAAAGGTTATGAGATGTGAAGTGCCATTCTCCTTACCCTTGTCTGTTTCTATAGCATACTCTTTCTTGTCTGCTCCTGCAACATATTGCTCGTATCTTGAGACACTGAGATGAAACTGAGACCACGATTTTGAGGGAAATGGTCAAACCCTTTTTGCAGATGAACACTATGCCCCACAACAGATTAGGGTTTTCATTCATTTAAAAAGAAGAAGAAGAAAACACTAAGAAACATGTGCTCGAATTGCATTGGGATCTTGAGACTTGTTGAAACATTTCTTCCAAAAATCTAATCCTTGTCCAATTCACAGGGATTGTGGGCACAACTCCATTTAATGATTTCAGGATGTATTGTATCTCAAATTGGTATGTAAAATGGACGATTTGGCAACTTAGATGGAAAATTCATGTACAATTGGCAGGCATTGAACAATATATTGGCATTTTAACAAATAGTTTGTAAGGACACACCATTGCTGATATCATGTACATCTAGTGTCAATTTGCATTTATTTATATATTTGTGATCAATTTACAAGTCGAAATACTACAATTACAACTGTTTTTAACCTCTACCAACAATTGATATGGAAAATTGCTATCTAAACTGAATACTAGATTAAATGATGCCCAAAATGTTTGTTACAACAAAAGGATGCTGTCAGTGCTGCTCCATGTTGTCGGATGGCTGATTTATTGATTCAAAGTAATGCACTACTACTGTAGATGAAATTTGAACTCATTCACATTCTGCAGCAAAATTCAGACTAGTATGACTTTGTTAATGGCTGCTATTCTCATTAGAAATCTACTAGTATATTGCAGCCTGGAAATGACAATTAATGGAGCCCAAAATCAGGTTTGGATTCCTAAGTGCCGTTCCTCCTTTCACAAACCTCATGCACCCTCTCATTGTTGTACGAACATCTTATGAGAAACAATAAATGATGCCAGGTTTCATATCAGACCAGGAAATGGTATGATCTGTGAAAACTAATAAATTTAATCTGTATACCAATGGCGCAAGTACTCGATCATATTTTTGTAACCTGATATATTCTGCAAGCAAATAATCTTTTTAATTTCTCCCAACTGAATTATTCATACACAATAAATTTTCCTACAATTATTCAACATATTGGTAAACATTGGATGAATTCACTCAAATGTCTAGGCATATTTTTGTCCTCCAAACCATTCTTTGTCGAAGGATTTTTTTTTCTTTTTCGGCAGAATAGATGAATAACGCCAAGTCTTCATTGGGTTTGATATAAATGTATTGAATGAGCTTTCTCTCCTCCAGTCCTTTTATACACTTTTCAGTAATGATAAAAAACATTTTTTCTGCAACTTTTCATTTCCCTCCAACAGTGGACTTTTGATTTTCTTTTATTTTTACATTTGGGTCAAAAAACATGCCACCTTATAATACTAGTTAACCTTATAAAAATAACTAATTAAATACAAGTTGCCTTTAAAATGAACATATTTAAATTTCAAATAACTTAATTTAATTAATGAATTGTTCCCTTGCAACATCTTGATTCTGAATTAGGTTTACAGGAACTAAAATAGGGTAACGGTCCCTCACAAACCTCATGTTTGTGCAGGGGTCATTACAGTTTGGGTTGTTGCAATCAAATGCAAAGATATAAAGAACTGCCCATGGAATTGTGGTAAGCTCTGCAAGATTAAAGGTACTATATCATTATTATTGATTTGTTTTAAATAGATGACAACTAATCATTTAAATCTTTTAACCATATTTAAGTATTCAGAGATGGATCCTCCGTTGTGCAACTTAATAGGAAATGAGGGACTCTTGTACAATGCCTGCTTGTTTTTGATGTCTAGTACTTACTAGGTTTATGCAGCCTTGATGCCAAATTGGCTTTCCACATTTCTGGGACTAATCCATCTACATTGGACAAGTTTATAAGCACTGAAGCTTCTTTCTGTCTTTGGGGAATCTTCAGGTGATCTCATTTCTTTGTTCAATACAATTTACTTACAAATAGTGAATATTTTATTGCTTGACAAGCTTTTCCTGGTTAACTTTTGAGATTCAGGGAGATTTAAAGATTGATCATTTGTCATTGTGAGTCACTGTCCGTGGACAGTAACAATGGACCTTTTTTAATGCGTCAGGAGCTAGATGCCTTTAAGTCATCCTCGGATCTTAAATTTTTACAAATCTTGGAGCTCATCAATTCCATTAGCTCCTTATTTGGTTGGTGTACTAATACAATCTCCCCAATGTAATTTCTTGTGTGTTCACACCATTGTTATGGGATTCAGACTCGCCTTTGACTCGAAAAGTCAAAATCTGACTTGGATTTAGACTCGGACTCGGCGGCCGGACTTGGCAAAGACTCGAAAAACTGAAAACCCATGAAATTCGAAGTTTTGAAAGGATTTTAAGATTTTTTTATGCATCTTTTAGTCAATTAACATCAAATACACAATAATTAAGATAAATAGAAGCTACTTAAAATTTAATACACATACACAATTTTGCATAGATCACATTAGTATAAAAGCAAATTTCTGAAGGAAAAAAATTGATTAACACAATATAAAGTAATAAACATAGTGTCACTGCAGTGTCAAATGTCTACAATATTCATGGATTACGAAGTCCATGGTATCAAAAGTTCAAAACATATATCAAAATAACAACTAGTGTGTAGAACAGTAGAAGACTAAGGCTAATAGTAGCCTATGTCCTCCTACGAGTCCGCTTAAGAAAAATCATGGAAGACTGTAGAGCCATCCTCTCTCCCTCTGTTTGAGGCTGAACCTCATCCTCATACTTATCCTCATTCTCAACCTCACCCACATAATCCTCATCATCAGACTCGAATCCATCACTCCTAGCCTCAGGGTCTTGCACTTCGTCTTCTTGCGCTCTAGCCTCCTCCACTACCATCATCACTGCCTCAGCCTCCTGATCCACTTGATCAGCCCACTCCATGCCTTCATCACTGAAGACAGGATCAACAATCTCTGTGTTCCACTTTGCATGTGGATCAACAGTCTCTAATACAATCAGTGATGTATCGATGCCTATGATCTGTCTATGGCGAAGGCGAAGGTTGTAGTGAACAAAGACAAGATCATTCAATTTTTGCACTGCCAACCAATTACACTTGTTTGAGTGTATATGCTCGAATAGTCTTCAATTATGTTCGCATCTTGATGCACTAGATGGCTGGCTCAAGATGCCAATCACAATTCTCAATAAATTTGGCACCTTAGTGCCAAACATCTTCCACCATGCATCTGAAACAAGAAAATTTAAAATCAATTCAATAACTTTGACTTTTATCAAATTAAAATGGTAATAGAATTAGAAATTAGGATGTAGAATCATAGATTTTTACCAGACATCAATTCTATCTTATTTTTCTTGCACAACTCTCATGCAAATAAGTCCCCATGAACTTTCTTAAACAACTTAATCTCATGGACTACAATTGTTCCAACTCTTGAATCGGGGGACATTCTCTCTACAACATCATAGAGGCCATTCCACATCTCATCACCAGCCTTGAACTGTGGGCTGAATTGGTATGCTGAATTAAGGAAGTAGGTTGTTGCATGTATAAGCCTGTGAAGTAGATTGTGCCAAAGTCTATCAATCACATCCCATATAGGCCCATACCTATCTTGATTCCCTGCAAAAAAAGAGCGAATGGCCTCCTTCACTCCTCATAAATGTAGCCCATTCAGGGCTTCTCTCCATCAACAATTTGTAGGACAACAACAAGCGGCTTTATGAACTGCATTCATTATGAAAGTTGAAAGAGAAACAATTAGCTTTAAGTTTTTGTTTAAAAAATGAACAATAATTTATAACATAATTTCATAAACAAAAAAGTTAAAATGAGGACAAAAAGGAAAATTACGTTTACAATCTCAGCGATTGGTGTCCAAAAGGAAGCCTTATAAAAAATGCGATCAACTGTATCAGTTCCTACAATGGTCTTTGCATACGATGATGCAATCCACTCCTCACTTACAAAAATGCGTCTCAAACCTCCCTTTGAATCAAGCAAGGATTGCAATGTGAGAAAATTGGTTGCAAATCTAGTGACCTTTGGACGAGACAATTCCTTTTGTCTTGTGTATTTCCTCATGAGGTTGAAGACCCATGTATGATTATATATGAATTTGCATACATTCCTTTCTTGCTCTATAATTGTTTTTATCCAACGGAGTTTACCAAGATCCTCTAACATAAGGTCAATGCAGTGAGCAACACAAGGGGTTCAAAATAAGTGAGGGTTTCTCTTGATAAGAAGCTTTCCTGCAGCAACATAATTTGTTGCATTATCTGTAACTATTTGCACCACATTCTCCTCATTCACATCCTTTATCACTTCATCCATTATTTCACAAAGATATTCAACATTCTTTGTTTTTCCTGAGGCATCAATTGATTTCAAAAAAACCGTGGCACTTAAAGAAAAAGAAACAAATTAGTATAATGATCAATGATCAATCATAAATTCATAATTTATAAACTTAATCACTTGATCAAGATTCTAAATTTTTAAGTACAAGTTCTACTTTTAAAATTTTAATATTTACAATAACTTGATGAGAAGACAAGAAAGTTGAGGAGTGTTCTACTCCTATCAGTCCAACCATTAGTCATTATGGTGCAACCCTTCGTCTTCCACACCTCTCGCTGCTCCTTGATTGCACCTTCTACATCAGCCATCCGTTGGGTCAAAATAGGGCCTCCTAGCTTGTCAACACTAGGGGCTTTGAACCCCATACCAAAAATAGTAACAACATCGATTGCAATTTGCCAATAGGGGGACCTAAAACAAATTAAATAAAATTTAAACAAATTAGTATATTATATTATTACTATTAAATTTGAAAACAAATTAAAATAAACAAAATAAGCATATTATTGTCTCTTGAAACTTGAAAGCAACAGAAGTAAGAGATAATTTAAATAAATAAGTACCTTGCTTCATTGAATGAAACGCTGTTGTGGATGAAGAAGTTTCCAAGTGCCAATTTTGCATTATCATGCTTCTCCTTGTTCCAACCCATGCTCTCAAACGATGGTTGTGCACCTGGAGCCGTGTGTGGAACAAAGATGGAATCGAGTGTCGATCTTTGCTTACGAATACGAGGCCCAATGGTCACACTTGTAGAAGTAGTAGCAATAGTGGTGGAGTAGGGGATAATGGAGAGCAAAAACTAGAATATCCCTCTTGAGCTAGTTGTGCCATTTCTTCTTGTTGCTTCTTTTTCAATTCGTTGATCTCCATTTTTTCCTCTAGAAGAGCTTGCATGTCTCACATAACATCTTAGGGTACTTCTTTGCTTTTTTTGGCATCACACCTAGGTATATGTGTTAGGCAATACTTCAGTCTATTTATGCCTCCCCCGTTATATATTACACTGCAATGCCAACATGTAACAACTCCCTTTTTGTAGCCCGGGATGGCATGTTTCCAAACCCTATCCCATGCTATTGTAGTTGGGTCTGCATTAGGGTTGAATGCAGCCCTAGTTCCACTTCCACAAGGCTCACCCTGAGGCATGGTGTCAATATGGGTGCTGCTGCAATATGAATATGTTATAAATAGAAAAAAGTTAGCATCAAATCAAATTTTTAAACTTTAGGGCCTTCTTACTTATCAAGTTTGTCATCGAGATAAATTAGAATAAATCTAAATAGTAGATACTAGAAGTAGAGACTAAAACAAATGTAAACAAAATGGAAAGTACAAAATATGAATGTAAAACAATTTACAAAACGACACAAAGAAATGCAACTTGTTGCTTACCTGTTCAAATTTGCACAAACAATGGAAATACAAGCAAGTTTGTAGAAGCCTCCTCCAAATGCTTCCTTAAGCTCCTCTCAATGCTTAAGTGCAAGCTACAAAGTTGGACAAACCATTAGCAATCGATATGGGAGAGCCAACCGGTTTCCTAATTTCTTTCTCAAAACCTCAATACTCTTCTCTAACTTTTTCCTCTCTATCACAAGCATTAGCAAAGGGTGGAATGACCTTTTTAGGTTAAATGGATGTTATACAAAACAAAAAAGAGTAACTCAACCTTTTATTTTATTTATTTTTGGCTCTTTTTTCCTGCACCCGCCGGTGAGAGTCCTAAGCTCGGGACTTGGCGAGTCCACATGGACTCTGCCGAGTCCGAGTCCAGAGGCCATTTGCCTCAGAAATCTGGACTCTGCCTCGGACTCGCAGAGTCCTGTAACTATGGTTCACACAACGTTTACATATGACTTGTATAAATAAAACTATTCTACAGAAGGCTGGCATGGAAAAGGCGAACCCAAGAATAATCCATTTTACACCTAAATTTCACATGTATATAGTCTTTCAGTGGTTTTCTTGTTATTAGAAGCTCTATTATCAAACATCAGCAACCAATTACTCAACTGTGACTCCCATTTAGGTAGCATTCTGCCTGGAAGCTATTTGAACGCTGAGATACCATATGTACTGTAATCACAGTGTGTCGATTTCCAGGAAGACCCTGTGCATGCATCTTCTGCTCATGAAAGGAGGTGCTTCCCCAAGCCAGTCTGGTTTTCCTTCTTCACAGTATGACATTGTAAACACTGCCAGATGAAACCCACACTTCTAGTTATTTGCTCCATGTTTACCTGCTGTGATTTGTTTGGCTACTGGTAGTTACTGACTTCTTAACAAAATCAATATGTTTAAAGCAAAGACCCAAAATAATTTCAGCTCCAATAAGTTTGATTGAAATAGCACACTTGTGATTATTCACAGGGCCCTGGAAAAAAATTAATATACCAAAAAATAAATCTATGAGATTAAATTTGAGCAATGAAAATACAACTTCTCCGGTAAACTATTGCCAGACAGATTAAAGTTTTTCAAGGGGTCACTTGTTTTCCCACTATGATTATTTGCTATTTAAAGATATTTTTACCAGAAAAAAATGCCTGTGTTGCATTTGTCAAGTCTATGTAATCAATATTTGATATGACTGAAGCAACAATCATGTTTTGACAACTGGCCAGGGTATATTGCATGAAGAATACTACCTGTTGTATTGCTATTTGTATTTGGCTTTCTGCACCTGCACTTTATATGCTGCAAGTTTTCTCATGTCGCCCAAGAGCACATGTTGGTCAAACCACAGCCTGAGCTTTATGTTTTCTTTCGGGTTTGCATTGAGTGTGGAATTCCAAGCAGAATTTGCTGTACAGCTGTGTGGAGCTCTTGAAAGTTATGTGCAAGCAGCAATCTAGTTGCTGTACTCAGAAGGCCTTCTGTTGGATCTCCAATCGCCTTCAACTGCTAAAATAGGTTGTTGCTAACCTTCTGTTACCCTGTGAAATTGGATACACAAACCAGTATTTCTTCTTTATGTTATGCCATTGTATATAAGCTGGCAATTGTGTAAAAACTGTGTAACAAATACAATGTACATAAAAAGTTAAATAATAATGCTTTTGCAGTGGGTACAACAAATGCACTTACTTGAGAAAACGCAAACAACTATTGCTTTTCTTAACCATTCTAATGTACCTATATCTATTAGCTTTTTTCTCCAATCGCATTATCATTGAAAGTTGACAAGTAGGCTCCTCTGGTATGCATGCAGGTATCTCATCCCTGACCTGGTGACCTATAGCTTTGGTTCATATATTGTTCTATTGACCAGTAACAAATAATGTAGTACTACAGAAATTCTGATAGTACAGGCTTGATGTAGAGCATTTATGTGTGCAAGCTCTGTCAACAATGAAAACCGAAATATTGGTTCCAGTATTGTTAAGTTTGTCTGTCCTGGCTTGCTGGAATAGCTTACTTTTGTGTGTGAAATAATTTTAATGCTTCTTAGTTGATGATATGATCTTCTTAACATGCTTTGGTCTGTTGTCCCACACTCTTTTATTTTGGCAGCCAGGCTATTGGTAAAATGGTTGGAAGGAAATTCAAAGGTTGAAGAGACTCATCTGCCAGGGACTTCAGATCTTGATCTCAGGCTGCAGTTTCACCTGACACTCCTTCATTTTATCTCTAGGCTAGTGGTTGTATTGTTAAATTGCTAGGTAATGATTGAGCCCCAGCTCTCTACCAGACAGGGATCTTTGATGGTGTTTTGCTTCATAAATAACTTGTATGATTTGGATGGGGTTATAAATCATGATCAAGTTCTTTTTTTGTTAAAAAGTTGTATACAAAACACTCATGCATGTTTCATTTTTCGTGTTGTTGTTGTTGTTGTGTTTGGGAATTGATAAATGTTTCAATGTAAGATGCAAACTGATATTTTGATTTTCTTAGTTTCTGTAATGTTCATGAGCGAGCGTGCTGATAACAACTTGTATTGTACACTTCGTAAATTTTGGGCTGCCGTAACTGAATACCTTTCATATTATTTTTCCTTCTTTATGTGGTTGTCTTGAACCTTGCTGAGTTTTTCAAGTTTTGATTAACTGTACTCTGTACATTTTATGCTCCTTGATAGACGTACTAATTCCTTTGGTTAAAATAAATTAAATTATTTGTCTGGTGATGATTGACAGAATGTGAAAATGAAAAAAAAGGGGCAGATGATGCAAGCAGAAGGGCAGGAGAGGAGGAGAGACAGAGACTACAACTTGAGAAAGAGCATAGTTCCTTGAAGTCAGAATTTGCTTCTGTTACACAATGCTTAAATGATTTTGAGAGCAAAAGGAAAATTGAGGAGAACAGGAAAGTCGAACATGCAAAAATATTAAAAAGCAAAGCTGATGAAATAAAGAAACTACAAGAACTTCTAGAAAAAGAGCAACAGGCTTTACAATTTGAGAAGAAAAGGTTAGAGGAAATGAAGAAGCAGGTAAATGCAGAAAAGAAAAAGGCCGAGGATGAAAAGAAACATGCAGATTATGCCAGAAAGAAGGCAGAGGAAGAGAGGAAGTGTGCTGGAATAGAAAGGAAAAAGTTTGAGGAAGAGAAGAAACGGGCAGATGCAGAGAGGAAGAGGGCAGAAGATGAGAAGACAATGCGAGAAATGCTAGAAAATAAATTGCAACAGTTAGAATTGGAGAAGAAAAGTGCAGATGAGGTGAGAAGATGCCAAGAAGGAAAAACAAATGCAGGAGACTTGGTGCAAAATGCTGACAGGAAGAAATCAAAGGAAGAAAAGATACTGAAAGAGCAATTGAAGAAGGAGCAGCAACAATTGAAGGGTGAAAGGAAAAGGGGTGAAGAACAGAAAAATCAAATAGAGTTATTAGAGAAAGAGTGCTTAATGCTGAAGGAGCAGTTGGAAAAGAAACAGCAGTGCTTAAAGACTGAATCAGAAAGAGCCGAAGAAGAAAAAAAACAAAGGCAGACGATAGAGAGAGCATATTCTTCTTTAAAGGATGAGCTCAAACCTGCATTAGCAAGAAACTCAGATTTAAAGAAATTGAAGGGGAAAAAGCTATTGGAAGAACTTCTGAAAAAGGAACAGCAAGAATTGAATTCTGAAAAGAAAAGAGCTGAGGAACAGAAAAGACAAATAGAGGCATTAGAGAAAGGACATTTTCTGTTAAAGCAACAGTTTGAGATGTCTGAAATGAGAAGAGCTGAAGAAGAGAAAAGACAGAGGGAGGCATTGGAGAGGGAATGCTCTTTTTTAAAAGAGGAATTGGCTAGCATTCTTGGATGTTTGAAGTCTCATGATGGGCAACTTAAGGATACAAGAAGAGAGCTTCATCAATTGCAGATGGAGGTCAATCCGGTAAATCAGTGTTCAGCTTTTTTTGGTTTATTGTTACCTCTCTGGAAATTCTTGTCCATGCCGATTTGAGTCTAGTCATTTTTTTGCGTTAAATGATGCCTGCAATTGTGGCTTTAAAATTATTCACCAAAATGTAGTGTAAACATGGTTATCATTGACAATTTCAAACATTTAAGAAATAGAGGACATAGCCCTGGAAATAAGCCATATACGTCTGTTTCTTTGTCTATGGATGGTATTCTATATCTTTCTGATTTTAGTTTCAAGTCCAATTGTCTAATTTTAAAACAAAGCCAAAACTTACGTTTCTTAGGCATCTTTCAAATCCAAGATGCAGAATATTTTCTTTAGATATATTTGTAGTTGTTACATCTTCTCTTGGCTTCTTTGCTCATTTCAGAGGTCTTGATCAATATTTACTACTACTTTGTCATGCTGCAAATTTGGGTTCTTGGAATTTCAGTATATCTAGAGACTTGTGCATAGCTTGCAAAATGGTGAGAAGAATATCATCAAGACTACTATCTTATCACACAGATAGATGATTTATTAGATCAGTTTCAACATACTAATATTTACATGAAGTTGGATCTCAAATCTATGTATTACCAATTCAGATGGAGGAGGATGTCTACAAGACTACTTTCAAAACAAAGCAAGGTCTATGTGAATGGTTTGGGCTTTCTTTTTGTTTATTCATTGCTCCAGCTACTTCTATGAGATTAATGAATGATGTATCTTGAGACTTCATAAATGCTTGCATAATGGTGTATCAAGAATCAAGATGGTATCCTAGTTATTAAGGTAACATGAGAGGAGTAACGGTCCATTTGAAGGAAGTTCTGGAAGCTTAAAAGAAAAGATGACTTTTATTCAATACCAAGAACCTTAATCTTCCAGAAGGTATTAGATTGGGAGAAAGGCAAATTTTTCCAAAAAAATTGGGAATGTTTGGTCATAGTAGGGAGTGGTAGTGCACATAATTTTTAATGTGTTATAAATGGAAAAATAATAATAATAGAAAACAACTTTTCCTGGGGATGCATTCTTGGGGGGTTTCCTACATTTCCTAAAAGAGGCACATTCTACAAATGAGCAGATAGGAGGAAATATCCACCCTCTGCATATTGTTTTTATAATAATTTCTTAGACCTCCCGAGCACATTGTCTCTACATGGGGGACATCACTTTGGAATGTTCCTCATTGGAGGAGACTAGAGGGATGCTAGGTTGTGCTCAACATCTATGTGAAGTTCCCTGCTGCATGACAAATTTCATTGGGACGTTTTTTTAGAATGTTTCAAAAAGCCTAAACTATTACATATTCCCCACCTCCTAAAATAAAAAATATATTGTTTATCTCTGCTTTCCATAACCCATTATCATTTTATAGCTTGTTTTTGCATTTTCAATTTTTTCTTTGTTGTAAACAAGAAGAGAGCTAATTTAAAGTTGAATAGAGGTGAAGGCAAATGGAAAATGAGGAAGAAGGAAGAGGAAAAGGACAGATACGGTATTTAAAATATCTGTGTGTTTTTTTAGTTTTTATTTCAGTTTTACTTGTTCAAGCCTTCAACTTTTTTAGAGCTTGTTCAAAATTGTGAAGTTGTTTAAATCTTTCTTTTTGTTGCTTTTGGTGTGCAAGAGACTCTTGTATTTAATTAATTTTTTGACTCTGCCATTTTTTTGTATTTGAAATCATCAAATAAAAGATTTGCAATTTTTTATATTCATTTTGTTATTTTTTGTTTTTTCCCTATTTCAAAGGGAAAATGGAATGCCAAAGCCACATTTAGAAAAAAAACCCCTTCTACAAGTTTTCAAGGAGGCTTGACACAAAAATGTAGCTAATTAAGGTGGTTGTTACTGTTGAAGATGCAACATTTGCCTAGAGGCTTGGCAGGGTAGCGTTATGAGTGTTAATGTGCTCTTTTTTTGCAGACTGATTAAAGGGGTTGGCTCTTGTTTGACATTCATATTTGAGGAGAGGGCTAAGATGGTCAAATTAGTTTACGGGTGTGTCACTACATCAAGAGTTTCTTGTATATAATCAAGTTTAGGGCCTTCAAGTAGAATACTTTCATTTCCATTGTTTAGGTGTGTGCAAGGGAATCAAGGGAGAAACATAAAGCTTCAGGTTCATCACTATTGAACCCAGTCACAAAATGTTCAATGCGTAGGTGAGGGAGGTTACTAAAGAGGTCATTGCCAATTTCTATATGTTAATTTCATTCATTTTGATGTTGCTTTATTTCCTTTGGACAATGATCTTATTGACAAGGTAGACAATGTCCGTCCTAATTATGTGGGTCCTAGCCAAACTAGATTGAGAATCTTTCAGAAAAATACTATTATAAGGGTAATTTGCTGGTGGAGAGGAAAGCCAAATTGATAACACGATCACAACATGATTGTCAATGGGTGGATCAGTGGACAATAGACACTATCCACTAATAGACAACATACTTTCATGCATTGATGGATTTTATTTCTAGAGAACAATTGATTGCGTAGAAAAATGCGAAGATGTTGAGCTTTAGTTTCAAATTTGAGAGAAGCTGTTGTGTATGTCAATTGTCAAATGTAGTTCAAATGACTAGTGAATTAACATATTTTTTTTGCGTTAGTAGGTGGATTGTTTCAATCTACAGTGTCCACAATGTCCTCTTCCTCCATCTTGCGTCCAATGGCAAGCAACTGATCATGGATTTCTTGAATCCTATTCAAGTGTTCCTGGAGCGATTTTTGCTCGTCCATGATAATAGAAAACAAAGTGGTCTAGAGAAAGAAGGCTTTGCTTTTGTCTGAAGTCTCATGAAGTTTCTTGAGATGCTCCCATATCTTGGAAGTTGTTTTGCTAGATGGAATATGAGGGAGCTGATCATCAACTACGAATACTTTGAGAAGCATCATCGTCTTCTGATTATTTAGATCTCATGTAGCTTGATTAGTACCAACTACAGTTAGACGCTTTGCAACACCGAAAACAATCTGATCAGTATTCCAATATTCAAAGATTGTTAGTATCCATTGCTTCCATGTGCCATAATTCTGACCGTTGAATTTTGAATTA
Organism: Cupressus sempervirens; assembly: GCA_028749045.1. Lineage (NCBI taxonomy): Eukaryota > Viridiplantae > Streptophyta > Pinopsida > Cupressales > Cupressaceae > Cupressus > Cupressus sempervirens. The sequence continues at coordinate 647,780,403 of CM053787.1, forward strand.
CCCTCGAGCAGAATATTAGTCAAAGATGCCATAGTGTGAAAATCTATGAAGGCACGTACTTCGAGTCAAAAACAGAAGATTCATAAAAATTGAAGGGTTAACCAAAAGAGAGCTTGGAAAAACCAAAAAGAATATGTTGTCGGATTTTAGATTTGTTGGCTTGAAAATTGAGGCACCCAGAAAAATAGAGGACAACCTAGTTGAGATTTTGAAAAACCCAACAAGAATTTGTAAATTTGTTTTGATCTGGTACAAAAAGATAATTTAAAGTTGTAAACAAGAAGAGAGCTAATTTAAAGTTGGGTCAGATTTGAGGCGTGAGTGAATAGCAGGGGGTTGGAAAACCCTAGACCATAGATGGACTATTGGTAGAGTACTCTGTGAGTTGCAAAAACAGACCAAGTTTTTAGGACTTTTATTGGCACCAAAGACTTGATGAATTTTTGGCAGAAACTTGTCACTTTTTGTTAAAAGTTTAGTCATAGTTTTATAACAACAATTAAAGGCAAAAAGCATCCCAAATTAATTTCATTTCTTATTTCTTCACTCGGAACTCAAAAAGTTGCTTAAATTTTTGCCGAATTTATATTTTAGGCCTTGGCGGGTTTTTGGCCTTGGCAAGTTTTCCAACTATGACCTAGACATCTCCAACAATGGCAATTGGAGGCTGCAAAAAACCTCAAAAAAGGAAAAAATGACGTGCAGATTATACAGGCTCAAAATATGATGATTTGAGCAAAAAAAGATGTCGTGATTTGCAAAGGTAATAAACCACAAGTAGGGTTGCGATTTGTAGAGGTAATAGCACCCAAAAAATGCTACCCAATAGAGAAAAATGACCAAAAAAATAGTGCGAGTTTTCTAGATGTGAGCAGAAAAAGCAAAATATCGTAGGGATACAAACGACAGTTGTAGAATAATGGCCGTGAGTAGCAAACAAAGCCCTAGCTCGAAGCTGATATCACAGAAAACAATTTCAAAATATATTGCTTCGATAATTTCACAATTTTTTTTTTTTTTTGAAATAAATTCAAAGAATTGGCTCTGATACCATATCATAAAGTAATTGGTAAAATACTTGCTTTTTATTAATAGTGATCAAGAGATCAATTTATAAAAGAGACTGAATGATGCTTCCTTAGGGAATAATTGTAAAGAATAGAAACATTCTATTCTAGAAACAAAAAACTAAATATAAGAAACTTTCTAATATTTTTAGGAGATTGCAATAGATAACCATTAGATACTAAACAAAGATAATAGAAACTATCTATTATCGTAATAGGCTGCTCCCTTCTGGTCATGAATGTATAAAATGCTATGCAAAATGAGCTTGTTGCTTAGATCCTTCCTAAATTAACGAACATTCTGAAAAGACCATGATAACCAAAATTCCTCCAACTTGATGTTGGGAAACAAGTTTTTCCCTTGCCATAGCTAGAGATGCTAAGATCAACTTCTCAAATTGAAATCACGATATTGAGGAGAAAATTGCCAAACCCAAGCTGGTTCAAAAAAACAACCATGATCTTATTCAAGAAATAACCAAAAACTTTTGTAGATGAGCATTATGCCCCAAAACAAACTACAAAAAGCCCACAATTTTTCAATGGATCCTATGATTTTTGTGTGTATAAATTGATCAAAAAATGAAACTTACGATTGTAAAGTCTGGAGGCTACCCATTGTGAACTTTTCACACCATCACCCCATTGCAAATAGGGACTCCCTCTTTTTTCTCGTAGTTGTTAGGGTTGTCAGGTTTTGGTAGTTAGGTTTGCAGTTCAAAGCTTCAAAAGATCGAGGGGTGATTCAATAATCGAGTTGTCAAGTTACAATTTTTAAATCCTAAGCGTTTTAAAATTTTGGCTAGTCAAATAGTCCAAAGTATATTATAAGAGCATATTTTATGTCTAAGGGCCTTAAAAGCCTTAGAAAATTGGACTTTCCAGTTAAAATCGTTGGAACCCTAAAGAAAATCAAGTTTTCTTATAGAAATACTTAAAACTCGAACTTACTAATCTATACTTACTATGAAATTCCTCACTTAAAAGTGATCAAAATCTGGACTTACTATGAATTTCCCCACTTAAAATGATCAAACTTTCGACATACTATGAAATTCCCTACTTTAAATAGCATTTTCTTGAAATAATTTGAAGTATTTTTAGTTTGTTTTCACACAATCAAATCCAGTAAACAGACTAATAATATTGATGGGTTGTGGAAATCTGATATCTCTAAATAATTTGAAGTGTTGAGCTTTTGTCCAAATGCAAGACAATTTTCCCCTTTGGTTTTATTTAGTCAATTTTTCAGATACAATGTAGGGATTGACCCAATAGTTGTCTGAGAAGTTGATTTTCTCCTTTGAGATAACTAAGAATGATGATTTTTTACAAAGTGTGGGAGCAAGTTATCCCTACACAGGTCAAAATTCCCCTCTTGTGAGCAAGCAAAGACACCGGCTTCTAAGAAAGGGATGTATGGATTTATCCTCACATATATTGGTTTTGCTAGTAGGATAGCGAGAAAAGGATGTGAACAAATGTTTTGGAAGTGTAGATCGAATTATTTGCAAATCTTCATATAGGTTGATTTTCCCCTGTTTAAAAAAAAATTAATAATGGGGAAAGCAATTTAATAAAGTTCTACAAGTTTCTAGAAGACAAAAGGTTTTATCCTACTTTGCTTGTGTGGGTGAATGGCATACCAAGAACCACTTTAAAAGGAGAAGCTATAACAATGGAAAATTAAGGGATTGTCTAATAAATCAAAGTTGAAGAAGAGAAAGGCAAATACGTTTGATTTTGGCAAATTATTTTGGGAATTTTGCAATCATCCAAATCTGTCCATGGATGATTGCAGATTTTCAAGGAGTTAAATTCTGATTATTTGAGACCAATTTGAAGTCAAGTGCTGAAGGTGAGTGTTTCCATGTAAGTCTGAAAACTTATCCATGTGGGACAATTTTTTGGGAAAATCATATAAAATTACTAAGTCTTTAAACCCTCCAGAACTTGTTTGCAGATCAATTTCCAGGCCAAAACACACATTTTGGGACCTATTCTAGGCACCAAAGGACAGAAATGAGTAAGCTATAGGATTAAGTTTGAAAACCCCTCCCTCAAATTCGATTTTCCTTATGCAATTCCGAGTTTACAATGTGATGGTAAATGTGATTATGGATTTGTTGCAGACCTTTTGAGTCATTTTAAGCTCATTCCGAATCATTGGAGGGCCTTAAGGCTTAAACTCTTGTATCTGCAGATACAAGTCTGACAATGCCAGCAAATTACATCATTTCACCGAGTGAGTATCCATATTAAGAAGGGACCTTGGAATCAGGGACTTTTGATGATAGTCTTAGCATTAGTAGTGCCTTTGTTCAAGAGGATTCAATATTCATAGTTTCATTCTGAGATATCGAGTGTTCTATCCCATACATTGTAAGGGAATAAAACTCGTATCAACAAAAAATGGTGCTAGGAGGGCCTTGATTAGAAATCACTCAAAAGGAGTCAACAAGTTGAAGTTGATGTAATATGGAATTTCTTTGACCACAACGGCATGAGGGAAAGTGGGAAACATATTAGAACATCATTATCCTAACATTTCATTCTCTTGCTTGGGATCAAAGGAGTAGTAACCTTGACGCAGTCACGATAGGAGGGACCTTAAAGAGATCAATTCAAGTTACAATCCCTCCCCAGGATTCCCTCTCAAACCAACTAATGCATTTCAGATATCATTTCTAAAGTTCTCCATCATTTGCCCTATCCTTCTTGGGTTCATTATTCTTGGTTACATATCTCCTTTTCCTCAAGTGCAACTACCTCAACTTTACACTCTGACTACAAGGTTTCAATTGCTTCTCACTCGGCAATCTACTGAACAACTTACAACTTGCCTCCACTCGAGGATATGTTCATCCATCGGATACTTGAAGTTCTCAACAACTTATTCAAGGTTCACAACCAACAACAAGTCCTTTGCTATTGTTGGCCATATCCACTCTTTGCCACCCCACAACGTCTAGTGCTTTACAAGCTCATAAATAAGGATCTATGAACACATGAACAAAAAACTTGATACCACCTGATAGAGTTACGGTAGGAGGGACCTCAGAGAGATCAGTCCAAGCCGTGCAAGCCAAGTCACATAGTGGAAACAATGAATTGAAAACATGCTTATTTTGATGTACACATAACAAAGATCCATGCAATTACATATAATTGAGTAGCAACATCTAGGCTTATATAATAGGCATACATGCCTAATTTACAATGAAAATCTAGACTTCTTAGTCCTTTGGACCCCCAATAGTTGCCTACCAAGAATTGAATCCAAATAGAGAACAAATGCCTAAATATAGAGACTTATTAGAATCATGTAGGCCAAGATCAATCGCATCTTAGGTCAGGGCCCAAATCTTGAAAAATTTAAACAACAATACACAAAATGAAATGTGCACACATAAGAAGGTTGGCCATGAGCAAAGGAACATTGAACGATGTACCATGAAGCTTCACAAATTAGGAAATTGCATTACATGATTAAAAAACTCTAACTTAGCCGTTAAACATGAAGAACACACAACTTTGAGCAAGAAATCAATATATCTCCATTGCAAAGAATCAAGCTGAGGTGTGAGCCAAGACAAGGGTAAAAGATGATGTCCAAAACACGTTGTGAGGTTCGCAACTACAAGCGTGCCCATTTGAAAGAGTGCCACAAAATACATAGAAATTGACAAATATGAACAAATTGAAAAGTAAATATTTTTGGATGGTTCAAGACTTCCAACAACCCAAGAATCGCAGCTCCATAAGAAGGGAAGAAATAGTTGTGTAGCTCAAGTTGCCATTGGAGCAAATCGTCCAATTAGACAACTCAATTTCAAGTTCCATCGGCTCAAGCTCAAATAACACTAGCTCAATTAGCTCAAGTAGTAATGGTGGCCCCTTAGATATAGAATAATAATCTTCACTTACTTTCAATGCTTATCATGATTTGCTAAAGAACTTGGAACACTTATGGTGATGATACTAGTCAAACATTGGAAGAGCACATCAAGATTTTTGAGGATGTCCTTTGTAATTGGAAGATTCAACACGAAGATGTCGTATGCAGACTTTTCCCTCACTTCTTAGGTGATGAAGTTTTCTACTGGTTTGTGCATTTGGAGCCTTATCTATAAGTGGATGGAATTAGTTGAAGACAACATTCATGGAAAGTTTGGTAGTGCCATTACTCCATTGGACTTGTATAGACAATTTGCAGACATCAAAAGACAAGCAAGAGGCTATAAGCTCATTAGATAGTTGCTTCCACAAAGCCTACGTGCGACTACAAGCTCCCTTCATTGTTCAGGATACATGTGCATTTAGAGGTGTACTACTATGCCTTGGAATCACTACATCCAATTTCACAAGACACTTGCATCTTGCTCTAGTGAACTTGAGTGAAGCTTATGCTAGAGCAATGCAAGTAAGTCAAAAGATGAGACAAAATGTATTGGGACTTGTGTTAAATGTTGGATTGCCAAACACAAACAATCAGGTCCAACTACTTCTATTTCAAGCGCCATCAAATCAACTTGTGTTGCATATTGGAGCTCCTCTCTCCGAAGTGCCTTCAATTGTGCTTGTACATCTTCAAGGTGCAGAGACATCTACATGAACACAAAAAGAAGATGAGACAGAGTTAGTTGAACAAGTTAGAAGTTGTCCCTAGAGGTCACACATTGTCGCACATTTGAGGAATCAAAATAATCAACACCAAAGCATGCATTAAAATTTCCAAGGACAGTAAAATAGTCACTAAGGATGCTACAAAGGAAATTATTAGAGAAATAACCAAGATGGCTATCAGAGGGACAACCAAAATAACAATTATCAAAAGAACAATGAAAGTAGTTAATCACAACCAGTTTACATGGCTCAAAGTATTTCGACATCAAATCAAGGAACAACTAGGGTTGGAGGAATTGTGAGGAACGGGGTATTGCGAAGGTAAAAGAAGTTCGTAGAATATTGAAGACAAAAACAAAGTTTACTCCAAAGAAGGATACTCCAATTGTATTTTACCAAGGCGAGGATGAGCCTACCCCATTTCTGCTATCAATGAGTATTTTTGGGAAATTATTGCATAATTTTTAATAGATTTAGGAGCATCATGTAATGTTATGCCCTTAGCCATATGTAGAAGGTTGAGACTTGTCGCTATAAACAAACAAGATCACACCATTTCAACCTAAAATTTCTTTAGAATGCTCTTGTGTTCAAGCATAGACTGGGTCATTTTGGTAGTCACGCTGTTTCTACTTACCGACATCGTTTTGTTAAGTAGTGTAGGATGTTTTTTATTGCTGCTTTATGTGATGTTCACTCAAATGGAAGAAGGTAGAGGAACAAAATTCTCCCCCATTGTCAGTTCTAAGAGTAACAATATGTTGACAAGACTCGTTTTTTGCAAATGGTTTGAAATTTTGAAACATAACAAACACCTCTGATTTTTTATGAGGGAAATACACCTATATTTATGATTGAGATAATAAATTAAAAGTAAAAAATAACCAGACCCAGTAATAAGAGTAGCCACAGGTTCACAACTATCAATATGGACTAATTGTGTAATACCTTAGAAGTTCTTTAATAGTCACCATCAAAAAATAGAGTGTGATGTTGCTTCCTAGTGTGAGGTAGAGGAGCAAAATCTCCCCCATTATTAGTTCTAAGAGTAATTATATGTTGACTAAACTCTTCTTTTTGCAAATGGTTTGAACTTTTGAAATACAACAAACACCTCTGATATTTGATGAGGAAAATACACTCGCATTTACATTGAGATCATAGAAAAAAGTAAAAGATACTTGGCCCTAGTATTAGGAGTAGCCACAGGACCACAGCTATTAGTATGGACTAACTGTAATACCTTAGAAGCTCTCCAAGAGTCGCCATAAAAAAACAGAGTGCAATGTTGCTTCCTAGTGTGACTTGCTCCACAAACTCCAAGGTTGTGGGTTTAAATCTATGGCAGTCCAATGACAAGATCTTCTAGAACAAGCCGAGAAAGATAGTGCACATTTAAGTACCCATACCACCGATGCCAAGAGTGTGCTAATAGAGGAACAATGGGCTGTCATAGCAAGCCCCTGAGAATCGCTAGATTCAACAAGTTAGAATAGACTGTGATCCTCAACACCCATAGCAACAATAGAGCGAGTGTTTTTATCAATGATATTGCACTGATGTGAATTGAAGGTCAGGTCTAGTCATGGAGAATGTTTCAAAATTTGATTGACTGTGAGAAGTTCGAGTTTCATTCTTGAAACATAGTACACATCAAGGAAAACAGATTTCCTTTCTCTAGATTGTATATATATATATTTTTGCAAATGGTGTATTCTGCCCCTCTTACAAAAATAACTGAATATGAGAATGGCTGAAAATATGTGAACTAATCCCACTGATGAGTGAAATGATTTGAGGCACCTGACTCAATATATGAGGGAGAGGGTTTTATATGAGCTGTATGTCTTTTAGCCATGAAGGCGTTATAGAAAGACTCACCAAGCTTAGTGTGCTCCTCAACATGCACTTGAGGCTGTGAGATAGATTGCTTGGCTTGAGAAGTTAAGCATTTACAACACTTGCAATTTCCTATGATTGAACTTATGGCAATAGTCGCACTTAATATTCTTCTTGTTTGGAGAGTACTGGTAGTTGCTTGTGGATTTAGTTAAGAAGGCTTGTGTGTTTGAAGATGAGTTGGTAAAATTGTCAAATTGTTGTTTCCGGTGATCTTGCTATAGAAGCGTTATGCAAAGATCGGAAAATGAAACATCAAAATGAGTGGAAGCAATGTTGAGAGTACCAAGTGCTCATAGGAAGATTGGAGACTCTTCAGGGTGAATACCACCGTATATTCTTCTTTCATTTTGCGCCCAATGGTTTCCAATTGATCACAATTGTCCTTGATTTTATTGAGATGTTCTTGCAGGGACACCTATTCATCCATTATAATTGAGAAGAGCATTTTCTTCACGAACAATGCACGACAATTATCCAAGGTTTCATGCAAACCTTTTCAATGGCTCCAAATTATTGCAGTTGTTTTACTAGAAGATTTATGGGAGTTGATCATTAGTGACCAAAAGTTTGATTACATGACAACTTTATCAATTTCCTTTCAGGTTTATCTTGCTCTTTGCTTGCTTTCTATAATACCCCGTCTGGGTATCATCTCCAAACTCTCAAATGAAATCTCAGAAAAATATTGAACAACACATGCATGCAATTGATTTGATGAAACATTCAACAAATAACCAGCAAATCATCCTATATAACAGTTTCTATAACCTCAGGTTTGTTATTGCATTATACATCAGCAATATAATAACATATAATTGTCATCACAATCCAATCTTAAAAACATGATTACAGTCAGATTGGAAATACTAGACCAGAAAAACAATCCAAGCACAAGTGAGAAACTTGAAATGATGCCTCCACCACGATGGGTTTTTGCCCACTGTCTTTCGGCTTGTGGGGTTTCGTCCTCCCAGCGGGTTGAAGCTGAAGTTTCCAATTGACTCTCCTAGAGAGATCAATAATCAGATCAAAACCAAGTAAATATCCAAGCCTCCTGAAAAGAGCTCCTCCTCCCCTTTTAAACTCAACTTGGTGACATTTCATGCCCCTCTGCTTGATTCTTCATTTTCCAGTCGTCTCTTATTGAATCCCCCTTTCAATACTAAATTGACTTAAATAACTTTGTATTTAGTCCTCAATAGTCAATATTAATATAAATGGGGTTGGGCAATTAATTTTCAAACGTCCCAAAAAGAGGGGACATGACATCCTCAGAATGACTAGTCTTGCTCAAAACAATTTAGTTGAGATTTGTACTAAAAAATCATCATACGCTACTTCTAGGTATTGTAGTTTTTGTCGTTGAATATTTGACTACACTTGAGCAAAATATTTGTTTGAGATGCCATTGTAGAAAATTGAGGTCAAAGTTTGTTGACGAGATGACAACACAATTATCAAGGTGAAATACGATCAACAAGTGCAAATGACATTTTTGAGTAAGAGACAGAAAATGAGCACTAATATCTAGGTAGGACGATAGATTTTCGAGTGGGGATCCCAATTCAAAAGTTTTAGATAACCCAACTTTTTTGAGAGCAACGCATAAGAGCTCTTAAAATAGCCTATCTATAATTTATAATCAAACTTTCAACTTGAAAAAAAATTTAGAGGGTTTTTGAAGAAAGTCTATTGAGGTGAAAGAAAAGGTCAAAAATGACAGAAGGTACAAAACAGATTTAGATTGAAGCTTGAATAGATTGGAATGTTTAGAACCTTTGAAGATGGGAACAAATAATTGTTTTTAGCAAAATGACCACAATAAAGGTAAAAAATGCAACTGCACCAAAACCACCATTTTATGAATCGATCGTGACCCAAAAAAGTCACAATTTGCAAGAGGCCTTCAACGACTCTAGAGAAGGTTGTGATTTACAGAAATAAGGCTGAAACCTGCCGTTAATTAGGAAAAATTGCCATTGTTAACAATGCTTGCATTTGAGAGCAAAGGTTATGGTGGGTGGAGGTTGTGGTTTGTAACAATGTGCTAATATTTTTGAAAAAACTTTAGAAAGAAAAACATGAAATACCAGCAACGACAAAAGATTACCCACGATATGTAGAACAACTACATATAGGATGAGCTATGACCATGAAACTGGCCAAAAATATAGACATGACCCCCAAAATTGAGGCACAGTATGTGCAGAGGGCCGAAACATGAGCTATAGGCTAAAAGATGTCTACACTTTGGTTGCAAATAGTTTCCAAAGAAAACTTCAAGCCAAAACTTTGAAAATTCTAGAACTAATAATAACTTTTTTGACAAGAATTAACTTAGCTCTGATACCATGTTACATAGGTAAATGGTAAAATAATTGAATGATTTATTAACAAAGGACAAAATGTTCTTATAGATGTTACAAGAGAGAAGATTTTAAAAAGAAACATATGAGAAATAGACAAAATCTATTATATATGGAAATAATCTAACTTAGGAGATATTATTCATTTATACCTTATTTACATTGGGGGTGGGTGGAACTTGATGGAAGAGATTTAAATTGCAACCTATTTATCTATCTATTAGAATATCTATTCTATATTGTCAGTGTTGAAGGTGTTGAAGAGAGGATTGTTAGGAGCTAATTATATTTTCTTATTTATCACCCTCAAGTGTGTCATAGGGTAAAAAATATATAAATATCGCTCAAGTTCGTCATAAAATTTGTACAAAATCGTTTTCTTGTCATTTAGCAAGAAATCATATAATATTCGAGTGCAAAGCTTATTAAATAATGCCCTTTGTCTGCTAAAAATGCAACCCTCTGAAGCTTGGTTAGGGCAAAACAATTGTGTTTGAAGGTTGGGTCTGCTCCATTTTCATTGTTTGAAGGTCGTGTTTGAAGATTTCATTGTTTGAGACTCTTAAGGTTGCGTCTGGTGTCTCCTGCTCCATTTTTGTCAGCCGACACATCTCCATTTTCGTCTGCATTTTCCTATGCAACCACGTCTCCCATTTTCGCTTGTGTCTCCATTTTGGTCTATGTGGTCTGCATATGCTATCTCCAACGATGATTGACAATATTATAAATGTTTGATAAGATTATTATAATAAATGTTATTTTATTATTATTATTATGTTGCACTATTTAATAAGATTATAATAATAAATGTTAAATGTTATTTATTATTATTTTTTAATCAACAATTCAAAATAATTATTGTAGGAAAACATTTATATTTTGTGCATATTTTATTTATATATATTTATTTTTAATTTGTACAATATTAATATTTTCTATGTTTATTAATGATTATTAATTAATTAATTTTTGCTGTACTTTATTATTTTGAATTTTGTATTGTTATCATTTTATTTTATTAGTAAAGATTATCTTTTGTTATCATTTTGTTTTATTAGTAAAGATTAAATAGCAAGATACTTATTTTTTTTGAAAATTACATATGGCGAATTTAATGTCCTTTTTTTTCAGTTTTTTTGACTTTTTGAACTTCATCCAAACTTCATAGTTGTCGAACTCAAACTCAAACCTTGCGACTTAGAATATAAGTGGAAAGCTCTCCACTTCTAGTCTGAGATGGTTATGAAATTTATCGATTCTACACCAATAAAGATAGGGAACAATGAAATTGGTGAATCATATTTCTCCTTAAAATTCTTTTTTGGTAGAGAATAAATAGGGATGCCTTAGCCTATATAGTTGGCTGGTTATGGGGATAAATACTGAATAGTGGTATAAGCGTGTTGGAAAAATGGACAGCGCTTCCCTTGGGATTCATGACAAGGGACTAATGGCCTCTTGTGGATTCTATAAATTTGGTGGTTATATTGGGCATTGATTGGTCAATCTATTGGTGCAATGACAACCACACTTGTAACATGTAGTATGAGAGTTTGGTCATAGGTTTGAATCCCCTTTGAGTAATGCTAAAGGGGACATTGATGGAAAAATGGTCAATGCTCCCTTTAGGATTCGTGACAATGAACTAATCATCTCCTATGGATTCTATAAGTCTAGTGGTTGTATTGGGCATTGGTAGGTTGATCTTTTGGTGCAACAACAACACTTGAAACAAAGTGTTTGTATACAATTTGATTGGTACTATCCCCATAATTATTATAGTAATGTTTTTTTATTTAGCTTATAATGGTCATTTAAGTCTTTCAAATTTATCTATTTAGTTTAGTTAGAAACTTTCTATTTTTAGTTTGTCAATTAGGTAATTTAGTATCTTTCAATTTCTTCTTTTAGAAACATCATCATTGTATTTCCTTAGTTAAGGAGCCTTTGTCTCCTTTGTAATTACAATTTTGATCTTCAATCAATTATCATTTCACTGTATCAGCATCCATAGTATTTCAACAAATTTTTAAGTTTGTAGTTTAATAGTTGGAATAAGTTTCCAAAAGTCTTTAACAAATTCTAATACAAAATAATGAATAGCCTAGAAATATTTTTTGTCATTTTTAGATTTTTTATAATAAAGTTTAGATTGACAGTTTTTTCTCGCACCTTCCTTTTTTTTTATAGGTTTGCAAGTGCTGCAATTGGTTTAGCTTCTGACACAGTTCATTAGAATAATGTCTTTAATAATATTAGATAGTTTATAATTTATGATTGTTTCTTTATAGAAATATTGTCTTTCTAATTCTTTAAATGATCGTTAAATCATTCCATTTATTGATTCAATTATTTTACCAACACATGGTATCAGAGTTCCAAAGTTTCTTGAAATTTCTGTTCTTACTCTAATTTTTTGTAAGAATACTTCATTGAATTTTTTTCAGAAGCCTTGATTGTACTAGGGTTTTTTGTGGATTGAGAATGCTTGTTTTTGAATAAATTTTTTGTTTGTTTTTGTTCTAAAAAATTCACAAGCCCTGAAGACCACATTTTTTTCTTTTCTTAGATATGCAGTTTACTCATTCCCTGTCCACAGTTTCCACATTCAAACTGAGGGTTTCTTCGTGCATGGCTACTTCTGGTTCTTTTGTAATTCGCAAAGCTTTCATGGGTTCCTTCGCGTGCATTTGTATTTTTAGCACCATTTCGCAGGGTGTTTCAACTTGCATCTATATTTCTTGGCATTTTTGTGTGTCGTCATGAAGATATGCATTGCAGAATGACACACTCAAACTAGGGGTTTCTTCATGCATTGTGACTTTTGGTTCTTTCCAAGTTCATGAAGCTTTCATGAGTTTCTCTGCTCGCATTTGTATTTCTAGTGCCATTTTGCAGGTAGTTTCAGCTTGCATCTATATTTTTGGGCATTTTTGTGTGTCAACTTGAAGATACGTGTTGTAGAATGATATGTTTTCTTACTGTAAATTTCTGATAGTGAAATTTATGAATTTCCAAAGCATTTGATTTCTATGTTTTATTCATACAACATCTAAAAGTGTTTGCTTAGGTTTCATCTATATACAAATTCTAAATTGTCTATCTCCTGTTGCAGGTTGACGGTTCCTCATTTTGCAAGAGAACTTTTCCTAAGAGTAAAATGGTAACCGAATCTAAAGCTATAAAATCTAGCAGAAGTGCAACGTTTCTGATTGAGGACAACATCCAAAGGAACGTTGGTTTGAACAGAAGTAGCATGCTGAAACATTCTCTCGATGCTGGAATATCTGTATCTGGAGGAAATTTTACGGAAACCATTCCCAGTATACATTCTGCAATGGAGCCTTCAATAGGAGTCTCTGTTGAAAAGCCAGTGCAAAGTTCTGTGGTGCATTCCACTGTTGCATCTTTTTCTGATCATCAGTTAGTGGAATTAAAGGGCAAGGGCACATGTGTTACTTCCAATTCATCAAAAAGGAGGAAGCATAAAAGGAAACAAGAACTGCTGGTTGAGCAAGATTGTCCAGCAGTTACTGAAAAGGTATGTACTCAAGTGCTTGCGTTGCCAGAATGTTCTAGGATTGACAAGGATGTGATGGATGGCAATGGAAAACAAGGGAATGCTATTACTGAAATTCCAAAATCTAGAGTTGCAAGTGAAACAGTCATCCATGGTGAAATTAATGGAACAATAGAGGAGAAAAAAATATTTGGTAGAAAAAGAAAGAGAGAGGCCAAAAATATTGCAGACTCAATTATGGATCTTTTTCACAAAGAGAAGAGAATGCATCTCATAATAGAAGAGAAACTAGAAAATTTGAGAGAGGCCTTGAGAGCTCAGCAGGATAACTCAGTTGATGTTCCATCCCTGAAGCTAGGGGCAGTTAAGTCCAAATGCAAACAGAAGAGGGAAAATGCAACTAAGTTGTCATTTGAGGAAAATGCAGACTTAAGAAATCTTAAAATTGATGAATATAAAGCAAACCATGAAATGAAAGAGGATTGCTCAGGTAATTTCTGTCAACTTCACATGCCCCACCAGGGAAATGAAGTAGACGGAGATGAGAATGAGAAAGAGCAACTTAGTATCAAAAAGATGCCTAAGTTGATTGGATGTTCTCATGGCAGAGCTAGTGTTGAAGGTAACAGCCACTTGGTTGAGAGATCTTTAAATGAACAAATGGACATTATGGAAATAGAATTCGATTTGACAAGAATGTTGCAGTTGGATAGTGAGTTTGATGAAGAACTTTATATTAAAGCCAAACAGTGTCTATTGTCACCAACATTGCCAAAATTACCTTCTCCATGCCTGGAAGAATTGGAAGGAGGCAATTTTGATCTGTCTGTGGAAGAAAACGAGAACAATGCCAGAAAAACACCTCAATTTCAAAAAGGCTTTGATGAGGAATGTTATTTACAATCCAAACAAGATCTATCATCAGGCAGCCGGCCAGAAAAAACACTTGATAAAGTAAAACTATTAGACAGCCATTGTACAGATTTATTGTGTGAAGAAGCTCTATCTGAGTTGACCACAACATTTATCAGTAACAATTGTGGCATTGAGGAGTTCGAGATGAATAATACTGCAGCTAATAAAAACAGTTTGGCAGATTGTGGTATCCCAAATGATAACTCACCGTCTGATGTGTTTAGGAAGGATGATGAAATAGGAAGCATAAATGAGAACAAGCATGAATCATGTAGAAAAGAAATTGATCAGCACTATGTAAAATCTAATTTTTCCCAAAATTGTGCAAGGGTTGCAGAGAATAATGAAGGTAGAAGGGTAAAGGAGAGTAGTGATTTTCCAATTAGAAGATGTACTGGATATTCAGATATGGTTAATCTTAAATCTTTACAATCAAGCTTTAACAAACAGATAAGTTCAATGGAAAATGGGACAGAGCATGACACTGAAAGTGATAGACGAGATGGCAGTGATCTTTTAAGATGTAATATAACAGAGATCAATGAACTTAGAAGAGATGAAGATGAAATACATGGGAGCTTCACTGAAATTGTTCCAAAGAGTCAAGTGCTTAACCAAAAATGTGAAAATCCTTCATCTCAACAAGGTGCAGATGGTGATGAGATGGCCAGAATCAGCAATGATAGCCATGTCAATAATTTTTTAATGAAAGACAGTTGTATCTTTTCAGTTGATAGTGTCAATTCAGATACCATGCAGGTAAGAGATGAGAAATTGGCTTTGAGAGAGGCAGTTCTTGATAGCAGCTTGACTCAAGATAGTGCTCTCTATTTTGATCAAGCAAATGAAACCACAGTAACTTTTGAAGACAGAGAACAGAAATACAGCTTAGAAAGTTGTCAGGGACAGATTAAACCTGCAAAAACATGTGACGATGAAGATAAAAGATGCCCTTCAGCGTTTAGGATTGTATCTTCTTTTGAAAAAGAAAATGTTTCCTTTGACCTGTTTAAGAGCATTGACAGTTTGTGGGTGATATTTGATACTTCTTCTGGAGTCCCTGACTTGGAGAGACTTGTCCTCACTATTGAGTCAGTGCCAAAACTGACAAAAGAGTAAGTATCTCTCCACTGAATTTCCTCGGCCCTAAATAATGTGTGTGCTAATCTCTAAAATATATGATAATCAAAGCAATTTAATATGCAACTGATTTCTTTTGTTCAATTTATATATGTGATTTTTAATTTTTTCTTTGCATCCCATTTAAGCATTTATACAAATATTAATTGTAAAGATTGGAATTAATTTGTTTTACTTTATACCTGTTTTTGCTGTTCCATATAAATGTTTGTGTCGCAATGACCTTGTATAGTTTTGGATAAGTGCATGCTATGGTATATTGAAGAACATGGTTGCTGTGATCCTAAACTCAAACACTGCTGAAACTGTGGAAATCAAATTGATTGAAATCTGAAAATTAAAACTTGATATAAATCAGAAAGCACTGGAAATTCAAAACTGAAAGTGCTAGAGAAAATTTAAATGGAAATCTTTAAAAATTAATGCTGCAGATCCAAGGGTAAAACGCGGATGCAGGTTGGAAGTTTTTTTGCCATACCCAAAAGTTTACAGAAAGTAGGGATAGATTCTGAATTCGGGGCATGTTGTTTGGGATGCTTGCCAAAACAGAAAGGACAGCAGATGCTTTAGTGTCCCAGGTACCCTTGACCATTCTGAGGGTGCAGTGACATCTTCAACAGACTGCTTTATGTGTTACTACATTGAAAACACATTTTTACATTATCATTAATATGTGGTCATTGGTGTCCTACAAAAAAAGATACAATGTAGCTATGAATTGTTATCAATAGGTTTGAGACATGCTACAAAACTGG
The DNA here is from genome assembly GCA_028749045.1 of Cupressus sempervirens. Classification (NCBI taxonomy): domain Eukaryota; kingdom Viridiplantae; phylum Streptophyta; class Pinopsida; order Cupressales; family Cupressaceae; genus Cupressus; species Cupressus sempervirens. Next base: position 647,796,694 of record CM053787.1, read on the forward strand.
TTTCTGAAGGAGTAGAAAAGTATGAAGAGGATTGTAGGAAAACTGCCAATGTCCACCAAAATGTAAGCAGCCTGGTTATAATCCATTAATCCATTACTCCCTCATAGGATATCTGACTGAGCTGGAATTTTCTATGTGAGGATTCCTGACATTCTCTCTGGTGTCCTATCCCAATTACAAATCCTATTGAATTTAGAATTGTCTCCTAATGTCTGTTTGGTGTGTTTTTGTTGCAATTTGTTTATTTGATGTCAAAATGAACTGATACAATAATTCAGCCTTAAATTTGTCCACTGATACTTAAAACAATCAGCAGCATTATGTTTTCTTTTTTATGTTAAAGTTGACTGATAAAATGACTTTCTAAGAGTGTAGAGTTGTTAACCCAGGCTGAATAAAGGATAGTATGGGATCTATCTAGTGCCAACAGAAATTTTATGTTTGTTTCTCTTGCCCTGCGGTTAACTTCTCATGGAAACACAAAATTGATTCCAATGGTTCCGTGAGTGCAGTGCACAATTTTAAATGTAATAGTGATTACAAAATAATCTCATAAGGTCCCCGCTCCTTAGGTGGTTTGTACCAGAGCAACTGAAATGTTGTAATTTTAAATTTCCTGAAGCTTTTTCAAATCCTGTTGAAAATTGCTACATGTATTAAATGACAAGACAATAATCCTGCAGGTTTTTTTTTTCGAATAGAGATTTATCCAACTTCCACTATTCATTTGGATAAGTATAATGCATTATCAGTAATTGTGATGATGAATCTTAATGCCTTATTATCTCTATCCACAAGCAACAGATGTTGAATGTCACAAAATTTATGAAGAATTTTGATCCCATTTAAACCAATATCTGCAAAATATGAGGTGGTTCAACAACTTCTATCCGTGTAAGATATAGTAGAACTTAATTGATTAAGCTTTAGCACTCAAGACATTTGTTTGTAGAGGCTCTTTTGTGATGAGCAAAGAAGACTCTGTTGTATAGTTTTCCGGCCTGGCCATTCCAAGGCAAACATTATGAATATGTTTATTTCTAACGGTGCGTACATAACAAATAAACTATCACAATTATTGAGTCAATATTCCCAATCCAATTGTAGTACTCGCATTTTGTTTTCATGTTAAGTCAAATGTGACATTCTGGTTGAGGCATTAGGTGATATGTATTTGGATTTCTGAGTCTGCTTGTAGCTGTTTCCTCTTTTTCTTTGTTAATGCTGTCTCTGAATGTCAATCATAAAAGGATGATCACTACAGTTATCAAGCAAGCTTTTAATCACATGTTCACTTCTATCCTCATAAAAGTCATAACTGAAGTTCAAATTCTCATATTTTACTTCATGAATGGATTGAATCATTTTCATCTGTTTGGGAACCAGTAGGCCATGCCCACTTCCCTCAATATGGATAAAATCACAATTGAAATCTTTCACACCCTTGCATGCAGATAATGTCCACTTTATTCAATGATCTACTATTCGCTCACATTACATTGTCGTACTTTATTAGCGATAAGTTAATAATAGTTCTGGATTCCTTAGGATTGTAAGCTACTATGATGATATGTCCTTGCAGCCTCTCAATATAAGGAGTTTTCTTGGCCATACATCACATGCTAGTGCTATTGACATAATGAAAATGCATGCAGGTTGTCAGCTTCATTTCATTTGAATGCTTTAATTAGATGTTTCACTCCTGGAAAACATGTTTAATTATTCTGATAACTTGAGGTTTCCTTTGTTTCTAATCTTGCTAAATATCTGATGTTTGGCATTTATGCTTCAAATTGGGAAGGACTTTTTTCTTAGTGTTATTTACATAATAGCTATAAGGTGAGGCAAAATGAATGATGTCCTTGTCTATTATTTGAATGTTTTATTAAGGAAAAAGTTTCGTTTTCTATTTCTGTAAAGGGGAGTAATTGAGGTTGTTATTTGGCAAATTATGAAACATTTCATTCTTTGAATGTTATATGCTTTTTTCAGGGAAACAGTTTGCATTTGTGTTTCAGCATTGGTCAGCAAGTTAGCTTCCCTCATGACAAACAGTAAGGCAAGGAGAGTTTGTGATTCAGATCCAACATTGTTTCTTTGGTCCAAGAATTTGATGGATGAGATAAATAAAGGTGTGTACTCACACAACTACTTTACAATATTAGAATTTGTGATATTTAAGGAAATTTTATTGCAGCAAATTTTTTCTGATATTCCACAAGATACACAGTATGAAAAAGAACACCGAAAAGTCAACAACATTTAATCATTATGAATTTGTTCTGCTAAAAAAGACACTCATATCGAAGGAGTACAAACAAACTAATTGCATATCAACTAATGCAGTATTAAGTGAATAACATTCATAGTGGAGAGGTAGTTATTCTAATAAATATATCTCCTGATAATAATGCTCATGTTGTGATTCTGCATGTATTCTTATATGATCAGGTATGGTCCTAGGACATAATTGCATGTTGGGTCATGACTAAGTTTTGACTCAGTAAGTGGTGGACTTCTCTTTTTGTAAGACACCTTAAACCATGGCTATTGCAGGGTGCTAAGAGCTAGAGATCTTATACTGCTCTCAAATGGATATTATTGAAGAATACAGATTTCTATGGATTTTTTTATCATAGGCTTCCCTTTCACTCAACCTGGTCGAAGATGTACCAATATAACTAATCATTTGAAATTTTTATACATGACCTTTGATCATCCAAATGATATAAGCAATGTTACAGGACTCGGCGAGTCTAGCAAGGACTCGGGGAGTCCCGAGGCGAGCCAAGCAAAACGAGGCAAACTGCTTCTGGACTCGGACTCGGCCAAGTCTTGGCTGACTCGCCAAGTCCTGTCAACTTGACTCGGTTGGCGGGCAATGTCTAGAAAGACAAAAGAACGAAAATTTTAATGTTTTTTTTTGTTTTTTTGGGTATGTTAAGCATGGGTAAGACCTAAAAAGGTCATTCTATCACTTGCAAACACAAAGAATAGAGAAAGAAGAGTTGAGGGAGGAGTGATGGGGTTTTGGGATTCAACAGTGGCAATGGTAGTGGACGAGGCTAGAGCGCGAGGAGACCCAATGCAGTACTCTAAGGCCGAGAGTGATGGATTCGACTTTGATGATCATGATTATTGTGTATTTGATGTTAATTGGCTAAATGATGCATGAAAAAAACTTAAAATCCTTAATCTTTGAATTTCATGGGGTTTTTAATTTGCCAAGTCCTTGTCGAGTCTAGCTACTGAGATCGAGTTCGAGGCCAATTTTGGCCAGACTGAGTCCGAGCCAAGTTTGAGGCTCGTAATACTGATATAAAGTCAAATTCAGAGTTTGAGAATAGTATTTCAGCCACATCTGCAATCGATAACTGAAATTCATTGCGGATCATGTTATGTACTAGATGGAAGGAGGCAATGCACTAGCAGCTGTTGAAGGCACTTTCCACTTTAAAGAATATCACTGACAGGTGGTTAAGAGTCATAAAAAACTTTGAGAGGCCATGTATGGCACTTTTTAGCTCGAGGGAAGTGCCATCATGATTCACATCACCTTGCCCAAGAAGGCCCTCTCTATACCTTGATTGCTCGAAATCAATAGTAGACTGGCGTTTTTTCAAATTTTGGAAGAGATCATGTTGCATACTCTTATTAGAAAAGAGCATCGCTTGAATGAACTAGTGAACATGTCATGCCCCCCTTTTGAAACCCTAATTTTGATATCCCCATCATTTACCTAGCAGCGAAACACTTATGTGGTCAAGGGTTGGCAGACCTTGAGTATTTCCAGTTAGTAGATGATAAATGGTAGTTGAATAATCAATAAAATGTACTAGTGGGAAATAATGAAGTTTATAAATAAGGCGATTTTCCTAATGTCATCAAGTGATATGATAGATATAATGATATAGATCACCATGCATCTAACTCACCGGAAAACTACACTTATCATGAAAACAATCATCATGAGATGTGATATGGAGATACATAACATCATAAAGGGAGAAGACCAATTGCATGGGAAGACATCATTATCAAGAACAAGGAAGTATTCGAAATAGATGGACACATCAACCTCATGAAGAGGGAGCCTCCACCTTTGTTGACAATCAATAAGGATATTAACTTAGTGACATCTATTATGATTGCGCTATTCAATGTTGACACATGAAAAGGGAAGTTTATTGAGCCTTTTAGTAAACACTCTGTTTGGAACTATGGAGTAGTGAGTTACAAGACAAGGTATAACTATTATTTAATTTCGATATGCAGAACAGCATGAGTATTATTTGACTCTATATTGCTAAAGCAACGGATACATGGTGCTTTGGTAAGGAGACTATTAAGTCTTTCTGTTTGACCAAATGGTGCTGGGTTTGTATGCACCAAACAGCATAGAATTACATGGACTCGATTGTTGAGTTTAATTCCAATGTCGACGGAATTTATCATTTCTGTGCTAATGTGATGTTGATTGCCAAGCAGAAGGAGATATATTATTACTTTGCGGGGACCAGTGGAAACATATACAATGGTGTTCAGAAGCCAGTGATTATTCAGTGAAGGATTAATGTTGATATGTCAGCAATTTATGACATTGGGGACAAATCAATTCTATAAACTTCAGCGATTTGGTTAAAGCATCAATTAATGCCAGAACAGCGACTTAAAGAAATTAAAACCCTTAAATTGTATCGTAAGCAATCAGTTTAATAGAAGGGTTAACTAATACAAAAAAATCATTAATGACAGCCAGATGTTAGAGGTGGAAGCCATAATAAACAATAACAAACATTAATGATAATACATGATTCCCTAAACCAACAACTAAGAGTTACTAAAATTTCAAAATGTCAAAATAATGTTTAAATTTTAAGGAGATTAAATGGCTGTCCCATTAGAAGGGGGTGCAAGTTATATTAAACCAATTTGTATGAAGAGATATGTATTTCAAATTCCAAAAGACGTTGCCATTCAACCTATCAGCAATCATTAATTGGGATGATCATGAAAGGATCAATGTGGTATTAATCAGAATAAGAAGGATCAGAAAGGAATAATGAGAATGATCATTTATTGGTGTTCATTAAAGGAGATGAATTGTCTTATATTGCTGGCAAGGATGTATGAGTTAAATACTGATTTTTCAGAATATTACATCTGAATTTTATTAGGTATAAGGAACCCTTATATGGTGACATATGCATATACATATAAATATACATACTATGTATTTAAAATTCTGAAAACAGAATTATATATATATTGAGGAACATACAATTGATGTGCCAAATATTATGAGGAAAGGTGAGAGACTATGTAGCTCCCCATAATGAATACTCACCTGCAAGAATGCTAAGTGTTGTAAGACAAAACAAGATATAGTGCTTACAAACATCCTGTCTCCCCATGGGAATCAGTAGGAAGTAGAACCCAAAAAACCACTTAGCTGTCTCTTTGTCCATGAAAGATAATGATGATAGTGAAATCAGAATATATATATATATTCTCGTAATACATGAGATATTTATATACACATAGACCATTCCTTAATCATTCGCTATAGTCCCTAAAGAGGATAGGTTGGTGTTGTGTAGGGATAGACAGGGTAAATTCTCACAAGTTGGGTGAATCCCAAGATGGGTAAGGCATGTATTTCTAATGCCTTGAGGGCAGGGATAACTTTAGGAAACCTCCCCTGAGAAAAATATGTAAAATTTTGGCGAATTGAACATTAAATGTGCAGAAAAAGTTTCTAATCGAGGGCGATTTTTTAATTTGAGGCAAGGGAGAAAATTATTTTCTATGGGGAAAGTTTCCTTTCCGCATCAAAATTTAATAGTAATTGTGGCGAATTAATTTTTTTTCTTTTAAGTATACAAATAAATGCAGGCGATTTTTTTGGTTGGTCATTAACATTTTTGTAATGAAGAGGCGAATTAATTGTTTCATATAGAGCAAAATATTAATATTGTTGGCTAATCTGTTGGTTGTTACAAAGAGATTATTTTATTTTTTGGTGAATTTACACAGTTAAAGATCTTTCATGGCCCACATGCCAAGTGTACAGTATACAGTGTACTTGTATTCTGCCAATCCATTAAGATTCAATTAATAATGTGTCCTTTTTTATTGCCAACTTGTTCATCATCACTTTTTATGTTATCGTTTGTATGGTAAAAGGAATTGATCTGGACCGGTGATGTAAGATAGATCAATGGCCTCGGCTCTATTTCGGGCCTAATTTTAAACGTTGTAACATAAAGTCTAATTCTTCCCGAAATCAGGACATGTGTCCCAAAGCCCAAAATATAAAATAGTTGGCTAGACAAGGGTAGTTGGAGACACGCGTCAGTAAAATGGTAGGTGATGCTCAACCGCATGAAAAATATTATTTTATTCTAAGGGCAAATTAACAATGTCCATTAAGAAAACATTAGGGAAAGGCTGGCAAAAATCTTAAATTAAGAAGAAATAAATAATTTGTAGGTTTTATTCTCCAAATTACGATTTCCTGAAGAGACAAAATTGCCAATTGGTGAAGATTCAGCACTAAAGATATCACTGCTTGAGGGAAAAGCTCCGAGATGGGTATGAGCATGCATTCCCAGTACCTTGAGGGAGCCAGCTTGTATATTTGTGTCTGAAGTGCGCTATGACAAGTAAATCCCCATCCTCCTTATGGTTGATGTGAGGAGAAAAGTAAGAAATTGAGGCTTAAGTATCTCACCTCTCAAATGTATTATGAATCATTCATTGTTTCTTGATTCAACTCAATTTAAACACAGTAATGTATGTTAATTGTTGGGATTTGGTGGCTTTCTACCAGGGAACAACAGAGACTAAGTAAACTGTCATTTCCCAAGCGAAATCGAAACCCCAGCCAGGCATTTTAGGCTAAGTCAAGTAAAGTCCCAATAGGGGACATTACAGATTGGAATCTGTGTAGCTTTCAAATGTGTAGCATCAAGTATTTGCTAATGTGTTCCTGTCTATCTTTGTCTTCAAAGATGAAAGCACAGATTTCCTGCAAACAATCACAACAAATAATGAATGAATGACTTGGCGATTCCTCTACATGATCTAATGTCTTCCTTAGATGTCACATGGTGCAAGCATCTTCTTATAATATCCTCTTATAATGTATGTTAATTGTTGGCATTTGGTGGCTTTCTACCAGGGAACAACAGACACTAAGTAAACTGCCATTTCCCAAGCGAAATTGAAACCCCAGCCAGGCATTTTAGGCTAAGCCAAGTACAGTCCCAATAGGGGCCATTACAGATTGGAATCTGTGTAGCTCTCAAATGTGTAGCATCAAGTATTTGCTAATGTGCTCCTGTCTATCTTTGTCTTCAAAGATGAAAGCACAGATTTCCTACAAACAATCATAACAAATAATGAATGAATGACTTGGCGATTCCTCTACATGATCTAATGTCTTCCTTAAATGTCACATGGTGCAAGCATCCTCTTATAATATCCACTTCCTTGAATGGTGGCCTTCTTTCCAATTCAATATATTTTGGGTTGCTTCAGTCTCTAATCTGTTCAAGCTATAACAATAAGATTCAGATTCAGTAGTCTGATGTTAGACTTAGAATGGATTCAGCTGAAACACATGCAATTTCGAAAAATAAATTCTATATATATCTGGATAAGATCAAAACATTTTAGAAGACATAAAACTAGCTGACTACATAGTACTTTTCAGCATACACAAGTCTACATAAAAAAAATAAGTTTCACAATGTGACATCATCCCAACATCAATTGAAATTTAATTCCTTTACACTGATCATAGTTCCAAGAAACTACACTATATGAATGTGAACTCATGTGAGTATAATTATATATAATAAATCTATCTCCTTATTCATTTATTCATGTAGATTGATTTGATTGATGTCCTTGTGTTGGTCAATTGGTTCTTGTGATGGGTCTATCTAGTGGTTGGTCTACTCGCTATAGATATCCCCATAGATATAGAAGGGCCTTTCTCGCTCTAATAGTTGGAGTTGGTGGTTGCTAACTCCGCATGCACGCAGAGTTTTATTTATTACTTATACAATGCTTCATCTTGTCTTGGTACACCTAGCCTAGTGTCTCTTGTTAACTATGAGAATAATGAAATAAAAAGTGTCAGTCTTTGTCATGACTATCAAAGTTATATCTCACGCCTCATCAGATTAAAAATGCTTGTGTTTCTATTCATGTTCAGTCAGGATGAAATTGAAGCAATTTTTCGTTGTGATGTAAACTGAACTTTTTGTTATTGTTAAGCGTGGAGAATATTCTTGTTCATGGTTTATTAGATAAGAAATTAGAAAAAAGAAAAGCAAAATGGCTGCATCTTGAATGGTTTTGGAAGTTGAATTTTAATGGGGCTTCTACATGCAACTTGGGTCTTGAAGGGGTGGGTGTGATTATTTGAGATTCTTCTAGTGGTTTTTTTCAAAGGAGGCTCCTTCATTTTGGGGTAGAAGCCCAACAATGAATTAAGAATGCGAGGCATTGATTGTTGAGCTTGCCTTGTTGGAGGTGAAAGTGTTTAGGCAGTTGTTGGTGGAAGGTGATTCTTTCAATTTGATATGAAGTTTCAAGAGTGAAGTCTTCTAATTTTTAGTTTCAGTAAAAGATATATTGTATTTTATTGATAATAGAAAAGTTTACAATTGCTGTGAGTGGATTGACCATTGTTAAATATATTATTGGTTTCATCCATGTTCTCCTTGTATACAGAAAATATTCCATTACAAAATTTCAAAACCTTATACATACAAAATATACAATCCCTCCATATTTAAAGAGTCTATTAGCTACATGATTTTATAATCTTTACAGATTAAAATTAACCAAAAAGCATTTTAAATGTAGTTTCTTATTGTTCTATTCTCCTGCTGTTCCTCCCATTGATCCTCTTTCATAAATTTTCACTTTTTCCTTATACATATCTCTTCCATAGAGGCTCTTGCTTGATGCTTCTCCTCCCATTCTTGTGCACATACTCCTTGATGAATTACCATCCTTGTTGGGCTTTTGCCATTTTTCCTCTTTGTTCCCAACAACTGTCCAAATCAGAAAAAAGGCGAATGGGTTGTGTAAAATCAGCAATATGTAGACAATTACTAAGTCTCTGTAACAACCTGCCTTGTTCTACTATTTTAATGTCTATTTCTTCCATTGGAATTTAGTCAAACGATTGGCTTGCAACTAAATTTTTTTAATAGTTTTCAGCTTGATGTTGATTAATGATTTCTCAAGATTGTTTGTGATTCATATAAGATGCAGATAGGAGGCAACATAAAACCATATGCAGCTAATAACAATGACCATTTATTTATTTCTTGTTTCCAGATTATCAGAAAGTTACAACTATCATAACAATCATATCTTCTCATTAAACTTAACACATTATATCAATTATAGAGTTCAATGATGGTCCATACCAATTGCGGCTACAGCCGTGTTAATAGTTTTGAAATTGCTACAGCAACTCGCAGCTACAGTGATCCGAACTGCGACAGTAACTTGCTGCTACAGTATCGCGCTACAATGATTCGGCTGCTACAGTAACTCGCTGCTACAGTACCGCGCTACAATGATTCGGCTGCTACAGTAACTCGCTGCTACAGTACCGCGCTACAATGATTCGGCTGCTACAGGAACTCGCTGCTATAGTACCCCGCTACAGTGATTCGGCTGCTACAGGAACTTGCTGTTACTATGTTAAATCTCAAGACCATATCTCTCAATGGTGTCAAGATTTCTAGCTTGAAGGGATTTCGTCTTTCAAACTATTGAGATATAATCTCCAGAATATTACCCAATTTCTTTGATATTTCCAAACATGAATAAATGAGAGCTATCCTCTTTCTTTTAATCCCTTCCTCACTTGCTCCATGCTTCCGTCTTGCCAATGTGGGATAATACATGAGTTTTAATATTACTTCTTTTTTTCTTTTTACAAAGTCCATGTATGTACTCAAAAGGGGGACTCTTGATTTTTTATAAAGTGACTTTATGAAACATTATAATATTTAATTTTAAATAGTCACTTTACCGTTGTAACTTCAAACATTAAAATAATATACCAAATAAACTCGGAATCTCACATATAATAGCTCATTAGAAAGAGCCCAACAAAACGCATCTCATCCTGTCACTGAAAATTGAAGGCACTGCATCCCCCTATTGGCTTACTAAAAATAGTAAGTCTCTCCGAAAACCCAACAAATGAACTCTGTTTGGCCTGTAATTAAATTTGACTAGGCCAAATAACCTCAGGATCCCCTTTGAAGTCCTGGTTAGCCCTCGGGACCATACAAGAATGGGCTAACGACAACATACATCCAGATTGGCTAAGTGGGGGACATTACAGTCTCGCCTTGAATCCTTCTCCCAGGTTGGACATTGCAATTGTGGCCTCCAGTCCACCACACTATTTTTCTTTGACACTCAAGCTCATTATCCTCTTGTCTTCATTTCCATCAGCTCGAGGCACCATACAAGAAACATGGAGGCCACATCAATGTTCGTTTAGTATTTGTATTTCACTATCATATGCTAGTCATTGGAAAACATTTGCACCAATTGAAAAAACATTGGATCGTCCATTATAAGGATTTTTCTTATCAATCTAATAAACTTGTTGAGCTTTCAATGTCGAGTCCCCTGGATAGTTATGGTATTTGCGATAATCTGTGAATCTCCCTCTAGATACAATTCTCTTTGATTTTGCTAACCAAGTTTACGATTATCAAAGCTTCTTTTGCTTCCTTTGTATTCTTTGTACCGTCTTCTAGATTCTGAGCTCTTGGAGGCAAAATATTTCCATTCTCTTCTATTGATACACATTCTATCCTAGATGGCCCTAGATTGCCTCCATCGAAATTAACCTTGATCTATAAACCCTTGGGTTTTGATTAGATTTAAATGCAGAAATTACAAAAATTATCTTAGAGAAAAATTGAAAATTGCAATGTTCAAAGTCTTGAAAAACTCTAGCTGAAAAAACAAAGGCAACTCTAAAATAACGTGTGCAGGGAGGTTGAGAATGAAACATCAAAGATGTGCAAGGGGGTCTCAAGTCTTTAATAAAAGGGTTTATCCATCTCCAAATAATAAACAGCTTGAAGCACTCTCACATCTTTGACGTTTCTTCTCAACCTCACTACACACATTATTTTTGGGCTGCCTTTGTTTTTTCTTAGCCTCTGATTTTCGAGACTTGAACATCACTATTTCCAGTTTTTCTCAAAGATTTTTTTCGGAATCTCTTCGTTTAAACCTAATCAATTTTTTTTTTTTGGTTTTTGTTTTTATGGTTGCTGGCATTTTTTTTGATGGGGTTTTGAACCCTTAACTTGATTAGGGTTTTAATTTTGTTAAAATATTTTTTTCCTAACAATTTGGTTTGCAGGTTCATCCAATCAATTATATTATCAGGTTTCAATTTTTCCAGCATGGTCTATTTTCCTTGATTTTAATGTCTTCACTAGGTTAATCAACAACCTCTTTTTTTGTAACGGCTATTAAGATAATATCTTTAATATCTTTATTAAGATATTATCTCCTTAGTTAAATACTTTCTATAATGGTCAACTACTTGTCTGTAGTCCGTCTTTCAGTCTAGATAGGAATGTTTCCTATCTTATCTTCAGTTTTGTTTCTAATTTCGTCTTTAGTCTTGTAATTCTTTATAAGGAACACATTTGTTCCTTTGTTAATCACTCAATCATTTGGAAATCCGTTAATTCGACCTGCCAATTCTTGAATCTTGTAACGACATCCTTGACCAACAATATTTTGGAAGGAAGTCAGTGGTTTAATGACCCCAATTAATGTTAAGCTAAGTAATGATCAAAGAGATCATTATAGTTTTTTTACTAATGCACAAAATAGGAAGTTTCTAATAAGAAATTGAAGATCGTAGAAACTGTCTTAGCTATCTAAATTACATCATATAGAAAAGAAGACCATTAAAGTAATAAAATAATAATATTCTAATACCCTCCCTCAATGCTCAATTTGTCTACAACACCAAGGTGTCCCATGAATTTAACAAACTTTTTTGGACCAAGAGGCTTGAAGAGAATGTTGACATTCTGATCTATTGTTGGAAAATACTGCAAGTGAACTGTCTCGTCTTCAACCAACAATCGAATGTAATGACAATGGATGCCCACATGTTTGGTTCTTTCATGGAAGACCAGGTTCATGGCAAGTTTGAGAACTCCTTGATTATCAGAGAGCAAGGGAGTTGGGTCTACTTGACAAGCGATGCCAACAATCTTTCTTCATGTGACCATACTTTTGGCAATAGTTCACTAATGTTCTTGGAGCTGTCCTATGATTGGCCCAAGCATTTTTGCTAAATGTTCCCTTTTGTCTTGAGCAAATGAATTTGTTGGAACGTTTTTTTCACCAATCTTGCTGTAGAGTTTGGTACAAACATTCAAAAACTTTGAATCAACATTAGTTGAGGTAATGTTGAGTGTCAATATAAAGTGCTCATAAGACTTTGGTAGACTATTTAGAGTGATGATGACCATCCCTTCTTCCTCCATTGTTCAACTTATCGCCTCCAACTGATTACCAACGTCCTTGATTTTTTGTGAGATGATCGTGCAGGGACATCTTCTCATCCATCATGATTGAGGAATGCATATTCTTTAAAAAAAGGCTCAACTCATGTCAGACATATCGTGTAGGCTCTTTAAATATTCCCATATTTCAGTGATTGAGTTACCGAGGAGAGCCTGAGGTAACTGTGGATTCATAGCTAGGATGATTGATTCAAGCTCATCTATATTTGGAGTGATAACGAGATAATTGGTTTTTTGTCTTGACTAGCTCTTCTTTCTCTAGGATATCTCGTGCAAGATAGCCATTCTCATGACATAGTTCGCAATGGAAGGGAAAGAATTTTAAATCAAATTTCCTTTCCATACAGTCCTCACCAATATCTCGGATAGTTGGTTAGATATGAGAATTCTAAATTAAGGTTAACATAGATGCATAAATAGTGATAGCATCTTTGATTGACATTATTTTGAAAGGAAGTCAGCAGTTAAATGGCCCCAGTTAATGTTACAATAAGTAATGATCGAAGAGATCATTATAAAGAATTTTACTAATGTATAAAATAGGAAGTTTCTATAAGAAATTGAAGAAGATCGTAGAAACAGTCTTATCTATCTAAATTACATTATATATAAAAGATGACCATTAAAGTAAAAAATAATAATATTTTAATACCCTCCCTTAATGGTCAATCTGTCCACAACACCAAGCTGTCTCATGAATCTAACGAACTTTTCTGGACTACGAGGCTTGGCGAGAATGTTTACATTCTGATCCGCTATTGGAACATATTTTAAGTGAATTGTCTCGTTTTCAACCAACAAATGAATGTAATGACAATGGATGTCCACATGTTTGGTTCTTTCATGGAAGATCAGGTTCATGGCAAGTTTGAGAACTCCCTAATTATCAGAGAGCAAGGGAGTCAGGTCTACTTGACAAGCGATGCCGACAATATTTCTTCATGTGACCATACTTTTGGCAATAATTCACTAAATGTTCTTCTTGGAGCTGTCCTATGATTGATCCAAGCGTTTCTACTTCCCTTTTGTCCTGAGCAAAGGAATTTGCTGAGCCGTCATCTTCATTGATCTTTTTGTAGAGTTTGGTGCAAACATTTGGAAACTTCGAATCATCATTAGTTGAGGTAATGTTGAGTGTCAATAGAAAATGCCCGTAAGACTTTGGTAGACTTTTCAGTGTGATTACTACCATCACTTCTTCCTCCATTGTTCAACTAATAGCCTCCAACTGATTACAGGTGTCCTTGATTTTTGTGAGATGTTCGTGCAGGGACATCTTCTCATCCATTATGATCGAGGAATGCATACTCTTTAAAAAATGGCACAGCTCATGTTGGACATATCGTGTAGGCTCTTCAAATATTTCCATATTTCAACTGCTATGTTGCCAAAGAGAACCTGAGGTAGCTATGGATTCGGAGCGAGGGTGGTTGATGCAAGCACATTTATCTTTGGAGTGATAACAAGATAACTGGTTCTTTGTCTTGAGTGGTTCTTCTTTCTCTAGGATGTCTTGTGCAATGGCCATTCTCATGACATAGTTCGCATTGGAAGGGAAAGTTTTTTAAAATCAATTTTCCTTTCCATTCAGTCCCACCCATATGTCAGATGGTTGGTTAGATAGAGAAATCCTAAATTAAGGTTAACATAGATGCATAAATAGTTGAGAAATCCTGGGTTCTGAGGAACTTTGAAGAATGATTTATTCATGAAGGGCATTCTGTTTTCTTTATACAAAGAATCATTTGTGATATTCAGTAAGGGGAAGAGGTTATCTGATCCACAGTAGAACTGAACATGGAAAATTCTTGATTGGTTTGAAACAGAAAGATGAGTAGAGATATTTTAAGAAGAGGTCTAGTTTTTAAATAAACAAGGCCCTGAAAGATTTGTTGTTCTTCACTGTAGGCAAAGATCGCTAGTAAATCTTCTCAAGCCAACAAGAGTGATCCACTTCATTTGGTTTCCAGTTTTGTTGGACTCAATAGTATAGAGTTGCAGGTCTTGACAAAGCTCCTATGAATCTACATACAAGGGCCTTCTTGTCAAGCATACAAATTCTTTTTTGCAATTCTTTCACTAAGAAAGAGATCTGGGGAGTTATTTACTGTTTCAGGTGTCAGGCACAAGCTTTGGGGAAGTGCATGTCTGATTTTGGCAAGCTTTCTTGTACATTTTTGGAAATAGAGTATTGTAGATGCAAATCTTGATGATTTTATTGGTTGCTTCCACCTTGAAGTAATTGCTGGCTCTGGCCAGATTTCTAGAGGATATCATAATATTTTCCCATGGAAAGTGATTGCCAGCTTATGCGAGCAGATTTGTGAAGTCTTGACCTAGAAGAGAAGTAAAGACGTTTTATTGGAAATGATTGTAAAGGGCACACAAAATTTCTACTGAAATATTGATATCATATAATGAAGCTAAATGGAGGTGATATAAAATTCTGACAATTCTAACCTTCAAGGCGAAAATGGTTATGGAGGGGATGAAAAAATTCAATTAAGACTTTGCTAAATGAGAGTGGTATATCCTCAGTTAAAATAAATAATATTAACTTTGATTATATAACTTAGCTGAATAGAGTTGGTATAAAATTCGTTGACATTTTTACTCTAAGGCAAAATTGGTGGTAGGGGGGATGAGAAATTGATACTGAGATTCTGATGTCTTAAGTAATATTAGCTTACTATAATATAATGAGGCTAGGTTACTTCATAATGTGAGGCTGACTAGACATAATATAAAAATCTGTGACAATTCTACCCTTGATGGCAAACCTTTTTCCTTTGCTTAAATCATAAACACCCTTCACAATATATGTAACATTCCAAAATATACAAGTACAGAACAATCCTGCATGTGCTCTTTACAGGACACCTGCAGATGCAAGCAGCAAGGCCGTTGGAAGCTCATAAAATTGGAAATGCCACCAAGAGAGAAGGGTAGATAAGAAACAACAGATTCACATAACATCTTTATTTTTAATGAGTGAGTTAAAATGCGAACAGAAGAATTTTTTTCTGTTGTTTTGACATACTTGCTGAGTCGACAAGTAGGATTGTTGGAACTCAAAACGGTGACTTAGCTCTGAATATGACAAGTGCTTGTCAATTTTCATTACTATGCTTGAAACATATGATCATTTATCTCATAAATTTCTTCTAATCAAACGGACCTTCTATCCGTCGGGTAGATGTTATCTACTGGGTTGTATAACTCTTAACTGTAGAATTATATATGTTCCAAAAAGCACTGGTAACTCTATGAAATATGTTTTCCTATATACTGAACCAACTTCTTTAGAGTATAGAAAGGGGTGGAATGTGTTTCAAATGCTCTAATTTAGGACAGATTCCATATATTTTAAACTATGTTACTGTATGCATAATTTTGATTTTCAAGCTGCAATCCTTTGTTAGGATTATTTTTTATGCTTTGGGATAGTTTATGTGTGCATTCTATAACTATTGCCATTTGGTAGCATATTTAATTTAACTGGTTGAAAAGTTAAGAGCAAAAATTGGTTTTGCTTTTGGATTTGAAGTTAATTTGTTTGTTTTTTTTCTTGAAAAAATGAAATTTTTTACTTTCATTTGGACATATAGTATTTTATGACACAAATGTGGTGTTATTCTCTGGCAGTTTCTTCAAGTAATGCGACAAAGGATGCCTTTTCTAAAGTTTTTGTTCTTGATATTCTACTCAGTCTTTTGACAAAGTTTTTAGTAGATGGTGAGGTCATGGTTTATACAGCTTCTGCTGATTACAATGGGACTCTCATCAAAACAGAACATGGACAATTTTACGTTTTGCAGCATGTAGCTACTATTGCAGAATTAGAGGCAGGGAGCTACATATTGGCTTCATTTTGTCTTGCACTTGGGAAGATGAATTGCTTATATGAAGTCATGTATATGGTCCTCAGATGGTGCAAGCATGATTCTATTTGGCTTCTCACTGTAGTGCATTCAATCACTTTTCTATGTTGGAAGCGTTGTTTGCAATTCAGGAGAAGCAGTGTGCTTGGGAATACAATAGTTGCTATTATCCTTTTACTTGAAGGGAATGAAAAAGGAGTTCCCCAAAGTTTACTGAATCATTCTGATATTGTAAGTGTTCAGAAACATATACATCCCCTGTCTATGCATTGTCCTTTTGCAGAAGATGTGTTTAGCATGGATGCAAATATCTCTCGTCTTCTGGAGACCTTGAACCGTTTTCCTGTTTCAAATAAAAAAGGTGAACAGACAGCAACTAAACTTTCAGATTGTGAAAAAACAGATTTTATATATAATGTTGAGAGAAAAGTAGAAAGTCAGAAAATGAATTACTGTCAACAGGATGAATCTGCAGCATTGAATAATTTACAAGATGTGTCAAAACATGGAGATCATTTCCAGAATATAAAGGCAGACTCTTCATGCTATCCATCTGTTCTTAATGATACTGTTCTTGCCTTGGAGCTGGTTGCACAATATCTGGTAAGCTGCTTCTTGCTTCCATATTTATTAATCCCTGCTATTGTTAGCTATTCTTTTATCCTTTCTGTATTTTAATCTTCTTATCTATTTTCAAACTTGAGTAAAAAGATAAGAGCTGTATGTGATGTCGCCATCTTTAACCTAGTAATATGATAGCAATGAAGAACATAGCAAGTAAGAGTTAAAGCGATAGTCTGCACATTCTTTCCATAAAGAGTCAAGAAGATTAAGTGTACCAAGAAAAATTGTGAAGCCTTATTAATAAGACAGTTTTCCTATTTAGGATCAAGGAGTACATCAGAGAATGTGATATGAGAATGACTCAAGATCCAGGAGTTCGATATTTATTAGCTTCATCAAGCACTGCTGAGTTTGCATGTTTTACTTGAACTTCTGTAAAATGCCAAGGCCTTCTCATTTGTAACTCATTAAAGGTAGAGTAGAGTAGAGTAGAGAGGGACTTGTTGAAATCATTGTTGTGATACGACCAAATTCTTCCTTCATTGTTTGTTTTCATGGATAATGTGATTTTTTGAGTATTGCACAGTTTCTACACATCCTTAGATTAGGAATTTTTTTTCATGTTGATTAGAAGTAGTGTTTAGCCGAGTGGAAGATATTATGGATGCATCTTTGTGAGAATCAGTCCTTACCACTAGCAACTTGCTGATTGTAAGTTTGCTTTGTGTGGTCAACTGAGATATTCACAGGCCTAACTTCGATCGTTGCTTGCACAGTGATATGTATCAATGGATAGAGTTAATGGAATGGTAATAGTTTGAACAACTTACATTTAATTTAGGAGATTGCACTGGTGTGGTTAATGTTGATAGCTAAATTGAGTGTAGTAGAGTCTCAAAGGCATTCATCATCTCTTGTATTCTAGGTGTAGATTATCTTTCTAAACCCTTACTCTTTGCAGTTTGTTTGCTTGGAAGTAGTTCAAGTAGTTGATGTCCATTGATTGAACAATGTAAGTTCTCTTTATTATAACTAGGATATCACATCATTACAATAAAGATAAAGTCCAGAATAAGAAGGAACCTTGAGGCTGTTTGAATTGATCACACAATCTATATACATTGCTTAGCGTATAAACATCCTTGTACTGGAATAAAACTAACATCAACAAATCTAATTGGATCAGTTAAAGAGAAATTGTCATTGGTAAAACTAGTTGCATGTCATTAAATTAAGAAATCAAGAAGAGCACTACTGTATCATATTTCCAAAGATCAGATATAGTAATATTATCTCTATAAGCAATACTGGAAGATAACTGCATGCATTAAAGGAGAGACATTGTAAATAACAACAGCATTTCTTTATGCGATATTGATAGCACCACTGCTGCAAGTTTATAAAAACAGATAAGAAATAACACTATATTGCTATAAGGATAAACATACATATTTGCATATTCATTAAGATATATTAGAAGCAGAAAATCACCTCAACTTACTTCTCATGGTCATATCAGAGATGGGTACCAATCACATTGCTTGCATAATTGTTTAGCAGAAGTGCAGATTAGATATTTAGATCAAAGATCATCTTTGCATACACCAAATTGCTCTATCAGTGATAGCGGTGATGTGTTGTCTTATATCATGCAACATCATATTATAGATGATATCAATTGTATAACATAGGGCAATCATTTAGAAAGTCATTACTCTTGCCATGAAGTAACTTCAGTCATTATCATTGTAAACACTGTTTGAGATCTTTTAGGAAAAATTATTGTGTAATTAAAATTTGTGAGATAATTGTCCCTAATTCCTAAGAAATAACATAAGGGGAAATTAAAAGTGGTATTAGAGCAAGCATTCCTGCCAGCTTGTGAAAGTTGACAAGTGATAAGGAATCAAGGACATACTTCCTCAATAAGTCTGGCCAAAATTTTAAGGACAAAGAAGAAGGTACAAATATGGTCGAGGAAGGAGAATTCAACACGAGGATGGATCAATTTTTGGTTGTGTAAAGGGATTAAGTTTCATCTCAAGAAATGAGCAGCCAAAGGAGATGGAACCTACATTGGTGTTTCGTCAAGACCAATTTAGGCAGGATTGAATAATGGAGGTTTTCAACCAAAGATGGCATTAAAAGAGTACATGGATTTAAGAATGAAGCACTTATTTTGAAATGGAAACTATGATAACCATTCCAAGTTGAAAAGGAAATTGGGGAACTCAACGTACCCTATCTGATGGATCTAGTAAGATTATGACACATTCTTGGGTGCAAAAGATTGGTGACTACTTCTAATTGAACCCTATGTCAGAGGAAGAAGTCATAATTATGTTGCTCTACATTTAGATTGAGTCATACATAAATGGTGGTACCATGGAATGACTAGTATGGGACATGCTAGAATCACCTCATATGTGGAATTCACAGGAAGGTTAATTGAAAGGTTTGAGGAAAAGGGCCCAAAGCTTCATTTCAATGAGTTGGCATAAGTAAAGTGCAAAGGATTTGGTGATGAATATAATGGAATTCCAACAAATGTCAGTATTAGTTACGAACATAATTGAAAGAAGACTAATAATCCTATTCATGGATGGAGTAATGGATCCATTGATAGAATGGTTTAAGGCTCTCAATCCTATCACCCTACAAGAAGCCATTAAGAATTATAGGGATATGGATCCCAAAACAAATAGAACAAGGCTTTATTGAAAGAACCATCAAAACTTAAAGATCAAGCCAACCTACCATTTTCAAGAAATGCAGAACATGCTGGATGAAGAGATCTAGCAAGATTTGAGAAGGAAACTATGCTTCGCATGTAAAGAATGCTAGGAGCTAGGGCAAGATACATGGGAAAGGGTAAAATCTATTACATAGAGGTGAGACCCAATAATGAGAGAGGGGATGTGGAAGACCTAAGTAGTGGATAAAATGATTTAGAAGATGAAGCCAAGCCGCCTTCCCTTCAAAAGAAAAGCAGTATCCTTGCCACCCTAAATAGTTTTTTTCAATAACGCTACTCTATGGGTACATGAAACTTTGCAAGGACAACTCATGACCATTCTTATTGGTAGTGGGCCACCACAATTTTATAAGCTCCACGCTTGTCATGTCTCAAAGACTTCCTACTTGTAGGTGAGAAACATTTGATGTAGCTTTGGCAAATGGTTTGGGCATGGAATACCATATATTAACCACAAGGTTAGAAGTCTTATAGGATGTTATAGGTTAAAGATGATTTCTGCGTGTTAGAAATGGGCAAAATAGAATTGGTTCTAGGAATACCATGGATAAGAACAATTAGCGATTCACACAAGACTTCCAAGGCCATGACCTTCAAATTCAAGGTTGATGATGAGAAGTTCATCTCAATAGACTACTTGATGAAGCTTCACGAGATTTATCACCTAAGGAAATACCAACTTCTCTTTGGTTTATTAAAAAGAGTTCACAAGGTCAACATCGAGGTCCAAAAGATGAGTTCCATGAAGTAATCTACCTTGTTCAAAGGGAGCCTTTATTCATATGCTACCACTCAAACATATCAAATGATTTGAGGAGGGTGTCCAAGTATTCTTCAAAGAATTACCCAACACAATAAGTAGAAAACCACATTTATGTCATTCTTTGTGGAATTAGTAATGAAGAGAAATGGAAGGATATTTTTTCAATTATCAATCAAGTCAAGGAAGAACAAATTTCATAATGCTTGTGGATAAGCATTTCCAAGAAGGGGAGATTGTGCCGTCACCATCTTTACCTGGTAGTATAATAGAAAAAAAGCACGTATGTGGTCGGGGGTGACAGACCTAGAGCACGTCAAGATAGTTAATGGAAATTGGTACATAGCAAGTAAAAACTGAAGTAAATAGTTTGGATATTCTTTCCATAGAGAGCCAATAAGCATCAATTGTATTGAGGAAAATCACCAAGTCTCAACAATAAGATGAATTTCCTATTTAACATCAAGGAGCATATCAAAGATTGTGATACGAGAATGATTTAAGATCTAGAATAACAAATACTGACCATCTCCACCAAGCACTATCGGGCTAATGTTTAGAAGAATGACAATCTTGTGGACAACCGCCTTATCAACATGTATACCATGGTTCTACTATCCAAGCAATATGATGACTAGTAAATCTTTTACCTGGTAGTATAATAGAAAAAAAAACACATATGTGGTTCGGGGGTGATAGACCTTGAGTGCCTTCAGGATAGTTAATTGAAAATTGTACATAGCAAGTAAGAGTTGAAGTAAATAGTTTGGATATTCTTTCCATAAAGAGTCAATAAGCATAAAGTGTATCGAGGAAAATCACCAAGTCTCATTAATAAGACAAATTTCCTATTTAGCATCAAGGAGCATATCAAAGATTGAGATACGAGAATGATTTAAGGTCTAGGACAACAAATATTGGCTATGTCCACCAAGCACTATTGGGCTCACCTTTTGAAGAATGACAGTCTTGTGGACAACCTCCTTATCAACATGTATACCATGGTTCTACCATCCAAGCAATATGATGACTAGTAAATCATAATCAATCATGTCCATAAGATGACATCTGGTGTCAATCATCATCAAGACAACAAGAAAAAAGTATGGTGCTTGATGACGATATGGACAAACTATCATAATGCATCCATCACACATGAATAGTATTCATGCATATAGCATTAGTGGGAGCTTTGAAACAATGTATGTGCGACAATTTCAATATTCAAAATGTAGAAAAACGATGAGTCACATGAGCTATTTGATAGAGTAAATCAAAGATATGTCATGTCACAAGATGCAATGAACAAACAATTTGAGATATTCTTGAAAGAAATACAAATTGCAGGTACTAAACGAAGTCCCACAACTGTTGCCAAGTACGAGCTTAGAAAAGCAAGATTGAAATCCCTACGATTTTTACTATTTATATCTTATTTTTCAAATGGTTTATGGGGGTGCACACTGTCTCTTGAGGTTCTTTGCTGATAAGGATATGTAGAAGATTGACTCTATTGCCCAATGGACTGATCTCTGTATGGTTATCTAAAGTTGATATGTATGGCTGTAGACTAGTGAAGTTATATCCACAAGTATTGCATGAATCCATTCTATATATTTACTTTGTGATTTCTGCTTGAATAAAATCTTGCCTGCTTAGGAGTATCAGTTTTAAGTCTGCATTGGTGATTCTTTTCCTGTATACAACTTGAGATATAAGGTACAACCACATAGGTCTTGTAGAGCCTGAAGGGTGAAGGTTGAGTAAGTGTGTTTTTAGCCTTCTTCATTGACCAAAATTGTGTTGATTTCCCACCATCAAGCAGGCAAGGCTTGAAGGTTTTGAACAAATAAGTGTTATACAAAGAGGTGTGAAAAATGTTTTAGAAACTGACAAACAAACATGTTTGGCAAGCATTACAGAATGCTCAAGCCTGAAAAATCTGTGTCATTATTTTTAGAAAATGAAATTGGCAGGCATAAATCCAAATTCCATCACCCTTGCAAATATACACGCTTGTTCATTGGAGTGGAGTCATGGAAAGTTTGAATAAGCATGAGAACTATCTGTGGCATTTGGAATGATGTCAAGGAGTTTTGTCTTCAGGCTGATGATAATAGTGAATATATATCTATGATGATATTACCTCCAAAATAGAAGCATTTGAGTGATCACAACTTATTTTATGCTAAAACTCCCTTGGTAATTGTTATCCATTATGAATCTCAAATGGCATTCATATGTTCACTATTGGGGTTTCTGTTATCAACTTTCTCTAGTTTTATCTTTTCTTCTTTTTGTGCTTTCAACTGAAAAGTATACAAAAACTACAAATGCCCCTATCAGATGAGGGAGCCGCCCCTCTCAAACACAAGAAGATTGTGATCTGTGATTTGGTTGCAATTTCTCCAACTGTTGGTGCAGTTGTCACCGCTCTTTGGGTAAATAGGGTTAGTTCCAGAGAAACAATCATAGTGGCAAATCTGTTTAGCAACAATGTGTCATAGAAATTTTTACATTTCCAATGTGGGAGGACTAAATTTTGGAGACCATGACTTTTTCTTCTTTGGGGCTGTCTGGGCACTATATTTTAAATTGGAGAGCTCAAAGAGATCTACATGATGGCCAGATGTGGAAGTGATTCTGAGTAACTCTGAATCAATTTTGGGGATTGTAGTGACCTTGATAATAATTGAATCTATATATTTCATAGCCTGAAAAAACATTTTGTTTTTTTGTCATTTTAGCACCAGGGAGATGGCTGAAACATATTTCTTAACAATAATATGCTATGGAACACCAAGGCATAGAAAGGGAAAGGGACATTCTAGTGATTGACTTGTTTATTGAAGCCTATATTTAGGGAGTAGTTTCTTGTGATGCATGATCTACTGGAGGAATGGCTTTATGGCCGTCCATTCCACTTGGCTATGGCATAAATTGCTTTTGCTTGTTTTTTGAAACCTATGATTGAGGGAGTAGTTGCCTGTGATATACAATCCATCGAAGAAATGTTTTAATACCTTTCCATCCCACTTGGCTATGACATAAATTGGTTGTGTCACATGTACATAAAATGGAGAACATAATATCCAAAAGCTGTGATAACTTAAAAGAAGCTCCCAAAATACTACATGAGGGGAGTAACCTGTAGAGAGACTTTATTCAGATGATAGTCACCTACATATATAATTGGTATTCTTTTTTTCTCTCCTGAGCTCTATCCAGTGAGAAGTGTTGTCAACTTGTCAGCTGATTGTTTAGAGCAGATAGAGTATTACAGACTTGTGGAAAAAATACCGTGTTTTAAAATTCCAAATTGCAAGTCATTTTTTAAGTAATCATATTTAATGGAAATGGTCATATTGTTTTCCAGCTGACATTTTTGTATCATGCCTTGTCTTTTATTTGCAATGTATTCTTTTAAATTTAGAGTGAAGGTTTACAATCATGTCAGATTATGAACTCATGATTTTTCTTGTTTTTATGGTGTTCACTGTTAAGGGATGGGACTGGACTTACAATGAACTTATTCCTCAATTCTGGAGAATGGCCCAACCTAAAGCACCAGACATGTTGATAATGACCATATTTCTGCTAGTAGGCATTATTGGAAGGTATAAATTTCAACTTAATTCATGGCATTTATATGCCTTGGATTTTGTAACTTTTGCATTTTTTGGAAGTAATCTTAATGCTATTATTACAAAATAACATGTTAGTTGAGAATAGGCTGCTGTTCTTTTGGTTTTGTTGGTTTTGGAGAACATCTGCTGTCTTTTGTGATTTGATGATTATTGCTAGTTTTTCAAGCTTCATCTCAGCTGTCAAAATTAAATATTTCCAATTATGAGTGACATGTTGTATTATTTGAGTTATTTCCATTTCATAATATTGTGATGCTTTATCAGTAAATAATTTGTACATGATTTAGTAGTTACAGTTCAGAACTCACTCTAGAGTTATGGTTAAAGTGGTTCTTTACTTCTTGCAGTAATGATTTTTACTCACATTTGAGCTATAGATGGAGGGCTTGTTTGATTCCAGTTTTATTTTTTATGAGTTAAGTTCTTGTCATTTAACCTACCTTTCTTAGGAATTTGGAGTTTTAGAGGTATATGGAATGACCTATTTTATTTCTTATGTGGACTAAATGCACCACCTGCGTGCCTTTTTCTTTCCACCTTTTCCCCATGGGATTTGGATGTCTTGGTGCATCTGAATGCTATCCCGGTGACATCATGTATTGTTTTGATATCTGAGGACATTGAGAGCTGTCTTAACTGGCAGCATTGAGATGTGCCTAATGTCATCCAGCTTAGAATATAGAAATGCATAAATATACCAATTCATTCTGTATTATATCTGTATCTAAATTATAAATTTCCAATGTTGTATGAAACTCTAGTTGTTATTTGCTGTACTATATAGCAATCTATACATGCTTATTTGCTCTGCAGCAGCAAATAAGTTCATACACAATGGAGGCAAGAAGTTTTTCTTTTCATTCACAAATGATAAACAACCCTTGTGGTCTTTTTAGTGGTCACTTTTAGGGTTGGAGGGTCAAATAGACCTAAGCTGGCAAAAAATCTTTATGAAAGTCAATAAAAATGAAGTTTTCAATCAGATTCGCCCCAAATTCAGTTTGGGTTCCTCTCTCCTAATCAAAAATCTTCCAAATTCGTCCAAAATTCTTACAAGGTCCTGAGAGAAGTTTGAGTGAATTTACTTGAGTGGCAGAATTTTGAGGAACTCGAATCGTATCCATCTTTGCAGCGAACTGGATTTCAAATTCTATCTTTTGGGAGTGAACCTAGTAACTTAGTTTATTTGAGTCAATCTTAATTGTCTATGTTTCACCTTTTCTACACTTTGTTTAATATTTAATGATATGGATGTTACTTCAGCTCTTTCAAATGTTCAATGGTGTTTCGATATTCTATACCAATTTTTTTGTATTATTATTTGTTTGTAATTATGTATATAATCAATCACCTTCTCATTAGTGCTCTGCCAAAAATAAATTTTTGGCTGTTTTGGAAATATGTCATTATGTGCCCTACCTTGAAAATTTTAATAAACTTCAAAAATTACAAAGAGGCAACCAACAATAACAAAAAAATCCAAGATGACTGCAATAAAGGCTTATGCTAGATTCCAAACCTACGTCTGAAATTTTCTAAAACCCCTCAAAATCTAAAATCTTTAACTCCACTCCTAGAAAGCTGAAACCAATCTCAAACATCCTGAGAGTATGTATAAAATATGTCTTAAGATACTTAAATGATATATCTTATAAATGGTCCTTTATATATAGTCCTGGTGCCGAATTTGGCCTGTCAAGGTCAGAAAGATGTCCATGGGCACCATAGGAACCAACCTAAAAAGGTCAAAAATATCTCCTACCACCTAAACTTGTAGTACAACCCAAAGTGGGTGGAGACAACATAGAGCAAATAGAGATGACAATTTTTCTGCGCAAATGATATTATGCACATGCACCAAAAGGAAAACTGGTAAGGTCCAAAAGAGGCAGAGCCCATGAGGTCGTAGTCAACATCTTGTAGGAGCAAACAACAAATTGTGCAAATGACAATTCTTAGATGACAGTTTGTCGAAAAAAGTGGTGAAGCTCAAGACTAAAAGTCTTAGACCAGCGAGGTCGTAAGTGCCAGTATGCAAGCCCAAAAGACAATTGGTTAGTCTTGGATGAAAAAGCATAAGGAGAAAGCCAAAACTAAGCTGGAACCAAAATGCACCTGAAATGCAACTACCTCTAGACTAGGGAGTACAAGTACACACATACTGAGGTAATAGTCACTCAATTGCATCAATGCATAAATGAAAGCATAAATTTACAAGGCTAGATCGCAACATCAATACCGAAAATATATGTATATCACAAATATCCATGCAATAAATAAAGTGAGCATACAAACTCCAAATCATGTAGTTGGAGGAAGTCTGTCTTTGTCTACCAGTCCCCAATAGTGGTAGATTTTAGCAACTCATCCCTATCACTGGCTATCTCCAAGCCTAACCCATCGTGCTCATAGAGATAGTAACCTGACCACAGTCATAGAGTACACTCAAGCAATGGCTACACACACACACACACCATACAATATTCAAGACTCAAGGGTGGCATAATGACCCAAGGTGACAAGGCCATACAAGCACATAACAAGCAAGGAGAAGTCACTACACAACTAATAGAGTATGAAGTGAAGATTCGGGAATGGAGTGTCATCACATAGCTCATGAGGGCCTATGTGGCTTCGAGCTATCCTTCACTCATCATGGATACTCTACTAAGCCATACCAACTTCTGCCTTGACAAGGCTACTCGGTACCATATCTACTTCCACATATGGCAACAAGGTATTGTGCCACATCAATGCTCTCAAAAGACAACAAAGCAAGACATACCATATCTACGTCCTCAAACAACGATAAGGTAGTCTTGAAACTAATTAATCTTATATTATGTTCTACCCAATTTATTGCTTAAGGTTATCAATTGCTTATTAAGAACTCAAGCAAGGCTACCTTTGGAGTCCCTTTGTGCTTGGGTATATTTGAAGAGCCACTCCATCCCACTACTCAACATAATCCTAAAGTCACAAAACCTCAACAGACTCAAACATCCCAAATCCCTAGAATGCATCAAGTAACTTGATTGATCCAAACTAAGGGTGTGGATCCTATAGGAATCCAACCCGGGACATTCAATGTTCTCATGGTGTGATTTCAAACACAATCACCACGCTTCCCAAATGTGATCACATCAAGCATTGAGGCAAAATAACAATAATGCAAAAAGCCACATATGCATGCACACGGTAAACTCAACTACGAACTTATGTTGGGATTATGGATTCGTCCACAAGTCCGAAAACCAAAAAGTAAAAGCATTGGAAGGTTGGAATCATTAAGGACAATACATTTCAACATCAAAGGCCTTTTGAACAAATTTTCCATAAAATCTGGCCGGCACACAAAACAAGTCAGAAATTGATGAAATGGTAAAATGGTAAAATGCTCATTCCT
Organism: Cupressus sempervirens; assembly: GCA_028749045.1. Taxonomy (NCBI): domain Eukaryota; kingdom Viridiplantae; phylum Streptophyta; class Pinopsida; order Cupressales; family Cupressaceae; genus Cupressus; species Cupressus sempervirens. The sequence continues at coordinate 647,824,318 of CM053787.1, forward strand.
GTCCAACCAAGTAATGGAAATGGATGAAACGGTTGGGGAACACTAGTTACCGGAACACTAGTTACCAATCAATGAACCTAAACAATCATAAGAAACATAAATAATGAAGCAACGATTTGAAATCACAAGAGCCCTACCTCAAGCACTCCAAAAATGGAAAAAGAAGAGCAAAAATTTGAAATCACAAGAGCCCTACCTCAAGCACTCCAAAAATGGAAAAAGAAGAGCAAAAGGAGTACGTCGAATGGGATGAAACCTTCAACAACAATGAGGAATCACATCCTGAATCCAACAAACCGCTCCTCACAAAGATAAACAAATCTCACCCAACAAGCAAAACACAAAACCGCTCCAAGAGGGTTTTTCGAGCAAAAACACAGTTGCTTCCAAACTAAGAGAAGAAGTGAGGATTAAAACTCACTTTTGCCTTATATAAGGAATTTAATTAAAGTGACTTATAAATTGGACTATTAAATCACTTAATATACTAACTGGTCCCTTTCCCAAATCAAATAAGATAATTCCAGGTATTTGGAATTCAACTACGACAAATTAGCTGGTAAATAAATTAAATTAAACAATTGGTTAAACCTCCCCAACAATCAATTAAATCAGCATTTTAATTAACATTTTTGGTGACATTTATTACGAGGTAATTGGTAAATACTTGCTTATTAATAACAGAGACCGAAAGGTCAATTTATACAAAAGGAAGAGACGATGTTTCCTTAGGAAATGATCGTAAAGAATAGAAACATTCTATTCCAGAGAAAGCAAAAAACGAAAGCAAACTAAAGCTAAAGATATTTACAAGATAACCATTAACTAATAATAGACGTCTTATCTATTATTGTAATACCCTCCCTTAATGGTTAATCTATCTAACACACCAAGCTGTCCTCTGAATTTGACAAACTTATCAGAACCAAGAGGGTTGGTGAGAATGTCTGCAGTTTGATCTGAGGTAGGAACATACTACAGATCTGTAGTCCCGTCTTCAACCAGCTGTCGTATGTAATGACAATGAACATCCACATGCTTGATTCGTTCATGGAAGACTGGATTCCGTGCTAACTTGATAACGCCTTCGTTATCAACAAACAGAGTAGTCGGTCCTGCTGGTGACATCTGCATATCCCCAAGCATCTGACGAAGCCAGACAGCTTCACATCTTGCCTTAACAGTCCCTCTATATTCAGCCTCTGTAGAAGAGAGAGAAACTGCCTGCTGCTTCTTGCTGGTCCATGTGACTACACCGGATCCCAAACTGAACACATATCCAGATGTTGACTTTTTATCATCAACAGAGCCTGCCCAATCTGAATCTGTGAACCCACTGAGTTTAGGATTAGAACTCCGAGAATACAGAAGTCCATAATCAGAAGTGCCCTTCACATAACGAAGCACACGCTTTGCTGCCATCCAATGATCAGCCTTAGGAGCTGTCATAAAGCGTGAAATATAGCTGACTGCGAAGCTGATATCAGGCCTAGTAGCAGATAGGTAGATGAGGCTGCCTACTAGTTGCCTATACGTAGTATCATCAACGGAAGGAGAATCAGACTTGGTTGATAACTTGAAACCTTTCTCCATAGGTGTAGATGCAGGTTTGCAATCCTGCATTCGGAATTTGTCTAACAAGGCTCTGGCATATTTGGACTGAGAGATGAATATACTAGAAGACTGTTGCCAAACTTCAACACCTAAGCAATAATGCATGAGCCCAAGGTCAGTCATATCAAAAGACTGGCATAAGTGTTGTTTGATTCCCTGAATCAAAGATGCCGAACTGCCAGTGATGATTAGATCATCCACATAGATAACCAGAAGGACGATGTCACTGTCAGTAGTCTTGATGTACAGATTTGAGTTTGAAGAACTCCTCTTGAAGCCTTGATCACTGAGGTACGTATCAATCTTGATGTACCATGCCCGAGGGGCCTGCTTCAAACCATAGAGAGCTTTTACCAATCTGAGAACCTGATGGTCTTTACCAGCAACCTTGAAACCAGGAGGCTGCGTCATGTAGACCTCTTCATGGAGATCACCATTCAGGAAAGCACTCTTTACGTCCATCTGATGGACCTTCCAGCCAAATTGTGCTGCCATGGCTAGGACTAATCTGATGGTGCTCATCTTTGCAGTAGGAGCAAAGGTCTCCTCATAATCAATGCCCTGACGCTGAGAAAAGCCCTTTGCCACTAAACGAGCTTTGTACTTATCCAAAGTACCATCTGATTTGTATTTGATTTTGTAGACCCATTTGCAGCTAATGGGTTTCTTCCCTGGGGGAAGATCAGAAAGGACCCAAGTGTTGTTCTTCAGTAGGCTCTGGTGTTCAGATTGCATGGCTTGTTCCCACTCTGGAATTCCTTTAGCCTCGGAATATGTTTGAGGTTCAAACACACTGTGAATGTTGGCCATAAGAGCAAAGTTAACAGAATCTATAGTTTTGCTCTTTTTTCGAGTAGTTCTCCCATCAATGAGCTCATCATCATGAAGATCAGCAAGTGTCTTAGCCCACCACTTAGGCCGGAGAGGAGAATGACCAACAGTAGTACTAGGAGATGCTTGATCAGCAGGATCCTGATCAGAAGAATTTGGATCAAACTCAGGTGAAGCATCTTCAAAATGAGGTGATCCTGCAGGAGAAGCCGGAGGTGGCTGTACAGGTATCACTAGCAGGACTGGAGCTGTAGGAGCTACTGGAGCCCTCCCATCAGGTGGACCTAATGGAAGCCGAACTCCCAAATCATGAACCTGCATAGGCTGGACTGCTGGATCAGGAACAGGAGAAACAGGCATGAATGGTCCTCGCTGCTCATCAAAGACTACATCGCGGCTGTATATGAGACGAGATGTCTCAACATCAATAAGGCGGTAGGCTTTGTGAAGACTGCTATATCCAGCAAGCATCAGTTTCTGACTCTTGGCATCCAACTTGGTGCGTGAAGCATCGGGGATCCAAACAAAAGCAAGAGAGCCAAAAACCTTCAGGTGACTGATTCTGGGCTTGCGACCTGACCAGGCCTCTTCCGGAGTTTTACCTTTGACTGCCACTGTGGGTGACCAGTTCAACAGATAAACTGCAGTGTTAACTGCTTCCGCCCAAAAACGCTTTGGAACATGTCTGTGTTCGAGCATGGAACGAGCCATCTCGGTGATTGTCCTGTTCCGACGTTCAACTACACTGTTCTGTTGTGGCGTGTGGGGTGTGGTGAACTGGTGTTGGATGCCATGTGTATCCAAGAAGCTGGAGAAAACATTAGAACAAAATTCCCCCCCATTGTCTGATCTAAGAGTAATAATAGATTTCCCAGACTCTTTTTCAACTAAGGGTTTAAACTTCTGAAATACAATAAATGCATCGGATTTCTTTTTAAGGAAATACACCCACATTTTTCTACTGAAATCATCTACAAACAACAGAAAATACCTGTACCCAAGAACAGAAGGAGTGGCCATAGGGCCGCAGATATCAGCATGAACAAGCTGAAGTACTTGAGAAGCTCGCCAAGAATCGCCACTGGGGAAAGGTGTGCGATGTTGCTTCCCAGCCTGACATGCGTCACAAACTCCAAGGTGTTGGGTTTGAATCTCTGGCAAACCAAGAACAAGCTCATCCCGAGCAAGTTGTGAGAGATAATGCACATTTAAGTGCCCATATCGCTGATGCCAAAGTGTGCTGATGGAAGATCGCCGAGTAGCCATAGCTAAGTCCTGAGAATCACCAGAATCAGTAAGTCTGAAAAGACCATGATCCTCAAGACCAACTGCAACAGTAGACTTAGTCGCCCGATCAGTGATGGTGCACTGATGTGAACTGAAGGTGACTGCCAAGTGTGGAGAATGTCGCAGCAACTAACTGACCGAGAGTAGATTTAGTTCCATCCCTGGAACGTAGTACACATCAAGGAATATGAGCTTCCTCCCAATAGACTGAATTTGAATGTTGCCTTTACCAACAACCGTGTACTCTTCTCCACCACCAAAGATAACAGAATCTGAATAAGGTTGGTAGTCAGTAAACCAGTCTCTGCGGTGAGTGAAATGTCGAGAGGCACCTGAATCAATGTACCAGGCAGATGACTGTACATGATCTGCGGGTCTTTTAGCCATGAAGGCGTAAAAGGAAGATTCCACCTGCTCAGTGTGCTCTGCACTGTTCGCTTTGGGTTGCGAACCTGATTGCTTAGACTGGGCAGCTAAGCGTTTCTGACATGCAACCTTCATGTGACCATACTTGTGGCAATAGTTGCATTGAATGTTCTTCTTTTTGGTACCATCGGATGCTGGAGCAGAAGACTTCTGCTGAGATGGTTGCTGAAACTTGCCCTTATCCTTCTGAAAGGATTTCGCAGCAAAGGCTTGCTCAGTGGAGGTGGAACTGGAGCTGCTACCGAACTGTTGTTTCCATCGATCTTGCTGAAGTAGCAGGGTGCAGAGATCAGTGAACTTTAGATCAACACCAGTAGATGTGATGTTGAGAGTCTCGATAAAATGCTCATAGGAATTTGGTAAACTCCGAAGAGTGATTACCACAATATCCTCTTCCTCCATCTTGCGACCGATGGCAAGTAACTGATCACGGATTTCCTGAATCCGATTCAGGTGTGCCTGGAGCGAGGTGCGCTCATCCATGACAATAGAAAACAGAGTGTTTTTCAGAAAGAAGGCTCTGCTCTTGTCGGAAGTCTCATGAAGACCTTTTAGATGTGTCCAAATTTTGGCCGCTGTCTTGCTTGATGGAATCTGAGAAAGCTGGTCATCAGCTACGGAGAGTTTGAGAAGCATTACTGCCTCTCGATTGTTCAGATCCCATGTATCTTGATCAGGACTCGGAGAAGTCGGACGCTGCTTAACACCCAGAACAAGTTGATCGGTGTTTCGATATTCGAAGATTGCGATGATGCGCTGCTTCCAGGTTCCATAATTGCGACCATTGAATTTGTAATTATGCTCGAGTAGAATATTTGTCAGAGATGCCATGGCACGTTTTTCAATGAAAAACTGTGAAAATTTGTGAAGGCACGTTCTTCGAGGCAAAAATACGGAAGACCCAGAAGAATTAGAGAATGACCCAAAAGAGAGCTCGAAAAATCCAGAAGGAATCTATTGTCGTTTTCTGAATCCGCTGGCTCGAAAAATGAGGCACAAAAATCGAGGCACCCAGAAAAAATGGACGACAACCCAGTTGAGCTCTCGAAAAACCCACCAAGAATTTGCAAACAATTTTTTTTTTTTTTGATCCCAAAAATTAGGGTTTCGAAAAAAAACGGCCCTAGCTGAAAAAAGCTTGAAAAAACTTCAAATTTCTTGATGAAAAATGGTCGAATCTGCTTCCCAGAGCACGATGACAGACTGAGACGGCTAAGAGCATGAAGATTTGATATAGAAACATGCAGATTTTCACCCCAAAAACGCGAGTCTCCAAAAAATGGCCACGATTTCCATGCGATTTGCAGACCCGTAATTCGGGAATTTCTCCAAGCAGAAAAACCCTAGGTGGGTTTTGGAGAAATTAGCTGAAATAATTTTGGAAAAATTTAAACAAATAATTTCAAGAAGAAATTATAAATTTTTCCGAAAAAATTTAAGTATTTAGCTCTGATACCATATTACGAGGTAATTGGTAAATACTTGCTTATTAATAACAGAGACCGAAAGGTCAATTTATACAAAAGGAAGAGACGATGTTTCCTTAGGAAACGATCGTAAAGAATAGAAACATTCTATTCCAGAGAAAGCAAAAAACAAAAGCAAACTAAAGCTAAAGATATTTACAAGATAACCATTAACTAATAATAGACGTCTTATCTATTATTGTAATAACATTGTGGAACCTTAAATGCACATACATGCTCATGGGTCTAATCAAAATGCATTATGAAGCTGGATTTACCAATTATCATAGGGTTAATAATAACAATAATATGGATATGCTGTACATACAGGGGTGACATTGACTCAACATGAATAGTCAAGGTCACCGTCTTTTTGTGCCACTACTGGTGATATAGGTACATACTCATATCCTATAATCAAGAGGAATGTACTTGTTACCTATTCAGTAAACAAGCAAACATAGAGTGCAGATGCTCAATGTATAAGTAGTTGAACCACAAATAGACAAAAATCATGTGAAGGAGAACATGGCGCCGCATAGATCTCGTAAGCAAGCGACTATGACACCATTCCCACTTCATCCTAGCACCAACGAGCAATCCACACATAGCATTGTGCAGTACAACATAACAACATATAATCATATGATAAAGCATTTAAATGAAATCTTTTAATTATTCATTTTCATTCAGCTGAGCATATATTTACTAATGGTGAAAGACATATCCACAATGTAAAACCACACGAGAAATGAATCCAAGTCCAATTCCAAAGTAAACCATAGTCCAAGTCTGAATACAAAATAAACCAGGTATCATCATAAAGAATCTTATAACATCACTAGCATCATCAAGCAGATATGATAAAGTTGAATAGCAACATCATCTGACATCTAGCAGATATGATAGTAGTAATCAAAATAATGTATAGTCATCGATGCATCTCATCATGCAAATAATCAAACGATAAAACAAAGTATCTCGCAGATAAAATGACCATGGAATTGAATGAAAACATGGGAGGCACTTCAAAGGGCGTTGCCTAAAATTACAGCACAATCATCATAGGAACGATGTCTAGAACATTCTCATCAATGAATTGCTCATTCACTTTAAACTTAACATTACATTTCTGGGGTGATATGTAGCTCTTTTTGCTTAACCTGTACTAGTTGCATAGAGATCAGGGTGATCATGTACATCTGTTTCAGGATGCTCTACGAACAGGTAATAAAAGTCTGCATAATAACATGAATCATAGAGTGCTATTCTTTGCCTTTCTTGGATTTTGATAACATAGAGCTAATAGTTTCTTGTCTACTACTAAAGCATACCTCTTTTATTGAACAAGAAGAAATTTTCTTGTCTACAATCGAACTGCTCCTAAACCTTCTGCTTTCTGTCATACTAATCATTCTCTTCTTGATTTTGGGAAGAAATTTCAAGGATTTGTATTTGCAAACAGTAATAATTGTTGTGTTACATTACCTTTTTCTGTCCCTGTTGCTTCAACATCTTGTTGTTTGAGGATTGGTTAGTTTCCTTGTTCCTATCCATAATGCTATGGCTTGTGACATGCTTTATCATAGGTTGTGTGCTTGGATCTAGGGCTTGCATGCTCATGTTGCTAAAAAGATTTCTAAGCTACTTTAGATCAACTTTGCAGTTATGAGTATCCGATACTGTTTGGGTGGCTTTCCTTAATTTGATTGTATACTCTTGCATATTATCCCCCTTGCCAGTATCTATAAATTGATTGCACACTCTTCCTTGTCAAATAGGATAAAAGTAAGACTAAATTAGCTTCTTGAAATCAGGCACACTCCTACGAGTGGACTAAATTAGCTTCTTGAAATCAGGCCCATTCGTCTTCCTTGTCAAATAGGATAAAAGTAAGACTAAATTAGCTTCTTGAAATCAGGCACACTCCTACAAGTGGACTAAATTAGCTTCTGAAATCAGGCCCACTCCTACAAGTGGTAACTTGATTAAAGATAAATGAATTCATATCTTTCCCTCCAAATGAATTTGTCTCACTTTAAGCAAACCAAGAGATTCCTGCAAGTATGAAAGCAAATTGCTCAGCTATTTTGCATTAACCTTTCCATCTTGGGGCATAGTCTTGGCATGGTTTGTGTCTACCATCAATCTTGGTCTTGTAACTACATACCTTTGCTTCCTTTTTCTTGAGCACCTTTGCTTTGTTTTGCTTGAGGGGAATCGGTTCTTCATACCTCATGAAACTTGAGAAATAATTCGTTAAACCAATAATTATGATAACAAAAATTAGGGCAAAATTTGGGATGTAACATACCCTCCCTCTTATATTTTTCATTGTCCTCGATGAACATAACAACAAAACTTTAAACTATACTTAATCAGTTTATATAGGAAGAAAAGAAATGTTTAGTTTCCAGTTCCAAAGAAAAGATGAGGGTATTTTTGGGAAATTTCATGATAATCCTCCCAAGTGGCATTATCCTTTGCATACTGGTGCCACTGGACCTTGCATTAAGTCACCTCCCGATTTCGTAAGTGTAGCTTATGCACCTCGAGTATTCTGAGTGGTCCCACCTCTACCACCCCTGGTTCTTGCACTTGTAATAATTTCCAATCAATTATATGATCATGATGGGTAATGTACTTTTTAAGATACAACACATGGAAGACGTCATGCATCTTGGCAAGGGCTGGTGGTAAAGCAATTTTGTAAACTACTAGGTTCACAACTTCCAGTATTTCAAGGGGTCCCACATACCTCGGGGCTAACTTGGCGTTCTTACCAAACTTGATGGTACTCTTCTGAGGTTTAACTCTTAGTAATACCTTTTCTCCTACTGAGAATTCTCTAGGTGTTCTTGCATCTGCATAACTTTTCTGTCTATCATTAGCTTCCCTAAATCTTTGATGAATCTGGAATATCTGTTCTTCCGTTTCCATAAGCATTTCGGGTCCAACAATGATTTTGTCTTCCAACTGATTCCAACTCATAGGAGTTCTACATTTACAGCCATACAAGGCCTCAAAGGGAGCCATTTTAATGGTGCACTGATAGGAATTGTTATATGCAAATTCTACTAAGGGTAAGTATGTTTCCCATTGTTATTGTCAGTCCATACAATATACTCTCAGAAGATCTTCTAATAGTTGATTCACTCTTTTTGTTTGACCATCTATCTCAGGATGATAGGTTGAATTGATGTTTAATTTAGTGCCTAGTGCTGGAAACAAAGTCTACCAAAATCTGGAAGTTATCCTAGCATCCCTATCTGAAATAATCTTCTCTGGAATTCCATGCAATCTAAAGATTTCTTTTAATGAATTTATGAGCAATCTCTGGTGCTCCATCTGTTAAGTTCTCGAGTATAAAATGAGCAACCTTTGTCAATTTATCAACTATGATCAAAATGGTATTGTGCTGATTCCGTGTCATAGGTAATCCTTGTACAATGTCCATGGAAATTATTTGCCATTTCCATTCGGGTACCTCATTAGGGTGCAAAAGACCTACTGGGTATCGATGTTCTGCCTTTACTCTCTGGCATTCTAAACAACCTGCGACAAATTTGTTATCTCCCTTTTCATCCCTTTCCAAAAATATAGGGGTTTTATATCAGATAGCATTTTTGTTACTCCTAGGTGTCCTGAATATGGGGCTGAATGAAATTCTCCCAAATTAGTCTTTGGAGTTCAGGGTTGTTAGGTGCATAGATCCTGCCGTGATATCTTAATACTCCACCCTCATCTAAACTAAACTCTGAATACTTAGAATCCTGGGGGTCTGTGATAAGAGCTAGGCTGATTTCTGTATAAAACTCATCATGTTCCAAGTATTGTAAAATTTGGTCTTTTAATCTGAAGTTTATAGTAACCATTGCAGAGATATGCTTTCTCCTGCTTAGAGCATCTGCCACTTAGTTTTCCTTGCCTTTAATATAACTTATGTCAAACTTGTAGTTTGCTAAAAATTTCAGACACCTTCTTTGTCTAGCATTTGGATTTGGTTGGGTGAAGATATATTTCAAACCGTGATGATCGGATCTAAGTTCAAAAGGTTTTCCGATTAAGTAATGTCGCCACATTTGCAAGGCATACACAATAGCTGCTAATTCAAGATCACGGGGTACGTAATTCTGTTCATAGTTTTGCAGTTTCCTAGATTCTTAAGCAATAACTTGTTCATCCTGCATTAACACACTTCCTAATCCTTCTTCGGATGCATCTGGTATAACTACGAACTGCTTTTGTGGATCAAGTACCTTTAATATGGGTGCTATAGTTAGTTTTCCTTTCAAATACTCAATGGCTGATTGACATTTCTCTGTTCAGATGAATTTTTTTCCTTTGAAGCGATGTGATCGGATAAGCTATCCTTGAGAAATTTTTGACAAATTTTCTATAAAATCCTACTAATCCCATAAAGCTTCTAACTTTTTACACGTTTCTAGGTATAGGCCATTCCTTAATTGCTTTTATTTTTGATGGATCTACGGCTATGCCCTGAGTTGATATAATGTGCCCTAAATATTGAATAATTTTCCATACAGTTTATGTTCTCTTAATCTTTGCAAAACTATTTCTAAATGCTTTTGATGTTCTTCCTCGATCTTAGAATAGATTAGAATATCATCTATAAAGACCAACACAAACTTATCCAGACAGTCTTGAAATATGCTGTTCATTAAGTTCATAAAAGCTACTGGGGCATTGGTTAATCCGAATGACAGTATTGTAAATTCGTAATGTCCATACCTAGTTTTGAATGCAATTTTGTGTATATCTTCGTCTTTTATACAAAGCTGGTGGTAACTTGACCTCAAATCAATTTTCGAAAATACTGTCGTGCCCTTCATTTGATCAAACTTCAAAGAGATCATCTATTCTAGAAAGTGGGTACTGGTTTTTGATGGTAACTTTATTGAGCATTCTGTAATCTATGCATAATCTCATGGTTTCATCCTTCTTCCTAACAAACAAAACTGGGGCTCCCTATGGTGAGACACTAGGTCAGATCAGTTTCTTATCTAACATGTCCTGCAGTTGGATTTGTAGCTCCATTAATTCTGTGGTAGTATACTATATGGTGCTCGAGATATGGGTTCTGCTCTCGGTATCAAATCTATGGTGAAATCAAAGGCTTAGGAAGGGGGTAACCCAGGGAGTTCTTCAGGTAACACATCTTGATAATTCTTTAGATAGGGGTATTTTTGCTCGAAAGATTCCTTTAACTTCTCTTTGATTTCCCCATCCTCATAGATATAGTCATCTCCATAGGTGGTGTTTTTAGATTCTCTCATGTCCTCAACCCTAACTGCAAAGATCTCATAGCCCTTCCTTCCATATTTCTTAAGTTGCATGGTAGATATCTATTTCGCTTTAATTTCATGTTTAATCCCTATGATGCTTGTTGGCCTACCTCGATCATCCAAACAATTTACGGTTTTGGCAAGAGAATCCACCTTGGCCTTATGCTCACTGAGCCAACTGATGCCAATGATAATGTCGTAAGACTCAAGAGGTGCTACATATAAGTTCAATTTTGTTGAAAAATTTGGAAAGTCAACCTGAGCTTCAAACATGCATTGCTCTACCTTAACCCTTGACTGGTTTGCATAATCGATTGTCCTTGGTTTGGCCATAAAGCTAGAGCTTTTTGGAAACCTACTTAACAGTCTAGGTGATATAAAACATTCAAAAGCTCTAGTATCAATTAAAATGGAGATAGGGTTTCTATAGATCTTACCCAGAGTTTCAATAGGGCCTATCTGTTGTTCTGCTGCATGAATCCTCTGCTGAAAAACTTGCTGTTGTTGTAGAAGAGGTGGTCGTTGTGGCTGATTGATGTTAGGTTTGTTGCGGCATTTAATAACGTAATGATCTCCTCCACAAGTGAAGCATCCATGAAGTGGTCCCTTCCTCTCATTATTCTTATTATTCTTATTTACATTGAAATTACTTTTAACATCCTTAACCCCATTTCCCTTTGACTCTGGTTTGCTGTACTTGAAGTTCTTAAATTGTCTTTTCTGAGGTTCAAAATCAGTACCCTCTAAATTCTAGGTTGTTTTCCGTTTATTGTCTCGGATGGAATCATCCTTCTTGATTTTGTGCTCTTGCCGAACAACCTTCTCTAGAGCTTCCTCCATGGTTCGAGGAGTGAGAACATCAACTGCTCCACCAATTCTGTTGTTCAAACCCATAATGAAATTCCTCACTTTTAGATTGGTATCCTATTGATACGCTGGTACACACTTTAACAGTTGGGTGAATTTCTCTAAGTACTTATTTACTAACATATCTCCTTGCTTCAAGTTTTGGAAGTCTAAAAGTTTCTGATCATAAAAGGTTTGGGGCAGCCAACAGTTCCTAAAAATGGTCACAAACTTTTCCCAAGTGATATCAGTGGTTTTAATGTTCTGCTCAACTTTGGCGTTTCCCCACCAGGTTGCAGCTTCTTCGGTAAAATGATATATTCCTCAAACCGCTTTTGAGGTTTCAGAGAAGTTTCTAATTTCAAAATATTGTTTCATTTCAGTTAACCAAGCTTCTGCTTCCTCCCCAGACTCCGAATTGGAAAACTTGGGTGGTTTGATTTTCTTCATATTCGCTGATAGATCAGCCACTATTTTTTGTTTCTTTTATTTTTTTGATTGTTTGGGTGAGGAGGTTTTCTTGTTATGCCCAAAGACTTCTGTCTCTGCTCTAGGAGGAGGTGATGATTGAGTTTCCTTGCGATTCTACCCCATTTGGGTTGCTATTTCATTCATTCTTCTTTCCATGTTTTCCAACTTCAGTTGCGTTTCTTGCAAGATCTGAAGTAACAAGTCATTAGAAGATTGAGCGTTTTCACGAATTATGCGTTGATTTGCAACATCCTTGTTGCTGTTCATTTTATTTGTTTATTGGTTTCACTTGTTAATTTTACAAATTTGTGCAACTTATTGAATTCATACATGTTTAGGAATTTTCACAGAATAAAGAGCTTGCATGAAACGCATGAAGTAAATTTTTAAATTAACTTAATACTTTGTTGCTACACTTAGAGCAACCTTATTTACAAAAATTTCCTCTATTAAGGATGTTTACATCAAAATATTTAATCTTGCTTTACAACACTTAATTTTGGCTTAGATTGGTACATATCCCTCACCATCCAGGATCTGTGGAATTGTAAAAGAGAGTTGCTCTTTCGAGCGTTCCAGTTTTGAATCAACTTGTTCCTATATGCTGCTTTATTAGTAGGAGTCCGTTTGACTCTTTCTTTCTTCATCCGTTGTAATGCGTGGTTCAAAGTTTTGTTGTCTTGGGGCATGGAGCAACAGGTGTAGTTGTATTTCGGCATGTTTTTAATTAAATAAGAAAAAATGGGATGTCAAGCCTTCGTGCGGGGTGTTTTATGTACTTGCATCCTTTGCAATCAGTCTAGAACTTTCAAGTTTACATAGAAGGTAGTGTGTCCTAGGTTTAGTGTCGAACTAGGCTCTGATACCATATGTAACAAATGAATTTTCATAACCAATTCAAAGATATCTTAAGATCTATACCTTCTAACTATTACAAAGTAATTGATTCCATTTCACATGACAAAGACTTCTTTTAATAGTAACATGAAATAATTGTATTAATATTCAATTAAACGACTATTACTAATCCAACTGTATTTTTATGTTCAGCTGATATAATGAGAAACATATTTATTGTAAACAATTTAACCATTCCTAATTGATAACGTATTCAACTGAAACAAATAAAGCAACGACTATCTTCCTTAACTGAAATCATGCTTAATAGAAAGTATACATATTCTTACTCAATTTTAGATGGCAGTTAACTACCCTAATTGAAATAAAAAGACTATCTAATATTCATGCTAAATGATTAACAAGTAAAAGAGTGGAAAACATACAATAATAACGGAGGATCCTTTATCTGGTTATGCAAGCTTTGGCATTGGTGAGAGGAGAAACATTGACATATGCTTAACCTCCCAACCTTGGACCATACTTATCCCTACACATCCTAACATATTAGAATGACTCTCCCTACTTCGAGATCAGGCTTGGGATGTTCTTCGGTCCAACAATTCGAGTTACTGGGTGTTTTCGAGTGCCCAATCAATTATACCTATATAACTGACCTCTATGGACATCAAGTGATCATAGAATGACACATATGCTTATAAACTACCTTGGCCAAGGATTTCCGTTTGGGTTCAACGACCCAATCACCACCACCCGACTTGACAACAGATTCCATTACAAGGACAGCATGAGCTATTAAGTGTTTCATTACATAGTTATTCATATCTAATTTCATTTTTGGTTCTTGCAGGTTAACTCCACCTCTTCACCATTTCAATGGCTTCTTTGCCGGTGAATCTTGGTGCTTGAAAGATTATGATGATTCTGTTTTATTTACACCTCTTCACCATTTTAATGGCTTCATCGCTGGTGAATCCTAGGTGTTAGAGTATTTAAGAGTACTCTGATCTTTGTTTCGGAAATTATGATATCATGGTTATTGATGTTGGTTCATATAATCATTTAAGTTTCTACATCTACCATTCGATTTCATAAAAGATGTTTATTTTCAGAGATATTACCATGAAGATCTTCAATGGACTCTAAGTAATGCAAGAACTAACAGCAAGGTATTGTATATTAAACTCAGTCCTAGCTGCAGTCGGACTTCTTATAAAAAAAGGGAGAATTACAAAGGCATGTATTGTATTAACCTTTGTCCTAGCAAAGTGTGGCCGGCTGCAGCCGGACTTATACTTTAGAAAAGAAGGAATTAAGAAATACGAATGCATATGTATTCATGACTTGGGGTTGTGCTTGAGGTTGGTCTAGACGTGGCTCCTCCCGTCCTTGGCTGGAACTCTTATTGGCTATTTGTTTCGCTTGCTAGCTTTGAGACTTGATTTGTGGATTGCAACATTGGCGAATTAAGGGAAGAAGGGTATATTGCTGGTTGAGCAGACAGAATGAATGGCTCGGCTGGGAATGAATACTCATAGGCTTGAAATGATTAGCCACAATAAAAGTAAGATGTATCAGACAAGGAAGACGTATCAAACAAAGGAGAGAGTGATGCCGTATTGGTTGGTTCACGGCTTCTTTTAAAAGCTAGCCATGGCTTCTCGGCTTTTGTCGGTTTTCAAGAAGTTCAATTGAATTCCCAAACATTAATTCGATTTGAAAAATGAAAAAAATGAAGAGGGAAAAGAAATTAAAAAAAAGGAGTTGAAGAGTTATAATTTCATTTTATTATTATTGTAATACATTCTTATATACGTTCACATAAGTATATCAATGAGGTGACATCATTAGGTTATGTTACTTTAATTTATTGGTGCCATTTCATTTTTATATTTATGCGTTTGTATGTAAGTATTTATTATAATGATATGATGAAAATTATTAAACAAATCTCTTGAGGTATGTATTATATTTTAATATAGTTTATTTTATGTTTTTCCTATATTGTTTTCTTAGTAGTTCATGTGGGTCCCATAATGTAACATGTGGACAAGTCATTGTATCCCTTCCAAGGAAGTCTAAGGTCATACCTGCTGATCCTAATAGTTGAACCAAACGAACATCCCATTCTGATAATCCTGTTTAGCAATGCTTCCCCTCTCTTCAATCTTCTCCTGCAATCACTCATGAAAATACTTTTTCCATAATAATAATTCCATAGCAATTCAAAATAAAACATATTAATTGTTAATTTAAATCAAACAACTGCTAATCAACAATTAGTACAACGTATATAAATAACTAACTCATTTCACATGATCATGAAAAGAAATAATTTGTTACCAACCATATCATCAACAGGTAGTACAACATATATAAATAACTAACTCATTTCACAGGATCATGAAAATAAATAATTCATTAAACCAACAATTATGATAAAAAAATTAGGGTAAAATTTGGGATGTAACAATCACTAATCATCAACAATGAAGAAGTCAGCCGCACAATCATCTATTATATCGCTCTTTTTCCGTCGTCTCTTATACTGAGGCAATCACTAGAAGATATATGGATGTCAATGAATGATATAGGAAATCTTTAGTGATATCTCCCATAATGGATATGTTTATTTAATTATGTATTATCATTGGGGCCAGATATGTGCGGGGGCTTGTCTTTGGTACACCCTCTTTCTTCGCATGATTGGCAGACTTGGCCTTTACCTTACTCCACGTGGAGAGCCTTGGCTCTTTCTAAACAACTATATTTATTAACATGGAGATTGTTGATGATTAATGCAAGTTTAATTAATTTCTTCTTACACTGTGATGCCTACGTGTCTTCCAATTTGTCCCACTAAGAATCCCTTATGCATGAGCTGGTCCGTGTGTAATGTTTCTTCTACGATCAAGGCAATGAAGGGGTTTCTATAACTTCCATACTATTCCTCTTGTGTGTCACATAGTTTAGTAATTTTATTTATATTGCTTGTTGACTTTTTCTTATCGTGAATGGCTGTATCAATTTGACTTGCTCGTTGTCTTTGCAGATATGTATGATTATGTAGCGTTGTCATCTTTTTCTCAATGTTGACCGTATTTGATGTTTGAAATATAGACAAATGAATTGGATCTTATATTGTTATTTCAGACTGTTGTATATATTTGACTCTTCTTTCCCTGTGTTCTATTATGATCAGCAATATCATATCCACCTTATCAATCAGTAAATAATTCTTCTTTATATTCTTATCACTTTGATACATTTGTAGCCTGGCTTTGATACCATGTTAGAAACTATACTGCCTGTTTGGTATGTGTTTTCCCAAAGCAGAAACCCCTTGTATTTATAGTGAAAATAGTCCATGAAGAGACATGTTTATTCGTTATTAGATAAATTACACACACACACACACACATATATCATAGGTTTATCCGACTGAAGCTACCAAGCATCAACCATTTGTAACCTATAAGACTGAACACAATCTCACATGGGCTATGATTGAATTTACTTATGTACATTCATTCATTCAAATGACAACTAAATGTGGAAATGAGCATATATAGCACACCTAAGAGTGAATGTACACGATTTACCGTACAAAATCCAGCTTATGAAAAACCTAGCAAGTGGTCTTTCCAATCCACACCACCGATGAATGCAATGGTGGTGTTAAATTTTGCAAAGAAGACAAACAATTCAAGGCCTAGTTTAGTATCACATATGATTGATCCTTTAGTCAAAATAGCAGAATAGAACTAGTTGCATGCAATTCAAGAGATGCACAAACAGCATAAAGGAAGCTTACTTCTCATAATGAGAAATGAGTGTTTGAGTATATAAATAGAAGTGGGGTGAATACACCCAATATTTGCACTGCCTGTTTGGTATGTGTTTTCCAAAAGCAGAAACCCCTTGTATTTATAGTGAAAATAGTCCATGAAGAGACATGTCTATTCGTTATTAGATAAATTACACACACACACACACACACACATATATATCATAGGTTTATCTGACTGAAGCTACCAAGCATCAACCATTTGTAACCTCTTAAGACTGAACACAATCTCACATGGGCTATGATTGATTTTACTTATGTACATTCATTCATTCAAATGACAACTAAATGTGGAAATGAGCATATATAGCACACCTAAGAGTGAATGTACACGATTTACCGTACAAAATCCAGCTTATGAAAAACCTAGCAAGTGGTCTCTCCAATCCACACCACCAATGAATGCAATGGTGGTGTTAAATTTTGCAAAGAAGACAAACAATTCAAGGCCTAGTTTAGTATCACATATGATTGATCCTTTAGTCAAAATAGCAGAATAGAACTAGTTGCATGCAATACAAGAGATGCACAAACAGCATAAAGGAAGCTTACTTCTCATAATGAGAAATGAGTGATTGAGTATATAAATAGAAGTGGGGTGAATGCACCCAATAGTAGTAACTCCCAACTACCAAAAATAAGCAGGAGGTACAGTTATGAGGAAGATGCCAAACAAACATTTACTTTCTTAAAGATAAATAACTGGTTAAGACAGGCGACATATGAATCGACGAGAACAACCTACTCCAATTACTAACAATAAGTGGGAGTAGTACACAACTCTTATTTGATGCCATCTACCCTCATAAATGACATTTATAAATATATGTATTGGAAAAGGAAATATACCTGAAAGGCTGAATATAATGGTAAAAAATAATTCCTACACTAGCAAGAGGTTTGCAAATCTACAAAATACAATTGATAATGTATATTCATTATTTTGCAATCTGCAATCTTTGTTATCTACTATCTGACTTCCCATGCTCTGCCATTGTGATCTGAAACTTCAGGTGATTCTGTAGCTCCCCTCCAAGACTTAAACTAAAATATTTTGAGAGATTTACTTAAAAACTTCCGAAGGACATAGCATCCCAGTAACAGAAAATCACTTGGTCTATCCTCCAAGGACTCCAAGGATGAGTGATTGTTCTCAGAACCTCAGGTTTTGTTTTCTTCAATAGTGTCTTGGTAATGAACAGAACCACTTTTAGTCTATGGGTGATGACTCTGGTCCATCAGGATCTTCTTTGTATCTGTGACTGGCTGTTTCTGGGATGGGTAATGGTCATGTGCTCTTCAAGATGGATTTGGTTTGGCACTACCTTGTCCCTGTAATTTGTATTTTACAAAATGTAACCTTCAAAAAGCCTTTTTTAGACTCCTTACCTTTTCCCTAATTTTTTTCAATCCTCCACAAGTTTTGGACTTAAGTTTCTTCTTTAATACTTAAAAATCTAGAAGTCAAAATTCATTAAGAATGATGCTTGTAGGGTCATACAGACTTCCGAATCTTTGGAATACAGATATAAAACATGAAGATTTTTTACGGTACAAGTCTTATTTGGATCAACTAGTAAAAATAATTGCGTTTGGAGCATGGATTGGTTCATAAGTAGCAAAGTAGAAGGCACCCATGCATTGTTTTGAAAGAACATTTCAACTAAGAAGTTTGGGCATTGTTTCATCACAATTTTTGAAGCTTGATTGAGGGAATCAAAGTTCCACATAATCTTTCTGTTTATATGAATTGCATTTGTATTTTATACAAACAAAATCTTGTTTCAATACCATTCTTGATACTCTACTAAGGGTATCAAAGGTCTGTGTTCATTCAAGCATGGCAATTATTTTTACAATATATCTTACTAAAGTGTGCGTAAAACCTTTAATGAAACATTTTGCTTCATTTTGCATAAGGGAGATTGGCACAGTCATTTTATCTCTCTGAACTTACTGAGAGCAATGTAATTGTTTTACTTGTTTTGTCACTATTCTTGAAACTTTTTAAGGGAATCAAACATCCACATAATATTTTTGTTCATTTTATTCAAATTGGCTTTAGACAACCAAAGTCTTGCTTCATTACCTTTTTTGAAGCTTTACAGAGAGTATCAAAGGTACACATAATCTTCCTGTTTATATGAACATAGCAATTACTTTTTAACTAAGTTACCGATGCTGATGCGGGTGCGGGATGCTAATCTGTGGATGCACGATTTTATTTTTGTTTTGGGATTTTGGATGCGTCCAAATATAAATATATTTTAAAAAATAAATAAATTCTGAAGCAACCTTTTTCTATTTAATAGATGACTGCAGTACTTATTAACAGAGCTAAACAGATATATAAATCTGCAATTAATTGTCTGACCTTAACGAGCAGCAAACTGTCAATTCTGTGTGCTTGATGACGACAATACCTTATCTAAGGTCAGACAATTAATTGCATATTTATCTCTGAGTTTAGCTCTATGAATCAGTATTGCAGTCATCTATGAAATAGATAAAGGTTGCTTCAGAATTCTTATACATAGCTATTTTGTTATGAATAATCTGCTATCAATCAAAAGAAACATTATTGATTTTGTTATACAGATGCACCCAGATGCTGTCTGGGTGCTCTCGGATGCATCCCGTGAGCATCCACAGGTGCTGGAAGATGTGCACATCGGTGCAGCACCCAAAAGCATCCGCGCATCCTTAAGCACCTGCACCAGCATCCGAGGAAATCCTGAACGCACCGGTATCTAAGCTTTTTAACACTGTATCTTACTATAAGTGGATGTGAAACCTTTAATGCACCACAGTGAAGTCATGGAAGCAGAGCAATTGTTTTAATTCCATTCTTCTAGAATTGTTGTGTACAAGTTTATACTTGGGAAATTTAAACTTGGAACACAGTGGTCATGGAAGCGCAATTGCATACTTCTGAGATTGTTGTGTTCATGATCATGAAATGATGATGAATTGTCTCCCTGAGAAAGGAAATTTGTTAGAAGCTGTATTGAAAGTGGGGCCTTGCTCCAGACGCTTTTGTTTGCAGCTCCACTTCTTATGTGGCAATGGCCTAACCCTCTCAGCTTCATGTCTCTTGATGACTCTCTGCATAAGGTAAGTTCATTGCTCGAGCATGCTAAGTTGCGATGACCTGTACTGATCTCAGTTTTAATTAGTGATTTGAGATTTCAAGACACATTTTAGATAGGTATCCAAGTGTAACACAGTTTTACTTTTTTCTTCTTTTGTTTCTTTTTTTCTGAAATTTATAACTTTAATTGTTCGAGTCCAAAAGTTAAAGCAGCAATGATGAAATTTCCTGTTTCTTAGCATGTGATCTCACACATCATTACAGAAATGCCTGCACAGAAACTTGATTAGTTTTAATTCTAATTCTAATCCAACTCCTGGTTAGGTGTAAGTAAGAGATGCTTAGTTTCAAGCCTATGCACTAGGAAAATTCAAATTATTATTCGTTTGTGAAGAAAATTGTTATATACAAATCTTTCTATCCAAATGGTAGTGTTTCTATCCAATCATAGGCACATTACACATCATGGAAAGTGATTGCATAATGATGAAGTGATTGGGTTGGGTTCATATTAGTTGTGGGTTCATCCATATATATATATATATATATATATATATATATATATATATATATATATATGTGCAGCAGCAAATAAATTCATACAGAAATGGAGGCAAAGAAGTTTTTCTTTTCATTCACAAATGCACAAATGGCATATGAAAGAACACTTGTGGTCTTTTTAGTGGTCACTTTTAGGGTTGGAGGGTCAAATAGACCTTAGTTGTCACTGCAGTGAGGCAGGGATCAGCACACTGTTGGCTGCTGTTGGTCACCGGGTCATGAAATTTTTAACCAGCCCAATACTTGGGACCTCCTTAAATGTCTTGGATGCTTTATTCCAAAGTAACAAGAATCGGAATCGGATCGGAATCGGCAAGGCCGAATCAAATCGTGAATCGGCCATGAATCGGAATCGAATCGGCCATGAATCGGAAAATTTAAAAAACCCTTGAAATTTAGTGAGTAACTTATTTCATAAACCCTTTATCGCTGATTTGATTCACCGATTCACAAAAAATCGTTTGGCTTGAATCGAATCGCTGAATCGCGTGAATCGCATGAATCGCCGTGATTCTTGGAACTATGCTTTATTCATATACACAATAGAGGTTGAATTGCTCTAATATGATCCTTTTGAAGGGTGCTAAATTACCCTTACAAGGAAAACATATACTAAGCATTCTTAGTATTATTATACTTGGAGAAGTTGGTGTGAAGTTCCTAGAGTTTTTTTTTCTCAACAAGTCAGAGTGTTTTTAATCGGGCTCTCATCAAAACAGGAACCATAGTCCAGGCATTCTCAGTCTCATGAGAGACTGAGCACCTCATACAGGAAGTGTCAGAGTGGATATTTTTATAAGCAAAGGGAATAATGGAGCTTATGATCTGGGTGCTGACAACAAAGTATCATATTTATATGATTAATTGTAGTGGGACCTTAAGGCAAAATACATTATGTTCAAGTTGGTTGTTACAGGAATCCTTGAGATACTGAGTTACTATTACTTCTATTTGGTCTATTGAGTTTGTCAATGAAATTTACATAAGAGTGTGAACAAGCCTCTCATGGGAAGGGCGAAAAGAGGAAATGTAAACTATCGCCCTCTTGCTGAAGTAACTCCAATCCGATTGAAACTGTGTTCTCATGGACACAGACTTAGGGCCCATGAGAAGTGGTTAGGTCAGGGAATTTTTTTCCATATACTAGTTTCTAGTTTGAAGAATGCTTTCTCTAGCTATTATTTCCCCATGAGGATCATCAATCAATAATTGCTTGACAGTGCTGATACTGTGAATGAATCTGTAGCTATTATTTTCCCAGGATGACCTTTTTTTGATGTGTTATTTATTTTTTAATTTCTTTTATTACAGCTATTCTTGGTGGTTTCCAAACTCACTGATGTCTATTTGGATCTTTTGGTAATCAATAATGCATATAATTTAAGGTAGTGCTTAGGTTAATGGAACCATAATGACAAAAGGGAAAGCATAAATTTATAAAATGGTACAAAACTTGCTTTGACAAAGTCCTATCTTATTGTTCTTTACTGAGATGTTTTAAAATCAATGAGTGGGATTGCTTGTATCCAGTGCAGTCTAATGTTGCCACTACCACCATGATTAAATTTTATTTATTCTTATAATTAACAACTCAACCTTGATTGTGTTTTCTTGGAATGATGTTTGCAGGTTTGGTATTGATTATGATGGGTTTGAACTACATGGTGTTGAAGAGCTAAGACAGAATCTGTCGACATTGCTTGATCTGCATTGTAGGACAGAGGGCACACATTCATTTTCATTCTCATGTCAGCTAGTGGCAGCCCAATCTCTATTTGAGCTTTTGGGAAACATGAAAATGCCTAGAGCAAATCCAATAGAAACTGCTCAAAGTATTGTTGGCAGGGAATCAATTCATTCATCTCACTTAAAGATTCTAAAGAAATGGTACTGTAATTTGAATGCAGAACAGCAGTCTATGCTGCCAGAATTTATGCGAGCAGATATAGTCCCTTAGAGAAATTGATTGCTTTCAAAGACTGTTTTGAAGATGTTTGTGTTTCCTCACGACATTTATCAAAACACATACAATAAAAGCCAACCATATCTTACAACCTTGTAATAAGTTTTGTAAAGTTTTGGGAATTCTATAGTTTCCCAGATAAAATTTTGTATTTAAACTTTTTGAGGTCTTTTTAATCCGGCATCAGATCATGTACAATACTTTGTCTTCATTCATTCCTGTAGCAGCAATGCTGCAGTGTCAAATAAGTCTCCTCAACTTCAAGGAATGCAAGGTACCTAATTTGTATATATATAGTTATATACTTGAGGTGGATATGTATATCGAAATGGTGGGATGCTTTTAAAACTGCACGTATAAGTTTGTTTTGCCATGGTAAATGTGGAATTTCTGTTTGACTTTCTTGTCCAGTATAATTTGACCCATCCCGGAAATGGGGACATCCTCTAAACTTTCTTAATTTTTAATGTAGTCATCTCCGCTGCCATCCCCTGCTCCGGGGAAAAATAATCTGTCCTGGAAACCTGTCCTTAGTTGTGGAAACCGAGGATAACATGGGGAAATACACCACAGTATCTGCTTTTTGTTCTCATGTTTAAGGTCATGGGAGATCACTGACAGCTATATTCTCTTATTCAAGCATAGGAGATAATCATTGACAGTTTTGTTTTCTTATTCAAGCATCAGGAGATAATCCTTTCCTTCCCAGAATCATGTCAAAGGTTATCTTTGGATATAGCTCATTTGGTTCCTCTTACCCAATTCCTATAAATTCCTGATATGGGACTGATTAGGGTGTTCCATTGATGCACCATACTTCAAGGCAAGACTTCCCTCCCAATATTTGCACTGCACAATTGTCCGGGACTTAGAGGTGCAACCTTTTCTAATGAAAATTTTTAATTGGGAATATACTTGAAATGAGCCTATGACTGGACCAGATGATAAAATTTGTAGCTGCAAATCTTGAATTACAAAGCATTGATGCCATTTTTATTATTTCTAATTAACTGATATTTATATCTTCATGGATATCTTAGATATTTTTGTTTTTGTTTTTCTAAACGATTGTTAATCCATGTATACAGAACAAATTAATTATGACCCCTTTTTAAACGAGTAAATATGCAACACAATCAATTTCAATAAATAAATATGAAAAAAAAAGGTAAAATATATTTTGGATGAAAGGAAAATATGAAAAAATATTAAATGATATAGAATATGTAAAAAGGTTCTTAAAAAAGATGGAAACCTAATCTTTTTTGGAATGCAAAGCAGTTGTTCGTGCATTTGTTTAAAATAAAAAATAAAATATTTTTATAAGGTATTATATTCTTTCAAACTACACGTGAAAATATAAATGTTATGAAGAATGATATAGATATGGTTGCTGGTTTGATATATACAGCACTAAACAATAATATAATACAAATTTTAAAAAATAATATAGTAAATACAATCTTCTCCTAGAGAATCTTGTGTTAATTGCAACTTTTACCAAGCTTTAATTGTGATTGTTTAAACAAAAATATAATACAATTAAAAAAAAAAAAAAAAAAAAGCCCTTGCACCTTTAAGGGGGGCAAGGGTTAAGTCGATAGTAATATATATATCAAATTATCATTTTCTAGTATATTTATGAATCTATCTCTTTCGAGCTAGGGTTGGTAATGCAAAATATAAATTAATGAATATATTACATTTGAGTTAATTATAGAAAAATAAATATTTCAAAATAAAAACACTTTCAAAATTTGGTAATGCAAACTATAAATTAATTTAAAGTATTTTTTAGTTATAAAATACATTCATGTTATACAAAATAATGAATTCCTACAAATTTACCGTTTATTAAAAAAATGAGTATGTTTAAATTTAAATAAATATTTTATGATTAGCTTTATTTCTTAAAAACACACATACACACGCACACGCACACACACACACACACACGTCATAATTTTGCAATTTAGAATTAGAATTTACAAAATATTAGTAGATCTCCGTATCCTTGTTTTATTTTTCTACCAATTTAAAATTCAAAACAAAGACAACATTATAGAGATTGTTAAATGTTTCCCTCTACAAAATATTAATTATTACACATTTTTATTACATTATATTATTTAATCTTTCTTATTTGCACATATAGACACCCTTCTCTTAGTTGTATGTGTATATCAATCTACATCTCTATATTTGTATATCTATATTTTCTCTTTCATATATCCATGTCTATCATAATATGTTTTTGATTAAGGAAAATAGGTTTCAATGGGGCCTTGAAACTCTTACACAACAAAAGTTAGACATAAAAAATAACGCTTAAAGTAATAGTTTAACTAAAAGCAACCAACTGGAACAATCCCCCACAAATAAAATAAAGAAACCCAAAAAAACTACGGGAGCAGGACAAAAAACTAGGAGCGACAAAAAAGCCAGGAAGGCAGTTTAGGTGATTTCTTTGAGTATTTCCATTGCACGAATTTCTAGTTTTGACATTCTTCTAGCCGCCTCCTTCATGTCAAACAGATCTTTGTCAAGTTCTTGGATATCCTTCTTCTTCGTATTGGATTTGGTTCTCTTCCTTGAACTATCCTCAGGAGACCTGTCCTTGGCACTATTGGGAGAAAGATCCTCCTCCTTGCTAGCCCTGCCTTCTTCCACTTTGTTAATGAGCACCTTTATGTTCTCATTAGCCTCTTTGAGAATGTTATAGCTTTGTTTAACAATATTATGCATTGAGCTCTCCATAGTTTGGACCTTGCTCTTCACTTCCTCCACTCTGTTATCCATGTTCTTTTCTTCCTCTATTTTCCTGTTCTTCAAGCTGTTGTTCTCCCTCTCCAAGCTGCTCACTCTATATTTGAACTCTTCGATTTCATGGGAAATCCATTTGGTGGTGCGAAAGTTGTCGACCGCGCTGTTGTTAGCATTGTTGAGGACATCGATTTGAGGATTTTCCTTAGTGGTGTCACTAAAAATCACAAGGGCTGGGTCAATCAACTCTTCCATTTGTATTTTGCCCTCTTTATTCTCCTTGACCAAAGTTCTGATCAGTTCTCTATTAATCCCCATTCTAGCAGAAATTGTGTTGAAATTCCTCCACACCAGATTCCTATCCTTGCCCGTAGCCATGCATTTGTATTGGCTAGTTCCAAATTCCTCATAGCCTTGCTCTTGCTCATCCCCTTCACTCTGATTAATGTCCCCCTTTGCCCTTTCCTTCCCCACTCCCTATTTGTCCTCCTTGGAATCAGTGACTTTCCCTCTTTTTCGGCCCTTGAAGGTCATGACATCCTCCTCATTGTTGGCTGACATTTTGATGGTAATGTTTCTCTTACCTCGCTTCCTCTCCATGCCCTCCCCTTCTCTGAGATAGGTCTCCTCCTCACCTTCAACACTCCCGCCCTTTGTGTCCATGCCTTTCGCCCTTTCATTATAGTTCCTATCCGAAGATATGTCAAAACCCTGTTTAGGTTCGATAAGTATATTTTTCTCCTTCCTCTCCGTTTTTATGATTCTTTTACTAGAAATGTGCTATGGGGAATCTTCCTCCTCCGAGTTCAAGTGCATTTCATGGTTGTCCTAAGTATCAAAAGGCATATAGTCCTCTCCTGACCCTTCGGAGTCCCCTCTGCCCTTCTTGCCCTCCTTCCTATTCTTAATTTGTTTCCCCATAGACCTAGCCTTAAAAAATTCATAGATTAATAGCAATAGCCCCTCATGGAAGGCAGGGTTGCTAGAATGCTTCTCCTTGTAATAATTAATATTTTCATTAATAGAAGAGTAAAGGAAGAAGGGAATAGATATCTTTGCCCCATACCTGAAATGGTTGAGAAACAGAAAATGGTGGGTGCAAAGGCGGTCAAATCTAGTGTCGAGGGAGATGTACTTAATAATAACTCGCAGCACAAACCTCCACAATGGCTTAATGGTGCTCGACAGATAGTAAGTACCCTTCTTCACCAACGACTTCTTTTCCTTTAAATCCTTGGTGAATTCTACCACTGCCTACCCCAAAATCTTTCTATCTCTGTAGAATTTCTTCCCCATAATGGGAATACCAGTCACCGTAGAGATAACATCCTCCGTCACTGTGAAATCCACCCTATCAATTTTAACAATTCCCTCATTCCAACTCTTTACCATGCTCCAAGTAACAGAGGGTTTTCATCCGTGGAGCTGTTCTATGATATTTGTGACTTCACCTTTTTCAGAATGCTCCACACCTTGGAGTGTCTGTGCCACTTTTGAGCTTTGTCCTCTAGTTCCCTTCTATGTCTTTCCCCCACCATGATTTCTTCCTCTATGCAAGCTTTATTTCTGGTATTGATACCCTTCGAAGCTGAAATATCTTTGGCACTAGTCATTTTCTCAAAACTCCCTTTCATCTTTTGTACTTTATGCCCAAAATCGATCTTCAAAGTAAGTTGATGGATATTGTTGATGTGAGAAGTACAAGTGCTATCGTACTTACACATCACATTTCTGCGCATTCTCCATAACTCATAAACAATCATAATGAACCTACACATCATATTTCTGCACATTCCCCATAAATCATAAACAACCATAATGAACCTTTTATGATTCTCAATCTACTCGGGATCCTTTCCCTTTCAATTAGCTCATTAATATCTAGCAAGAAAATATGCCTGTTCATCCACTTTGCTACTTCATTGTACTTGACTGCCTAGTTAGCCAACCTGTTAGCCACTTGATTGGCCTCCCTATACTTGTGGGCCACATAGGTTTTTTCAAAGGTCTTAAGGTGTTGGATGCATTCTTCAATGATATTCATTATTGTTCATGTTGGCTTGTTCTTCTCGTTAAGGCAATCCATAATATTTTTTGAATCTTCTAGCAAAATATTTTTGACTCCCATATCTCGAGCCAGTTTGATTGTTTGATGAGCTGCAATTGTCTCCGCATAATGAGTAGTTTGAATTCCTAGAGGAGGAAAGACTGCATCAATCCCTTTACTATATGCATTTTTGATGATGCCTCCCACCCCTACCTTTCTCGAGTTTCTTTTGGCTGCCCCATCAAAATTTTCTTTATGTTATCCCTAAGGCGGAAGAGTCCATCTACAATCTCCCCTCTTATTCTTATCCCTACCCTTTGTGCTGAGAACGAGGTTAGGACCTTCGATATTGGTGTAGTTTTCTAGCATAGCATTAAGGCATTTTTTCCTTCTCCCTAAAAATTCTGTTGTTCCGCTCCTTCCAAATCCACCAACACACATGGGGCAAGGTCCAGTTCCACATGTCTATGATAGCATCCCCTAACAATCCATGGTGCCATTGTTCAAAGAGCCCCAATATGTTGGAAGGAAAGCACCAGGTCATATTGAAAAAGGATAGGAAATGAAACTAGATAATTCTGATGAAATGGTAGTGGATAAAGATATGATCAATACTCTCACTGTGATTTTTGCACAGAATGCATCTATTGGGCATTGTATTCTCCCTCTTGGTAAGGTTGTCCACTATTAAAATGCAATTTTGGAGCATAATCTAGAAAAAAATGTTAATTTTTGGGATGAGACTTGAATACTAGGCTTTGGCCCAAATAGGGGCAGGTCCATTGTTTTGCATAGTCTCATAGCTAGAGGCTAAAATTTAATTGCCATTCATAGTCTCCCCCCAAATTATGGAATCCTTGTTGTGGGACAGGGGTATATGCTTGACCATGTCCATCAACGGCTTGATCCTTGGGGGTGTCTCGGTCATATCAATCCACTCATTTTGGACCTTGTAGTCACTCACCTTGCTCCCATATCTTTCCATACAATCATTAGCCCATCTGTTAAATGACTCTATGTTCCATAGAGGCCCTATTCTAAGCTAGTCATCATGCCATAAATTAATATATTCTCCATTTCCCAGTTTCCATTTACCTTTTTCAAAAGCTAAGTTCTTTTTTCTCATAATGCCATTCCAAATGTTAGAGCCCATTGGGTTAGGATCCCTACTGATGAACTATTTGAAATTAATGTTAGTAGCATACTTGAACTTCAAAATATCTCTCCATCCCCCAGTGGTGTTGAAAAGCCTCCAAATCTATTTCGCTTGAAGGGCTCTGTTGAACTATTTCAAATTCCTGATCTCCAATTCCTCATGCTTCTTAGATCTATAGATGCTCTACCAAGCCAAGAAAGGGTATTTCTTGTTGCCTTCGGTTCTAGCCCACATTAAATTCCTTTGTATTGCTTCTAGGTTATCAGCCACCTTTGAGGGGATAGAGAAGAGGCTTAAAGCATAAGTGGACAAGTTCTGCAAAGTAGATTTAATTAGCATCACTTTGCTAGCTTGACTCAGAGTAATGCCTTTCCATCCTGCAAGCTTCTTGTTGAATCTGTCAATGAGATTATTCCAAAAGAGGTCAGAAGGTTTGGTTCCCAAAGGGAGACCCAAATAAATGGAAGGGAGAACTCCAATATTGCAACCCAGAATGTCAACAATTTTCTTTTGTCTATCCATTGCGGTGTTAAAAAAGAACACCAAACTCTTGTTCCAGTTGATGAGTTTCCCAGTGGCTTTGGAATAAGTATTGAGGATGCTCTTCACATTTCTAGCTTCTCACCCAAAGCTTCTCCCCCCAAAATGGTGTCATCCACAAATTGCTCGTGGGTGAAAATCAAGGGACCAGAGGAAGGTTTCAGGCCCACTAAATCCCCTCTACTCCTTTTGAAATGGATAAGCCTGCCCAGACCTTCATCCAAGATGATGAAAAGGATAGGTGAGAGAGGGTTTCCCTGCCGAAGCCCCCTAGAAGATTTAAAGAAGTCAGAGGTGGTCCCATTAACCATGACCGCAAAGGAGGGGGTATAAATCAATTAAGAAATAATCTTTCTCACATTGGCATTGAAGCCAAGAGCTTCCAGAATTCTATCCAAGAACCCCCAGTCCACGTTGTCATATGCCTTAGAAAGACCAAGTTTAAGCAGAAAACCCTCTTGTTTACCAACCTCTAGGGAGTGGATCACTTCATGAACCTCAATGATGGAATCCATGATTTTTCTACCAGGGACAAATCCTGATTGCTAAGGTACAATAATCTTTAGTAGTAATTTGATAAATTTGTTAGTTAAAACCTTCGCAAAAATCTTGTAAAAGGAATTGTAGAGACTAATAGGTCTAAAAGTTTCAAAAGAATCCACACCTGTGACTTTAGGGATCAAAACCAAAAAAATGGCATTGATTTCTTTAAGTAGGTTCCTGGCACCAAAAAATTCCTAAACTACTTTGACTAGATCATATTGAATAACCTCCTAATAAATTTGGAAGAAAAAAGTAGGGAAGCCATCAGGGCCAGGGGCCTTCTCGGCAGGCAAAGCAAAAATTGCTTCCTTAATTTCTGCCACCTTTGGGATGACCACTAAGGTCCCATTTTGAGCATCACTAATCACACTAGGAATGAAATTAAGAATAACATTCTGGTCCTCTTCTTCCAAGTTAAGGTCTTTAGCTAGGATGGAAGAAAAGTACCTGATAACTTCCTCTGCTATCTCATTATCTTCCCTAATAGTATCATTCCCGTTTTTAATCTCACAAATTCTATTGGCAGCACTGTGTTTCAAAGTGGAGAGGTGGAAGAATCTTGAGTTTTTGTCCCCTTCCTTGAGGCAAACCGACCTAGACCTTTGCCTCCAAAACATTTCCTCCTTCCCCACAATGTTGTGAAGCTCAACTAGAATATCCTTTTTAGAATTCATCCTTATATCATCATAAACCCAGTTTTGAATCTCTTCCTGCGCCTTAGCAAGGTCCTCCAAAATCCTTTCTTTAGCTTGAAAAATATTACCAAAGTCCATTTTGTTCCATTTTCGAATCTCCATTTAATGAAACTAAGTCTCTTGGCCACCTTATACATGGTAGTACCTTCCACTTCTATACCCTACCACTCCTTGATTTTGTCAAAAAGGCCAGGGTGAGCAAATCACATCTTCTCAAATCTAAAAGGGAAAGCCTTCTTTCTATTGATGGTTTCTAAGGTAAGAGAGATTGGAGAATGATCCAATCCAAGATGCACCATAGACGAGAGCTTGCAATGAAACTGGTTCATCCATTCCAATATGATGAGGGCCCTATCCAATCTCACCTGAATGCAATCCATACCAATTCTCTTGTTAGACCAAGTGAATTTTCCTCCCTCGAGCTCAACATCCAAAAGGGCCAGGTCCCTGATCATGCCACCCAAATTTTGCCTACTATCCACATCAGGTAGGAGCCCACCTAACTTTTTTGAGGCCAAGAGAGGGGTATTGAAATCACCCATAATGATGCCCTTGGGTTCTCCCATCAAGGCCAACAAATCACAATTTTTTTTCCAAAAGATTCTTATGCTATTCTTAGTATTAGGGGCATAGATGTTCATGAGATACCGGCTTACCTAGGTCTTGGGATTAAATAAATGCATGAGAAAAATATTACCTTCGTCAAAAATGATGTCAACTTCAAAGGTTTCCTTCCAAATTACTAATAGGCCTCCAGAAGCCCCTTTAGAGTCTGTAGCCGTGTTCTTTATTCCTTTATTGAAAAAAATCTTTTCAACTTTCTCCTTCATCATTTTAGTTTCTTGAATCAAAAATAAATCTAGCCTATGATCCCTAATCATACTCCTAACAATATCTTGTTTGTGGATTCCATTGAGTCCATGAATGTTCCAAGAGATGATCTTCATGATTTATTTTGGCTGCATGTTTCCTGGATGGTTCTTTGGGTCCCATCCATACTATTCCTCCTTGTTTCTTCCTTTCTGATTTGTTGCTTGTTTTTCTTGGCTGGAGTGTTGGATTTACTTCCAATGCTAGCTTTTACCCTACTCCTTATTGTTGTAGGTGAGACCGATGAGGGGTCCCTACTATTTTTCTTTTTGTTATTCTTAACTGATATCTATGGTCTTTCATTGGCTTCCTTGTAGCTATCAAAGAGAGCCTCTATCTAGGAGAAGTGGCCAGGAGTGGTGCCAGAAACCATCTTGAGAAATCTATTGACTGTAGTAGGGGAAACACCATTGCTTCTGCTAAAGTTTGATTCCTGTGTAAGACGTTGTCTGACACCTCCAAAAGAACCTCATCCTGAGAGTGAGGAACACTAGATGCTTCATTAGTTTCCACTGCTTTGGTCTCCTTTTTTGTATACTTGTGGTCAGAACATCATTTTTTTTATTACTACAACCCACATTATCCACTCCTTCCATTGGAGTGGTGATTTTAGGGTTAGTCTCAATATCTACCAAGTTCTTGTTGCTAGTTGTTAGTAAAACCATGTGCTGTGCCTCCTCATTTTCTTTGTTTCCTTCCAAAGTGTGGTGTTCCACTGGGGTCTTTGTCTTCTCTCTCTCTCTCTCTCTCTCTCTCTCTCTCTCTCTCTCTCTCTCTCTCCCCTAGAAATTCCCCCTCTGGGATCTTTCCATCTATTACTTTCTCCTTCCACATCTTCCTGGGAGCCTTTGCTTGGTTCAAGGATTTGTGTTGGTTATCCTTGCATTTTTCCTTGTTTATT
Source organism: Cupressus sempervirens (assembly GCA_028749045.1). Taxonomy (NCBI): domain Eukaryota; kingdom Viridiplantae; phylum Streptophyta; class Pinopsida; order Cupressales; family Cupressaceae; genus Cupressus; species Cupressus sempervirens. Next base: position 647,856,400 of record CM053787.1, read on the forward strand.
TTGAGCTTTGTAGGCCTTTTCCTTCTCTCTAAAAATAGGGCAACCCTTTGCCTTATGTCCTACCTTTTTGCAATGGAAGCAGACAAAAGGTACATTCTCATAATCTATCTGCTGCACTTGTCTTCCCATATGTGATTGAAACTCGATCTTGAGGCATATCCTAGCCCTCAACCACTCCAACGCAGATTATAGCATACACGAGTCTTTTCTTGGTTGCAGTAACAGGGTCAATAGATAGCAGTTCCCCAAAAGAGTTGGCGATACCGTCAAAATCATCTTCATGCTAGTATTCTAAGGGAAGTTCTTGCAATCTAATCCAGACTAGGGCCTAGGTTAGGAAATCATTGTTGAGGTCAAGGTTGGATGTCCACTTTTGTAGTATAAGAGTAGACTTCCCCATCGACTAGTTACTTGCACATAGGATCCTTGAGTAATCTTCATGGCAGGAGAACTCAAAAGACATAAAGAATTTTGCCATAGCTTTTACTTAAATTTGACCTTTTAACTCCCACTTGTTTCTTGCAAAGATTCTCACCAGATCAATATTTGGTTGGGGGCCAATGAACTTACCCACTAGGGTAGCAACCATGCCCATAATATTATGATCTATAATCTCTATAGGAACTTCTAAGGCAAAAATCCCCTTCTCCTTATTTGATTTATCAATGATTTTAGGGAAGGAGGATTTACTCAATGGTTTGACTCCAAACAGATTAGTCCATCGCCTCCAGGCCCCTGGGCCCCCTCTTGATGTCCTTGGTTTTGGAGCAACGTTAACCTTTTCTCCTGGATGCGGCTACAGGGCTTGTGGGTCCCCATCTTCTATTGCATCCCTCTTTCCCTCATCATTATCTTTCTCCATGCTTGCAAACTGATCACCTTGCCCCAACTTTGTAGGATTCCTGCTTGAATTCTCATTCAAAAAATTACCTCCTCTCTCTGCTCCACTCCCATTCTTCTTTTTTCATTACTTTGTTATTTTTTTTCTATCATAATATGTTACTTTGTTATTACATACACATTTTTTAAGTCATAATATTTGTGCACATGTAGAGCAATATCAATATGAACACCAAAAATTAACTAAATCCTTTATTTTTTAATTGTTCGTATCTTATTTATAAAAAATATATTACAACATGTATTATCTTTATATATATATATATAATTAACCAAATTTAGTATATTAGTTAACAAAATTTTCTTTCTCAATTTATAAATTATAAAATGTATAAAAATGTAATATAATAATATAATATTATCAATAACTATATTCTAAAATTTTTGATATTCTAACTTGGTGTAAGTGCTTAAGAAATTATTCATAATAGAACAACTCAGAATATCAAATAATAACTACCATGGGAGGCACACAATATAAATTATCCACTTTATTTTTACCTAAATTGATTTGTGTGTGAACCTAAATTTCATAAATGTTAGTCAATCATAAAGTTCAAAAAATTGTAGCCAAAGATTCAGATATACAATGATGAAAGAGTGTTGATAAATTTTTTCCATTTGCGGCTTTTTGCGATGAATAAATAGATTAATACAAGCATTACCATATTTCACTTTTTCCACTTTGGTAACCAAACATTTTTGAATGTTCCAATAGTTTTTATTAGCTTATAATGTAAGTGGAAACTACAACGACCAAGGCATACCCAAAAATGTCAAGAATGAATCTACAACAGAAGTGGTAATTTACTTTTCAAACATTTTCCAAACTTGCACAAGTTGTTGGCTTTTTATAGCAGTTTTTACTTTCAACAACATAAAACAACCACTAGTAAACTGGGAATTTGCCATTTTTCTACATTTACGACGTTTGATAAGAAAACTCCTGGTGTTGTTTCCTTTACTGACCCCATTTTTCTCTTTCCAAGCATCTGACACTGCCAAAGTGTCATAACATTCTGGGGGCAAGTCTCACAATAATAAGCCTATCGGCTTAATAAATACAATCTTCTCCTAGAGAATCTTATGTGAATTACAACCTTTACCAAGCTTTAATTTTGATTGTTTATTTTAACTAATTAAAATAAGGATATCGTACAATTGCTTAACATGTTTGACTTGTAAATGAAATGTTGTGGTTTAATTTTCATTGCAACCAAACACCATTGCAAGTTTTTTTATGCTTAATGTAAAGTAAATTATATTTATTGTAATCACAAAATTCTTAAAAAATATTTCTAAATAATAAAAGTAATTAGTTATATGTTTAATTTTAATAAAGATATTTAAACATATATTTTCAATGCTTATTACTTCAAACATAAAAGAGTATATTATTGATAGAATAATAATTACTCTATTTTTATTTTTTATAATAAAAATATATTATTATTATTATATTTAAAAGTAAATACTTTATTATTTCTTAAAATAAAAGTAGTAATATTTATTTATATAGAAATCAGCGATGGGCTCCGTCTTTCATGGACGATCATGGGCAGAAGAAATTTTTCAATTACATCAGTTTATGGAGATGTTTCTAGGACGTGATAAGGGCATAGGTGCTTAGCAAGACCAACCACATGCAACTAACTTAGGCTATATTCAACGTGTAAGGCATCACCCAAGAATCCTTGGAGCATAATAATAAAATACGTTGGATAATTTTTTTTAATAATAAAGTTACCTTGCAACATAATGGAGTAACCAACCACATTAATTAATCCTTAACACAAGATACGAAACTCAGGGAACATGACATAACTCATATGTTAATCTAAACTAGCCAAAGTCTTTCTAACACTTGCAAAGATTCTTAAGCTATAAACCCTATACTCGTAATGAAGAACACACTTTCCCAAGATTTCTCAAAGGAGATCTAGATAAAATCCACGAATGACAAGAGAGATATTGTCCATCCATCCCAAAAAAAATGGTTTTCTAAGTCCAAATCAAGGTTCTTACAATGGTGAAACATACAAGACAATTTACCATGGTATCAAATTCTAAGGCATTGAATACATGTAAGAAATTAATCTTCACCAATGAATACAAATATGGTTTTTTATGAATGCATTGAACTCTATTCAAAAAAGGGTATTTTGAACAATATTTATGTTTTTTTTTCGAAAATGGTTGAAAATGCCCTCTATGCCAACATAACTAATGTAGATGTCTTCAAGAGATGATAAGAGATTGTATGATTTCATGAAGAACATATTTGATGATGATTGAATCAATTACCATGTTGTCATTGATGTCAACTTGGTAGTGTGTGTTGAACTTTTTATTAGGAAGACTTTAACTAATTGTGTAGGTGACAAATCAAATGTACAATTGATATGGGTGACTCAAAGATGTCTCTACTTTCTACACTTATAATTTCATATACTACACATTAGAATTGTGTGAGTTATGAATGATTCAAATGAGCTAGTCTTATTGGGTTGGTCAGTTTATGATAGTCAATGAATGATTTGATTGCATTATCAAGTCTATGTTGATTTAAGTGTTGAAACTCACACTTTATGAAGGTTACTATGTTGTTGGATCAATGTCAAAGTTATGGTTGAACAAAGTTTAGAAAGAAAAATAAAGAAAATATTTAGGAACAAAGTTTGATCGTGAACTGGTAACATGTAGGCCATTTTCGATAGATCTTTCACGTTGGTAAGATTGCTGATGATGTAGAAGAAAGGAAATTTGAATGATAAATTATACAATGAAAATTATGATGGAATTTCTTAGAACTATGTTTGTTCATTGGAAAAAGTGAAAAATAAAGATATGTGATGCTAGATGAATGTGCAATGGAGGATATTAATCACGTGGTAACATATAATGATGGATTAAGGTTGTGACACATTTTGGTCAATCGTTGTTAGATCTCCATGGGTAACACATTTAGGGTTAGTTTCCTAATGGTGCTAAGTGTATATGTGTATGTGTGTGTGTGTGTGTGTGTGTGTGTGTGTGTGTGTGTGTGTGTGTGTGTGTGTGTGTGTGTGTGTTGCAAGTGTGTGTTGCAAGTGTGTGAAGGGAGACAAGTTATAAGATGAAGGAGAACTGATTGACTAGGGTTGTGCAATTAGGCTAATAACTAAATACTGCAAGGGGAGGTAGATGGTCAACTAAAAATGATCTATACAAGTGAATATGTAGTGTTATTTGTAGATCACTTCCCTTGGTTAAATCTTATAGGTTGACAAGTTAAAAGCCTGTAACAAGGTAACTTTTAATAGGTTAGCAAGATCTTTAGTAGGATATGAAGTTAATTCCTTTAGCAGGTTGGCTCATTATCTTGAGTTAGAAAATTCTTTCACGAGGTTACTCCTAATAGGGTAAAGCTCCTAATAGGGATAGAGGAAAATCCCTTGACTAAATGGCTCCTAACATGGTTTATTATTAACTAGATATTATTGTAAGCTCCTAACATGGCTAAGCTCTTAACTAGATGCATTTCATAGGAGTGCAACATGGTTGCGTGTACACACTCTGTTCATGATTTTTTCCCTCTAACAAAGAGTTTACAGGATAAAATCTTTGTTATAATGTTACTTGTGTGAATTCTTTTATATGTTGCTTTATGGTTAAGTTTCACAAGTTAACATTTATGGATGGATGAATGAGTTGATGATACTTTTAGTTTTGTTTAATCAATTTTGATAAGTTTTAATTTGAGTTTTGTGTTGGATAAAGTTCATGATTTTGATTCACCCTCCCTCTTTGTAATGTAGGACCTTGGAAATTTTAACCATTGGTATCAAAGCTTTGGTCTTCTTTGTGAAAAGTCTAAGAAGTTGAGAAAAAGATTAAGATGTTGACCAAGGAAGGTCATAAGTTTTCCAAGCAAAACTTCTTAGTTTGGTGTGATAGGATGGAGCTCTACATTAGAGGAATGTGGTCACAATATTGGACATATGTAGAAATCAAGAACACAAAGCCAAATGGTCCTCATAGTGTAGATAGATGAGTTGAAGGTGGAGACAAAATGCATACTAATGATGCAGGAGCATCTTGGTTGTAAGGGAAATCTGGCATCAACCAAAAATATTTTTGTTTTGTCTTTTGTCAAGAAGTGTTGTTTCAACACAAAGTTTTTATTTATGGAAACTTACTATGCTTATTAAGCTGGCTGTTTGAGCTTAGAATGTTCTGGTTTCATAAGTGAAGGTTCATCATAGATATGTTGGTATGCTAGTTGAGTTCATTGCAATCCTAAGAGTATTGGTGAAGTTATTGAGGATTTTTAGTACAAAATATTTGAACTCATTTTCAATAGCCTTAGAGGGTCTGGAGCCACTTACATTGATAAAGCATTATAAACTAGGAGGTGACATTTCTAGAAAATAATTTTCATAGTCAATCAAGCTACAATTAAAAAGTTATAGTCTCTAAAAGTTGAGCTTCTTGAAATTAAAAAAATGAAATTGTTGGACACAACTGATGGCAATGAAAGTAAAGGGGAGATTGTTGGATAGAAGTAATGCTGGTGAAGACCAAGGTCAGATCCGAGCTGCAAAGTATATGTAGAAGAGATAGATTATTTGTTTTATTTTCATTGATGTCAAGGTATATGAGATTATTAACTCATTTAAGTTGCACTCATTTTAAGGATGTGATGTTGGATAAAGAAGTGGAAGACAAAGTATGAAGATTGAGATGAGAAGTGATAATAACTATGCGGTCCTAATTGGGCAACTAGTGAATCAACCAATGATAGTATAATATTTATTTGATTTTGTAAATTATTTTATGAAGAGTCGAGATAATGTATGAGAAAGGTAGTTTGGTTGGTAAAAGAAGGAATGAAGCTGGCAAGTGTAAAGAGAAGTTACATTGAACTAGAGAAAGTGATTGGTAAATGAAGAGGATGGAAGGTGAAATAAGTAAGAACAATATTAACGAAGTAAGTCAAGTGTTAATTGAGCAAGTCAAGTGTTAACCTAGTGCAATATTAACCGAGCATGAAGAAGGTAGACAAAAGAAGAACATTGCTCGATAAATGAAGAGAAGTTTGTGAAAGAATGAATAAGGGTTGACATCAAGCAAAGATTTGGATGACTATAGAAGATTCTAAGATAAGGATAAAGTTTGTTAGCAAGATCACTGATAGGAATAGTTTAGGAAAGATCAGATGATGAAGATTTGATGCGTGTTTAGAGATCCAAGGTGAAGCACAAAGTTCAAGGTTAAAACATTTTCTTAAGTGACTAGATTCAAAGTATCTAAGTTGGAAAATATTAATCAATGATTGTGATTAAGAAGAAAAATACATGAAGGATCTAAAGTGAAAAAAATCTATCTATTTAAGAAAGAGACAAGCAGATAAATGTTGTTGGTCATGTTGATAGACAAGTTGATGTGAAGTGCTGAAGAAGATTCTACTGAGTAGAATAGAGTGCAAAGTTCAAGTGAAGTGGAGTGTTGATGTGATTTCTAGTCAATGAGAAGATATATTGAGCATAATGGAGACCTAATAAAGAAACGAAAGTTTCCATTTTTAATAGATCAGTTGACTGTTACTTTCTAACTATTGTAGCATAAAATATCTTAATCGAGTGAACATAAAAATCTTAATTTGTAAATCCATTTGTATGGTAACATACGATTTAATTTTTGTAATTACTTTAATTTGGTCATTTATTGAAGAGTATGAGGCCTATACGATCTTTGGTGAAAATATTCTAACAAGGTCACACCTAGCTACGTGCTTGTAATCTTTGACAGGGTTGGCTCTTAATTGAGCTCACTTTAGAAGAGTGAAAATATTTTGGGGACTAGTACTTGGTGGTTTTTAACCTAATTGGGGTTCCACCTAAAAAATAATAGTGTTAATGCGTTCATGGATGTTTTGCATGTTATTTGCATTTATATCTTAAAATTATTATCATTTCTGTTAGTTGGCTAATGAAGTTGATAATTGGTATATGAACTAGAAGTTAGTTTATTTGTTTACTGTTTGATGAGATAATGTGTTTACCAAGTTGATTACTTATAAATTGTTATAAGTATGATAAATTATTATAATGGGCCTACAAATAACTGATTCACCCCTCTCTTAGTTATCTAACAATTAGTATTAGAACATTGGTGCTTGTAGGAACAAGTTTGAAAGACTTACACTAAAGATCTAAAGATGTATAAGAGAGAGGTACTGAAGTTGAACAAGAAAAAAATCCCATCATGGAAAAGTAGAACGAGGCTATACTTATCTGATGTTGGAGACTCAACATTGTACTACCTTGACAATCAATACTCAATGCCACCCCTAGTCCTATGACTTCTGTGTAGATGAGAAAAAGTAACACAACACTTTGATGATAGAGATTACTTCTTCCTCATATGATGTCTATTATGCTTATGAAAGAAAAATGTGACACATTTAAAATGTTCAAATGATAGAAAGAAAGATTTGCAGAAAAACAAGTAAACAATTAAAATGTTTGAGATCTGACATAGGAGGTGAATTCATGTCTAATGAGTTTACTAACTCTTGTAATGAGAATGGAATTAGGAGACAATTTTCAATACCGAGGGCACCACAACATAATGTTTTTGATTAGATAAACAGGTTTTATAGGGATCCTGAAACCCGAGAGTTAAAACATAACATAATGTTATAGATGAAAGAAAAAATAGATCCATTGTTGACTATGCTAGAACAATATTGATTGAGAAGGAGGTTGCACATATATACTAGAGGGAGACAATTAACGCTATTGTTTACACCCTAAATCGAGTATAGTTGAATAAAGGCACAAATAAGACACCTTATGAACTCTAGTATGGGCATGCATAGAATGTGAGTTACTTTAAAATATTTAGAAGTAGATGTTATATTCTTAAAGCTTCTAGAAATGGAAAATTTGATTCTAAATGTGATGAAGGTATATTCCTAGGTTATTCCACTAGGAGTAAGGTATATAAGTGTTTGAACAAGGCTACTGACACAATGATTGCAAGTACAAATATGAGAATTGACAAGTTTGTAGAAAAGCATGATACAGAAATAAAGAAAGAACCAAAAGATTATAGAAGGTTTGTCTATGTTCAATAAGGTGAACCAAGCACACTACTTGAGTAATAGAAAAAAATCACTGAGAAATAGAAAGCAATGCCCTAGCTACAACAACTCGCTATCAAGAAACTTGTCAAGAAACCACTAAGTGAAGAAAACATTAGAGAACACATAACCATGCTTTTTTCAGCAAAATATTTTAGAAGGAACCATTCACCAAACTAGATTATTGGATACAAAGATGCTAGAGTGATGACAAGAAGTAAGCTGAGAGAAAATACATGCTTAATTTTTGAGTTTGAGCCTATAATCGTTAAAGATGCATTGGAAAATGAAGACTGGATTAATGCTATGAATGAGGAGATTGAAGAAATTGAGAAGAATAATACATGGACATTGGTACTGAGATCCAAAGACAAGAATGTGATTGGTACTAAATGGATTTTTAGAAATAAGTTGAATGAAAATGTAGAAGTAACAAGAAACACAACTAGACTAGTTTGCAAAGGATATGCACAAGAAGAAGGAATTGATTATGGAGAAATGATTTCCCTTGCTGATAGAATAGAAGGTGTAAGGATACTACTTGCATATGCTTCTTTCAAGGGATTAAAAGTTTATGAGATGGATGCCAAGTCCACATTTATGAATGGAATACTAAAAGAGGAGTCTACATTGAATAACTAGAAGGTTTTGTTGACCCAAGTTAGAGAAACATGGTATGTAAGATACACAAGATATTGTATGGATTAAAGAAGGAACCTCATACATGGTATGAACAATTATATTCATATTTGATGAGAATTAGTCTTGTCAGAACTATCAAGAACAATAATATGTATATACAAGTGAATTTGATGATAAGATCTTGATTGCTGAAATATTTGTTGATGACATTATATTTGGTGGACGTGAATGAATGTATAAGGCAATTGCTGATGAAATGAGGAAAGAATTTGAAATGTCAATCTTTGGAGAGATTAAATTCTTGATTGGATTTTAAGTTTAGCAAGTGAAGAATGACATATACATCACACAATCCAAGTATATCAAGGAGATCTTGAAGACATTTGGCATGGAATATTTAAGACTAGTTGGTACACCAATGGTCATAGGATGTAAATTATCAAAGGAGGATGAAACTACTGAGGTTAATCAAACACTTTATAGATCTATGATTAGCAAGTTACAATATGTTGTCCATAACAGACAAGATATTTATAATCCTCTAGTAATAGTGACTAGATTTCTTCTAATACTAAGGAAAAACACATGATTACTATGAAAAGAATCTTTAGATATTAGAAAGGAGTAGAAGTAGGAGATAATTTCCACAACAAGTCAAATTGTGATATTGCTATCAGGATTTAGCTATGTGATTTTGAGTCATAATCATTGAACCATGTTTCATGAGTAGTGATTCAACATGAATCCATCTCTCATGAGAATAAATGGAACACTTAGCACTCATTGGATCTAGGTGATGCTCATTGGAGTGAAGGTTCTACAAATGGGGTTTCCAACTTTAGGTTTAGCCATGGAGGAAACTCTGTAGCTAAGTGCACTCAGAATGGAGTAGTACTCTAGTGGGTGACCTCTTAGGAAGTCCTGGTGCTTCACCTTTGTGAGCATCACCTATATCCAATGAGTGCTAAGTGTTCCATTTATTCTCATGAGAGATGGATTCATGTTGAATCACTACTCATGAAACATGGGTCAATGAGTTTGACTCAAAATCACACAGTTAAATCCTAATAGCAATATCACAAGAAATAGAAGATTATGAATTATGGTAAACTAAAGGTGGAGTTTTGAGTTGAGAGTTTATAGTGATGCTGATTGGGATGAAAATATTGATGAAAAAAAGAGTATTATTAGTGGAGCTTTCTTTTTAGGAACAAGACTCATGACATGGATAAGAAAGAAATACAATTGTATCTCATAGTCCACTGCTAAGGCTAAATATATAGATGCTGCTATTAATTGCTCTAATATTGTGTGGATCAATCAATTACTAGAAGGTATGCAAGTGAAAGTGAGCGATCCTGTGATAATCAATTGTGATAACAATAGTGTAATAAATATTTCAAAGAATCTGGCAATGCATGTGAAGACAAAAAATATATCTATCAAGTATAACTATTTGAGAGAAAAAGTTCAGGAGGAACAAGTCAAATTGGAGTATGTAAAGTTGAAGGAACGGATTTAAGATATATTTACTAAGCTATTACCTAAGGATATACCTTTGAATACCTCAGAGGTAAAATAGGGATCTTTCCCCTATCTAATGTCCACTAAGAGGTCATGAAAGATCACATCAATTCATGGTTTATTAGAATATCTATTTCAGATTTGATGGAAGTGTTCACTTTTTAGGTTGTCCTAAAGTTGTAAAGAAGGTGAAAGATGTGATGAAACAAAAGTAATTAGTACATGCAAGGTACAAGGTATAACTATACATGGTACATAAGTTTCTTACTGAAGTTTATTGTTACCTTTGGCATTGTTGTCAAAGGGGGAAAGAATGACTAAGGGGGTGAGAAATTATAAAGGGGAGAATCCATATGAATGAGTAAAGGAGAATGATTGTCAAAGGGGGAGCTGATTAGTGAAGATGAATTTTATCAAAAGGGACAAATGTTGATTAAGTAAAGGAGCTGGAAAATGAATGAGATATATCCTAAGGGGGAGTGAATGAGAAAAGTGGACGAATAGAGAGTTTGATGAAGAAAACAAAGTTGAAGATAGTGTTACAAGATAGAGTTGTCGTTGCACCAAAAGGTTGACTTGTTGATGCCCGATACAACCACTATATTTATAGAACATAGGAGGAGATTAAGACATGTCATGAATCTCAAAGGGGAATGTTGGAAGTTAATCCAACAATCCCCCCCTCAGTGTTACCTGAGAAGATTTGAACCTACGACAAAGCTTTGATACCACTTGTTACAAGCTAGAGTTGTCATTACACCAAAAGGTCAACCTGTTAATTCCCAATACAACCACTAGATTTATAGAACATAGGAGGAAATTAAGCCATGCCACAAATGATGAAGGGGAATGTTGGTAGTTAGTCCAACAGGTAGATGATCAATTTGAAAAAAAATGATTGTAGAAGATGATGATGTTTGGTATTGGATGGTATGTTTCATAATGTTTTTCTATTAATGCCAAAGGGGGATATTTTTGGACACAACTGATGTTGATGAAAGTAAAGGGGAGATTTTTGGATAGAAGTGATGTTGATGTGTTAGTATTAACCATAGATAGAAATAAAATTTACATGCAAATATAACCAATATCAAAAAATAATAGATCACATAAAAGTGAACACAAGACACAAAGATTTAACATGGTTCACCCAATCCCTAGGCTACATGCACCAACATCAAGTCCAATATTATTATCATCTAGTGATTACAATCCATAATCCCTTACAACTCAATATTGTTGCAAGAAGCTACAATATCACCATACATTATGAAATCGCTAACCCTAAGCCATTTTATACAAGCTTTTGTCTCTTACAAAATTAGGGCTAAAATAAGTTGTCCAATTGAAAAATAATAGTCGACACATTTTACAACATAAGGTCATTTTTGGATTCGAGGGTGTTTCCCCCTAACTCCACCCTATACTAAAATAGGAAGCGCACTAGGGGCATTTCCCTAGGACCCCATAGAAATAATTTGGGGAAAAACTACGTCGAATAAATCTTCTAGTCTAGTTAGGCTTCACATCACAACAATCTCCCACTTAGAGACTGATTAGACTTCACAATAATAACCTTCCACTTGGAGACTGATCATAGCACTGCTAAACCTGTAGCTTCCACTGGAATATCAAACCACCCTGAACTTTGCTATTCTTTTATTCTGTTTAGTCTAGAAGACCAACCAAAGCTGAAGAGGAGTTTAGATTCTTGTTACTACCTTGGTGAAAATGTCTTCTAAATTATCATTTGTATGTATCTTCTCCAACTTTAACTATCCATCATCCAAAATTGAACAAATAAAATGGTACCACAACTGTACATGTTTTGTCTTTGAATGTAGAGAAGACTTCTTTGTAAGATGAATGGTTCTTTGGCTATATGTATACAAATAATCATCCCTTTGTGGGTGTCCCAATTCTTCTATGAAGAACTGAAGCCATATAATCTCCTTGGCTACCTCTGTAGCAACAACATACCCTTCTTTTGTAGTGGATAAAGCATTAACCTTTTACAATAGAGAAATCCAACTCACTGCTATCCCACCAACAATAAATACATAACCTGTAGTACTCCACTTGGTATCAATATCCCCTACCAAATTTGAGTCAACATTTCCCTGTAAATCAATTTTAGAGGCCCCAAAATGTAAAAATTATTGGATGGTCCTCTCAAATATATGAGAAACCATTTAACTGCATTCCAATGTTCAATCCCTAGAAGACTCATATACTTCCTAAAAACTCCCACTACATGTGCAATATCTATCCTAGTACATACCATAGTACACATTAAGCTTCCTATAGCTAAAGCATAATGTACCTTGGACATGTTATCCTGCTCTTCTTGTATCTTTGGACACATCTCCTTAGTCAATTTTAAATGACCAGGTAAATGTGTGCTGACAACTTTAGCATTCTCCATAGATAAATGTTGCAACACCTTCTCAATATAATCAACTTGAGATAATGTCAATTTTATGTTCTTTCTATCTCTACAAATTTTCATACCAAGGATTTTTTTTCTTCCCCCAAGTCGTTCATAGAAAATGAATGTTCTAACTGTTCTTTTAACCCCTTAATGTGATCCATGTTAGACCTAGCTAAAAGCATATCATCAACATATAAACATAAAATAATGTAGCTGTCATCATATAACCTCTTGAAATAAACACAATGATTTGAATAACACCTAGTTTATCCATGCTCATGCATAAAACTGTTAAATTTTAGATACCATTTTTGAGGTGTCTGCTTGAAGCCATATAATTTTTTTTTGCAATTTGCATACTAAGTTCTCCTTACCTTTGACCTCAAACCTCTGTGGTTGTTCCATATATATCTCTTAATCCAAATCACCATAAAGAAAGATTGTTTTAACATCAAGCCGCTCCAAATGAAAATCTTTTGTAGCCACAATACTTAAAATAATACAAATAGAAGTCATTTTAACAATAGGAGAAAATATGGGCTTGTCCCTTTGGTGAAATGGTGAGGCTTCTTGCCTATAGGGCCTACAACCAAAGTTCAAGTCCCCACAGGGCCATTCTCTACTATGGATCTTAATTGAGAATGTTTCTCCATTGACCCTAGGTGAAATAGTGGGGCTTCTTGCCTATAGTACTTACAACCAAGGTTTAACAAATTTTTTTGAATTAGGAAGGGTTAATAAAAATTTAAGACTTTTTATGGCCATATGCTCTATGCTTGTGCCTGAGCTCCTTCTCATGCTCCTTCTCTTGTTTATTCCTGGTTGCTGTGTGTAGGGGTCATAGGTTTCTAATACTAGGAGTGGTGCCCTAGCCATTTGCTGCCATGGTGCCCTAGTTGTTTGCTGACAGAGACTTCACCTTTTCTCATTATTGAGCCCAATTTTTGGAATGTCTAGACGTTGGGAAAAATAACTGTGAAAAGTAACAATAATAGTGACAGTGACAGGCTAATATGCCTTCTGTCGCCATTTTTGCTGGGTCTGAGTTGGCTTCTCCTGTGCGTTCAGGGGGTAGGGCTGCCTCTTATGCCGACGTGGCTACCTTTGAAGTAGGTCTTCATGGTGTGGCTCATGCTATCCCTCATGCCAACCTTTTTTTTGGGCCTTCTCATCCCCGTGAAGCTTCCCCTGTAAGTGTATCAAACCCTATAAGGGATTTTTAGACCCAAATACAGTTGATGATATTTTCAATATGGTAGAAGAGCTCTCTTTTCTTGCTGCTATTTTTTTCTTTCAAGGTTTTTGGCCTTCTCTTGCTAATCTTCATGCTTGGATCTCTAAGCATTGGGAACCAATTTTAGACCATGATGTCCACATCTTTTTGATTGCTAAAGGATTTTTCATAGTAAAGTTTAAAAGTGCTAAAGATAGGAAGACTATTTTGTGTGATAATAGTTTTTCATGGTAGGATAGATATCCACTTATGGACAAACTATGGCATATGAATTTTGATCCGCTTACAAAATCCTTTAACAGGGTTCCTATTTGGGTTCAGCTTTCGAATCTCCTGATGCATCTTTGGCTAGATTTTTGTTTACGAAGCTATTGGGGATGCTATCGATGATTTTTTGTATGTGGACTCAGACACTTTGAATATTCTCCATTCTATGTGTGCAAAAATTCTTGTAGAGATGGATATTTCAAAGGGCCTTCTAGAGAAGATTTGTTTGGAATCCTTGAGGGGTTCTTGAACCCAAATGTTGGATTAAAAAGGTATCCCTTTTTGCTGTAGAAAATGTCATATGATAGGTCACATTGCTGCTCATTGTGCCACTGTGAAGACCAAATCAAGGCAACCACCTTCCTGGTGGTTAAGGGCCTCTTTTGAGCACTATAGGATGATTAATTCTAGGGACACACCTCTAGAACCTGTGGATGACTCTCTCCTTGTGGATGATCCCCTTGCTAATGATCATTCGGTGCCAGTGGTAGCTGAGGAAGTCTAGACTTCTGGTCAAGACCTTGTTCCCTCTCCTGCCCCTACCCTTGTATTGTGCAAATAATTTGACCACTAACCTAGCCTTAAATTGTTTCTTACCTCCATCCTCTTCTTTCAACTTGTAAACCCATTTATTCTGTAAAGCCCTTTTACCTACATGCTACTTACATAAATCCCATGTTTGATTTTTTATCAAGGAGTCCATTTCTTCTTTCATTGTAGACTCCCACTAAATCTTTGTATCCACTTGCACAACTTCATCATAACATTCAACTTCACCAACATCAGTTAGTAAAATAGAGTACAAAGAGGGAGAAAATCTTTCTGGAGGCCTACTTAGCCTTATTGACCATCTAATGTTCACTGGGGTGTGTGGTATTTTTGGTTGTGTTTGTTGCAAATCATGAGGAATTATTAGAACATCATCATTTGGAGTATCATGCAACACTACATAATCATGTTCTTTCTCCTCATGTTGTTGCAATAGATCTATGCACACTACTTTCATTAAATATGACATCCCCACTTCTTGCAATTTTTTGATCTTAAAAATACCAAAGCCTATAACAAAATTCATCAATGCCATATCCAAAAAATACACATTTCTTTGACTTAGCTTCTAGCTTGGTTCTATATTTAGAATCAATATGTGCAAAATCTTCACAACCAAAGGTTCTAAGATATGAATAACTCACCTTCTTACTAGTCCATGCTTCTTCTAGAATACCACAACCTAAAGAAGTAGAGGAGCCTATATTAATCAAATATACATAAGTATTTACATCCACCACCCACATGTTTAAGGGCAACCCAACATGCAAACTCATACTCCTTGCACACTCCATTATTGTCCTATTCATGCATTCAACCACTCCATTTTCTTGTGGAGTACTTGGAACAATTTTCTCTCTATGAATACCATTAGTGGAGAAATAATAGTCAAATTCATGACTGCAATACTCACCATCATTATTAGATTTGAGACATTTTAATCTTTTACCAGTCTCATTTTCAACCAAGTATTACAATTTCTTAAAAAGTTTGAAATACATTATATTTTTGCCTAAGGAAACAAACCCATACTTATCTAGTTGTATTATTAATAAATGTAACATGGTATTAAGAGTCACCAAGGGAAGATACCTGAGCTAGTCCCCATACATCTGTATGCATGAGCTCTAATTTTTTATTTTTTCTTTTGCTTCCCACTCTTTACAAAACTCACTCTCTTTTGTTTTCCATACACAAAAATTTCACAAAATCCATATTGACACATTTCAAACTTGGTAAAAATTTCTTTGAAGTAATATCATACCTTTCTCACTCATGTGCCAAAGTATGTTGTGCCATAGCACTGTATTAGAATCTACATCAAATGTTTGTTCTCCTTGCTCAACTACAACAATAGTTCTTGGACATTCATTTTTTTTTGAAATAATTAAATTAGAAGGAATAGTATGACCTGTACAAAGATATAAGGTGCGTACTCTCACACCTTTTGCTACTGTAAGGGAACCTTTTGAAAATTTCCAATTTTTATCATTCAAAGTAACTACACAACCCTCATCACTGAGTTGTCATGTTAAAATTAAATTCCTACTTAGCCTTGGAACATGTCTTACCTCATGTAGTAGCCAATGATTCCCATTCAACAACTTAATCTTAACTTTTCCCTTTCCAAAAATATGATAGGGTTCATTATCCCCCAAATAAACAAGCCCAAAATCCCCTTAGACGTAATCAATAATATAACCTCTATGGGGTGTATCATGAAATGAAGTCCCGAAAATAAAACCCAAGAATCATCAACACTTTCTAAATAAAGAAGCAAACCATCCTCTTTGGATTTGTTACTTACCGCATTTGCCTCCTTTTTTTCACTTGGTTTATCTCCTTCATTATTCTTTTGAGTCCAACAATATTTCTTCTCATGCCATAGTTTTCCACAATACAAACAATTTCTCAGTCCTTTGGATTGAGACCTCTTGCCCTTTGACTTTCCTCTTGATTTCCCATGATATCCAAAATTACTTCCTCTCCCAGTCATTGTACCTCTACTTTGTGCATTCAAAAAAATTCTTGATGTAGATCCACCTGAGGTTTTCATACGAGTTTCCTCACTTAGAATAACAACAATCACATCATCAAATTCTAGGGTATTAGATCTAAAAGTAGAATTACTCACAACCATTACCAAGCCATTCCATCTTTTAGGCAAAGAACACAAAATCAAGAGACCCCTAATTTCTTCATCAGAGGCAAAATTCAAAGAAGATAACTAACTGTTAATAATATTAAACTCATTTAAATGATCTGTAATAGATCCACCTTCTGCCATCTTCATATTAAATAAAATCTTCATGAGAAATACCTTATTTGAAGTAGAGGGCTTTTCATACAACTTTGCTAGGGTTTGCATCAACTCTTCTATCATCTTCACTTTTGTAATGTTAAATGTTATCGATGGTGCCAAGCATAATCGAATGCTTCCAAGTTCCTTTCTATAAAAAAATTTCTAATCCTCTTCTATCATAGTTCCATGTTTCTTGGTTTTTCCTTCCAATGGCTTCCATAAATCCTTTTGATAAAGATAGTCCTCCATTTTCATTTTCCATAACTAAAAGTTCTTCCCATTAAACTACTAAACCTTCATCTTACCCTCATCTGCCATCACTCCCACTCAACGATGAGACCTTCCTACAAAGGATATCTAAAATTAAAAATACAAAATGATGATGGTCTAGCTAAAAAAAATGACGTTAGTCTAGCTTTGATGCCACTTGTTGGGATTAACCACAGATAGAAATAACAATTACATGCAAATATAACCAATATAATAAAATATTATATCACATTGAAGAGAACACAAGACACACAGATTTAATGTGGTTCACTCAATCCCTGGGCTATGTCCACCAACAATAAGTCTGACATTATTATTTTCTAGTGATTACAATCCACAATCCCTTATAACTTAATAGAACCATAAGAAGCTATAATAGATCACCATACATTATGAAATCCATATCCCTAAGCCATTTTATACAAGATTCTTTGGCTCACAAAATTAGGGCTAGAATAGGTTGTCTAATAGAAAAATAACAACTGACCCCACAAGGGGTGCTGCCCCTTGACTCCCATAGAAATAATCTGGGGAGAAACTGTGCCAAATAAACCTTCAAGTTTGATTAGGCTCCACATGACAACATGATGAAGACCAAGGTAATATATGATATGCATAGTATATGTAGAAGAGTTAGATCAATTTTTATATTATCACCGATGTTAAGCTATATGGCATTACTAATTCATGTAAGCTGCAATCATCCAAAGGATGTGATGTTAGATAAAGAAGCGGAAGACAAAATATGAAGATTGAGTTGAAGAAGCTATACCAAGTATAAGAGACTAATCAAAAAATTGTTGAATTAGTCTATGATAGAATAATGCTTGTTTGATTATTGTACATGATTTCATGAAGAATTGAGATAATGTACAATAAATTTAGCTAGGTTGGTAAAATAAGGAATGAAGTTGGCAAGTGGAAAGAGAAGTTAAATCAAGCTAGAGATAGTGGTCGGTAAATGAAGAGTATGAAACGTGAAATAAGTAAGAACAATATTAACCGAGCAAGTCAAGTTTTAATCGAGTAGATATGGTGTTAACCAAGAACAATATTAATCGAGCATGAAGAAGGTTGTTGTCATGACCCCTCCTAAGGAGAATCCTATAATTATGGGATAGAATATAATAATAATTCATATACTATTCCTAAAAAAATAATATTGATAAACTATAAATAGTTATGATCTATTTTACTTAATTATTTATATTATATATATGAATATAATGAAATTATTATTCATAATAATAATATCAATATATATATAAGGAATAAACATTATAATTACAATGTAAATCAATAAGACAATAATATATCTAACTATTATCACATTGATAACTAAAGGTAATGAATTGATTAATTAATTTAATATAGCATGTTCTACATTATGATCTAATAATATAGTTAATATAATCAATTACTATATAGATAAGATAATATCATGTCCCCACATTTATAAGATTTAGTAATTAAATGAATAATAAAATAAATTATAATATAATTTATTATTGTCTATTATAAATATATAATAAGAAAAATTGCAGTACACATATAGATCTATATCTCCATATCATTGTAATTAATATAATGAATACAATATGAAAAATGATAGTACAATAAAAATATATACAAATATTATTTATAATAAATAAAATAAATAATATTAAATATCTTTAGCATATATTATTTGATATATTTAGATCTAAAACAATAATATTAAGGTTGAATATAAATTATTATATATAGAATAACTTATCATTATAGACATAAACATATTGAAATAATAATAATAATATTGACATATTATAATAATACAAATATTAATTATAACAAATATGATAAATAATATTAAATATATGTGATATACATATATTGGATATATGTCAAATATGTATAATAATATTAAATTCTTTAATGTAATAATCTAATGATATTACATTATATTACTTAAATTAATAATATATTATAATATTGTTATTAATATTAATAACAATTAATATAATTAATATAATAATAATAATAATAATACTATCACTCTTATTATATCCTTACCATAAACTATTTAATACTTTTCAAATAAATATAATATAAACTATACTAAAATCAATACATAAACATAAAATCGATTAAAATATAACATTCAATAAACTATGACAAAACCTATATATATTGGGGCACGACCTTTCACTCATGTCTACCCCAAGCCATATTTATTAGGGTTAGGGTTAATTTAAAAGATATAATAAAAAAATGTAGAAGAGAATAATTAAAAAGATATCATTGATATGAAATACAATATATATATGTCAAGCAATAAAGTCAGAATTGAACTCGGCATTGCATACCCAGCAAAGAAGGAAGATTATTGATATTATAAATTGCACTCAGTTTGAAGAATCTTCCCTCCGGCGATAGGACACATAATACATGAGAGATAATTAATCTCCACACTCAAACCCATAACACTACAAACGCATTTCATAAGGTACGATCTCCGTAACCGATCTCAATAATGCATTTACAAGTTTGCAAAGCATTAATACCATCGTTGATGGATTTCATTATTTGTAAAGCTCTAATGAGCCATATGTACTAACAGTGGATAACATACTTATTATAATAGTTTTTGTTTATCTATCAACTTTAGTATGATAGAAATAATACATAAGATGAAATTAGTTCAATGAATATATATATATATATATATATATATATATATATATATATATATATATATATATATATATATATATATATATATATATATGCAATGTTAAATATTTCAAATTGTAATGTGTACAACAATATTGAGATATCATTACCATTACAACAATCTTAAGAATTATGATTAAAAACGTATTTTCAACTATAGTCCAGGAAGCTTGCTCTCATTTGAGCTATGACATCTTCAGATAGGGAGTGGGTGGAGGGAGAGGCGGAGTAAATTCGAGCACCTGACGGTATCTTCTAGGGAGCCGCTTGTAGTTTGTTTCACGTGCCCTTTGCACCGTCAATCTACCATCTCTAGATAGTCATGACTAGAAGAGAGTAGTTTGCTTGGTACTATAGAGTGAAACTTTCTAAATAAATTAAACTAATTAAATTATAATGCTCAATTCCTCAATTTTGAATAATAATAAGGATCTAAGGCATGTTTAACTTGAATGACTTCCTAAAATTATACTAAATTTTGAATATCAGGTCAAAGAATTAAAAAGGGGTCATCACAATTGGTATCAGAGCAATGATCTTGCCATCGTGTGAAAATTAGTGAATGATGGAAGTGAATAAGAACTATGACTTGATCATCCTTATCACTTTTCTGAGAGACAAGAACTTTACAGATAAATAAAACTATTAATTTAAATAACCTAGTACCAAATACACAATAACTATAGAACACATTTAAGCAAAGATTGCAGAGCTGTAAAGCTGCAAAATCAGGGCAGCTCTTTTACTACTCTGTGTCTGCCGAGGCCAATGAAGATATTCTCAAAAATCTTTGTTTGATAAATGAAAACAAAATAGTCACATGTTTGGCTATACCCTATACATAAGAATCATACCTAAGAGGTTGCCACTAGAAATCCCTTATGCTAGCTTACCAATCTTTTAGACCATAGATCTCTCAATCAGTATGGACATGTCTACCTCAAAAAAGCCCATGTCGATAGTTAGGGAACATTTTCGGGACTTCGGGATTGGAGGGAACCATCCCTCCAAAGCACCACCAACTTTGCCCACTTTGCCAGGGGTGCTGCTGGGTCACTTCCTATATGGTGTAATGAGCCCAATCTGGCTCTTATCTAAATTTGCTGAGTACTGATGATATGCTTTTTGTGTTTAGTTTTCCATTGAAATATATAGTTCTTACGTTGTTTTTTTCAAATAAATATGAAATGAAATGCAACAAGAAATTGGACTGTATATATGAAACATGTGACTCACACTAACTAATAATTTTGAATTTATTGCATTTTGATCAACTGCAAATCAAAGCTACACACACAGGAAATATCGCATTTTTTTCTGAAATGAGTGTGATTGGAATTGCACAGTCCCAACTTCACAGTGTCAGCTCTTACTCTATCCTAAATGCAGCCCTTCACAAATGCCCGAGCTAACATAAGTGCAGCCCTATCTTCCAACGCCCAAGCAGTGGCGATTATCACCACACCCAACCTGCCTTACACCCCCACGGTCTCTCTGAGCAACATGCCAAAGTGGCATCTAAACAAATGTGAAATGATCACCCAATTAGGCATTCTATCAGACCTTGATGGGGGTTAAGTTACTGCCCAAAATTCTTAGAGAAAAAAAAAATCCAATTGTAGAACAATACACATCCATTTGACAGCAGCCTAGGTATTGAATTTGTAGGTGGTCAATATCAATTGGTATAGGATAGATACCCACGCTACAGCCAGATACTCAATGCCAAATAATGATGGTGAAATCCAGTGATAGGAACTGTCCAATAGCAGATACCTTGCAGTAGTTGTAAAATTACACAAACAACTCCAAATTCTCAGATCAAAACCATTATACTCCAGTGACAAATGATCATAAACATAAGATGGATGATGTTATTACCACATTCATCACCAATGGGAAAAGTCTGTAGAAGATTTAATGAGTATAAAGCAATTTGATGTTTTAGGAATGCTGTGGTAATATGAGTCTCACACTTGCAATTAAATTGCATTGATTAGTCAAGACAAAGAGATGAAGGAAGATATATGATAGGGATGCCCGACACTCTAATTACCTGGTTTCTCAACACTCTTACCCAGCGTTATCATCCAAATAACAAGTACACCAAATAGGAAAGAAGGGAAGATCTTACAAGAACTCAAATTGAGTCACAGACTTAAGTTATGGATGCTTGTTTTCAATGATATTGTTATCATATGTCATCAGAATCATGTCAAAGGCATCATCGTTACATGGAAAAGTACCAACCAAACACCCGTCTGGTTTGGCATCGAGACCTGCGAGGAACTTCATTGGGTTTGCATCCAATCAGAGCCATCGACCTCATGTGGAATACAGCTCACATCACAATAGGCGACAGTACAATAAATTCAAGGTATGCATCAGTACCATTTAGTATTCAAGGGAGATTAATATTAAACTCTTACTAAAGAAAATATATTAAGAATAATAATTGAATAAAGAGAATTCACAATATTACGATAATAATAATGGAATAAAAGAGAATTAATGTTAGTTTACAAAGAGAAATATATTAAGAAGAAAATTAAATAAAGGAGAGAAAAAAACAAACTAACAAATGAAGTTTTAAAAGATTATCATCACTCCTAACTCAGTTGGTCTATGCTCCATACTAATCAACATCGGATAAGGGACTTTAATGTGGAAAGTGGATATGGGGATTATGTCATACTCCTAAATCACCACTTCAAACACATAATGGTAATAAGCTATGGTAATGAGGTAAGTTTATATCTTCTTCATATGTTTTATTAAGAGATAATTGATAGTGTCTTTCTTATTACTGACACATTGTTATTGTGAAGAATATTGAATAGTCTATCAATGATTCTAGTTACAATGAAATGAAACCAAAATATATATGAAAAATGGAATATAAATAAATATTTCATATGAAAAATGAAATGACAAATATATATGAAAAATGAAGAATGAAATATAATATTGAATTAAGGGATAGAGAGTGCAGTTGATTTTGCATAGACAAGATCATCCTAGTATTCTAATAACAATAGACAATGGAAAAAGAAAGAATTTAACCAATTATGATAGAAGGGAAAGCCATGTGATTAGACAGTACATAGGGGTCTATTTTCTCATCCACATCATGATCTCTTAAGATAGGGAGTGGGTGGAGGGAGAGGCAAAGTAAATTCGAGCACCTGATGGATATCCTCTAGGGAACCGCTTGTAGCTTGTTTCACGTGCCCTTTGCACCATCAATCTACCATCTCAAGATGATCACAATAAGGAGAGAGAAAGATTCTTATTCATTAGATTAACATTCATTTTCTCATCCACATTATGGTATCTTAAGATAGGGAGTGGGTGGAGGGAGAGGCGGAGTAAATTCGAGCACCTGACGGATATCCTCTAGGGAATTGCTTGTAGCTTGTTTCATGCGCCTTTTGCACCGTCAATCTACCATCTCAAGATGATCGTAATAAGGAGAGAGAAAAAATTTCTATGTCAAATAATTATGTTCATTAGATTAATCTTCTCAACCACATTATGATATCCTAAGGTAGGGAGTGGGTGGAGGGAGAGGCAGAGTAAATTCGAGCACATGACGGATATCCTCCAGGGAACCACTTGTAGCTTGTTTCACGCGCCCTTTGCACCGTAAATCTACCATCTCAAGATGATCATAATAAGAAGGGAAGGAATCATCAAAAGACTCATCTTTCTTTAGAACTATTATATGCTAATAATTATTTGTGTTGCAGGTCCATGATCAAAAGGCGTATAATTACGGAAGTATATTTTATACATCATTTCCTTTACTCTACTTCATTGTGAAAATCAACAAAGAATGTATGATGTGTCTACATCATGTATGCTTTGTGCCTTCATGCATCATGTGTCTGCATTGTGTATACTTTGTGTCTTCATGCATCAATGTGTATGCTTCGTGTTTTCTTTGTGTCTTCATACATTCATATGTATACTTTGCATTCCAATGCATACTACATGTGTGACTCTTTTATTGAATAGAATGAAGCACTCTTACAAGTAAAAATTTGAATGGGATCTAGTAGTCAATTCCGTTATATAAGGTGAAACAAATATGAAAATGTTTATTGCTTGAGGACAAGCAAATTCAAGAGGGGCGGACTTGTCATGACCCCTCCTAAAGAGAATCCTATAATTATGGGATAGAATATAATAATAATTCATATACTATTCCTAAAAAAAAAATTGATAAACTATAAATATTTATAATCTATTTTACTTAATTATTTATATTATTTATATGAATATAATGAAATTATTAATAATAATATCAATATATATAAGGAATAAATGTTATAATTACAATGTAAATCAATAAGACAATAATATATCTAACTATTATCACATTGATAACTAAAGGTAATGAATTTATTAATTAATTTAATATAGCATGTTCTACATTATGATCTAATAATATAGTTAATATAATCAATTAATATATAGATAAGATAATATCATGTCCCCACATTTATAAGATTTAGTAATTAAATGAATAATAAAATAAATTATAATATAATTTATTATTGTCTATTATAAATATATAATAAGAAAAATTGCAGTACACATATAGATCTATATCTCCATATCATTGTAATTAATATAATGAATACAATATGAAAAAATGATAGTACAATAAAAATATATACAAATATTATTTATAATAAATAAAATAAATAATATTAAATATCTTTAGTATATATTATTTGATATATTTAGATCTAAAACAATAATATTAAGGTTGAATATAAATTATTATATATAGAATAACTTATCATTATAGACATAAACATATTGAAATAATAATAATAATATTGACATATTATAATAATACAAATATTAACTACAACAAATAAGATAAATAATATTAAATATATGTGATATACATATATTGGATATATGTCAAATATGTATAATAATATTAAATTCTTTAATGTAATAATCTAATGATATTACATAATATTACTTAAATTAATAATATATTATAATATTGTTATTAATATTAATAACAATTAATATAATTAATATAATAATAATAATAATAATACTATCACTCTTATTATATCCTTACCATAAACTATTTAATACTTTTCAAATAAATATAATATAAACTATACTAAAATCAATACATAAACATAAAACTGATTAAAATATAACATTCAATAAACTATGACAAAACCTATATATATTGGGGCACGACCTTTCACTCATGTCTACCCCAAGCCATATTTATTAGGGTTAGGGTTAATTAAAAAGATATAATAAAAAAATGCAGAAGAGAATAATTAAAAAGATATCATTGATATGAAATACAATATATATATGTCAAGCAATAAAGTTAGAATTGAACTCAGCATCGCATACCTAGCGAAGAAGGAAGATTATTGATATTTTAAATTGCACTCAGTTTGAAGAATCTTCCCTCCAGCGATAGGACACATAATACATGAGAGATAATTAATCTCCACACTCAAACCCATAACACTACAAACACATTTCGTAAGGTACGATCTTTGTAACCAATCTCAATAATGCATTTACAAGTTTGCAAAGCATTAATACCATCGTTGATGGATTTCATTATTTGTAAAGCTCTAATGAGCCATACGTATTGACAGTGGATAACATACTTATTATAATAGTTTTTGTTTATCTATCAACTTTAGTATGATAGAAATAATGCATAAGATGAAATCAGTTCAATAAATAAATAAATAAATAAATAAATAAATAAATAAATAAATAAATATATATATATATATATATATATATAAGCATATACACGCAATGTTAAATATTTCAAATTGTAATGTGTACAACAATATTGAGATATCGTTACAATTACAACAATCTTAAGAATTATGATTAAAAATGTATTTTCAACTATAGTCTAGGAAGCTTGCTCTCATTTGAGCTATGACATCTTCAGATAGGGAGTGGGTGGAGGGAGAGGCGGAGTAAATTCGAGCACCTGACGGTATCCTCTAGGGAGCCGCTTGTAGTTTGTTTCACGTGCCCTTTGCACCATCAATCTACCATCTCTAGATAGTCATGACCAGAAGAGAGTAGTTTGCTTGGTGCTATAGAGTGAAACTTTCTAAATAAATTAAACTAATTAAATTATAATGCTCAATTCCTCAATTTTGAATAATAATAAGGATCCAAGGCATGTTTAACTTGAATGACCTCCTAAACTTATACTAAATTTTGAATATCAGGTCAAAGAATTAAAAAGGGGTCATTATAGTTGTTGAAAGAAGAGCACCATTCGGTAAATGAAGAACAATTTGCAAAAGATTGTATCAGGGATGATATCAAGCAAAGATCTTGATGAATGTAAAAGATTCTAAGATAAGGATATAGTTTGTTGGCATAATCAATGCCTTTAATAGTTCAAGAAAGATCTAATGATGAAGATTTGATACATGTTTAGAGATCCAAGATGAAGCACAAAATTCAAGGTTAAAAAATCTCTTAAGTGACTAGATGTAATGCATCTAAGATGGAAAACATTAATCAATGACTATGATTAAGAGGAAAAATATATGGAGCTGAAGTGAAAAAATATATTTATTTAAGAAAGAGACAAGAAGGTAAATTTTGCTAGTCTAGTTGATAGACAAGTTGATGTGAAGTGCTAAAGAAGATTCAAACAAGAAGATTAGAGTGCAATGTTAAGGTGAAGTGGAGGGTTGATGGGATGACGAGTCAATGAGCAAAGATATTGAGCATCATGGAAACTTGATCAAGGAAAGAAAGTTTCTATTTTTAACACATCATTTGAATGTTACCCTTTATCCACTATAATACACAAATCTCTTAATTTTGAGAGTCTTAATTTATAGATTCATTTGTATGGTGACATTCCACTTAATGTTGGCAAGTCCTTTAGAGAGGCCATTTATTAGAGTGACAAGTTCTAGATGATTTTAAGTGAAAATCCCATAATAGGGTCATACCTAGCAGTTTGCTTATAACCTTTCACTACTATATTTGGCATCAATTTTCGATGTCAATTTGTCACACAAAACAAAAACATATCATCTGTCATTTGATGAATATGGTTGTCACTAAAATAGTGTAAAAAACTATGACCATAAGCATCAACATCGGTTGTCCGACGTCAACAAGTATACATGTTGGAAACTTTATTTTTTCATAATGTCAACACACTGACTGTCAAAAAATAACACAAAAAATAAATTTTTGGACCACTCACTCTATCTGTGTCATTAGATAACCGAAAAACATGTTGTTGCAACTATGGGATCCTCATCAGTTTAGTTGTCAACAATTATTGTAAGGTTATAGGAAGTTTGATGACCTATGCGTGGTACTTTTGAGGAAGTAAGTTGGGGGAAATAAAACCATAATCCATATGCATGGACATTAGGTGGAGCCGAAAAACATAATTTCCAACACACAATTGCACTACTATTAGAGGTCAATAGGTTTTTCAAGTTATAATCCATTACAATCATTGGAATTATGACCACTGTAGGTGAGGGATGCCCTCAACAAGAAAGAAATTGAAAATAACTAAAATAATAGAAGACTTATATTTAGAAAAAACTATCAACTCCCTTGTAACATCTCCATCTTGAGTTCCCACCCTCAATAACTTTATGAATCTCCTCAACATATGTAGTCTTTACCTACGAATATAAGATTTACTCATAGAAGGTATATGCACAGTTTGTGAGAACACATCTTTACAAAAGCATTGCTGGGAGCCTGACGCAACCACAAATGTACTAGTGATGATTTTGGAAGATTTGGATATCACTAATGCATTTGTGGCTCATCAATGCTTCGAAAAGTACTATTTGCTCATCACCTGTACATATACCTCTTCTAATTGAATCTTATATGCACATAAATGTTGTATATGTTAGGAAATTCAGAAATTTATTGGTGGTGGGAACTCAAGATGGAGATCTAACAAGCAACTTCTTAGCTATTTTGATTAGAAGTCTTTTAGTTGTTTTAATTTTCTTGCTTGTTGTGAGCATCCCTTTCCTATAGGAGTCATAATTCCAACGTCCTCCTTAGTACATATCTTAAAAAACCTATAGACAAATTTAGCAAACATGCAAATATTTGCTAAATTTTTTTTTTTTCAACTCCTATAATCCATGCTTATGGATTTGTGTATTAATTTTCCCCAACTTGCCCCCTCAAAATTACCATATGTGTGTATGTGTGTGTGTGTGCACACTAGTGGAAGAAAAATCACCTAAGAAAGACCACTATTGATCTTTGGTATTGAACTAAGGCTGCCTCCTACATTTTTTGAAAATCACTAGCATGATCTGCAAGTTCAAAGAAAATAGAATAATATGAAATATGAAAGCACATTATGGATTTATTAACATTTTCATCATATAAAAGGAGGTCCATGATGTTCTAGTTAAACAAAAAAGGTGTTTCTATTATGATTATGACAAGGGTAGGGGGATGTTTCCATGAGACATAATAACATATATATTATATTACCATCTACAATGGGGTATGTAAATGGTTGCTTGCGAGAAATTTGATGCAATAACCAATCAATTGTCAATAGTTGCAAAGAACCTTTGAAATTAGTCTTTTTCTTGGGTTTAAAGTATACTAATCACCTAAGTTACTATAATTGTGCCATAAAAATACATAAAAAAATTCCCCTAATAAGTGCTATGAGAGTTTTGGACGAATATGTAAGCTAATTTTAAAACTTACAATATCATTGGTTGAATATTTGAATGACTACATTGCTCATTTGTAGTTTTTGCAAATTATAGTTAAAAGTGATAAAGTTACATACCTTTAATTCTTGGTGCACAAAAAAAGGATGCAAATAATTGATTGACTAGGATCCTCAGTCTCCAACTGGTCACAATGTGTCTTGAAAAATTATTGGTAGATTGGGAGCATGGCAAAAGAAAAATATCAAACTTGAAGCTGATGTACTTATTATTTCAAACAAAATTATCAAATCCCTTTTAACCTATTATGAAATATAATATACAAAATGAGAAAAAAAGCATTTAAGTCAGATCCACTACAAGAAGATGCAAACAAGTATACAAATATCTTTTATCATGTTTTCAAGAAAATTAAAAATGTCTTTTCAAGAAATGTAAGCTAGATAAAACTCTACAACAAACTGACCTATAGATACCTCAAATATGAAATACAAGAGATATAGAGACCCCTTTAGGAAATTCTCTACATTAATAGTAGGAATGAGTGTTTAACTTCACTAAAAACAAAAAACATGTTATAACCTAGCAAAGAGATGTAAAATATCAATAATGAGGAGATAAACACACATTTTAATAATAAGGTTCCTTGGAAAATGATTTTTCAAAACAATGAGCAGGTATGAAGATATGAAAAATCAAGTTTGGATTAATCTTTCACCTGAGTTGCTAAAATATTGCTAAAATGTTGTCAAGCAAGTTTTTTTTGCAAAAGTTGCTTGGTAAATGCAACTTCTTTACCAATTTTTATGCCTATAAAAAAGTTGGTTTTGGTCATTGGTAAGAGTCTACATAGACAATTTTTAACCATTCCCTAGTTAGTGGATGGAGATTGTATGGATTCAAAGTTTGATGAATAAAGAAGCATTGATTTCTATCTATTTTTACCATTTTCTAAAGTTGTAAAGGCCTATATAGATTCACTATTTTATGAATTTGTACAACCTTGTACAACTATTTTATGGACATGGTTGGATAGTATTTTGAGTTGCCTTTCTAATAAATTTTTTTGAGTTAATTGGGTGATTTCTGAAGAGAGTTATAGGTGTTTTTATATTAACAAATCTGAAACCCTCTTAGAAATCAACAAAAGAAACAAAGTGACCTAATAAAAGGTGGATTTGGAGTATTAGGACTCTAGAGGATGATAGAACTCTCTAATTTACAACTTTAAGGTAAATGAAATAAATAATGGACAAGAATGGTAAGTGTTGGATTTGTGATGTTGAATGATCATTTTAAAGATCTTGTGATAGTTGGAGACTTATTTGGAGGTCTAAGTTGAAGTAGTAGAGTGACCAAGGGAACTTGGAGTTGTTTCCTATTGGGAGAAGTTGAAGTTGGTCTTTATTGAATGAGACCATTGATTGGATCCCCTCACTCTATCACATGAGAGTCTAAAGGAAGCTAGTAGATGTTTCAAATCCTAACGGGGATAACATGAAGTTAGAGGGTTGGTTGTGACTGTTGTAAATAGGGGTACTGGTAACTATCATAAGGATATGGATTATGATGTCAAGTTGTTTGTGAACAAATTTGGGCAATGTTAAGCATTTTGTGATTCAACATAAAGTTTAAGAGGTTGTCCATGTGGAAGTGTATTGAAGAGTCAAGGAATTATGTATGGATCTATTCTAGGGTCTGATATGAGGTATGGTGAGTGATTAAAGGTTTTATTTTTTGAGTAAGTGTTTGACCATTGATAGTTATCTTGAATGCAAAGGATATTTGGTACAATCATATTTTGAGAAGGTGATTGGGTATCGAGCTTCAATTTATTTTCAAAATAGTTTACCATTCTCTACTTAATAGGGCGAATCATGTGAAGGTGAAAGCTCAAATGACCCCTCCCCACCCCAACATAATTGTAAATTCCCTGTTGAAATCTAACATTCTTTCATCCATTAATTAAAAAAAAACATTTATTCACTATCACATGAAGTTAAAAAAATTATGAGCATCCATGAAATAATCTCATAATATCCAAAGCTAACATCTAACCTTTTTCATTCAAATATAACATTCATTCATTAACATTCATTAACTCTTAACATTCATCAACACACAACATTCACCAATATTCATTAGCACATATCATTCATGAAAATTGATTAGCACATAAAAGATTCAATCATTGTCAAATAAAGCACATAAAATAATTATTTTTTTTTTTTCATATTTTTAATCTTCTTATAACTAACAAGTGCTTCATCCAACCTATCTTCATCATGTTTCTCTTTTGTTGTCCTCATTTTTAGCCTAGTGCAAGGATGAGGCCGCACTTGCAAATGAGGGTTCATTGCAATAAGAAAGAAATGGGTTAAATTCATGAGAATTTTTTATTACTATTACAGGTGTGAATAATTGAAGGAATACATTTTTTTTTCTTTTTACCTGAGGGGGAACATTATCTTCCACAACATTTTCTCTCCCCTCAATTGTAGCATGTTGAACACCCTCTATGGATGAAATACAAAAGGATACCTTAGTAAAAATCCAATTGCAATTAAATTTGTTTAAATGAATAAAAATTGTACTCTTTACCTAATGGAGGAACTTCACTTGTACGTGGGTCATGCTCCACTTGTTCAGTACATGCTACATGCTCTAAAATAGTGACAAAAAAGGTTACATCAATTACTATACCATTTTCAATTAAAAATAATTAATTGTATTAATAATTACATATAAAAATTAATAGAAAATGATTACCTACAGTCCTAGATTCTAGATTGGGGCCTTCACCACTTGAAGATTTTTCTCTTGAAGCAACATTCTGCATTCCAATGTCATGCACATTGTTATCAAAAACACTATTGGTATAGTATTCAATTAATTTTTTTAAACTTATATTTTTTATTTCTCTCTCTGACAAATCCAATAGTAGGACCAACTTTCCCACTCACTTCTCAAAGCCATTGAACCATGACTACATAAGGATGCAGGAGCATCCTGGGTGTAAGAGCAATCTTGCATCACCCAAAAATATTTTCTTTTCAGTCTTTTCTATTTTAATAAGGAATAATAGACAGGGTGGTTACTATTTATGGGAGCTTGTTATTTTAAGTAAGTCTATCATACAAGCTTAGAATGTTCTCATTTTCTACATGAAGGTTCATTTTAGAGCTATAAGCCTACCATAAAAATCTCATTGATCCAACTTAAGTATCAGAAAAGTTGTGGATTTTCAGTGGAAAAATTTGTAGAAAAATCTTTAGGCTCATCATTGGAGGCCTTAGAGAGCCCAGATGAGGTCCAAAAACTTGATGGAAGGGAGCTTGCGCCATTTTGAGCCTAGATCAAGAGCTGGCATTTTTGAAAAAGTGGTTATAATAGCCAATTAGAGCAACGACTCGAGAGTTATGGCCTTCTAAAGTTGGGCTACCTAAAATATCTAAAATAATTGTCAAAGATGTATTTGGATGACTCTATATGTATTGTTAGGGTCTATCAACCCTAGGTATTAAGTTTCATTATCTAGAACCTTCCCAAGTGGCATAAAATTGCCTATTTAAGAAAGGCCCAAATGAGGTCCAAAAACTTGATGGAAGGGAGCTTCGCCATTTTGAGCCTAGATCAAGAGCTGGAATTTTTGAAAAAGTGGTTATAATAGCCAATCAGAGCAACGACTCGAGAGTTATGGCCTTCTAAAGTTGGGCTACCTAAAATATCTAAAATAATTGTCAAAGATGTATTTGGATGACTCTATATGTATTGTTAGGGTCTATCAACCCTAGGTATTAAGTTTAATTATCTAGAACCTTCCCAAGTGGCATAAAATTGCCTATTTAAGAAAGGCCCAAACATTGTCTAGAATAGCTTTGGGTGATAGTTTGTAGCTTGTCTTGCAGATTATTTTAATGAAGGCACCCATGTGGGTTAGCATATTGTACTTGTGAATTCTGTAATTTTGCATTTATGGCGCAAATATGAAGTCCATATTTTGTTCTCGCATTTGCTATTGTTTCTTTATTTTTTGTTTTGGTTTATGGTATTAAGAGGAGCATCCTTCATCACATAACCTTCCTTGTAGGTGATTTTCTCAACCTTGTTCGTGATTAGTTTCTTAAACTCAAAGCCCTACATTTTTGCCAACATCATGAATTTTTCTTGCATTGTAATTTATAAATATTTTGATATGCTATTTCATTTATTGATACTTACAACTTAGGTGGCAAGCTTCAAATAACCACTAGACCTGAGCTTGTGTTGCCTGTATGTTTCTACTCTTGCCTTGGTTTCTTTGGATGTGTCAATCAATCTATGAATTTTCTAAATATGTTAGATTATATTAATATTAAAATTAATTAGTAGACAATTAAAATCTTTATAGTATCACATATCTTTGGGTGCCTTGTAGTTTATTGTGTATGTTGATCCTCAAGGAAATCATGGTATTTCCAAGTAGTGCAAAAAACTTAGTCATTCATTAGGAAAGGTTGGTCGGTCATCACTATGATCGAGTCATTCTATACAGGCTGGGAAATGTAATGGAAGATTTGTATATATTTTAGTTTATGTCAAGGAAGTAGTTATTTTTGAGTAAGCTATGGTTGTTGAGTACTCCAATATTAGCTATGCTATCAAAGAAGCAATATACAAAATAGAGTATGTTGAGCATAGTAGAGACTAATTAACACAAACTAAGCCAAGAAGAGTTGAAGATGAGTGAAAACATGCAAATTAGACATGGTCAAGCATCAATAAGTTCAAGTGCTGAGTAAGCTAGTTTTGACATGATTATTTGTAATGGCACAAAAATTGAGGTAAACCATTTTTGCTATGTTGGAGAGGTTTTTATATGATTGAGGAGTTAGTTATGGAGGTGATTACATGTTCTAGTAAGAATTATCAATCCTTATGAAAGATGATTATAAAATCAAAATATTGCAAGGACTAAGCACAAAAAATGATGAATATAGACCATTGATCATGATTAGAAGCTTCGTATAATGGTTATTTAAGAAGGATTTGTGACCTAGATTGCATGTGTGGAGCATAAGTGATTAAGTGTATGGTTGGATGTGAAGTGTGTAGATGAATTAAGAAGAGCAAATGAGAATTGAAAATAAGTAGTGAAGTAAGAGATGTGATCATTGATTTTATAGAGGAGATATGTTATCAAAATTGCAGTGAAAACTGAAGGATCAGGTATTGCTACATTCTAGCAAGTGTTTTAGGGTGTAAATATCTTATCATAGTGGTTTTAAAATTTGTAAATCTCTTAACAGAGTACTCAATTATTTGTGAGGTAAAATCCTTTAATCAAAGTAGAATGCATAAGTCTTGTAATCTCTTAATAGTGAAGAACCCTCATAGGGTAAATCATCAGAAGTGATAAAAATTGTAGCCCTAACAAGAAAAATTTATTGCCACAGTAATGAAGACTTTGTGGGTGTCATCCCCACCATTGTTTTACTTTCACCTTGGAGGATTTCTAAGTAACTAAATAATTGTGTCATGTGTTATGAATTGTTTATGTGTTGTGAGTTTTATTTGTGAAAGTAGATATTATATCTGATAATATATTGTAGTGAATGATTGCTTTAGTTTATGGTAATATTGAGATAAGGGTTAGTGGTGAAGTTATCAGATATGGTTAACATTTGAAGTGTTAAATTTTTAATAAATAATGATTCACTCCCCCCTCTCAATATCTTACTTTCCCATTAGATTTATAATAATTGATATTAGAGCATTGGTTCTCTTATCAAAAGTCTAACTACTTGAGAAACAAGATCTTGAAGATGGAAGCTTATAAGTTGGGAAAGACAATTGAGAACAAGAAGATTGATTTGAAAATTTCCTTGGAGAAAGTCAAGGTTTCTAAAGATGAATTTAGAAAGATCTTGAAACAAAGGAAAGAGATGGAAATCGAACAAAATGATACACAATACAAAGAAGAAAGTGTTGAGGACATATGCAATGAAGGAGGATCAAGTGACATTGATGCAAGAATTGAAGATATACTGGAAATGAACAATAATATGAATGAAGAAATAAAAGAATTGAAGAGAGAACATGAAATGATGTTAGTAAGGATATGTGAAGTCACTAAACAAAAGAAAAATGTTGAAGATGAAAAAACTAGGATTGAAGAAGAAAAAAGGAAAATGACATCAAGACTAGATGAAAATATAATCATAGTGAAAATTTTGTTACACGACCAATTTGACATGGTCAATTAGCTATTGGGAGATACTCAGGAGAACACTAGAAAGGAACTTATGATCATAAATTTGAAATCTAAGAATGAAAAATTGAATAATGAGTTGAAAGTTGAGAAGGAATTCATTGAAATGATGAATAAACATAAAGAAGCAATAAGGATGCTTGATGAGTAGATGAGAGCACAACAAAGACCTTGTGATACTTCTGGACTAGGTTATACTGAGCAAGGAGAGTCATATAAGAAAGGATAACAAAGAAATGAAAAGCCAAAGAACAAGAAGCCTACTTTTTATCACTATGGAAAATTAGACCACACAAAAAATCTCTACAACAACAAGTCTGGTAAGTCAAGCCCTAAACCAAAATTCAATGGTTATTGTTTCAATTGCAATAAACGAGGACATTGATCACTTGACTATAGATAAAAGGTTATTAAGACACCAAATACTTCTAGCTTTGAAGGATAGTGTTATTCATGTTAGGAGTATGGTCATACAACACAAGATTGTAGATCTAATTCCAAGTATAATTGGACACTTAAGAATCAAGGCAATGTACCAAGAAAAGGTAACAAGATCAATTGGGATTCTAATACATGGTGCAATTGTTAGTTATGTGGAGAGTATGGTCATATTGCAACAAATTAAAGGACACATTTTAGAGGAAAATCCAAAAGTTGGATGAATGGTGGTATAGTATGTTACCACTATTATAAGGTTTCTCACTTGAGTAAAAACTACATGAATTGAGTACTAGCATTCAAACATGAACAATACAAGTGAAAAGTAATTGTTGGAGTTGAACAAGAACCTAGATCATTAATCAAACCTGGAGAAGGAAGGAAGAAGAAAACAACAATGAAAATAATGCTAAGATCACCTAATCCAATAGATTAGGTGATCCCCCTACTAAAAATATGGAATTATGTTTCAACTTGTAAAATATTAATTTAGTTCCTAAGTTTGAATGCATTAAAGTCCATATCAACATGTTAAAGGATGTACAAGGACAAATTTTATGTTTGAACAAGGTTATATATGTTGATATTGAGTTGAACTGTTAGTATTAACCAAGTGTCAGTATTAAAAAAATTATAAGCATTGAGAAGCCCTATTGGAATGGTACTTATGATTGAGATAAGGTTTTGGCTTAGTTGATAGAGTGTGGACATATGATAACTAAGTTATCTTGTGTTGACTGAGATATCTATATGTCACTAACTATGAGTATGAAATATTAATAAGACCCTAAAATTGGAATTCTGATGTATGTAGTATATTTTTGGAGTCATTTTGAGCACATAGCATTCAATTTTTTAGAGAGAAGAGTAAATTAAAGCATATGGAGAGCATTTAGTAGAGATTGCAAGGAGATTCAAAGTGTGCCATTGACAGTCATGAATTGTGAAGAATTTGTAGTTGCTAAGTTGAGTAGAAGTTTATGATAAAAACTCTAATTCAAAGAAATGGAAACTAGTTCCTCAACAAGTGTGGAAAAGCAAGGATTAGAGGTTAGTAATGCTCAATTAGTTGAGAATGGTGCATGGCCTCTGCCTAAGTACAAGGAATTTCCTAAAATTATGATGAAGCGTGAATCCTTGGGTGCCCTATCATTGATTCCACCAAAGTTGATTATGATTCATGATGTAAGGTCATGATATATGTGTAAGGTTGGAAATGTGGTAGATTATGAAGTGAGATTGATGTTTGAGAAGTTGTGTGAAGAAGGGGTGCTACAGGATCAATACAAGAATATCACCAAGAAAGGGTTGACTCATGCCCTAAATTTTCCCAAAAAAATTAAAGTAGAATGGATTAAGATAGTGTTGAGCAAGATTTATGTCATGCAATTATGGCTAAAAAATGGACTAGTGAAGATCACCAAGGAGATCATTCATAATGTGACTGGTTCCCCTATGAATGATAGGAAGAAGATGATGAGATACCAAAGCCAAGATGTGTTTGAAGTGAATACTCTTGTAGTTTGGAATAAATGGGGATTGCTAATTTCCACAATTAGTGATCCTAAAATTAAGTTTGGGAAGAGTCATTGCGCATAAATTTTGTCATTCAAGTAGACCTAATAGTGTCCCATGTATTACAATTGATCGAGAATGAAATATTATGAAGAAAGGTCATACCTATGATCTTGCCAAGCTTCAATGGACCCAACTAGCAGAAAACTATCAACCATAAGGAAGGGCAGAAACACAGTGCGTAAGTTTGGATTGTTAATTGTTTGCATAATTTTATATATTCATAATTCTTTTCCTAGAATTGGAAATGTTTTTTGGGAAAAAGTTATACCTATTAAAAATTAGATAAATTATTACATTTTTCTATTAGGGGAAAGCTTTGATAATGTGATGGATGGGTATTTTGAAGAATTTAAACAAAAGATGAAGAAGAGGACTAGAATTCCAAAAGCATTGGTTGATAAGTATTATGATGCTGTTAAATTTTTGGTAGACACTGATTATACATATGTCTAAGCTATAATTCCATAGGTAGCATGGTTAAGACCCTTAGCCTATGAATTCAACATAGATGAAGTGTTTACAAAAATTACCCACTGTAGAGAAGGTTGATAAGAATGTTGAACCTTTTGGAAAATATGAGGTTGAAAAGACCAAAATTATAATTGATTTGAAAATTTCCATAATGAATAAGAAGAGAAATAAGATAATTAAGAACTTATAGAAGACACTAGGTGAAGGAGATGAACAAGAAATGCCTTTATAAATCACTCAAGGAAAAGGTAAAGATAGGTATAGCAATGAGGATGATGATGATGAAGGAAGTGAAGACAAGGAGGATGAAAATGAAGAAAAGAATGGAAAAGAGATAGTAGTGTCCAAGCCAAAGGCCATGAAAGGTAAAAAAAATAATAATTTATGAGCCCAAGGTCAAGGAGATCCTGAAGAAATAAGTGACTAAACCTATCTCTACTCCTCCAAGTTAGAGAAGACCAAGAACAAGGGAATTCACCACTATAGAAAAGGATGAACCAAAAAAGAAGGGTGTGGTAAAGATTGTTAAAGTAGGTGAAGGTTCCAGTGCAATAAAGAGAAATCCTACTATAACAAAGGCAAAGTTGAGCATGTAGGTAAAGAAACCAAGAAGAAGATGATGATAAGATTGAGTTTGATGATTCCATCCATTATAGAGTTGTTGTACATAAGCCTCCCAAAATCATTAATAAGGTATGTGACAATATAACAAATATCAATGGATTATCAGGTTTTCAATTTATCAAGTATTAGAAGTTAGTGGGAAAATTTTAAGACAACACCATTGGAGAGAGGGAATAATGTCCCTAATGAATTGTATAATAATATTGATGCAAAATGAAAATATGCCATAATGACAAAGAGACAGATTAGGGAAGATACAATATCTTGAGTCATGCATAATTGAAAAAGAAGAAATCTACAAAAATTATGGACAAGTATAGAAATAAATTAATACCAAAATCAAGGAAATTCTTAGTTTTGAAGAATAAAATTAAAGAAATTGTGCAAAAAAGTAAGCTAATATGGAAGAGGATCTTCAGATAGATACCTAAAGAGGTTAAGGCAAATAGAGTTGAGGAAAATGAACTTGAACAAGTTGAGTTAGATAATAAATAGGATTGCTATGATGAGACTAAGGATCTAGAGGAGACCATATGTAGAAAGGTTCAAGAAAGTGAACAATAGGAAAATATCACCATTGAAGATGAACTTGTAGAAAATAAAAAGAATGGGGATGCATTGATCAAGGGAGAAATAAAGAATGAGACCCCTATTAAAATGCCTACTAAATAGATATTGCTCAATCCAAATCCCATGTTGATTCAAATAAAATAATATCCAAAAGAATACAACATGTAGTGCCTACCCTCGTTCACATCTTTTGTAGACTCATTGTTGCTATTATTATCAGACTTTGATGGACTAGTATTATGTTGGTGGATTAGTGGTATTGTTTTGAGACTATCTGACATTATGTTATGGATTCAGTTGTTATATGATGAGATCATTTAGACTTTACATTTCATGTATGTATGATGATCATTATATTGTTTTCAGTTATTGTTGATGATTAGTTAGATGGTTATTATTTCATGTGTTTTATTATGGATACTTGCCCCATACTTACATGTGTATGGTGTGCATGTTTTCTTATTGTATGGCATTTCTGATGTGGTTAAGGAAGGGAGTCGTAGTCACCTGCTTAGTCAGGATCTACACGATGCACCACTTCCTGCCATTGCTTGTTTAGTTTAGCATTATATATATATTGTATGTACATGCATGGTTTTTTTGTAGGTTGCAGGTACCGGGTATCGACTTCCCTGAATTTCCAGGATGAGCGTACCCTATTATACTATCTCAATGATAAGAGAAGGGAGATAAATTCTCAAGTCCAAATCCCAAACCCTAAAACCATTTGTCCTAGTGAGTTAGGACAAGTATCAGAGTTGAGCACCCACTGAATGTGTCGAATGACATATTTCGTGATTTTTAATCCCTTAGACTGATTTTGTATGAATTGTCCTATGATGGGTTTTCATATTTTATCATGAAGGTCTATGGTGAATTTTCTATTAATTAAGTCTTAACAAATAGATTTAATTAATAAATTAATTATTTGAGAAGATTAAATATCATGATTTTTGATATTTTGATTATAATTAATTCAAGGAGAATTAATTGAGAGAAAAGAATTAAATAAAGAGGAAATTAGAAAATTAAAATAAATAATAATTATAAAATACTAATAAATTAATAAACAAATAATAATAATAAAAGTTATAAAAATTAAAATAAAAGTTATCAAAATTAAATGGGAGTTATAAATATTTAAATGGAAATTATTTTAAAAGTAATTGGAATTATAAGCTTGCTTGGAAATTAATGCAGTTCTCCATTTTTCATGTGTCAACAACACGGGGGTTTGTGCATCAATTGAGCACATGGTGTCTACAATCCTAGGGCTTATCAAAAAGGTTGGAAAAGGCCCATGCTTAGTTGGTAACACCTTCCAGCTGGTTCTAGAAGCATTCTAGAGGGTTCTTGAGAGCTCTTTATATTCGGGCATTCCTTAGAAGCTTGGACATAGCATGGATAGTGTGGATAGCGTGGAGAACAATTGAAGCATTGGAGGATTCGAGAATTCTGAAGAAGGGGAGCTTGCTCTGCGGGTTATCTGAGGAAGAGCGAGTTAGCATCAGAATCTGGGTAGATTCTTGTGTTTTCACTTATGCTATTTTCGCATCTTGCTTTTCCCTGTCTTCTTCGTGTCTTCCATATGTCTTCATTATGCATTTTCAATTTGGGCAATTAAAATTTATTTGAAGATTCTATATGCTTAGATCTGAAATGACACAGGCTAGGGTTACAATTCATGGACAGACAAACCCATTAGAATTAGTTATCAGAAAATTTTAAAAAGAACAAGTTTCATAGAGAGATTCTGAAAATGAAAGCTTGTATTCATAAATTATCTTTTTTTAAAATATACTGTGATTCTGTATACACACACACACACACACACACACACACACACACACACACACACACACACACACACACACACACACACACACACACACACACACACACACACACACACCTTTATATATATATACATACATATGTATATATATAATATATATTTATATATTCATGAGTTAAAAGTTGGATACCTTACTGTGGGCGGAAATGTTTTAATAAACGTATTTCGCAATTATAAAATTGCACTGCGATTGTACGTTTTTAAAAAATATATAAATGCACATTTGGGTGGGGGTAGAATCGCACCCCGTACCCGTGCTCAGAGTGGTCACGCAGTACCTGCTACGCAGCGTACCCGTGACAGTAATAGTCGCAGGGTACCCGCGACAGGTGTCACTTCGGTGACAGCCGATGGCTAAGGCAATTCGGCTTGTTAAAAGAAAATTTGTTATTCGATTTTTATTATTATGTGATATGAATCAAAATTAATAATATTTGGTTTTTTTTATAAAATGTGAAAATAATATTATATATTATATATGTATATATGTATATATTTAAATATAAATATAAATATATATATATGTATATATGTAATATGTAAATATGTTATTAAAAGATTTAAAATTGTTGATAAAAGATTTAAGAATTCGTC
The DNA here is from genome assembly GCA_028749045.1 of Cupressus sempervirens. NCBI lineage: Eukaryota > Viridiplantae > Streptophyta > Pinopsida > Cupressales > Cupressaceae > Cupressus > Cupressus sempervirens. The sequence continues at coordinate 647,897,457 of CM053787.1, forward strand.
TTTTATAATGATGAATAGTTTTGTAATTTTATAATTTTAACTATTAAGTTTTAATTAATAGTTTTAGATTATAAAATATGTAAGTATAAGAAAATTTAGTGGGGAAACGTTTTTAAAATAATATAATTGGAAATTGAAGTTTAGAGGGAACTTTTAATCTATTCAAAAATAGTACATGGGGAAAAACGTACATAAGGTTTCTTTAAATTCTTTCTCTAAACTTGGAAACATAAACTAAAATTTGGCATTTGAATTTAAATTTGAAACTTAGTAAAACCAAAACATGTGTTTACATTGTGTATTCCTTATGCTAATGTTTTGGGTTTTGGGTTGACTAGTGTTGACCAGTTATAGGACGTCTACCAGAGGCTTGGGGGTTATGTGATTGTGATGTCATGATGATGTTTTATTTCTCGATCTTTATAAACCCAACCATGATTATGTGATGGAATGCTCTATGTATTGGTTGTGAATACTGATTGTTAAAGTTGAGAATCTTATGTTTGAGACCCTTGACTTAACCATTATTTTTGGTCATCGATTAGTTATCCTTGGATATATTCTAGTCGCCATGATGGGACTAATATGTGGATTTATTCTTGATGATGTCATGTTGTGACATGTATGACTCAACCATTTCAGAGTCTTTGATCAGTATGTTTTGAGATATTCTTGGTTGCTTGTTGAGAACCAATGGATATGATGATCTATTTTGAGATATATTCTGGTTATTAAGAACCGATGGATACTTTAATTATCAATGATACTTCAGTTGCCAATAGAGAGCTGTTGAAGTCATGATTTTCTATCGATGTTGCTCATGGAGATTTGATGCTTTTATGCATATTCAATGATTTTGTCATGGATACTTGATGATTATTATTGTGGATATTTGATGATTTTATGGACTTTCTTTATGATTATGATACCATGAGCATTAGGGTAGGATATCTGCATGTAGTGTCGGGAAGTGGCTTGCAATGGGGGCCGAGGCCCTAAGAGGTTGCTAGGGTAACTCATTGTAAGTTGGATTAATAAGTGATAACATTCACACTTAATACTAACTGAATGAACCTAAAAAGATAAGAGTTTTGGTTCTCGCCCATGCCTTGAGTGCTTGTATAGGCTAGGATGGGAGTAGAGAGAACGCATGGTTGCGACCGTGCATTCCATAGTATGCCTTGTCAGTATGAAAGGATACTAGTGGCCACATGAGATCTGTATGGACCCGTGGAGTTTAGCTAATTGCCAAGGTAACTTGTACGAGATAAATGCGATGAAACTTTCCCGCTTGCATAGTAGGTTCCTACATGTCATTGTGTGCCTCTAGGAAGTAGATGTCTGTTTTGGTGATTGGAACCTTTGAGTTAGTATACTTTTAGGATTCTTGGACTTTAGGGACTTGTGCTATGTGGTTTTGATAGCCTATTTGGGACTTGAGATTATCTCCTCAGCACAGTGGGAGTGGACCACTTAGGTACCATGCGGTCGGGTGGTAGTGTATTTTCCACTCTTATCATTTGAGATTCATTGAGACATCGTGGCTGATGCGTCCTTCGTGATGGTGGATATGTATCCTTTCATTGATGATTAGCATATGTTAGATGATGTTATCTTATGCTTATATCTGCATGTTAGATTACTTTCTACATATGATGTTGTATTTATTAGGAGTGACATTCCTACTATGTTAATACCGATGATCTCTTTGGTGATTTGGGATGTTACGTACGGAGGGATGGCTAGGGCCCACGATGGTCTAATGATGCTATTAACGGTTGGGAGGAACCGTGCACTTAGTTTATTTTATTTGATCTTTATGATGGATGTAAATGACTTTTATGATGTTGTATCATGAGTATCATGTGATTATCTTTACTTTGATGTATCATGGATTAGAATATGATGATGTACCTTATTCTACATATGTATATTCTTTTAAGCCTTCATACCCTATGGCATGTGCAGAGGATTAATGAGCATTTGGATATGTAATAATTGAACATTGGACTTATCATTATTATTCCACGTGGATGTTGTACTAGATAGATTCATGTATGTAATTCAACGTTAAGGGATCTTAAAGAATGTAATCTGTTGTGCATATCATGTTTACTCTTTAGATGGACATTACTGTTGCTTCCGTTATTGTGAATAAGTTTTATGTGGTATTTACTTTCAAAAAAAAAAAAAATGTTACCAAACTTAGTGAAATTCTAGGTTAATTCTTTGGATCCCTTGGCGGGGCATTAAACAACACTAGATGTTTCTACCTTTCCTACAATTAAAATTGAATAGAAGGTTAGTCAAGGCGATGCATAAGGTGAAGATGTCGAGCAATAAGGTGAGATGACCAACACTATAGATAATAAGCCACCTATAAAAGAAAAGATAGATTAGGCCACAAAGGGAACTAATAATATAGAACACAAGAAAGGAGAGAAGAGCCCTAAAGACCAAGAAGATTAATCTACTTCAATTAGTCAAACAATTGCCTTAGGACCTCAGCCAGAGGGAGAAAAAGATGTTAGAAAATAGAGTTCAACAAGTTAAAAAAAGTGAACTTCAAACTGTTGTGAAAGATTAATCAGGTGTGTCAACACCACAACCAAGTCAAGAAAGAAAAACATAGAAGAAGAGCACAAGAGTGGAAGAAAAGAAAGGTGATGTGACCCAAGAGTCACACAAACTAAATCTAGTAATTCAAACCCAAGGTTTGCACCTGAATGTGCCAAGCTCAAGAACACCAAATTCCAAGGGGAAGAAGTTGAAGAAGAAGCATACACACTCACCCTAGGTCATGAAAAGTAAGCCAGTTAGATTTGATGAAGATTTTGTGATACTTGACTGAGATAAATCAAATTTGAGTGAAGAACAAATGAGAATATTGAGTGATTTTTTGCTAAACAAGCCAATCAAGCTGAGATAAGGAGACAATAACAACACAAACAAGTTTTGTATGATATCAAGATATTTTCCTTGATAATATAATTGTTAATGATATAGATGAGCAAGAATCCATTCTTGAACAACTGCTTAAATTTTTTGATAAGATCAATGACCTTGACATTGATATTAAACAAAAGATGATGGAAAGAGATGAAAGAAAATATGACAATAAGGTCATGGAGAAAGTGTTAGAGGAGATATTCATAAAGATGGTTGAACTTTTTAACCAAGATAATGATGCTGAAAAATTAATTTATGATATTGATTCATTATTTGGGAAGCTATGTTATGTTTCAACATTTACAAAGGAGATAAGAGATCAAATGGACAAAATTGATGTTGATCTACAAAGGAGTGCAAGTACATTTAACATGGATGCTAGTTCAAGTTTAATTCACTTTTCAAGGTTAAGATTCTTGCAAGGAAAATAATCTAAATTCATACAAGAAGAGAGCCCAACAAGAGCCAATTTTCTATCTATTCAAGATTTGTTGAATCCATATTTGGTAGTCATGTAAACAAATTTAAATATTGCTAAAGATATGATTCAAGGTAATCAACAACTATCCATAGCTAAAAATATGGTAAATCTTGCAACTACACTAGAGATTTAGAGACAGATTATTGATGGACTAAAGACAAACTGGGACAACACCATGGGAATTATTATAAGGGACGAGAAACCATTTTGGAGAAATATGGTATACTTCTTGGGCCCTAGTTGCAAACAAGGAAAATTATGCTAAAAACAAAGGGGAATGAATGAATAAGGCATGATCAAAGGTATTATCATTAATATTTTGCAATTTTGATGTGGATACTAGTTCTGGAACATAAGGAATTAGTCAATATGATGCTTAGAGTTGTGTATACTAAATTTTTTTGAAAAATATTTTGAAAATTATAAGTACATAAGTCCATGTATCAACTGAGTTATATTTATGAAGTATATCCTAAGGGGGATTACTTACCTCTAATGTCAAAGGCAAAGATTATTGATCCTCAAGGCAATCATGGTATTGTCAATTAATGCAAAAAACTTTATCATTCATTAGGAAAGGTTGCTCAATCATCACTATGACCAAGTCATCCTATATAGGCTGAGAAATGTAATGGAGGACTTGTATATATTTCATTTTATGTCAAGGTAGTAGTTATTGCTAAACAAGTCTATGGTTGCTAAGTACTCCAATATTAGCCGAGATGTCAAAGAAGCAATATACAAACATATTATGCCTTGCATAGTAGATACCAAATAATATAGATTGAGCTAAGAAGAGTTGAAGCTGAGTGACAACTTGCAAACTAGACATGGCCAAGTGTCAACAAGTTCAAGTACCAAGCAAGCTGGTTTTGACATGATTATTTGTAAAGGAACAAACATTGAGGTAAACTATTTTTGCCATGCTGGAGAGTTTTTTATATGATCAAGGAGTTAGTTATGGAGGTGATTTCACATTCCATTAAGAATTATCAATTCCTATGAAAGATGATTAGCCAATCCAAAAATTGCAAGGACTAAGTGGAAAAAAGGATGGATCTAGATCATTGATCATGATCTAGAAGCTTCATCTAATGGATATTAAGAAGGGTTTATGACCCAGTTCATGTGTGTGGAGCATAAGTGATTAAATATATGGTTGTATGTAAAGTGTGTAGGTGAATTAGGAAGAGAAAGGGAGCATTGAAAAATAGTGAAGTGTAGTATTAGAGATAAATTAGACCAGAGTAGTGATCATTTATTATACAAAAGATATATGTTATCAACATTGTAGTGAAAACTAAAGGATTAGGTACTGATACATTCTAGCAAGTGTTTTAGGGTAGAGATATCTTAACAAAGAGGCTTTGCAAAGCATTTGTAAATATCTTAATAAAGTACTCACTTAGTTGTGAGGTAGAATCCTTTAATCAAGGAAGATTGTACAAGTCTTGTAAGCTCTTAAAATGGTAGACCCCTCATAGGGTACATCATCATAAGTGATCAAACTTATAGCCCTAATAGGAAAAAAATATTGCTATAGTAGTGGAGATTTTGTGGATGTTATTCATGAAAGTAGATATTAGATCTAATAACATATTGTAGTGAATGATTGATTTAGTTTATGGTAATGTTAAGATAAGGGTTAATGGTGAAGTTATCAAATATGGTTAATGTTTGAAGTGTTAAAGTTTTAATAGATACTGATTCACCCCCTCTCAGTTGTTGGGTGAAACTATGGTACAAATATTAAGGAAAAATGATATGATTAAGAGCCAGTTCATCTCACATTTAAATATCAATCTGGGGTCATAAAATCATGAAAGGTATAGTGGCTATATGCTCAAGGGATGAAGATAGCATGCCAAGTGGGGATGGATGCAACTGAGAACATGCGAAAGGAAACCTACAACAAACCAAACTAAAATTGGTGATAGGAACTATCACTTCCTGGCGATAGGAGCTAAGTTGAAACCTACAATAAATCAAAACATAATTGGCGGCTGTTACTTCCTGCAACAAGAATTGAACGTTTAAATCTAAAGGAAAACTATTCTAAAAACTAGAAAATATTACAAAATATAAAATTTAATCTAGAATTTAACATTGCATAAGAAACCATAAAAATATGAATTCACACTTATATCTTAAACAATACATGAATCAATAATTAATTACAATAACATGAATTACAACAAGTAAGCTAATATAAGAATTTTATGTAAGAAATCAAATCAAAACATACATAAAATAAAACATGCTCTAATCTAAAACAAATCACCAGCCATCCTGAGAAGTGGATCCTGCCTCCTTAGTATTCTTGGTGATGGAGTAAAAAATACTTTCTACTTTGTTGCAATCAGAATAATGGTGCTTTATTCATGCATAAATAATATAAAGTTTACAGAGAATTCTGCTACAAGAAAATTTTCGTACAAAAGCTTATATTTTTAATTTTTTATATCTCTCCCTTACATAAAAAGCTTTGTATATATGCTATCTCAAGTAATAACAAATATTGTCAATAATAGATAATTTTTTTTGAGATATACAACCAACAAATACATGCAGCCACAAATCACATATTAAAAACAAACTTTGTTATACCTTCCAATAAGAAAGCATTTTTGTTTGTTTTATATGGCTTACTATAGATTAAAAATGTGTATGTTATAACAACAACCAAAATAGGTAATGTCCAGTTACTGATCCTCCTCCTCCTTACATGGTGATTCTCCATTAATTTTGAGATAACCCATTATAATAGCAAATGAAATAGGAATATTTTCAAATAACTATTAAATGAGATATGATTTTCCTTCCACTTAGCTAGAAATGTAGGATCCAAAGGTGGAAATATAAGAATGGGTCGTGCAACCTCATAATAGGTGATTTCACATGAACCAACTCTTGTCAAAGTTGCGACATGAAGTTCCTAAAAAATAGGCGACAGGAGGTTCTACAGAATTCGAGACTACAATAGGAAGATCTGCAAAATTCTAGACTGCAACAAGAAGATTTGCACTAGCAAATTAGAATGTTGTAAACTATATATATCACGACATTAATCATTTTGATTAGTAAAAATAATAAATAAATAATTCCCATAATTTAATCCCAAAACTCTATTAAATACTACTTATATATATTTAACCATATGCAAAAAAGGTGGTAAAATATGATAGAATAGAATGGAATAAAGTACGGGAATGAGTATGAAGGTATACAAGATGGATTAAAAGATGGTATAAAATGGGTCATAATTGACTCTCATCATTCCCCCCAACTTAGCATATTGCATGTCCTTGTGTAATCAGTAATGATCAAGGGGTCTTTGGTTTGAACTAGTAGCACTTTGGATTTATGGATTTGGCTTTGTCTCTACCCTGAACCATGATAAATCATGTATCAACACAAATTGAATTCCTTACTTCATATGACGGACTTGGCTATTTTCTTTTTCTTTTGCTTTTTTTCTTCTTTTTTTGTCTTTTAAAAATAAAATTAAAAAAATCCAATACTGATACCTCTTATTATTTTTTCTCATCTTCATTTTTTTCTTCGTTGTTTCCTTTTCTTTTCATTTATAGCTTCATGTTTCAAATGGATACATATAGGAGAAATATATCTCACTTTGCATAAGATCATTTCAATTGGGTAAAATAGGAGACAAACAAAGGATGTTGTATGATGGATGTAATAGATAGTATGATGGGATGATTAAGGGTGATGGATGGAAGATATATAATAGGATGACATACCTCCCCCCAACTTAAAGGGTTGAACATCCTCAAGAAACAAGTAGAGGCTGGTTATGAGTGTTGCATAATAATCAATATAATATAAGAAATATTAAGAAAGTTAAGAGATTAAACAATGAAAAATAAAATTGATTATTTTACCAACATGCACGTCCATGGATGCCAAGGTCTAGAAGCCAAAAGATCACTACAACTATGAAGCTCAAATTGAGAAAGAACCACAAATGTTGACTGGAATGAATTTTGGAGAAAATGTCACCATCTGAAAGAAGCAATATAAAGCACACTGAAGGGAGCTTGATCCATTTTCACAGCATCTCAACTGAATGTGTAGTACTTAGGATATGTGATCAAAATCATGGTGATCACCAAAAACTGAAGTACAACCACACAATGCATAACAAGAGATGCAAGAAACACTAAGAGAGAAACAACCAAAGAAGTGACTGGGTGTCCCTTAAAAAAAAAATGGTTAGCTCGACCAAATTAGTGCATTTTTTTTCTTTTTTTTTTTTTTTTCTCCTTTTTTTTTTTTTCAAATTTTGATAACGATAAGTGACCACTGGCAAGAAATCACTTACCACTTAATGGCACTGTAATTTTTTTTTTCACCATTAAGAATTTATTTTCAATTAATATCCACCAGAAATTGGTTTTTAGATATTAACTAGCCAACAACGCCTGAAGGTTTTCATTTTTGGATCTTTTATTGCTTTTTTTTCCCTTTTTCATTTTTTTTCATTTTTGAATAACAACATAGAATGACAAAACAAATCCTTATATGGATGATGAAGAATTATATCATCAAAAACCTAATTTCTTTCCATGTCCTGACAAAAAGGCACCATTGAAAATGGATTGCATAATGAACTTGAAATGATGACGAAGAATAACCTAGAAAGGATAACCATTTTCCCACAAAATCAATCTTGATCCATGTTTCTAATGCCATAGATTATGGAATCTTCTTGTAGAACTTTAGAACATGCACTGACATACTTGGCTAAAATAATTACTGATAATGAGGGCAATTACCAAAAGATATATTGCCCTATGATGACAGCACATGAAGCTATGTTATCATATCTTGATAAGAATATGAGGTATCTATTGCATGAAATAACAAACCTTCATTACCAAAGGCCAAGTGGTAGAGCAAAAAACCAATTACAGTCACCAATGTGTCTGTAAAACTAGAGGCAGATAGAGACATATGTCTAGGAAGGCATGTGATGATTTGCAATACACTCAAGATCCTTATGTATTTCTTCAAGTTGTCTTTGGTTGTGTAGCTATATAAAATAGTACTAAAAGATTCTGGAATCTCATAGACCAAATTAGAGATCACCATGCTCCATATAGCTACGAAAAGCCAGGATAGAGTGTTACTTGACACTCACACAAGGAAATATTACCAATTGATATCATCTCTCCACAATAAGAGACCTGTAACCACATTCTCAAGACCAAGAACATCAAGTATAGTAAAAAAAGATTGTTCATTCAATAACTCTACCATTAAGTATGAAATTTATTTTTGCAAATCATAGGTAGAGTTATTAATATGAAGAGATATGTGATAATAATAAAAAATGAATAAATAACTAAAAATGTTTGTGTATATATAATATCAAGGGAAATTAACACAAGAACACATACCCTTAATTGGTTGAGATGCCACATGTGGAGGTTTACCAAAAGGACCAATGAAATAATGGATGGAGGTTTATCATAAATCAACCAAGAGTCACAAAATTGGAGGGATTTCCCTCCAACACAACTTCATGCTACAGGGTCATGAGAACATTAAGATAATCCAAAGAATGAAATAAAGTGAATAACACATTTAAGTATTTCTTTTAGTCAATTGAAAAATCAATCAACCATTTCAAGAATTCATTTGATTTCTCCTTAATGCCACATTCCAAAACCATAGGCATTCAAATCATCCAAGGAATCAAGAAAGTGATTTAGTACCTATTATCTATGAATGATCATATTAAGATACAACAACCAAGTATGAGAAATATATAGATATTAATACCTTGGTGCTTGTTAAATGAATGAATCATCCATAGTGTATTTAGTCATCTCGGGATAATGTAAAGAATCAATAATGAAGAATAATGAACATCCATTTGAAACACATGTTATTTGGTCATTAATGCATTCAAATCCTTCAAGTTTTGTTTAATCAGCTAGACCCAAATCAATAAGTGTGTGAGGAATACACATTTTTATTATAGGCCTTGTAAGATCTATATATTTGTATATTAAAACATTTTTAGAGAATAGATCTTGTAAGTTATCATTTTTCATCACACACAACTCTGGAATGATTATTAAATCAACTTGTAGTGCATGATTAATTCCAATACACATACATATCTTTTCAATGATGAAATCAAAATGTGCAATTTCTTTATGTGTGTAAAATATTTCAAAAATTTGTGATTCAAGAAGTAGACAAGAAGAGCTAAATTGATGGTTTTTGAATTGATCAATATGTTCTTTTAATTCTTCTATACAAAAATCACATCTTTTAGTCACATAATCATTTTCATGCACATGAAGAGAATTTAAAAAGATAATTGAAATGTCATCGGCATATGTTATTTGATCCACCTTATTATGTAATTTTTCGTGAGTAATTATAATTTCCATTGGTGGATATGTTGGGGTGGATGGTAGGTGAAATGAATGGAATAAGGATAATGGAAAAGGTTGTATTGGATATAGAGTAGGTGGGTGTGAGTAGGATGGGAATAATGGAGATTGTAGAATATAAGATGGATATGTAGGTTGTTGTGAGCATGCATGATTATATTCATTGTGCATACTAGGTGGAAATTTATGTTTTGAAGAAATATTTTGTCTTTCCAATGAAATAGAGTAATCCATACGTTGATCTCCTTGATGTGGTGTTTGAAATTGCTCACCACTTTCAAGGAAGAATTTTTCACTTACATCCTTGGCATGGTGAGGCTTATCAAGTACTTCATTCACCATATATTCTTTATTGTTTGTGCATATACATTTATCACCTTTTCTATGGCAAATAAAACAACAAGTAGTTAATATGTCATTCTCAAAATCACATTGTTCTAAAAATTCATCAATTATATCCTCTTGTTCAAACTTAGAAATAATAATTGGACATCCGTGTGACAATGGAAGATCAAGATCATTTAAGTTGCATTCATTAGGTAATAAGAAGGTAAAAACATCACCTTTGGTTGACACAATTCCTTCACCAATTCTTGTTTTCAAATTTGATGTTGGACTACCTTGAAAATGCATAATTTTAAACATTTTTTCTTCAAAATTTCCTTTCTTTATCAATTACTCACAACAACAAACTACAACATGAATAATGGATCTAACTTATAAGACCTACTTGCAAACAATGCACCTAAATGATTTACTATAGCACAAGCCCAAGGTATCAGACTAAGTAAGGTTGACACATGATTAGACACTTCCAAAGGTGCATTGTTCCTAACTTGACTTACTATGATTTCTCACCTTTAATACCTTTCCCTAGAAACAGTGTCAAAAATGTTGGGTGAAACTATGGTACAAATATTAGGGACAAATGATATGATTAAGAGCTAGTTCCTCTCACATTTAAATATCAATCCAAGGTCGTAAACTCATGGAAGGTATAGTGGCTATACGATCAAGAGATGAAGATAGCATGCCAAGTGGGGATGGATGGAACTGAGAACATGTGGAAGGAAACCTACAACAAACCAAACCAAAACTGGTGATAGGAATTGTCACTTCCTGGCGACAGGAGCTAAGCTGAAACCTACAATAAATTAAAACATAACTATGACAGGAACTGTCACTTCCTACAATAGGAATTGAATGGTTAAATCTAAAGGAAAACTATTCTAAAAACTAGAAAAGATTACAAAATATAAAATTTAATCTATAATTTAACATTGCATAAGAAACCATTAAAATATGAATTCACACTTATATCTTAAACAATACATGAATCAATAATTAATTACAATAACATGAATTAAAACAAGTAAGCTAATATAAGAATTTTATATAAGAAATCAAATCAAAACATAAATAAAATAAAACATGCTCTAATCTAAAACAAATCACCAACCATCCCGAGAAGTGGATCTTGCCTCCTTAGTATGCTTGGTGATGGAGTACAAATTACTTTCTACTTTGCTGCAATCAGAATAATGGTACTTTATTCATGCATAAATAATATAAAGTTTACAGAGAATTCTACTATAGGAAAATCTGCGTACAAAAGCTTATATTTTTAATTTTTTATATCTCTCCCTTAAATAAAAAGCTTTGTATATATACTATCTCAAGTAATAACAAATATTGTCAATAATAGATAATTTTTTTGAGATATACAACCAAAAAATACGTCCAGCCACAAATCAAATATTAAAAACAAACTTTGTTATACCTTCCAATAAGAAAGTATTTTTGTTTTTTTTGTATGGCTTACTATAGATTAAAAATGTGTATGCTATAATAGCAACCAAAATAGGTAATTTCCAGCTACTAATCCTCCTCCTTACATGGTGATTCTCCATAAATTTTGAGATAACCCATTATAATAGCAAATGAAATAGGAATATTTCAAATAACTATTAAATGAGATATGATTTTCCTTCCACTTAGCTGGAAATGTAGGATCCAAAGGTGGAAATATAAGAATGGGTTCTGCAACCTCATAAATAGGTGATTTCACATGAACCAACTCTTGTCCAAGTTGTGATAGGAAGTTCCTAAAAAATAGGTGACAGAAGGTTCTACAGAATTCTAGACTGTGACAGGAAGATCTATAAAATTCTCGACTGCAACAGGAAGATCTGCACCAATGACTTAGAATGTTGAAAATTATATATATCATGACATTAATCATTTTGATTAGTAAAAATAATCAATAAATAATTTCCATAATTTAATCCCAAAATTCTATTAAATACTACTTATATATATTTAACCATATGCAACAAAAGGTGATAAAATATGATAGTGTGGATTAGTGGCATAGATTGGTTAGTCTACTCTAACTCTCCCCATGAGATTGGTATCAAAGTCTGCAAAGGTGTGGGACAAAGCAAGTGCAAAGAAAGGTGAATGTAGTCACCTAGTGAATTCGATGATTCTAACACAATGATAACCAATGTTGTATTGGCTAAGAAGGTAGAAGAGCAAGAAGAAGACAATAGGTCTTTGAGAGAAAGATTGGCACAACTGGAATAGTTGTTGAGCAAGGTCTAAGACACTACAGATAAAGCCAAGGATGAGATGTAGCAAAAATAAGAGGAGGCTAAAGAGAAAGACATTGAGTTGGAAGAAGAAACTCTAACACTAGACCCTGTTTTACCAGAAGAGCCTTTCTTGAAGGCAATCAAAGTAATAAACAATAAAGCCTTGGAAGGCATTCCTCTATTCAGTGGAAAGATGGATCTTGATCTCATCATGGAATGGATTTAAGGAAAGGAGAAGCATTTTGAATGTGATGGTATCTTTGATGCTTAGAAGGTAAAGGTGAAAAATTTAAGGTTGAGGGGTACTACTCTAACTTGGTGGAAATTTGTGCAAACAGAGAGGGAAAAAGAAGGAAAAGGTCCTATTACTTCCTATAAAGGAATGGTGGCTAAAATCAAACAAGCCTAAATTCCTAAAGACTATGAAATACAGTTGCATAGGAGGAGACAAAATCTAAGGCAAAAGGACATGGATGTGCATTCTTATACAAAAGAATTCTAGAAGCTATGCTTAAGGTCTAAAGTAGTGGAAGATGAAAGTATCCAGTCGACAAGATGTCTAAATGGACTCAAATGGTCTATTCAAGAAGATATGAGCCTTTTCACTCCTAAAATAGTTCATCAATGCTATCAAATGACCCTAAAGGTGGAAGAGAAAGGAAAAAGAAAGCAAGTACATACTTCCAAGAATAAAGGAAGAGGTAGAGATTCTAGAGGTGGTCAAAGAGGTGGTTCCAGTAGAGGTGTTGAATCAAGAAACCAAGGGGAAAGTAGACTCTTGGAACGAAGTTCTAAAATCAGCACTAGGGGATCTTTTGGTAGAGGAAGATGATGTCAAGGAAACCGAGGAAGAGGAGTAGGAAGGAGCAGCTCCTACTTTGCCATCATGAACTGTTACCAATGTGGACAGCTTGGACATCCTACTTATAGGTATCCTAATAAACCATCAACCTCTAGTAATGAGAAGTGAGTGGCTTATGCTCAAGATGATGGTGGAAACTCAAGCACTAATGGAGTTAGCAAGCTAGAATCTGAAATGGGTGAGAACTTGATGATTAGAAAGGTACTCATAAGGCAGCCCAATCAAGGTGAACCTAAGCAGAGGAGGGCTCTTTTAAGAGTCAAGTGCAAGTTTCAAGGTAAAGTTTGCAAGGTTATAGTGGATTCAGGATCTACAAATAATATTATTTTAGAGGAGGTAGCAAAAAGCTGAAACTTACAAAGTTTCCCCATGCAAATCCCTAAAAACATGACTTGGTTGAATCAAGAGCAAAGTGTACTTGTTAATGAGTAGACATGGGTTGAGTTTTCTATTGGAGCCTATAAAGACAAAGTGCTTTGTGATGTCTTACCCATGGATGCATGTCATCTTTTATATTTAAGACCATCGAAATTTGACAAGAAGGTGATCTATGATGTAGAAGAAAATGCCATTTCTTTCAAGAAAGATGGAAGGACTTTTAAAATTCAGTCCTTAATAGAGAATAAAGGGGAAGCTTCTAAGAAAACTAGTGTGTTACTTAGTAGTGGTAAGGAGTTATTGAAAGCTTTATAGGATGAGGAGACCATAGGATGTGCAATTATGGTGATGCCAATGGAGGAAGATAAGAAGTTTCTACCAATACCTCTTGAAGTGCGGAAAATTCTTGATGATTTCAAGGATATTATTTCTAATGGTACACTAGCAGTACTACCACCTAAAAGTGCAATCAGCCATCAAATTGATTTTGTAACCAGTGCTTCTTTGCCTAACAAAGTAGCCTATAAGCTTACTTCAGATCATAATAAAGAAGTGGCAAGACAAGTGCAAGAATTATTTGATCAAGGGCTTATTAAGAAGAGCATTAGTCCATGTGCAGTCCTAGTGGTCTTAGTAGCAAAGAAAGGAGGAAAATGGAGGCTTTGTACATATTCAAGGGCTATTAACTAGATCACTGTTAGGTATAGATTCCCTATTCCAAGAATAGAAGACTTGATGGATTGTTTAGGAGGTGCTATGTACTTTACCAAGTTGGATTTAAAGAGTGGTTATCACCAAATTAGAATCAAGGAGGGTGATGAATAGAAGACCACTTTTAAAACCACAAATGGGTTTTATGAATGGGTTGTAATGCCATTTGGGCTTACAAATGCCCCTAGCACTTTCATGAGATTAATGAATTAGGTATTGAAGGACTTAATAGGAAGATTTGTAGTAGTGTATCTAGCTGATATACTCATCTATAGAAAAACAAAAGAAGAGCACCTTGAACATTTAAGGTAGGTCATGAAGAGACTCTAGGAAGAAAAACTAGCCATTAATCTGGAAAAGTGTGTATTTATGCAGAAAGAACTAGTTTATTTGGGCTTTGTAGTGTCCAAGGGTAATCTAAAAATGGACCCAAGCAAAGTGGAGGCAATATTGGATTGGCCTACTCGTAAAACAAGAACTGAAGTGAGAAGTTTTCATGGCTTAGCACAATTTTATAGAAAGTTTGTGGGGAACTTTAGTGGGATTTGTGCACCAATACTAGATACCATCAAAGGAGGGCTAAAAAAAAAGTTCAAATGGAATAAGGTAGTAGAGAAGGCATTTCAAACATTGAAACAAGAGGTAGCTACAAAACCCATTTTAATCTTACCTACTTTTGATAAGTTATTCACTCTTGAATATGATGCAAGTAATGTAGTAGTAGGGGGTGTATTGAGTCAAGAAGGAAGGCCTATGGCATTTTTCAATGAGAAATTCAATGAGGCAAAGAAGAAGTATTCAACTTATGACTTGGAGTTGTATGCATTAGTACAATCTCTCAAGAAGTGGAGACATTACCTCCTACCCAAAGAATTTGTTGTCCTTATAGATAATTAGGCTTTGAGTTATATAAACACTCAAGAGAAGCTTAGTAATAGGAATTTGAAGTGGATGGAGTATCTAAAATCTTTTACATTCACAATCAAGCATAAGAAGGGGTAGCTCAACAAGGTAGCAGATGTCTTGAGTAGAAAGCTTTTGACTTTCTAGAAGTGTAGCTACAAAGCATTGGAATAGAAGGTTCCAAAGATTTGTATAAAGAGGATGAAGACTTCTCCCAAGCCTACAAGGTATGCCCAGAGTTTGAGAACCATTTTCATAGTGAGTTTTCCAATTATACCCTTCAAAATGAATTTTTATTTAAGGGTAATTAGCTATGTGTACCTAAGGGATACATGAGGGAAAATCTGATTCAAGAGAAGCATAATGGAAAATTGAGTGGACATTTTGGCATAAACAAGACATTGGAGTTAGTACAGAGATACTACTTTAGGCCTAAGTTAGCAAGGGATGTACAGAGATATGTTGAGCAATGTGGAATATGTCAAAGAGCTAAAGGAGGTTCAAGCAATGCAAGACTCTATCAACCCTTGCCAATTCCAAATAGGCCTTGGGAATGTGTAAGCATGGACTTTGTGGTTGGACTTCCTAAGACCAAAGTAGGTATGGAAAGCATTTATGTTGTAGTAGACAGGTTCTCTAAAATGAGTCATTTCATTCCATGTAAAACTACTCATGATGCAAGTTATATAGCACATCTCTTCTTCAAAAAGATAGTTTGAATTCGTGGACTCCCTCCAAGTATTATGTTTGATAGGGACAACAAGTTCATGGGACATTTTTGGAAAACCTTATGGAAAAGGCTAGGGACTAATCTATCTTTCTATTTAGCATACCATCCTCAAACTGATGGTCAAACTAAGGTCATCAATAGGGTGCTTGGGAACTTGCTAAGGTACTTAAAAAATTAGTATGGGAAGACTTCATATCTTGTTATATCTTAGGATGAATATGCTTATAATGATAGTGTCAATGAGACCACGAGAAGAAGTCCTTTTCAAATAGTGTATGGAAGGCACCCTAGAGGAGTGAGTGAGTTAAGAGACTTAGGTCCTATGGAGTTAAAAAGTGGACAAGCTGGAGATTTTACTTAAATTATCCAAGAAGTTAAAGAACAAGTGAAGAAAACTATGTTGGAATCCACTCAAAGACTCAAGGCTAAAATGGATGAGAAGAGGAAAGAAGTATAGTTTTAGATTGGGGACTATGTCATGGTCCATCTTAACAAAGCAATAATGCAGCAAGGTATACCCACTAAGCTCCAAATGAGAAGAGTTGACTGATGCAAGATTCTAGCTAAATATGGAGAGAATGCCTACAAAGTGGACTTGCCATTAGACCTAGCCATCTCACCAGTTTTTAATGTTGTAGACCTAATTAGATTTAAGGGAGAAATCAGTCAGAAAAGTGCATCTCCACCAAGGGTCCTACAATACCTTGACACCAATGCAATGCCCAAGAAAAATCTTGCCAAAGTAAAGAAAGTATTAGAATCTAGGGTGAAGAAAGATACAAGGCATCAAGTTTATATGAAACATTTGATTAAATGGAAGGGTCAACCTGAATCTAAAGCCACTTTAGTTGAAGAAAGACATTTCAAGAAGTTTGGCATTGATCCAGCTCTTCTTGACCCAAAAAGTGCATTAGTTTGCATTGAGGGGGGGAGAATGGTGCAGGAGCACCCTTCCAAGGCTCCCACCATTTCATTTTGTGTGTGATGAACTTCTTAGAACTATGTGAATACAATAAGAGCATATAGCTCATGCTTGTGTGTCTAAGCCAGGATAGGTTTTGAAAATTCTTATTTGGTCTTTGGTGGGAATGGTATATTGACCTTAGGTTGGTATCATTCTAAGTTCTTTGTTTTTCCATGTTGGTGAAAGGTTGAGTTAGGAGTTTTTGTTTCATTTTGAGCATATGTGGGCTTTAGATGAACTTCCAAGGTGGATTATTGACTTGGAAGAGCACAATGCTTAAATAATGCAATGTTATGTAAAATATATCACCATATGGAATAGGTGTTGTCAAGAGTTTAGAGGTATTAGGTGAAGCAAGGTGTTACTCCCAAGGATGTTTTGGGAAGATCTAACATGGTCTTAAAAGGTGGAAACAAATAATTCTACCCAAGCAATAAAAATTGCTAGTAACTTTTTCCATTTGTTACAAAAGGGCATACTTTGTAATGTGGCTATAAAAAAGTCCTAAAACCTATCTATATAATGAGGATAAACCTATTTAATCTTGGAATAACCCTAACCAAGGGTTGGGGAAAGTCTTTTTTTTGTACGGGTTCATATTGTTGCAGCACACAACAGATTGTGACTGTTTTTATGACAACATTTACTAGTTTTTAGTGTTGTTTTGAAGAAACATTGTGAATATCATATTTTTACATGTATTAGTTTGTAAATGGTGTTTCCTTCAATATAGATGCATTAGATTAGATTTGTGATCAAGCTTTATAAGGTTTTTGTAAATTTCTTTAAAGTTAACTACATGGTGTCCATTTTGGAGTTCTCTACAATGGAAGGGCTGTAGCTCTTGTTTCCATCATGGGATTTCCATGGACTCTTGGATTCCAAGACTATAGACCCTAATTTGTATTACTATGCAAGCAAGAGCCCATAAAGCAAGTGCAAATAATTCTTTGACAAAGCCCTAGGCAAGCTAGGCAATGCCCGACTAGGAGCAATCAACAGAGAAGTAGTTCTCAAGAGAAAAGCATGAAGATTCAGGACTTACCCTTGTAAGGGATTCAAGATGGGTATGAAAAGGTTATTTATTGAAGAGGAGGAGTCTTTATGAAGTGTGGAAGATGTTTTAAAAGTGGCAACAACAGGCAGCCATATAAACCCTCCAAAACCCTCATTTTCTCCATATTTGCTATACGACCTTTTGGTGGACTAAGACCCTAAAAATATTTGAGTAAAAACTCTATGTAGAAATTTTTCTTAAGGCTAGGTGTGTTGAATATCTAAGGTAAAGGAGTTATTAGCCCTATAAATCTAGGTGGAGCCCTAATTAGGGGCTCTTCTAGTAGCCTTATTGTGAAGGCACTTGGTAATCAGGTAGGAACCCACTGTCACAATCCATTCAAGAATACTAAAGGTGTTCCAATAAAACCTTAAAACTCATCAAAAACTTGGTTTGACTAGGGATTTATATGGAAGCTAGGTAGACCTACATATGCCTTTTGGAAGAATTACAGTCCTAGGAGGATAAGTGAGTCATGGAGCAAGATTTGATCATTTCACCTGGTGGGAAGGTTAGGACAGGTCAGGGGATGTTCTAAGGAGTAGGAAATCCTATAGACCAAGTTAGGTGTTAAGATAACACCAAGTTCCTAGAGTGGATTAGTGGCATAGATTGGTTAGTCTACCCTAATTCTCCCCATTAGATTGGTATCAGAGCCTACAAAGGTGTAGGACAAAGCAAGTGTAAAGCAAGGTGAATGCAGTCACCTAGTGAATCTAGTGATTCTAACACAATGGTAACCAATTCTTAATTGGATAAGAAGGTAGAAGAGCATGAAGAAGACAAT
Organism: Cupressus sempervirens; assembly: GCA_028749045.1. Lineage (NCBI taxonomy): Eukaryota > Viridiplantae > Streptophyta > Pinopsida > Cupressales > Cupressaceae > Cupressus > Cupressus sempervirens. The sequence continues at coordinate 647,916,301 of CM053787.1, forward strand.
AGGTCTTTGAGAGAAAGATTGGTACAAATAAAATGTTAAGTGAGGTCCAAGACACTATAGATAAAGTCAAGGACAAGATGGAGCAAAAAGAAGAGAAGGAGGATATAGAGAAAGACATTGAGTTGGAAGAAGAAACTCCAACACCAGACCTTGCTTTACCAGAAGAGCCTTTCTTGAAGGAAATCAAAGCAATAAATAGTAAAGCCTTGGAAGGCATTCCTCTATTCAGTGACAAGATGGATCCTAATCTCATCATGGATTGTATTGAAGGAATGGAGAACTATTTTGAATGTGATGGTGTCTCTAATACTCAGGAGGTAAAGGTGGCAAAGTCAAGGTTGAGGGATACTACTCTAACCTGGTGGAAATTTGTGCAAACAGAGAGGGAAAAAAAGGAAAAGGTCCTATTACTTCCTGGAAAGGAATGGTGGCTAAAATCAAATAAGCGTACATTCCTAAAGACTATGAAATATAGCTACATAGGAGGAGAAAAAAAGACATGGATGTGCCTTGTTATACAGAATAATTCCAAAAGCTATGGTTAAGGCCTAAAGTAGTGGAAGATGAAAGTATCCAGTTGGCAAGATATATAAATGGACTCAAATGGTCTATTCAAGAAGATTTAAGCCTTGTCACTCCTAAAATAGTTCACCAATGCTATCAAATGGACCAAAAGGTGGAAAAGAAAGGAAAAAGAAAGTAGGACCATACTTCCAAGAATAGAAGAAGAGGTAGAGATTCTAGAGGTGGTCAAAGAGGTGGTTCTAGTAGAGGTGGTGAATCAAGAAACCAAGGGGAAAGTAGACTCTTGGAAAAAAAGTTCTAAAATCAGCACAAGGGGATCTTTTGGTAGAGGAATAGGATCTCAAGGAAATAGAGGAATAGGAGTAGGAAGGAGCAACTCCTACTTTTCCACCATGAAGTGTTACCGATGTGGATAGCTTGGGCATCTTGCTTATAGGTGTCCTAATAAACCATCAACCTCTAATAATGAGAAGTGAGTGGCTTATGCTGAAGAAGATGGTGGCAGCTCAAGCACTAATGAAGTTAGTGAACTAGAATCATAAATGGGTGAGAACTTGATGATTAGGAAGGTACTCATAAGACAACTCAATTAGGGTGAACCTAAGTAGAGGAGGGCTCTTTTTAGAGTCAGGTGCAAGATTCAAAAAAATTTTTGCAAGATTATAGTGGATTTAGGATCTACATATAATATTATATTAGAGCTAGCAAAGAAACTGAAACTTACAAAGGTTCCCCATGCAAATTCCTACAAAGTGACTTGGTTGAATCAAGAGCGAAGTGTACTTGTTAATGAGAAAACATGGGTTGAGTTTTCTATTGTAGCCTATAAAGATAAAGTTCTTTGTGATGGCTTACCCATGGATGCATGTCATCTTCTATTGGGAAGACCATGGAAATTTGACAAGATCCATGTGGCCCCAAGACAAAGATCAAATACAAAAATGTTGGTGAAAAAACTTAATAATTGAATTTTGTGAGTCATTGTTTGAAGGTTGGTCTAAATAGTGCATAGTACATACCACCCCCATGATAGTAGGTTTGTTTGTATCTTTGTGATTCAAATTATAATTGATGAAAAAAAATTCCCCTACACATAGTTTTAATTGCACATACAAATACATGGTTTCCCTTGCATCTCTAAAATACCCAATTAGATTTATTAAGAGCTAACCCAAGTCATGTATTATTTGTAAAACCTATGATATTCCCTATTTATCTTGGCCTTCCATAATGTATTTAGCCAATATTTTACTTTTATTATTAGAATTTTGTTGTATATAATTTGCAAAGAGTGCATACCTATACATACTATTTTTATACCAAACAATATACATCCAACTTTTGTAATCATAACAAGGTCCAACATACTCCATCAATTTGATAAATTTTTTGTAAGAGACCTTTATGCCATCCATGAAAAATCTTTCCAAACCATGCAATGAAAATGATGCTATGTGATATATCTTCTTGTTAACACAAAAAAACATTTTTTATTAGAGGAAGTTCCTTGGATACCCATTGTTTCTATAGATGTTGGCACCTAAAGGGAACACCAAAGTCACCTTTGATTTCATCATCATAAGAACATGACCCCCGTTGAGAAAGGAAATATTTTATGTGTTTATTGAATTTCCTTCTCGTCTTTTAAGCTCTAGTTGATCTCCCAATTAGATACCCATGACATGTCTCACTTTTGTCTTCTATTCCTATATTTCCCTCACTTGAGGAAGACACATCTAAAAACTTACCATTTTCTAGTAGTTTCACTCCATCAAATGTGTGTGTGTGTGTGAGAGAGAGAGAGAGAGAGAGAGAGTTAATCTTACTATTCATAATTGTGTCAAATAACTATCTCTATACAATGTATTGAATTATATCTATTGATCCATGAGATTACACTGAGGGATGCTTGGGAAAGAGGATAAGGTTCCTACATATATAATACAAGTATCTCATGTTAGCTAAAATTACACAATACATATACTACAATGTGACCATGGTCACTAGAATACTTCTTGGTTTTTTTGATGTCAACTCTTCTAGTCTTTATGTTACATATCAAAACTTTCCTCTATAATTGTCACAGACTAATCAAAACAATTTTGCAAGTACATTAATAATCTTAGATCTAGCTATATATGGATCTTGAAATATTATTTATGAAATGATGTTTTCATATAAGGAATTTTGACCATTGCATTAAGGATATTAATTATGTGTTATTAAGTTTTGAAGGGTTTTGTATTTGAGAAGAGGAATTATGTAAATTAGGGTATGTTCCAAGATAAAGAAGACCAATGTTTGGTCATGATAAGTTGGTAGAATAAGAATGTATTTGAAAGAAACAAATTCTTCCTTGGATATCATTATATCTTTCTTTTAATAACTAATTATAAACTAAGTAAACCAATAACATGAATGATCATGAGCTCATAGACATAAATCAACAATGTAGGTACATCGATTAATGAAGACCATCAATGATGAAAAAACTACTTATGATGCAATGAGTATGACACTTCAACAATGACCCTTCCCATGACACTATTGTCTAAAACCTTTCTCATGATATAATGTGTTATGAGCTCTTCATCATTGGGATGAAACCTAAATCTAGGAGGCATTTATGCATACCCTAATCATGACTGTAACCAAAGTTAAGCACCTCAATTATTTGGATTACAAAGTTAGGTCACAATGGAACAAAAAGGAGTTTATGGGGATGTCACTAAGATCAATAAAGGATTATTTGAATTTCTAGCTACATGATCATATGATGTACATGAACACACCTAGGCCTAGTTATTATTTACAATCATAGTAGAGTTGGCCTTTGCACAATGCATTATTGTATAATCAATACTATTACTACTACTAACTGACCTAGCATCTTTTCAACCACTAATGTGGTTATTTGTAAGCCACTTCTACCACACTATGTATATGAGACACTTCCTTTTCCTTTTCTCTTTCTTTCTTATCCACTAAAAAGGATCACTCCAGAGACATAAATCACAAGGGCACAATAAGAGAAGAAATATATATTCACTCCTAAACCCTAAATGAATGTAAAAACTAGGCAGGGAGAATAAGCTATAATATAATCAATAAGAATTTAATGAATTTAAGTTTCCCTTCCATCCTCCAACTCAACAATTTCATTTTCAAATCACATAAGTTAGGTTTCAAGCAATTTCATTTTCAAATCACATAAACTTGAAGCAGTATAGATCCTTACCCATGTAGTGTCAATATTATGTTGGCTTGCAACATTGAGTGACACATACACATGCACATACACATACACATACACATACACATACACATACACATACACATACACATACACATACACATACACATACACATACACATACACATACACATACACATACACATACACATACACATACACATACACATACACATACACATACACATACACATACACATACACATACACATACATAGGCATATTAGAAACAAACCCCAAAAAAATTGTGAGACTACTATCTAAAACATTTCTAATGAGATAATGTGTTATGAACTCTTCATCAATGGGATAAAACCTAAATCTAGGAGGCAAGTGTGCATCACCCTTATCATGATTATAACCAAAGTAAAGTGCCTCCATTATTAAATTCTATCTCCAATCTACTCACAAAACACAAGAAAACAAAAAGATTGTTTCAACTGTCCTCTACTATATAGGTTAAGGTAACCTTTCCCAATTTTCTACTTAGCCTTTTGTAAAATTTGATATGTGGGTTGTGGGGAGATGTTGTATTGACTTATTAAATGGGTCTAAAGAGAGGTGGGAAAATGGGATGGGATGGGATGTGTGGAGAGACACATATCAAAGATGAATATGAATGAATCCTATCAACTAGTCTAAAATGGATTCACTCATCCTGGTGTGTACACATGTAACCAAAGCATCACCATAAACATGTTTTCTTAGTGTTAAAAGAGTATGTCTATATATCATTATCATTACATGAGGGGCATGGGAGGTTTTAATTTTAATTTTAATTTTTTTTGGAGGGGGGGGGCGCTATTAAAAGCTCCTCCTATGATGTATCTTAGAAGCTCGAGAGACAAATATCATTTCTGCATGCATATGTCTTGGCATTAATAGCAAAAAGTAAGCAAATGCAAAATTAGGTCATATGGGAAAATAAAGGATTTTATCGGGTTGTAGCTAAGATCGATAAAGGATTATTTGGAATGCTCACTACATATAAAGATGAGAGAGCAAAGAGCCTACACTCAAAACACTAGATCAAATTTGTGTACAAAAAGGAACTGTAGTGTTTAGTGTAGTGCCTGCCCCTAGTTTGCATTTTTGCTTTCACTACTGAACTCTTTTAGGCTAGTTTTATACTTGATGTTTAGTAGCATTACTTTCAGATTATCAAATATTGTTTCAGATTCAGTTGATTTATGATGAGATTACTTGGTACTCTATACTTCATGTATGCATGATGATTATTACAGTATTTTAGTTATTGATGATGATTAGTTAGAGGATTATCATATGTGTTCTCTTATGGATACTTACCTCAAACTGCATGTGTATGGTGTGCACGTATATTTTCTTTTTGTATGGCATTTCTGATCTGGTTAAGGAAGGGAGTCATAGTCACTTGCTAATCGGGATCTACAAGATGCACCACTTCCTGCCATTGCCTGTTTAGCTTAGAATACTGTGTTTGTACATGTGTGGATTTTATGTAGGTTGCAAGTACCAGGTATCAACTTCCCTAAATTGCCAGGATGAGTGTACCCTATCGCATTATCTCAATGGTAAGAGAGGGGAGATAAATTTGTAAGTCCAAATCCTAAACCTTTAAGCCATTTTCCTAGAAAATTAGGACAAGTATCTGAGGTGACTACCCTTCGAATGCGTCAAATGATGTTAATTCATGATTATAACCCTTTAGTTTGATTTTTGTATGTGTTTTGCTATTATGGGTTTTTGTATTTAATTTTATGAGTCTTTGGTGAATTTTCTATTAATTAAGTCTAATTAAAAGATTAAATTAATGATTTAATTTAATGAAAAATTATTATGATATTTTAATATTTAATTATATTTAAATAATTAGGAAATTAATTAAATAAAAAGAATTAAATTTGAAGATAAAATTTATAAGAATAAATTTAGAATGTGATAATATTTATTTAATTTAATAATAATATATTTAGAGTTCATTTTTAAATAAATGCTAAATATTATTATTATTTAAGTTAATAAACATTTTATCAATTAAGTTTCAAAAATAAATTAAAAAGTGAAAATATATTAATTTATTAAAAGTTGTTAGATTGCATGATGTATGCATGAGATTAAAATATAATAAATTAATTAAAAAGATAAAACAATTGAAATTAATAAAGATATTTTAATTGCATAAAGCACACATGAGATTAGAATTTAATTAATTAATTGAAAAGTGATGTCAAGTAAAAAAAGTAAAAAAAGTAATTTTATAATTTAATAAATGTGCATGGAGCAGATAAAGAAAAGTTAATAAAAGTTGAAGTCTGGTGGGCAAGCAGTTCTCTCGGGTGAACGCACAATTAGTGCCCTGATTTAAGGAGAGAACTCCATATCACAATTTAAGGGTTCATTTTCGAGAGACTATGAATTTTGGAAAAGGGAGGAATTTTCAGAAAGGGGAAGGTTTTGCGAGGAGGGATTTCTCTTCAATCTTCTTGGGCATAGCGATTAGCATCAGTGTCTAGGTAGACATTTCTGATTATTTGTACAATTTCCTTTCTTATCTTCTTCATGTCTGTGAAATGGTTATTTGAATGATTATCTCTATCGAATGTTTCAATATAGTGAATTTCTATTATGCATGTTAAATCTTCTGAATACGTAGGGATTGAAAGAAAAGAAAAAATCTAAAATGGGAAATTCGAATGGTTGATAGTAATTCTTCTATCAGATTATATTTGCAAATGATGTATATATATATATATATATATAAAATATAATATAATATAATAATAAATAAATATAAATTATTAAAACTTAATAATAATGGGGGGGTTTGTTTTAAGAAAGACAAAATTATTTTCAAAAGGTTATTGTTGGACAAATTTCATTTATTTAAAATATTATAAAAATAGTAATATTAATTTAATTGGGGAGGGCAAGTTTTACCCACCCCTACCCCCTTACCTTTTTACCCCCGCTGCCACGCTGGTACTATAGCAGACCTTATTGTTGACGTAGTAGGTACAATTGTTGATGCAACATACCCTACCGCAGTAGCAACAAAACTATTGTGATGGCCACACGACTTAATTAAAAAGCTAGCGGGCTTTAAAAACATATGCCCTTTTTTAATTATAATTTTAGTTATTATTTTATTAAAATTAAATTAAATTTAGTTTAATTTATTAAATATTAATTTTATTAAATTTAAATTATATTTAATTTAAATTATTAATTATTAATTATATTAAATTTAAGTTATAATTAATTTAAATTATTAATTATTAATTTTGTTAATAAATTTTATTAATAATTAATTAAATAATATTAATATAGTTTTGTATTTAAAATTAATAATTAATTTAATTAAATTTAGTTTAATTAAGGTTAATTAATAAAGAATGTTATAAAATGAAGTTTTAAATTTATTTAATTATTGTTTTTTTTTGATCGGTAATAAGATATATTTATTAATAATGAAAGAGAGTTACATATGCAGAGATAATATAATAACAATATCCACACGACCCCCTATACACCCAGCCTTTACATCCATCATCAACTAAAATAATATCTACACACCTATAGCCCTTTACAATGCTCTATGATCATAGACTGCTTTTACAATAATAAATGTAATGTTCACATCACACTCAAAATGCTTTCAAATGAAATAGTGTGTCAACCTTAAACATAACAGAGCCTTCTTGATTCAGATTAACTAATACAAATTGATCCCTCCATTTTAACAAAAATGGACCTTTAGAACAAAAAATAAGACTCCTCTTCGAAAACCCCTAGCCACCAGTCTCAATTAGAACCAAAAATGCAAAACTAGCCAGAAAAGACTTACTCATCCTTTGTGCATTCTTCTCTCCGAGTGCTTCTTCCTGGGGATGATCATATTCAAAGTTGCACCCCGTTTCTTCATGTTGTGATCCAAAATTACTACTTTAAGAGCATTCCAAGCTCCGTGTCGGTCATTGATATAAGCCTCTTGATCCTTAAAACCCCGAGGCCAATTCACAAATGGAAAAACACCCTTCTCTCTGTAGGGCCCATTTGCCGTTGCACCAAAAGCCATGACTGTTAGTGAACATGGAACACCACATAATTAACCACCTGTGGGTAGGGAAGCGTGTCGCATCACCCAACACTCTCTGCCTTCCTCTTCATCTTCATAGCCCTCACTAAAGTCAAATGCCCAACTTGGGTGTGCCCACTCTAGCATTGTCTCCATATTCGGGATAAGTGCCTCCTCATAAAATTTTTTCAACACCCAACTGATGATTTTCTCATGTTCTCCCACCTCTAAGCCCCATGCCATTGTCATGGCAACAATGTCCACTTGCATTTTCCATCTATGCTCAGCTTCATGGAAAAGTGGACCTAAGGTAGCTTGCAGAGCTTCCACCACTGCATCTGATGGACATATTAACATTTTCATTAGCCTCTGATCCGCTACCCTGCCAAAAAAGGCTTTTTGCTGTCTATGGGTTTTGAATGTGAAAGTTGGCTCCATTTGCACTTACTGCTATTAGTTAAAGCCAAGGTTAAACTACCCTTGCTAAAGGCGATTTACCCCTTAATAAACCTCTGCCTTACAACTTATTCATACATAATTTCCATGCCTTACAATAGCATTGATAAAAAACTATGATCACAATTTTATGAAGATTACACACGCTTCACCAGATTGTAAATCATATTGCCACACATCCTTTCTTCCATTAAATATTAATTGGCTTTGTTAATCTTATTGGCATGTGTGTTTAATAAATTGAAGAGTACACCTTGTTGATCATCTTTTTTAGTTCTGACTTGGTCATCATTCATCAATAAAGCACACTTCAATAACACCTCTGCCTCTTCATTACCCTCCCTCTTAATATGAGAAATTTTGAAATCTTCAAATTTCAATAGTTCTTGTTCAATGAGGTTCAAAATTGGTTGCAGGTGCCATGTGTTGATACTCAACTTTGCTATAGCTTGCACTGTGATCAGTGAATCCCCCTCTAAATGGAGCTTTTTAATCCCCTCCTTATTAGCCAATCAAACTACTAGCAAGGAAGCTTGGCATTCAACTATATTGTTCATTCCTTTATTGAGTTTTTTTTCTCCTGCCAAGAAGATGTGACCTTTGCTATCTCTAAAAACTATCTTGATACCTGAGTCCCCAGGATTGCCTTTAGCAGCTCCATCAAAATTAACTTTAACCCATCCATCCTGTGGTGCTTCCCAAATTGTCTCCCTAGCATTTCCTTTGCTATTTTTCATCACTAACACTCCTGAAGGAGATTTAAAATGAATCCTCGGCCAGGATATTTGCATTAAACTATCTTCTTTTATGAAAGGGATCTTCATTTCTTGCTTTCTTGTTGCTGCCACACTTAATGTTTCTTCTATTGCATTAATAATTTTGAATAAACATCTCCTTAGACATTCTTCCCCCCCCTAAATATCCTCCTATTCCTTTCCTTCCACAGCTCCCATATAATCAAAGAAGGAGTAGTAACCCATATACTTGATAAAGTTGACTTCTTTTCCATCCTTGACCAACCATCAAACACCTCCCTTAGTGTTTGGGCTCAGGGGCCTTGCCATCCCAATTTAAATTGAACTATATCCCAACATTTCTTTGCATAACAACATTGGATTAAAAGATGATCTATGGTTTCTTCATGCCTTTCACATAAAGAACATCTAGATGGGCCTGCAATACCTATTTTCCTTAATCTTTCTACAGTTAGAATCCTTCCTTTATAGGCTAGCCATGCAAAGGCTCCAGCTTTGGGTAGAACATCCTTATCCCAACACAAATCCTTAGAAAGGAATACTTATTTGATTCTGTTAATAAAAAATCCTAATTTGATCGAATAATTACCCGATAAGGACCCACACCAAATGAATTTATCCTTCCTATTACTAAGCATCACATTCCTTTCTTTAAAGATATTAACCATCCTCACTATCTGCTCTTCTGGTAACTCTTCCCTAGGCACATCCCTCCAGCTCCATTCTTTCCCAAACAAACCATCTTTTTCAATCATGTAATCTCTTACATAACTTCCCCATTTATCTTTGAAATAAGATTTTAGTTCATAGTTTTCCCTTGCTTCACCTAAAACTGCTAGCCCATTCCATGAATCATCCCAGAATTTTTCCTCCTTCCCATCATCTATCTGCCATGAAATATGTTTGGTGATCATCTCTCTACATGATAATATAAAGTTCCATACAGCTGAGCCTTTTGGAGGGTCCCATATTGTTAGAATTCTTTGCTCTTCTTTAGAATCTAGATATTTACCTTTCAGAATTCTAACCCAATATAAATGTGGATTTTCATATATTGCCCAAATTAATTTTTCTCCTAAGGCTTTGTTAATAAGATTCCAATCTCTCAATCTAGCTCCCCCTTTTGCCCTTGGGCGACATATTTTCTCCCATGTTAGAAGAGAGATTTTGTTGTCTTCATTTGCTCCATTCCACAAAAACTTTTTCATTTTACATTCTAGAATATGATTCACTTTTTTTTGGAATGTCAAGAAACATCATAGAAAAAATTGGTATAGCAGAAACAACTATTTGAAGCATTAGAATTCTACCATCCAACAATAACCATTTACCTTTCCAACCCTCCATTTTCTTTTGGCATTTTTGAATGAGTTTATCCCATAGGTCTATTTTGTTTCTTCCTTCAAAAAATGGGATACCAAAATATTTGTTTGGCATTAGCCCCATCTTTATATCCAAGATCTGACAAATTCTAATTTTCACACTCTGTGGGGTATTAAAGAAAAATATTTCAGACTTCTTCCAATTGATAAACTAACCTGATACCCTGCCATATAGCTCTAACATTCTTTTCATCACCTTTTCTTCCTCTATACCAACAACCCCTGCTAAAAAGTATCATCCACAAATTGTAAATGAGTAAGAGCCTCCACTATTTCTGTGATTTTAATCCCCTTTCAAAGGCCATCCTCCCGCTATTTGTGAATTAGTCAACCCAAAACTTCAGCCATAATAAATAATTTAAATGAATAATTTTTCTTGGAGTATTTTAGAAATTGATTTAAAATCAAATTGGGATAATCTTGCAAATCATTTAAAAATAAAATGGGTTAATGGTAAGGGTTAACTGTGAAACTTAATGCTTGGAAACATATATGAAAACTGGAAATCTTAAACCTTTAACCAAACCATTTGTTTTCAAATTAAACCAAAATATGAAACTTACACTTTGTATCTGTACATTTTCTATATTTGGGGTTTGGGATTGACTAGAGTGCTGGCTAGTTTAGGACGTTTACCAGAGGCTTGGGAGCTATATGTTTGTGATGTCATGTTGATATTTTGATCTTGATCTTTTTAACCCAACCATGGTAATGTGTTTAGTATGCTCTATGATATGTTTGTATTTACTGTTTGTTATTACTTTCCAATGTTTTTGTGTGACACTGAGGTGGATGTATGACCTACTCAACTTAACCATTTTTGATTCATCGATCAGTTATATTTGGGTTGCTTTCCAGTCACTTCGATAGGACTGAGGTGTTTGAATGATTTGTTCTTGATGATGTCATGTTATGACATAATCGACTTAACCATTTTTAAGTCTTCAATCAATTATATTTGAATTACTTTCTAGTCACTTTTATAGGGCTAAGGTGTTTGTTTCTTTGATCTTAATGATGTCATGTTATGGCATAATTGACTTGACCATTTTGGAGGCTTTGATCAATATTTTTGGGATGCTTTCCGGTTGCTCGTGGAGAACTGATGTGGTTATTATGATTTTTCTTTGATGCTTTCCAGTCACTTGTACAAGACTAAGGTGATTTTATATGATTATTGATTTGTTCTTTTATGAGCCTAGGGTAGGTAATCTATATGTAGTTTGAGAAGTGGCTTGCAATAGGGGTCGGGGCCCTAAGTGGTTCCCAGGGTAATCCATTGTAAGTTGTTTAATAAGTGAAAATGTTACACTAAATAGGATTAAAATGAATTTAATGAGAGTTTTTGTATGTTCTTTCCCATGCCTTGAGTGCTAGTATAAACTAGGATGGGAGTAGAGAGAATGCTTGGTTGTGACCTTGTATCCATAGTATGGTTGGTTAGTACGAGAGGATACTGGTGGCTGCATATGGATCACTAGGGGCCTAGGGTCTTGAGTGACTGCTAGGGTAACTGTAGCATGATTCATGCGATGACACTTGCCTGCTTACATAGCTGGTTTCCTATGTGTCTTTATGTGCATTTGGGAATTAGATGTCAATCGATCTTAGAACCTTTGAGTTAGGTTGCTTTTAGGATTTCCTGGACTTAGAGTGTACTTTTGATATGTGGTTTGATATCCTATTTGGGACTTGAGAATATCTCCTTAGTGCGATGGGAGTGGGCCATTTAGGTTCCATGCAGTCAGGTGGTAGTGCCTTTTCACTCTTACCATTGAGATCCATCCAATTGCTACTGTGGCTGGAGTTTCTTTGTCTACATTTCCTTCATTCTATCTTTGTATCATTATGATGGATGGTTAGATCTTATAGTGGATATTTATATCTTTTATGATGGATGGTTTAATTTATTGTATTTTATTTTGTATCATGGATCCGAGTAGGATGATGCATTCTATTTTTTATAAATGTATATTCTTTTAGCCTTTCATACCCTGTGACATGTATAGTGGATGATTGAGCATTCCAAATTTTATTGCCAAGTGGCATTTAGAAAAAAATTATATTATTTAAATGGACTTTGGACTTTTAATTATTGTTTCATATGGATGTGGTGTTGTTATACTTAGTATTAATTATATTTAAATGTGATTCAACATCTTGGGATCCTTATGGAATGTAACCTATTATGTATGCTTATAGATGATTGTATGTTATTGCTTCCACTACTTTATGTTTGATGTGTATGTTATTCTTTCTTGTTTTAAAAAAATGTTTGGCAAAATTAGTAAAACTTTAGGTTAATTCTTTTGGATCCCTTGGCAGGGCGTTACATCTAGTGCCAGGTCATTCATGAATGTTTACATTCTTACCCACCTTAGAAAACCCCCAACTATTTCTCATCAAATCCCAACTAGCTTTATAAATCAAAGTCAGACAAACTAGAATAAAAAGAATCATAAGTAGAATCAATAAATACCAAATGAATATAAGAATACCATGGGAATGGGTGTGCTGCATAGTTGGGCTAGGGGATCAAATTTGTAGTAAAAATTAGTGATGATAGGAAGTCATCCAAAAATGATTGGTGCCACAAATTATGCTACTAAAATTCCTCAAGGGTTACCATGTTCTTAGGGTGTAATTGATGGTATTTTTGTACAATTTTTGTGTAGTTTCAAGCATTCATTTTGAAATAAAATCAGGTTTTAAGCTAAGGCAATTTCATTTTCAAATCACCTAAATCAGGTTTCAAACGATTAAATTTTCAAATAAAAAATTAGGTTTCAAGAAATTTAATTTTGAAATCAAAGAAACTTGAGGCACTAGATGTCCTTACCCTAGAAATATCGATGATATGTCAACTTGCAACATTGAGTCACTGGGAATGAGAATTTTGTTCTCAAACATTGCATTTGAATAATACCCTTTCATGCACAGTCAACTGTGAAAATGATTTGGTGATTTGTCTTTATTTTTTGTAATTCTCCTTTTTGTTGGAAACTACAAATGAAACAATTGATATATTGTCATTGATGTCAAACCTTATGGTAAGATATAACATGCATTGAGTGCCATATTAATTGATTGATGAAGAGAATTTGAAAAAGATATAACTAGATGAACTAGTGATGTTGATGAGAAAAAGAGGTGTAAATATGATGAAACTAAAATAGGTACTTGATCAGTTAGTCTTTGACAAGATAATGTGTTGTTCAATCATTATATGAAGTAAAGAAGTCAGTTGAGTTGAAGTATGGAAGAGATGCTTTAAGAGAAGACAAGATGTTGAGGTGAACACAAGCTTGACCAAGTGATAGTTTCAAAAGGTCAATGTGTTGGAAATATAAGAGGAGTAACTAAGAGAGGAGGAGTGAGTCACTTACCACTAAAATAAATCTTGGATCCCTTAGATGTTAGTACAAAATAAACTCTGAAAAATTGAACTCTATTGATGCTAAAAAAACACACAGCAAAATGCTATAACTCAATAAATACTAAAAATGCTCAATAAATACTTAACATGAAAATATTAATATGTTATCTATGATTATTGTTATTTTAACTAAGTTGCAAATACATAAGAGAAATAGAACAAATGCATTTGACACCAAGATTTAACGTGGAAACCCAATTTGGGAAAAACCACCAATTGCAACTAGTTATTGATTTTCACTCTTTTGAAGTGAGCCCTATTAGGATCCAACCCTATTAAAGGTCACAAAACACACTATTAGGTATGACCCTATCAGAGGATTTAATCACCCTATTAGGAGTGGCCTTGTTAGAGGTCTTTGGACAATTCAATAGAAATGTCACCTTGTTAGAGGATTTATAAATAGCTAATAAACCAACTTTGTTAAGAGATTTAGGTCACTACTACAATGGTTAGAGAGTAACAATGAGATGACCTAATTTTAGATGCAACTGAATTGCTGATTATAGATCTCAATTCTAGCTTGTATACTTGATCCTTCTTGATTGAATATATCTTTTCAGCTCCACAAGGATATTCTTCTTATCCTTCTAATTTTCTTCCTCTTAGCATCATCAAATCTTCAATTATCTTCCATGCATTCACACTTTCTAAATCTCAACTTGACCTTATATTTATATCTATCATATTGTCAAGTCAGCTAGAATATAACTTAGAATAATTAATATTCACCTCCTTAGTCAACTAGAACTAAAAGACAATTCAATTGAACTTAATATGCCAAAATAAGAAAATCCTTCTTTAGCTAACCTTGCTTGGTAGATGGTAGACACTAACTTAGAAATCATTATCCCTATGTTAACCAAGTGAACTTAGTCAACACTGCATACTTACAAAGTTCTTTTGGTAATAAAGTGAGCTTGATTAACACTGGTTCCATCCAACATTTCCTTCATTAACTGAGTGAGCTTGATTAACATTCAATTTCCATAAAGTTTCCTTTGGCGCTTGAGTGAACTTGGCAGATACTATCTTATAAACTAGACAAACTATGGAACACTTGTTAGACATAGATAACTGTCTTCAATGCCTAAGTGAGCTCAACATATACTGACTGGTAATGATATGACATTTTGTTTAACATCAAAGACAATACACAATTAATTAATTGTATTCAACACAATGAAGGATTTAAAGAAGCATATTAAATAACTTAAGAGATAGGCAAGGAAATAGTATCAACCGAGTGTCAATTATGACCAAGAAAGATAAAGTTAATATGGAGTAGCAATCGAGCATAGTGAATACTGAGTGATCCTATAAAAGGTGAGCATTGGAGAGAACAATGTCGAACAAGAAATCCAATGATGACTAAGTAGAATAACACATTGATGATCAAGTGTCAGTAAAATAAAAAATTGTGAAAGAATCAAGTTTTGTTGCCAACATGGTTAAAATTTTGAGATGGTCAAAATGTGTAAAAGATAAGAATTGATGAGCTGGCATAATTAATGCAAGAATTGAGCTTGTTATGTGATCAAAGGAAAAAAAATGATAAGAAGTTTCTAGAAGTATCAAGAAAGTAGTAGAAGGAAAAAATGGTCATCAAATTCATTGAATCTAATCAAACCCTAAGATCTACGGTGATGTTTAAGAGGAAAAAGATCAAAGCTACCTATATAAGGAAGCATAAGAGATGTTTTGTTGAGGTTGGTTCATTGCTGATTAGTAATTTTGTAGAGAACCTATGAAGAACAGAGTAGAAAAGGAAAAGTGAGAAGATTGGTGTAATGTGATTGCTTGAAGGGTTTCCAAGAATAGCAGAGAAGGAGAACATGATAGAGGCTAGTTAATTAACTAATATGAGCCAAATGGAGATTTGAATTTGCAAAGTGAATTGTATCTTTACAGAACAAATGAGTTATTACTTTCTAACCATTATTTTAGTCAAAATCCTTTAATCAAGGTTGACCTATCAACCATTTGAAATTCTTTAATAAAGGTGACATTCTAATGAAATGATCAAAAGTCCTCTAACTAGGCCACTCCTAATAGGGTGATTAAATACTTTAATAGGGTCACATCTAATAATGTGCTTTGTAACCTTTAACAGATTTGGATCTTAACTGAGCTCACTTCATAAGAGTGAAAAGTTGGTAGCATGTTATTTTACAATTTTTTATTTTACTATTAGTTGACACATATACAAAATAGAGAGTTAAATAATTTTAAGTTGTTGATGAGTTGTTATATTGACCTAGTGGTTTAATGAGTTTTTTTAAGCTATTTGAAGTTAATAAAAGTTGAATTGATTCATCTAGACCAAAGGATAACTGATTCAAACCCCCTCTTCTAGTTATTTTAATCATTCTAATAATTTGTATTAGAACATTTGGTGCTTGTAAGAAATTCTACAAGGTACTCAAGTCAAAGATCAAGATGTACAAGAGAGGTGCCTAAATTTAACAAGGAGAACTTTCTAGCATGCAAATTATGATGAAATTGTATCTATCTAGAGTTGGAGACTCTGCAACACACTACCTATAAAATGAATGCATTGAAGCTCCTAGACCCATGACTATTGGAAAAATGAAGGAGAAGCATGAGCATAATAGAATAATGATAGATTTGGCATTTGCACTAAGTTATACTAAATTTGATGATGTGAAGGATTGCATTGCTACAAAGAAAATGTGGGATGAGTTGGCTCAAATCCATGGTGGAGACAAAAATGTGCTAAGAGATAAAGATAAAATCTTGAGAGGAAAGTTTGATGACATGAGGATGAAAGAAGGTGAAATTATTGTGTACTATCATGGAAGAATCAAGGAGGTTGCAAATACTAGTAGAGGTGCTAGAGGAATCATATCGAATGAAACTGTGATCAACAAGGTGTTAAGGACTTTACTCCCTATCCGTGAAATTAGAGTATCTCCAATTCAAGCACAAAGATGCACTCCTAGTAATGATCCATCCCTAGATAGTTTGATTGGTAGACTCACTACATCTGAGTTGTCAAATTTTGATAACTATTCATCTACTAGTGTTGAATGTGCTTTCAAGTCTCAACTAACCCTTGATGGATCTAAAAGAAATAAGAAGAGAAAGTATGTGGATAGTAATAGTGAATCAGATGATGATCTTGAAGCATTATTGGCAAGGAGACTACCAAGAAGAAGATGCAAATACAAAGGTAAACTTCCTATTATCTATTTAATATGCAACAAAGCTAGTCATATTGTAGCAAGGTGTTTTGACAAGGATGATAAGGAGGAAAGGAAAGAGAGATAATAAAAAAATAGAAGAGACATTAGAGACAATAGAGGTAACACAAACTATAATCTTGTTACATTACCGAAGAAGATGGTTCTGATAGTGATTATGATGAAAATGATGAAGAAGTTGAATATGTAGTAATGAAAGATGATTTTGATGAAGATGAGAAAACTACTTCAATCTATCAAGTGAGTAAGAATGAAAAATGGATAATTGATAAAGGTTTGTCACATCATATGGATGGTGACACAAGTAAGTTTGAAAAGCTAGAATATTATAATGGAAGGAGTGTTAAGTTTGAAAATGATGCACCATGTTATGTGAAAGGTAAAGGATCAATTAAACTAAATGATAAGATCAAATGTGAAAATACATATTGGGCTGATGGATTAAAATACAACGTGTTGAGTGTGGTACAATTGAAAAGCTCAAGCAAATGAGTTGAATTGCAAAACAAGAAGGTGTTGGAATTCTTTAGAATAATTGAGAGGGGGGGGGGGGGTGAATTAGTTATTCAAGGTCCAAAATTTCTTATTAATACCTTTTTCTTACTTTTAATGAATCCATATACTTTTCATCCATCCAATACTTAAATCAATCATATAAGAAAGTTACTGTAAATCAATATGCAATGACAAAACATCCAAAATCAACACATGACACAATGATTTACGTGGAAACCCAATTTGGGAAAAACCACCAGTAATATGCTACTTGATTTTCACTCTTTTGAAGTGATGCCCTGTTGAAAGCCTGCCCTATTAAAGGCTTACAACACATTGTTAAATGTGACCTTGTTAGAGGTTTTCACCAAACTATTAGGAATGGGCCTGGTTAAAGGTCTTTAGAACATTCACTTGGAATGCCACCCTGTTAAAGGATTTATCTAATGGCTATTAAACCAACCTAAGTCCATAGGATTTAAACTTACTGTTACAATTTCTAAAAAGTAACAATAATGGTCTTTTGATCTGATATAACTTACAACATACTTTGCAAATTTTAGATCACACTTTCAATTCAATCCTTATGCTTGGTTTCAATCACTTCAGCTCTGACTGCTTGTCTCCCTCTCAAGCTTCATCTCCTTGAGTCTTCTTACTAGTTCTACCAATGCAATCATCCTTGTGGTCATCTATTCAAACTGAGTTCTAGTGCTTTCTTCTCCTTAGCACATTCTACAACACTTCATGCTTTTATGCTCGATCACCTCTCTCTCACTATCCCCTTTTCTTCATTAACTTATGTCTTCTTAAATAGGAGTCTGATTTGCCTTTGCCACTCAATTCTCCCTATCCAATTTTAGGGCTTCAAAATGGGTTAGGTAGGATACAATGTATCTACCCCATATCTTGTTCTCTTCTAGAAACTTTGCTAGTTGTATCCTTAAAAGAAAAATGTTCTACATGGTGTTCTATGTCACCAGCTCATCATTCTTATCTTCCTTTTAATTCTCAAATTTCTAGATAACAACCTTGTCAGCTTAGATCTGGCAAATCTTTGATTTCCAAAATAATGCAGCAACTCGGCATTATTGAGTTACCAGTGCTCGGCACCTCTGTGTTACTCGACACCTATACCTGCTCGACACTTGGTTCTGCTCGACACTTAGTTCTTCTTGGCACTTGATTCTACTTGGCACTTGATTAACTTTGTGTCACTCAGCATCTGAAGTTTACTCGACATTAACTAGGAATTTGCTCAGCTCTTACTAGCTTGCTCGACTCTTTCTCTCTAATGATCTTAGTTTGAGCTTTACAAAAGACTTAGCTAAAACCTTAAATCTTTGATATGTTTTAGTGTGCCCATTCTTTGTATCTTATAGTATTCCATCAAATACACTTTTTCATCAATGGCTTAGCTGATCCTTGTACTTCATTACAACATCATAACTTCAACCTTTCTCTAGGTGTTCTAGTTACATCTTATTGATTGCCTCCTCCTTGACAATCAACTGATTGATAGTATTTGGATCACTAAAGTAATTGTCATTCCTGCAAGTAGCAAGTTTGACATCAATGAAAAAACAATGATTGAGGACATTCTTTACTAGTTCCATATATTATTCCAACAACTCTTCTTATGATCATTTCAATCATTTCCAACAGAAGGCACAAATATTTGATGCTACTGGTGAACTAATTAGAAGTGGAGAGCAAATAATAGGTAACTTTTTCTATCTAGACCTATCTGAAGATACTTGTCTATAAAAGAAAAGGTTATGACATAAAAATATTATGTCATGTGAAATTTGATAATTTGGTAAATATTAGTAAAATGAAAAGAGTAAGAGGGTTACCAAGATTAAGAAAACCTGATAAAGTGATGTGTAAACAATGTCAAATGGGTAAAATACCAAAGTCCAATTTTAAGAGCAAGACTTATTGTTCTGATGATATTTTGGGGTTGGTTCAAACTAATTTATGTGGTCATATTAGAGTGCAAAGATATTATGGTGAAAAATAATTTATTCTATTTGTTGACAACTTCTCTAGAATGACAACTCTAATGTTTTTAAAAGAAAAATATGATTCATTTTAAATGTTCAAGTGATATTTGACTAGAGTTGAGAAGGAAAGAGGAAATAGTTTGAAATATTTGAGATAAGATAGAGGTGGTGAACTCTCATCATATGATTTCAACATACTCTATAATGACGATATAATCAAGAGAAAAATGAGTGTACCAAGGACTCTATGATGTAGAGGGACTTAAAAATCCTTTAGAAAATCAAATACACAACTTTAGGCTTCACATGCATCCATGCAGATTTCATCAAATGCATCACAGTTTAATGAAATAAGGGTCAACACGAGGATGTTTCCCATTCAATTCTGTATTACAAGTTGGATTTCTTCCAACACAGTATGGGAGAATAATATAGAAATAAAAAAATGCATGAAACTAAAGAGGATCCTCCAATGGATGACAAGGAGCATTGGAGGATCTTTAGAAAACCTCCATGCAAAGGCCACTATCAAATTAAGAGAGAGTTCTGGCTAATAGGAAATGAAAAATAAGAAAATGCTAATCTATTAAGATCTGGATTTTAGCTTTCTTCCAAAATAAATATCTAAATATAAATAAAAAAATACATATAGAATACTAAACAATCACAACTATATAACACATTAAACTCCAAAAAATTACAGGAAAACTCAAGGACTTCATTCTATTCACTTTCTCTTAAAAATCTCTCCTAAAAAAATCTCTCTTCCACAATATGCACCCATTTCTCCTTTAAAAAAATCCTTCTATTGTAACTCCCAATAAGCCATCATAGCTTTCTTGTGATAGATATATTTTGAATGCTAATACATGATGCTTTAGGAATACTCATCATTTTCTTCATTTTAATTTTCCCATAAAACATTTTAAAAGACTTAAGACTTTTAACATACCCAAAATATATTTAAAAAAACTAAACTAATGTCCTAAGTGGATAATATTTGGTAGGCTTATAAGATTACCAACTAAACATTTCCACTACATGGTAAAAGACTTTTATTTTAAGAAAATAAAACTCTAAACTCTCACACACACTAACATTTTAAATTTCAGATTTTAAATTCAAATCTACCTAATATTTGCTTTGTGATCCTGTACCATACTCCCAAATTTCAAAAGTTTCCAAGTCCCTTGGAAAAACTTGCAAAACCAAATATTAGGAAAACATAGAGATGCCTTTAGCTTGACTTTTGGTTTGTACTTGTCCTCCATTAGAAAACTTGGCCTTTCTTGAACCTGTATCTTTTGAATTTTCTCTTTTTCCTTTATACCTTTGGTTTTTCCTCCATTGGTAAAATAAAAATAATTTTCTTCTCACTATGCATCCACTTCATCATATTCTCAATTTGTTTGGCTTCTATATACGCTTGTAACTTCATCACATTCTAAATTTTTATTATTGCTGCATACACTTGAATATGTATTCTAAATTTTATGTCCCACAAAAAATTTGTTACCCTGTCATAAACATATTCAGCCTCCTCTTCTTTTTCCATAACATCACTTGATATCTCTTCTTTGGAAACTTCTTCATACTGTGTCTCCATACTACCACCATGCCTTTTCCATTCTTCCATGATGGATACAAACTCTTCTCATAAATTAGATTCTTCTTTAGGACTTACTGCTACACATTCTTTATTTCCATCCTCATGCCATTCTTCTTGGCATTTCACTTTACCATATAATTTTAAGGCTTCATCATTTGTCTCCAAAATATCTTTCATAAGAGTACCTTCTAACATTGCACTCATCTCTATTTTCAAAGGACACATAACTTTATCACACTTAAATCTCATAGTACTTAAATCTCACAATTCACACCTATCATTATTGAGATTTCTTTTTCAACTTCACATACATTTGCACTCTTCATGGATGCCTTCTCTATAGTTTCATTATCCTCTACCAAAACTTCTTTCACTTCCACTTTCACTTCATCATGCATTGGGAATGCTAACCTATTAATAAGACCTAAACTTCTTGATCCCTTCAATGTTGCATATGTTGAAAATATAAGAGGAGTAATTGAGAGGGGAGGGGTGAATTGGTTACCACAAAAATAAATCTTAGATCTCTTAGATGTCAATACAAATTAAAACATAAACTCTGATTAAACTGTATTCTACTATTACTTGACAAACACACAAGTACTCAGTTGACATTAGAAAATACTGCAACTCGACAAGTACTGAGAATCAACTATAATTTGAAAATAACTAAATATACTGATCTTAATGTGATTAACCTTAAACTTAACTTAGTTGCATACACATAAAAGAAATAGTATAAACAAAAGTGACACCAAGATTTAATGTGGAAACCCAATTTGGGAAAAACCACCAATTGCAACTAGTTACTATTTTCACTCTTTTGAAGTGAGCCCTATTAGGAGCCAACCCTATTAAAGGTTACAAAGCACATTTTTATGTGTGGCCTTGTTAGAGGATTTAATCACCGTATTATGAGTGTCCTTGTTAGAGGTCTTTAGATACTTCAATCTAGAAATGCCACCTTGTTAGAGGATTTACAAATAGTTGTTAAGCCAACTCTGTTAAGAGATTTAGATCACTGCTACAATGTTTAGAGAGTAACAATGAGATGACCTAATTTTTGATGCAACTAAATTGCTGATTATGGATCTCAATTCTGGCTTGAATACTTGATCCTTCCTGATCAAATGTATCTTTGCAGGTCCACAAGGATATTCTACTTATCCTTCAAATTTTCTTCCTTTAAGCATCCTTTTAAATCTTCCATTCACTTCCACACATTCAATCCTCAACTTGACCTTATATTTATATCTTGCACATTGTCAAGTTGTCTTGAATATAACTTAGAATAATTAATATTCATCTCCTTAGTTAACTAGAACCAACAAACAAATCAATTGAACTCAATATGCCAAAATAAGAAAATCCTTTGTTAGATGAACTTGCTCAATAGACACTAACCAAAAAATATTTTCCTTCATTAACTAAGTGAGCTTGGTTGACACTAGTTTACATGCCAACTTTCTTTATCTCTCAAGTGAACTTGGTAGACACTTCTTTTTGCGAATTCTCTTTGGTAAGCGAGTGAGCTTAGTTAACACTCATTATCTTCCAACTTTCCTTTGTCTTCTGAGTGAACTTGGTAGACATTGACTTCTAAACTTGGCATACATAGGAATGCTTGGTAGACATAAGAAACTATCTTCATTTCCTGAGTGAGCTTCACGTACACTGACTGACAATGATATGGAATTTTGTGTAACATCAAAGATAATACACAATTAATCAATTGTTTTCAACAACATCATCCTTCAATAGAAATAACACTATCTTCTTTCCATCCTTGTTGATGGTATATGTGTTCTCTCTACAACTATACATCGTTAACCTATCATATTTCTATGCTCTTCCCAAAATTAAGTGATATTTAAAGACATAATATCACATTCAATGGTATCAAAATATGGTCCAATATTAAAAGAAACTTATGACTTTTTAAAGACATCAATCCACTGTTTATCTCCTAATCCATATGATCTATAAGGTAAATCATGAGGTACTCTTGGAAGATTCATTTTTTGAACCATTTCTAAGTTTATACTTTCAAAGGAACCACAACCAACTATAACTTTGCATACCTTGTTCTTGTACTTGCACTTTGTTCGAAATATAGAATGTCTTTGGCTATTGCTTTGTCTTTCTTCTTCGTCTTCTTCCATAGTGATGTAGAGCTACACTTTGGAAACCTTTTGTGGATATACTCATCTCAAAGGGTTGCTTCAAAGGCTCACACTCATCAATCTAGAAACCTTTAGAATTTGTACATTATATTCTGCTATAGGAACATACTTTGCTATAGGAACACATGACATAAACATACTCTATTATAATTTTCACTTCAAATAGTACTAGAAGAGGATCAAATGCTTCAAGAATAGATAACTAATATTCTTCTCACAAGTTTCAATCTTCTCGATCTTTCATTTTCTCTCAACAATCAAACATGTGTTCCTTTACTTTCTATTCTTCTGTCAAAACATGGCACACCATGTACAAAGGAAAAACTCTTCTCTTATTTCTATAGTTAAAATACTTTAAAATTATGTCATCTTTCTACTATAGAAACATAGAATGCTTTAGGAATGTAGGACATTAAAAAGAGGAAAAATATTTTTCCACAAAAATCTGCAATCTCATTGCTTCACTTATTTCCTTTAAGTAGTAGTAGTTTTGTCTTCATAGTAATAGGAATTTTGTTAAACACTTATGTCAAAACAAGTTGATGTTTCTCTTTGTGATAGACTTTCATTCAGTCATCTATAACTTTTGGACCCAACAATATTTCAGCAATCACTCTAGTGAAGTTCTACCAAATTTGATTTCCTCCAATAAATTCAACTCTCATCAAGATCCAATGATTAAAAATAATTTTAGAATATTTGTACCAAGACTTTTTTCTTTTAATTTTTCAATGCTCATTGATATTGTTTCACTCCTCTCCATATTTTATTAGCATGCATGCAAGTCATTTCAGTATCTTTCCCATTACTTGTACAAATTTCTTTCCAAATGGTAAACTTGAATGTCTTTCAATCACATTCCTTACTAATTCCATGAAAATGATGTAAGAAAAGACTTTCCAAAATGATGAAACATGTTGTTCAAAAAGGAAACTTCTATCCTCCATGCTAAAAGCCATATAAATCTATTGATAATGAAAAGGTTTACATAAAACTTGAAACCAATCTAATGCCAAAAGGGCATACTTCACCACAACCTACACAATATGAAACCTTGATGGAAATTTTTAATGATAAATGAGACATTAAAAAATCATAAATGGTCACAAAGCTTAGAAATACACATATGACATTGTTCTACTATCTTCCTGTAGCAACTGTGACAAGAAACCATGTAAAGAAGACAATTTTTGGAAATGGGTTTGTTTGACCCCTCAAATCATGGGATAATTTTTTTTGGAAAGAATGAAAGTTGTTAAAAATGTAATGAAATATCTACCCACCAATTTTTAGGTCCTCATGAAACCATTTATGTCTGTTACAAATTTTTCTTTTGACTGGAAATTTGGGAAACTAAAATCTGAATAGACCCATTTTACAAAATTGTGCATAACTTGCTCATTTCTTAATGAAAATGAATCAAAATTGAACCAAATGAAATTATATTCAACACTCTTTCCAAAATTATTTCATGGATATCATGGAAAGAATTTACACAAAAGAAGAAAAGACTATCCACTACACCACCCAAAATTAGGAAGCTTTAGATTTAAGGAATGTTGACATTCATGCAATAGTTTCAACTTCAGATATTTCTCTTTCAAATGATGTTGATTTACTTAATTTTATTCATACAAGTGATTTAGTAAAGAATTAGTCCACAATTCATTTTGAGCCCTTCTCCTTCAAAATTCACATACAAACATGTAACTCTATTCTTTCATGCATGGAGTGTCATACAACTACAAAATCAAATCACCTTCCCTTGCCCATATCTTGACAAGGATCTGATACCAAAAATGATGGAGAGGGACTTTAAAGACCTTTAGAAAATCAAATACACAACTTTAGGCTTCACATGGATGCATGCAGATTTCAAAAAATGCATATAAATTTAATGAAATGAGGGTCAACACATGGAGATGTTGCCCATTCAAATCTGCATTACAACTTGGCTTTCTTGCAACATAGTATGGAAAAATAGTGCATAAATAAAGAAATGCATGAAACTAAAGAGGATCCTCCGATGGATGACAATGACCATTGGAGGATCTTTAGAAAACCTCCATGCAAAGGTCACTCTCAAAAAAACAGAGAGTTTTGGTTGATAGGAAATGAAAAATAAGAAAATGCTAAGCTATTAAGATTTGATTTTCAGATTTCTTCCAAAAAAAGATCTAATTAAAAATAGAAAATGCATATAGAATACTACACAATCACAACCATGTAACACATTAAATTCCAAAAAATTATAGGAAAACTCAAGGACTTCATTCTATTCATTTTCTCTCAAAAATCTCTCCTAAAAAATCTCTCTTGCACAATATGCAGTCCTTTCTCCTTTTTAAAATCCGTCTATTGTAACTCCCAAGAAGCCATCATAAATTTCTTGTTACAATTATATTTTGAATGCCAATACATGATGCTTTAGGAATACTCATCATTTTCTTCATTTTTATTTTCCCATAAAACATTTTAAAAAACTTAAGACTTTTAACACATGCAAAAGATATTTAAAAAATTTTTCCTAGGTGGATAATGTTTGGTAGGCTTATAAGAATACCACCTAAACATTTCCACCACTTGAAAAATGAATTTTATTTTAAGAAAATAAAACTCTAAACACACACACACACACACACACACACACACACACACACACACACACACACACACACACACACACACACACACACACACACACACACACACACACACACACACACACTTCAAATTTCAGATTTTGAACTCAAATATGCTTGATATTTTCTTTGTGCTTCTGTATCACTCTTCCACATAATGGGATAGCTAAAATAAGGAATAGATGAATCATGAACTATGCAAGAACAATGATGATGAAGAATAATGTTTCACAAAAGTACTGAAGAGAAGTTGTAAGTACTATTGTTTATACACTGAACTGAGTTCAAGTCAAGAAAGGTACAAACACAACACCTTTTAAACTTTGGTATGAATATGCATCTAATGACAATTATTTCAAAGTTTTTGGAAGCAAGTGTTACATGTTGAAATATGCAAGGAAAGGAAAAAATTATGTAAAAAGTGATGAAGGTATATGTTGTCACTTAGGTTTGCACCCATGTCTAGAGCCTATGCATGAGGACAATCTAGTGAAACATGGAAACAACCTCCAAGCTATGGGACTTGAACTGTGAGGTTGAGTCTTCGGAGAAGGCCGGCTAATTCCTCTTACTATCAGGATGCACCTAGCTACTTTTGGAGAGAAAAAGGGAGAAGGAGAGCATGAAAGAAAATCTATCTAATCTAATCTAAAGAGGTGATGCACCAAAATAGAGTGTTTAGACCAAACTCTTCCCATATATGCACTATTGAACCAGAATGAAACTAAGGATATACACATTCAGACTTGCTTTAACCTAATGATCACATGCAGATTAGAAAACCAAGATGAATGACACAAGGAAAGAGAGATTCACTTATATTATCATTCATAGGCCAAGGAGATACAATCATGCAGATTATAGATCTCTACAAAACACCAGTAAGAGGCAAAGAATTCTTGCACTTTCATACCAATGGCTGAAGGAGATAAGACAAAAAATCATGTAGTCCAGAGGCACAGGGAATTTTACATTGAAATTGCAGAGGCAGAGAAAAGTCAGAGAAGGATCGACCTGACAAAAATGCACAAAATTTTCCTTTATAGTTCAAGCATAACTGAGATTTTCCCTCCAAAACTATCCCACAACCACTGCCATCAAGGCTCTACCAAGAGCAATCATGGGGATCTAAGGAAATCTGATCTAAGTATAGCTTTAGGTACCATGAAATTTGACTGTTAACTAAAACAGGGCCTTGAGAAGACAGAGGTGGTGCCATTGATTATCCTGATCAGGTAGATGGATTGGATAGGAGGTGGAGTGTTCTTCCTTGTCTCGCATTCACTTTTGGTAGTTGGAATCGATCATGAAGATTAGATTCATGAAAAACCCTTGATTTCCCTCGTTTCTATCTTGTGAATCAGCAAGGTCAGCAAATAGACCTATCTCGGCACTAGGATGAGCCACGTGGACCAATAGTCTTTTATCCTTTTGCCACCCTGCAAAGTCTCCTCGAGTTGACTATGTCTTTCATTACTAACCGTGTCACCTTGCAAACCCTAATCGTGATAGTCACATTAACTGCTAGCTGCATCTAACTATTACTACCTTAACTGGACCCACTGAGACATGTGTCAGCAATTTTCTATCTCACTATGCATATCTTTTGAGCACCTTCCCATAGTGAGATATCAAGGACCATTGATCTGCCACCATCTGACAGCCCTAAAAGTACAAAAAAATCTATTAGGTAGCCCTACATTTTGTAGCTTGCAAGGAAATAGGACCCACAATCCATGTGTCGCTAAGTCGCTAACTCGCTATACCTAAACAACGTGCATCTTCCCATAGCAAGTTAGCGAGGACCATAGATCCATGCTGATTTGACGATAGTGAAAGACTCGCCAAAATACTGTGCCATATCTTAATACTTCTGGGCCCACAAACTAACTTAGCACAACCTGGTACACACCTCAACACAATCACCATGTCCACCTTGGCATCCCTTCCTAATCCTGCCATGTTTTTCATTTTCAAGTCGATCACTAACTCGCTACTAGAGAAACCAACAAACTTCTTGGTAGCGACTTAGCGAGCCCTAATGGGTCATCAAAAAATTGGGTGATGTCACATCAAAAATGGACCCACCTACCATGAATTTCATGATGCCTCACTATCTCGCTAATGGTGAGATGTATAGTTTTTCTGATAGCGAGGTAGTGAGTGCCGGTGGCTTTATCCAAACTTGACGCCAGAGAAACAAATCGAACCACCTCTACCAAACTGGGCCCATTGATCCACATGGAAAACACTCACTATCTTGCTATGGGTAATGTTCTTTTAGCTTTCCATAGTGATATAGCACCTACCATGGATTTCCCTCAAATCTGACGATGATTAATGAAATCTCACGACTGCACACTGAGCTGACTGGGTGGACCAATGAAATATTGCCACCATTGTACTATGACCCACCTGAAAATTGCCAATAAGGATGAGTTGTAACACCACTTTGGAGAAAGGTGGGCCCATTACATCGCCTGTGCCATGCGTCACCAAGGCGCTATGTCGCTATGGTTCAAATTCTCATAGCTTTCCATAGCGAGATAGTGCCCATCGTCGATCTAGACTGATCTGACAGTGAGCAAGATTGATCTGACCTACCAATAGAAACTGGCCACGTGCCAACCTATCTGAAAACCCTCGTTTGTAGCCAACCAAGTGAAGTAGGACCCACATTCCACATAGTCATAACTTAACTAATGAAAATATTGATCAACTATCAACGTGTGTTCTTGTCACTGATATCCAATGGGGTATACTTGGGACCCACCTGCCATGTGACTGGTAGGCGCTATGTCACTAACACAAAATAATGTGCATCTTTTTATAGCGACAAAGCGCCGACTATTGATCTGGGGAAGATCTAATGATCGTGAACTTGCGAGCCCACAAAAACATTAAAATACATAGGGAAGAAATATCGTGAGGTTTAGTATTTAATTTTTTTGGTATTCTTGGGGATGTTTTAAAATAACATTAAACAGGGAAGTGACCGTTGGGTAGACAGTATTTGAATTCAAATTTTGGCGAGGGTGCAAAAATAAGAAACATTTTTGGTGACTCACAGGGGATGTGAGCCTGCTATGCATATGACCAGTGGCCTGAAGCATCCATTGGGCTATAGAGTTGTAAAAAAAAATGTAGATTATGAGCACAAAAAAACCCTAACCCTACCTCTGAGAGGAAAACCTAGAAACCTCTATCTCTGCAATTGGAACTAGAGATCAAAACCTCCTTTCACAACCTTCAAAATTTCAAACTTGCTGTCTCATGGAGACAAATCTTGTGCTCATGCACTTCTTGGAAAAGCAGGGAACAAACTAAAAACAAAGAACTACTCTAATATGTACAAATATTTACAAAGAGAGGGGTCAAACAAATCCATTGACTGGTTTATTGAAATAGCTGCCTTTTCTCACCAATTGATTTCTTGTTCCATGCAAAAGGGCAGCCAAATGGATCAGCAGGTATGACAAGCACACTGCTACATGAAACACCTCCTTCCCAATGCTAAAAATAGTGAAGCTTTCCAACACTATGGTGTTACTTTGTGGAGCAAAACATACCTGCTCCTCTTTGTAATATTCTTCCTCATGCTCTGGAGTGAGCATGACTAGGGGCAACTTGCTAATTTTTTGCAGAGCTAGATACCTTATGGGGTACCCTCTTGATGGTGTAGGGCCAGAGGAATCATCCTTGACCACTTTATTATGTTCTACAATGGTAGTCTTCAACTAGTTTGGAAGTGGCTCGTCCTCTTGATTTTTTTCCACATCTTGTTCATGCTACCCATGAACCACTTCCTTTGGATCTACTGGTATGGTGTGATCTCCCACATCATAGAGGGTTGTCTACTATAGCAAAATATCCTCTTCCTTCTCAACTTGTAGTAGATCCTCATTCACTGGCAAGGGCTCAAAAGCCATGACTTGTTCCTCAAGGGGAGGAACAACCTTATTATCTCCTTCTTCTTCCTCAAAAAAATAGGAAGCTCTTCAAATAAGAGGATTGGGTCCTCTTCCTTTGGCTTAGAAACCTCCTCTTTGTTCTCCTTAGCAGACTGCAACTCCTCACATGGAATCTTTGTGGGTTTGGTTTCACTCTCCCAAAACTCTGTATTTGAACCATCAAAAGTCCATACAACCGACCCAACTAGAAATAACCTAATAGTGATAGGTTTGGGAGGTTCATGACTAGTCCAACGCTCTCTTATAGGGGATGGAGGGGCTACAATAGTAGGCTCTTTTAAGAGAGGGGGCTTCCTAAAGCTTGGGATGATATATTTGGGAGAAGGGAGGGTATTTACCTCCTTGGTTTGAAAATGAGCTAATTGGAGCCTCATTTCCTCCTCTCTTGTTGCAAAAACTTGCCTATGAAGGTTCTCCTCAAAATGTCTCTATTTCAACCTCTCTTCTTCCTCATGTTGGAGGTAGGCATGGTAGGGCATCTCCTCCTGCTATCTCTCAAGTTCTTGTTGCCTTGCAACCTCATCAAGCTACCCATCCATCTCCTCAAGTTGTCTATCCCAGGCCAATAACTGCTCATCTTGTTCATCTACCTTCCTATCCCATGAATTCATCTTTCTTTGGAATCCCAAAAATATATCTTTAAGTTCTTCAATTAAGAATGTTGGGACTAATGGAGTAGAAGCAGGCAGAGGGTCAAAATTTTGAGTAGCTTGGCTATAAACAACTTGGGGTGGAGTTTGAAATTGGCAATATGAGGGCTAAGGAATAAAATTTTCATGCTATGGGGGAGAATAATGACTATTCCTATGAAATGAATCCATAACAAAGTTTTCATAAAAGCTTTACATACCAGCACCGTTTTTGCTTGAAACTAGTAGATATGCACTAGAGTTTCCATGGTGTTTGATTGAATGCCTCCAAAGGCTGGTAACACTAAGAATAACACCCAAATTCTTAGTGTATTAGGATCAACTGGCTAACCAGTGGACTTTAAATCTTTTGACTAGTGTCCCACCGGGCTTGCCAAAAATTGTTGTCACTTAGGTTTGCACCCTTGTCCAAAGCCTATGCATGAGAAAAACCTAGTGAAACATGGAAACAACCTCCAAGCTGTGGGACTTGAACTGTGATGTTGAGTCTCTAGAGAAGGCCGGCTTCCTCTTACTATCAGGATGCACCTAACTACTCTTGGAGAGGAAAAGGGAGAAGGAGAGCATGAAATAAAATCTACCTAATCTAATCTAAAGAGGTGATGCACCAAAATAGAGTGTTTGGACCAAACTCTGCCCATATATGCACTATTGAACCAGAATGAAACTAAGGATATACACATTAAGACTTGCTTTAATCTAATGATCACATGCAGATCAGAAAACCAAGATGAATGACACAAGGAAAGAAATATTTGCTTATATTATCATTCATAGGCCAAGGAGATACAGTAATGTAGATTATAGATCTCTACAAAACACTAGTAAGAGGCAAAGAATTCTTGCACTTTCATACCAATGGCTGAAGGAGATAAGACAAAAAATCATGTAGTTTAGAGGCACAGGGAATTTTACACTAAAATTGCCGAGCAACAATAGAGAAAAGTCAGAGAAGGATCAACCTGACAAAAATGCACAAAAATTGCCTTTATAGTTCAGGCATAACTAAGATTTTCCCTCCAAAACTATCCTGCAACCATCGCCATCAAGGCTCTACCAAGAATAATCATGGGGATCTGAGGAAATCTGATCTAAGTATAGCTTTAGGTACCATGAAATCTGACTATTAACTAAAATAGGGCCTTGAGAAGACAGAGGTGACACCATTGATTGTCTTGATCAGGTAGATGGATTAGATCGGAGGTGGAGTGTTCTTCCTTGTCTCACATTCACTTCTGGTGGTTGGAATCCATCATGAAGATCAGATTCGTGCAAAACCCTTGATTTCCCCCATTTTTGTCTCGTGAATCAGCAAGGTTAGCAAATCAACCCATCTCGGCACCAAGATGAGCCACGTGGACCAATAGTCTTTTATCCTTTTGCCACCCCAAAAAGTCTCCCTAAGTTGACCATGTCTTTCATTACTAACTGCGCCACCTTGCAAACCCTGACCGCGACGGTCACATTAACTGTCGATCACATCTAACCATTACTGCCTTAACTGGACCCACTGAGACACATGTCAGCGAGTCACTATCTCACTATGCATATCTTTTGAGCACCTTCCCATAGCGAGATAGTGAGGACCATCGATCTGCCACCATTTGATGGCCTTGAAAGTACAAAAAAATCTATCAAGTAGCCCTATGTTTTGTAGCTCACAAGGAAACAAGACCCACAATCCATGTGTCACTAGGTCGCTAACTCGCTATACCTAAACAATGTACATCTTCCCATAGCGAGTTAGCAAGGACCATAGATCCATGCTGATCTGACGATAGTGAAAGACTCACCAAAATATTGTGCCATCTCTTAATACTTTTGGGCCCATGAACCAACTCAGCACAACATGGTACACACCTCAACACAATCACCATGTCCACCCTAGCATCCCTTTCCTAACCCTGCCATGTTTTTCGTTTTTAGGTCGGTCGCTAACTCACTACTGGAGAAAACCAAAAACTTCCTGATAGCAACTTAGTGAGCCCCGACAGGTCATTAAAAAATTGGGTGATGTCACATCAAAAATGGAACCACCTACCATGAATTTCACGATGCCTCACTATCTCTCTAACGGTGAGATGTATAGTGTTTCTGATAGCGAGGTAGCAAGTGCCGGTGGCTTTATCCAAACTTGGCGCCAAAGAAACAAATCAAACCACCTTTGCCAAATTGAACCTGCTGATCCATATGGCAAACACTTGCTATCTCACTATGGGTAATGTTCTTGCAGCTTTCCATAGCGATATAGGACCTACTATGGATTTCCCTCAGATCTGACGATGATTAACGAAATTGCATGACCGCACACTTAGCTGATTGGGTAGACCAATGAAATATCACCATCATTGTACTATGACCCACCTAAAAATTGCCAACAAGGATGAGTCGTAATGCCACTTTGGAGAAAGGCAGGCCCATTACGTCACCTGTGCCATGCATCGCCAAGGCGCTATGTCGCTATGGTTAAAATTCTCGTAGCTTTCCAAAGTGAGATAGCACCCATCATTAATCTAGACTGATCTAATGGTGAGAAAGATGGATCTAACCTACCGATAGAAATTGGCCAAGTGCCAACCTATCTGACAACCCTCGTTTGCAGCCCACCAAGTGAAGTAGGACCCACATTCCACATAGTCATACCTTAACCAATGAAAAGATTGATCAACTACCAACGTGTCTAACAAATTCTCGTCACTGATATCCAATGGGCATACTTGGGACCCACCTACCACGCAGTCGGTAGGCACTATGTTGCTAACGCAAAATAATGTACATCTTTTCATAGCAACAAAGCACCAACCGTTGATGTGGGGAAGATCTGATGATCGTGAACTTACGGGCCTGCAGAAACATTAAAATGCACTGGGAAGAAATATTGTAAGGTTTAGCATTTAATTTTTTTGATATTCTTGGGGATTTTTTAAAATAACATTAAATAGGGAAGTGACCATTGGGCTGGCAGTATTTGAATTCAAATTTTGGCAGTGGCGCAAAAATAAGCAACAGTATATTTCTATGTTATTCCACTAAAAGAAAGGCTTACAAATGTTTGAATTTTAACACTAACAAAATTGTAGAAAGTGCAAATGTTAGAGTTGATGAATTTGAAAAAAAAAATGAAGAGGGATGTGAGAAGGAACTTGAAGATTACAAAAAGTCTATCTAAATATATAAATGTGAACCTAGTACCATACCTAAACTAAAGAAGGAGGCTATTGAGAATCAACAACCATGAATTGCTGAGGTTTAGAAGAAAATTTCTACCAAGCATTAGTAGACTGTCAAGCATCAAGCTATAGGAGTTGAGTCACATATTGAAGAAGTCAAACTTCAGAATGAAGAAGTTGAACACTAGATAGACAATACTAAGTTGTAGTTAGAGACAATTGAAGAAGCTAAACAAGATGAACCAAGTGAGCTACAACAAGAAGAGAAAAGACCTAAACCTATCTTAAAAAATAATGTAAGGAATCATACACAACACCAAATCATTGGAGACAAAGATTCTAGAGTCATGAAAATAAGGAAGCTAAAGAATGATACATGTTTATTATGTGATGTTGAACCTAAATAAGTTAAAGAGGCTTTGGAGAATGAAGATTGGATTAAGGCAATGGATGCAGAAATTGATCTGATAGAGAAGAGCAAGACATGAACATTGGTACCTGGACTAAAGGATAAGAATGTGATCAGAACCAAGTGGTTTTTTGGAAATAAGATGAATGAAAAAAGGGGAAATCATAAGCAAAAAATAAAAATTAGTTTGTAATAGATATGCACAAGAAGAAGGAGTTGATTATGGATAAATTGTTTCCCTTGTTGCAAGATTGGAAGAAGTGATAAATTTTCTTGCATATGATGCTTACAAAGGATTAAAAGTATACCAAATGGAGATCAACTCTACATTTCTAAATGGAATCTTGGAGGAATAATTCTATGTTAAACAATCTGAAGGATTTGTTGATTCTAGAAAGAGGAATACAATATGTAAGTTACACAAAGCATTATATGATTTGAAGCAAGCCCCTAGAGAATGGTATGAAAGGTTACACACATATTTGGTGAAAATTGATTTTGCAAGAACTAATGACAATATAAATCTATACTTGAAAAGTGAATCTAAAAGCAACATATTGCTAGTAAATTTTTTTGTTAATGATATCATATTTGGAGGACAAGATCTAACGTGCAAGACATTTTCTAATGAGATGAAGAAGGAAATTGAGATGTCAATTTTTGGTGAGATCAAATTCTTTTTTGGTTTGCAAGTTTATTAGATGAAGAAAGGTATTTATATTACACAATCAAAGTATATCAAGGAGATATTGAAGACTTTTGGAATGGAAGACTCTAGACTAGTTGGAACACCTATGGTGATTGGACATAAAATTTCAAATAATGATGAATCTATTGAGGTGAATCAAACATTGTATAGGTAAATGATTAGAAAATTAAAATATGTTGTACATAGAAGACCTGATATTGCATTAGTTTTCTTATTGTTACTAGTTTTTCTACTAATCCTAGAGAAAATCATATGATGGAAGTGAAAAGAATCTTGAGATATCTAAAAGAAATAAATAACTATGAATTATGGTATAAAAAGAGTGACAAATTTGAACTGAAACTTTACATAGATGTTGATTGGGAAGGAAACATTGATGATAAAAAGAGTACAAGTGGAGGTGATTTCTTTCTAGGAAGGAGATTGATTTCATGGAAAACCAAGAAGAACAAATGTATTTCTCAATCCACAACAGAGGTTGAATATGTTGCAGAAACAATTAATTATCCAAACATTGTGTAGATCAAGGAATTGTTGAAAGGTATGAAGGAAGAGATCATTGAACCTATATTTATATATTGTGATAATAAAAGTTCTATAAACATATCTAATAATACTATGATGTATATGAAGACAAAGCACTTTGCTATCAAGTATCATTACTTGAGAGAGTTGGTATAAGATAAAGAAGTGAGAATGAAATATGTAAACAAAAAGGAGAAAATAGATGATATATTCACAAAGGTATTACCAAAGGATGCTTATGAGTATCTAAGAGGTAAGCTAGGGGTCATCCCTTAATATGAAGAAAACTAATTTGAGATGCAACATTGCATCAAATATTATGATAACAATATCTTACACATTGATGTAGGAGGTCACACTTTAGGAGTTGCCTAAATTTGCGAAAATAAAAAAAATAGCACTATGAGTAGATGGAGCTATACAAAGTCATGAAGAAAGATGAAAGATGGAGTGATATTTCTATATTAGTCAGTATAGTGACATGATGATGATGTGCAAGAAAGAATGGAAGATGATGTCTTCGAAATTGTTGTCAAAGTTGGAGATAATATATATAGAGTTACCATTAATATAAAGAGGGAGAGAATATATTAAAAAGTTATCATCCTATACTATAATCAATGTGGGAGAATATGACTAGAGGTGTTTCCATCCAACAAATTAAATCACAAGAAGAGATGTGACAAGAGGGAGCCAATATAGTTGGTAATAATTTAGGCATCAAGATTGAAAAATATACAATTGGTATAATAGAGGGTGAAGTGTAAGTGAGTGCAAGGATGATAATCAGAATGAAACTAAGGATATTAATATCCTTAGTGTCAAGTCAAGTGATGTCTTTTGCATTCACATGGTAACTTGAGGTGTTGCCGTCAATGCCAAAAAAAGATATTTTTGAAAACTACAATTGGAATAATTGCTATATTGCCATTGATTTCAAAAATTATGGTAAGACATTTTCTAACATGATTTGAGTTCCATATCCATTGATTTATGAAGATGATTTGAAAAAGAGATAACTAGATGAACTGGTGATGCTAATAAGAAAAAGAGGTGTAAATATGATAGAATTTCAATGAGCATTAGAACAGTTATTCTTTAACAAGATAATGTGTTGTTTAATAATTATATGAAGTAGAGAAGGAAATTGAGTTGAGGTGTGGAAGAGATTCTTGAAGATAAGACAATATGTTGAGTAGAACATAAGCTTAACCGAGTGACAATTTCACTAGGTCAATGAAGGATTTGAAGCATAAGATTTAATGACCTTAAGAGATAGCCATGAAAATAGTATCAGCTAGGTGTTAGTTATGGTCAAGGAAGAGAAAGATAATATGGAGTAGCAATCAAACACAATGAAGTTTGAGTGATTTTAGTGAAAGCCAAGCATTAGAGAGAATAATAATGACTGAGAAATCTAGTGATGACTGAGCATAAGAACACAATGATGATTGAGTGTTAGCAAAATAAAAATTTGTGAAGGAATCAAGTTTTGAGGTTTACACGGTTGAAATTGTGAGATGATAAAATGCATGAAAGATAAGAATTGATGAGATGAAGTATTTAATACAAGAATTGATTTTTTTATGTAATAAAAGGAAAGGATTTGAAGAGAAGTTTCGAGAAGTATCAAGAAAGGAGTAGAAACACAAAATGGTGATCAGATTCATTGAATCCCTAAGATCTATGGTGATGTTTAGGTGAAAAAATATCAAAGATACCTATTTAAGGAGGAATAAGAGATGTTTGATGAGGTTGGTTCATTGTTGATTGGAAATTTTGTGGAGAACCTATGAAGAACATTGTAGCAAAGGAAAAGTGAGAAGGTTGGTGTAATTTGATTTCTTAAAGGGTTGTCAAGAAAATCAGATAAGGAGAACATGATGGAGGCTAGTTAATGAACAACATGAGTTAAGTGGAGGTTTGAATTTGTAAAGTGAGTATCTTTATAGATCAAACATGTTGTTACTTTCTAACCATTGTGGTAGTCAAAATCCTTTAATCAAGGTGACATTCTAATGGAATGATCCAAAGTCCTCTAACCAAACTACTCCTAATAAGGTGATTAAATCCTTTAATAGGGTCACACCTAATAATGTGTTTTATAACCTTTAATAGGGTTGGCTCTTAACCAAGCTTATTTCAAAAGAGTGAAAAGTTGGTAGCATGTTACTAGTCAAGTGGAGATCTGAATTTGTAAAGTGAGTATCTTTATAGATCAAACATGTTGTTACTTTCTAACCATTATGGTAGTCAAAGTCCTTTAATCAAGGCAACATTCTAATGGAATGATCCAAAGTCTTCTAACCAAACCACTCCTAATAGGGTGATTAAATCCTTTAACAGGGTTACACCTAATAGTGTGTTTTATAACCTTTAATAGGGTTGGCTCTTAACCAAGCTTACTTCAAAAGAGTGAAAAGTTGGTAGCATGTTACTAGTTGTTTTTCCCAAATTGTCTTTCCACATTAATTCTAGCATCATTTACTTGTGTACATGTTATGTTATGTATGCTATTTTATAGTTGTTTATTTTACTATTAGTTGACACATATATAGAACAAAGAGTTAAAGAATATTAAGTTGATAATGATTTGTTATATTGACCAAGTGGTTTAATGAGTTTGTTTAAGCTGTTTGAAGCTAGTAAAGTTGAATTGGTACATCTGGACATGAGGATAACTAATTTACCCTCTCTCTTAGTTATTCTAATCATTGTAATATTTTATCATCTAAAATATGATGGTCATAACTTATGTTTTTAAAATTGTGATGACTTCGCGGTGCATTTGAAAAAAAAACATGATTTTCACATAATGTGCCTCGTCTGGTGAAAAGTAACATAGAAAAATAGGGCTAAATGCAATAGTGTTTGATAGGGTCTTAATCAAACTCACTTTAGAAAGTGAAAATATTTTAGGGACTAGTACCTAGTGGTGTTTACCCTAATTAGGTTTCCGTGTTAAAACTACTGGTATTAATATGTTTATAGATGTTTTGTTTTTTATTTTCTTTTACATGTAATTTTTTTAATAATTTCTGTAAGTTGATTAATGAAGCTGATACTCAATATTAGAAGTTAGTTTATTTGTTTACTATTTGATGAGATACTATGTTTACTAAAATGATTACTAATAAGAATAATATTTTATAAGTGTTGTGAATTTAAATAAAAGTGGAAGGATCTCCAACCTTGTGTAATACTTATAAAGGGGCATCTTAAATATGCCTCTGAGATAATAGAAGAAACTCTCAGTGAGTTAAGGAAGAAATTAATTGATTGTGATAATCAATGATTGTTTAAAGATATTGACATCCACATTGACATTCATCAAGGATGACCAACAAGGTTGAGATGAAGAGAGGGTATTAATATCAAATTATTAGTGAGTTATACCTGTAAGATAAGAGAAGATATCAAAAAAAAAATAAAACAATTGATGAACTTAAACGAATAATAATAGACTGAATCATCTCATGGTTATCAAAGGGTACTACTCGTGTTGTCAATTTGAATAGTAGGTTTAGTGGCATGCATTCTGTTGCAATCACTAGAGGTCATGGATTCTAGAAGTTGGATAGATGGGTTGATGGAATGGGCTCCATATCCTAGCTAGTTTCCTAGTAAATACCCTAACACTAGGATTCTAAGTGGTAGGACATGAGTTTCCCATGCCTAATCTTGGCTAGGGAGGACCTTTTTTAGTTGAGTTTGTGTGGGAATACATAAGGCTCCATAGTTCAAAGGTTAAATGCCAGAAAATGCTTCTCATCTCCACTAGATGCCAAGACTAGTACAAGACAAGATCAAGATTTGTATGCTTAAGCCTTTGCAATTATCAACATTATTTTTTTAGATGTTATTGAAGTTGAGTTAATTAGGAAATTATCATGTGATGGTTGTAGATATTTTCTTCAATATTGATCAATTGAAGTTATTAGAAAATGATCTCTCTCACTCTCTCCATTAAGTAATGGTTAGTTAGGCTGGAATTATGTATATTACATTTGTTGGTTTAATTCTCCTTCAATTTTTGGTTAAGATAGTTTAGTTAATCTATCATAACCATAAATATCTTTCATATGAACATTTAAAATATATGTTATAACTACCTTTACATGCTCATGAATATGAAAAAGTAACTATGATCATTGATATGAGATGTTACATATGGTATCTGAGCCCTGGGTTCAACAGTGAACCTTGGGCTCATCATTATCTTCCAAGAAACTAAAAAATTTAATGTTAACTGGGACAAGATAAAAACTCAATTTACTCCTCAAAAGAAACCCCACTATCATGTATTCTTGTCTTTTACTAAGAACATGCCAAAATATGATTAATCCCAAACTTGGAGTTAATGAGACTCTAGCCCACACCTTGCTCCAAATCAAGAAAGAAAGAGTCAGGTGGACTCCTGCTAGGAGGAAAAATATGAGAACCCAAATTATAAAAACTTGGAATGCTAAAAAATTTGATTGGAAAATGATTTATCACAAATCTTGTAAAGGATAGGATAATTATAAGGGATAAAATAGTTAGGATTCCTTGGGATAAGGTGTCCTATTTCCTTAAAGAGCTATGTTCAATTTATGTTACATAAGTGAATGCTTTATAAAGTAAGATGGGAAATCACACCAAAAATCATCAAGGATAGCTTAGAAGGGATGGGATGAGTGGTGTAGTCCATATGAATTGGACAAATGGACAAATAAACAAAATTAGGAAGATGAATCAAAGCTACAAAAATTAACATAATTTTCAATCTAACCAATTTTTCAAGTTGAGAATTGGGTGATCAGGCACATATCATCTTATTAAATAACCTGGATAGGGTAGGTTTAGTGGTGATTGTTGTTTCTATTATCAGTAGAGGTTAGGATAACTCATACTTAGATGGATGGACTATTGAGAGGACCTGGAATCTAGCTGACTGTGTTGTTGACAACTCTAACAGTAGGATGCTCAAGTGGT
This sequence comes from Cupressus sempervirens, assembly GCA_028749045.1. Taxonomy (NCBI): domain Eukaryota; kingdom Viridiplantae; phylum Streptophyta; class Pinopsida; order Cupressales; family Cupressaceae; genus Cupressus; species Cupressus sempervirens. The sequence continues at coordinate 647,956,732 of CM053787.1, forward strand.
AGGATGAGATGGTGTACACATTCCTTATTCTATGTAGGGTAGGGCCATTCTTAGTAGAGAATGAATGGTTATTACACTAGGTCTAAATGCCTAGACTTGTATAATACAAACCAATTTGTACTTATCTTGATGTGGTGTGATCAAAACCTTCTTAGTAATCAATTATTTATTTTAGTTGCATGTTTATCTCAATTTCTACATCATACTTTATACAATTACATTCCAGTTCATATAAAATAGTAGCTAAGGTTTTTCAATTAGATATTATTTTACATATGACCCAATTGTTATAAAATGATCAAACTAAGTTTTTATACACGTAGGTGCATAAATTGGAACACATTATACATAGTAATTAATATTGAACAAGATATAAGATATGAGCTAGTGTTATGAGAAGCAATTTATTAATCTTAATAGAAATATGAAATTTGTGGAAAGTAAATATATATGAACCTTTTTATGATATTACTTATACATGGATGATTATACATGAGACATTTCATGAAACATGTTTCTTAGCAAAGAACAAATATTATGAACTTGATTGTGGATAAACAAGGGAAGCTAACCACCCTATGGTTGGGATTTATATAGGAAGAATCCAAAAGAAATGTAAAGTTTTGTGGAAAGATTGGACCTAGGGTATGAACCACAATTGGAAGGTTTATGGATAGAATATACAAGCATCTAGACTACACTCCCATTTCTTAGCAAAGAACAATTATTATGAGCTTTATTGTAGATAAATGAGGGAAGCTAACCAAACTATGGTTGGGATTTATATAGGAAGAATCCCAAGGAAATGTAAAGTTTTTTGGAAATATTAGACCTAGTGTATGAGCCACAATTGGAAGTTTTGTGGATAGAACATACACGCATCTAGAAGAAACTCCTATCTCAAGATTTGCATGTGGAGGTGTAGTCTGATGTCTTAGGAGATTGGGATGAAGATAGTGTGGTATTATGAACTCAAAGGTCATGATTGGATGTATTATGATTAGGGTTTACTTTAGTGGTAAATATTTTTCAAATGGATAATCTCACTCATCAAGGACCCTAAATTTGGCAATTTTTTTGGCACTTTTTGAGTGGTGCCATTGCCCGCAATTTATGAAAATTGGGTCGCATGCTTTGACCAATCACTAATAATGATACATAATCATTTTTATTTTGACAATGACTTCACTAGTGGAATCTAATATTTCTACATGATAAATTAAATATTTTTGCCCACAATTTCTGAGTCATGTCTTAATTGATGGTCACATTCGCCAATGTATGGTAAAACTTTAAGTTGTGTTATATGTAAAGTACATATATTTGACAAGTGTCTCTATTCTAGAGAATTTCTTTCGAAATTTTTATCCTTCTAATCTTAGGCCTGAAATAGATTATACTATGGATAAGTGTCATTATTTTGGAAACTTTCTCTAAAACTTGTTGTAATTTAACTCTTTAGCTCGAAATGGGATTTAGATCATTAATTTAGGATCATCTAATGGTAATTGAATAGGGTCATTGTATCTTGGATGATACGAATTTATGGTTTCTATATATTTTAACTTTTGGTCATGATTTTCTAAAATAATTAAAGATTCACTACGATTTTACAAAATTATCATACAATGGGAAACAAATCGCATACAAAATTAATTTTTTCCCCCTAAAATAATGTTTGATTTGCCACAATTTTAAACATTTTTCCAAAGGGGGGTTTCTTAAAGTTATCCCTAATTATCATCTTCCATAATGTATTATGGTTATACTTTTGGATGCATTGTTATAGATGTATATCACACATGGTGTATTGACTGCATATAGTAATGAATTATCATGATGTAGTGGGATGCATATGTTTATATTTAACATACTTGTATTACATTGATATATTAATCATATTAAGATGAAGGAATCAAAGGACTTATATTTTTTTCAATTTGATATATATTTCTATCATGAAATGATTTTAAAAATTCTATGGATATATTATTATGATAGGATGGCCATGAGGGCAATAGGCCACATGAATGGGAAAAGTGGATTCCCAATCCTTTACAAGTGATCATTCCTAGATGATCTAATTTCTAGAGAGAACCCTATGCTAGATGGTATATATGAATAATTTTTATTTTTATTTTCGCTCATGATCAAGATGTGATTAAAAATGGGTTAAAAAATTATAAGTTTAAAGGAAAAATGTTGACTCTCGATATTAAATTGAAATGTTATCTTCTTAAGCTATTGATGTTTTGAAAGAGCTAAAATTATAGTGAGTGTACATGTATGAGTGTGAAAAGAAGTCTATATGAAGTATCTACTAGTGGATTCAAATCAATCTAATACCAAGGTATGGTAGATATGAACAAGTATGTGTGTGTTATCATATGATCTTAAGGTTGTATGCAATTTAATTTTAAAATATCATCTACAAAGGAAATATTTGATTTGATATAGTATTTGATATTTGATTGGTTTACGATATGCCATGGACCGATGTTTTGGTGTTGTTCCTATAAAATATTTAGTGTTTTAAATTTCAAAGTTCATCGAGGACGATAAAACACAAGGGGGAGAGTATGTTAAATCATCTATTTTGCTCAATTTTAAATATTCTTTATAGTCATTAAGACTTCATGCAAACTTGAGTTGATTGGTGAAAATTAGTTGTTCATTATGGTTTCATGTGAAATTGAAGTATTGGTTATTCATTATGATTTCATAGGAATAAGAAATATTGGTTAATCATTTTGATGTCATGTGAGTTAGAAATGGTTAATTGACATAGGTATTTGATTTCATTAAAATACCATGGTAATTTTCTTTTATAGAAGATGTGATGAAGGGGGGAAGTATTGCTAGAAAAGGAAATGGCATGAGGGCACCACCTATCATGAGATAATAAGTATGGATCCTAAGCCACCTTGGTCAAGAAAAACTAGACTAGGAAATCAACGGTATACCAAGTAATCACCATGATATATAATTAAACAATAAAAATTAATTATTAAGAATAAAAACAAACTAAGAGATAATTATTTCCTTTATAATTTAGACGATCTCAAAACTTCATCTTGTGTTAGACATGTCTTAATATAATGATACTATGGTACCTATATGTACCTACACATGCATATACATACACATGTATATATGTGTAAATTTAAATAAGATGTACAAGAATATATACACCTATTTAAAATTTCATATACACAAGATATATACATTTAGAGTACTATATATATATATATATATCTTTGTGTGTGTGTGTGTATGTGTACATACCTATACAGGTATAGGTAGATACATGATGGTGTCCTTATATTAGCACATGAGATTTAAGAAATTATTATTTTTAACCTTGTCAAATGTTTTAATATTATTAAATCATATTATCAGCCTTCTATATTCTTTTTCAAGTGGTCTATTTGTTATATTTATCATATATCTTATTACCCTTTGGATGACCCTTGAGTGTAACTCATGATGTTTCCACCCTTCTTTATCTTTCTCATAACTGAGCATGATCACAAGATCAAAAAGACAATCTTTTTTATGTGATTCATTATATATATCAGTGGGGGCATTCAAATATGCTAGTTTTTGGTGATTTCTTTTACCATTTTGCAGACTTCATTCATATTCCCATGCTCCATATTTGCAATAGCATTTTCATAATACTTAACTTTATGATGTAGGAGCATCATGGGTGTAAGAGCAATCTTGCATCACCCAAAGATATTTCATTTTTAGTCTTTTCTATTTAGTAAGGACTGGTAGACAGGGTGGTTACTATTTATGGGAACTTGCTATTTTTATTAGGTTTGTCATATGAGCTCAAAATATTCTCATTTTCTACAAGAAGGTTCATTCCAGAGTTGTAAGCCTACCATAAATATCTCATTTCTCAAACTTAAGTATCAGAGAAGTTATTGCATATTTTTGGTGGAAAAATTTGTAGTAAAATCTTCTGGCTCATAGTTGGAGGCCTTAGAGTTCTCAGTGAGGTTTGAAAACCCAACAAAAGGGTGCTTGTGCAGTTCCAAGCCTATAGATCAATAGTTGGCATTTCTGAAAAGTCGTTATAATAGCCAATTAGAGCAACAGTTTGAGAGTTATGGCCTTTACAAGTTGGGCTACCAAAATTTCTAAAATAATTTATCATAGATGTATTTGGCTGACTCTATGTGTTTTGTTAGGGTTTTGGCCCTAGGTATTAAGTTTGAGCATCTAGAACCTTCCTGGGTGTCATAAAATTGCCTATTTAAGAAAAGCTCGAACATTGTCTAGGACAACTCTGGGTGGTAGTTTGTAGCTTAGTCTTGTAGATTACTATAATGAAGACACCCATATGGGTTAGCATGTTGTACTTGTGAATTCTATAATTCCACATTTGTGACACAAATAAGAAGTCAATATTTTGTTCTCGCATTTGTTGTTGTTTCTTTGTTTCTATTATGAGTTTATGGTTTTAAGGGGAGCACCCTTAATCACTTTAATTTTCACATGAAGTCTTGTGCTCCATATTTACAATATAATTTTCCATACCACATAAGCTTTGTACTACAAATTGCACATTCAGTGATGTGTTCCACATTGGAAAAAAGTCATGCTAGGCATTCTAGTTTTTTTTAACACTTGAGGGTGATGATACCTCTATTAGATCAAGCATTCTTTCTATGTTTTTTTTTCCACCATTTTTTTTATATTAAAAAGAATCTAAAAATTCTAGATTGGAATTTTGAAAGAAACATTGTTATTATAAAGAGAGCTAGACAGACTAGCTCCTAATTAAAAGCCATGTTTACATAAATATATTTACATAAACATGCATAAGGATCAAAGTTATCTATTTCATATTGTTATGATTGTTCTTTTTGAACTTAATTAAAATTGGAAGTTTCTCCAACCCCATACAATACTTATATAGGGGCATCTTCAGTATGCCTTCGAGATAAGAAAAGACATTCTTAGTGAGTTAAGGAAACTAATATGTAATAACATGAAATCATTATGTAAATATTTGTCACTAGCCTAGACTAGACAAAAAGTAATTAAGTGTAATAAACAATGATTGTTCAAGGATATAGAAAACTACACTAAGATTCATTGAGGATGATCAAAAGGTTCAAGATAAAGAGTGGGGACTGATATCAAATGATTAGTGGGTTATACCTACAAGATAAGAGTACAAATTAGTAAATAATAATAATAATTGATAAACTTAAACACATAATTATAGACTAGGTCATCTCATGGTAATAAAAGGGTACTACTCTCGTTATCAATTTGAATGGTAGGTTTGGTGACATGATTTCTACTGTGATCAGTAGAAGTTAGAGTTACTAGCAATTGGATAGATGGGTTGATGGAATGGATTCCATAGCCTAGTTGGATTCCTAGCCAACACTCTAACACCAAGATGCTTATTGATAGGATAGGGGTGTCCCTTCCCTAATCTTGGGTAGGGAAGGCCTTTCTTGGTTGAGATTGTGTGAGGATATTTAAGGTTCTAGGATTGGGAGCTTAAGCCCTTGACAATGCTTCTCCTCTCCACCAGATGCTATGACTGATAGGAGAAAGGGTCAACATATGCATTCTTAAGCCTTCACAATTGTTAGTATTATTATTTTATATGTTATTCATGTTCAGTTAATTATGAAACTATCATGTGATGGTTGCAAATATTTTATTCAATATTGATCAGTTGAACTTAATAGAAAATGATCTCTCTATTTCCAATAAGTAATGGTTAGTTAGGATGATAGTTATACATACATACATACATACATACATACATACATACATATATATATATATACATACATATATATATACATACATATATATATATACATACATACATACAATATATATATATATATATATATGTATGTATGTATGTATGTATGTATGTATGTATGTATGTATACACACACACACACACACACACACACACACACACACACACACACACATGTTGAATGCTCTTTCAATTGTTGATTAAGATAATTCAGTTAATATATCATAACCATAAATCTCTTTCATACAAGTATGTAAAAATAGATGTTATAATTGCCTTCTCATGCTCATGAATATGAAAAAGTAACTATTATCAATGATATGATAGTTATTAGCTAAGACTAGAAAAAATAGGATGTTATAGAGGATGATAGATTTTCCCCCTTCTCATTTTTCTAAAAAAACTATTTGGGCCAATTCTAATGTAAGAAAATATTAATTTTTTTTTTTTTAGGGTTGATCTTCCTCAAGAGTAATTACTAACTTTCTAGAACCTTCTTGGATAGTGAAAAATTGCCTACATAAATAAAGCTTGTAGGGTTGTCTAGGATAATTTTGGGTAGTCATTGGTGGCTCTACCTTACAAAAAATTGAAAGGAAAATTCCCATGTGGCTTTTCATATTTTATTTTTGAAATTTTTAATTCTATACTTTTGGAGATAATAAGAATCTCATTTTCTATTCTTGGAAATTGTTTTTGTTTCTCTATTTTTGTTATGTATTTGTAGTATTAAGGGGAGAACCTTTCATCAATTGGTATGAGAGAGGGAGTTCCCAAGTGTGTAGAAATATGGACGAGTATGAGGAATTTTTCACTAGGATCATGGTTGTGGTTTGAGAGATACGCATTAAAATTCATCCACAAAGGGAATTTGGTAGAAGAGCTAGGGGTGTGATACTCGAGGGTTTTTATAGCCCTCTAGAGACAAGTTCAAGCATTGCAAGAGGAGATTTTTAGAGGATCAAATACTATGATAAGAGTTTAAAGTGAGCATGAATTCAAAAAAGAAGGAAATGATGAACAAGGAGTAGAATAAGCTAGAAAACTTGAGGAAGAAAGGCTTTTTAGGGCCATTTCCAAGATTAGGAAAAGACTCAAGATTAAAGTCCCCAATTTTCTGGAAAATCTTAACCCAAAGGTCAAGTTTGAAAATTCTCAATTAAAGGATTAAACACATAATTAGCAGTAAGGAAACTTGCAACAAAAATATATAATTGTTTCCACATAACCCATAATAGATCTGAAATAAATATGCAATTAAAATCTACATGCAAGAGAATAGAAAACATACCCACAAAAATGTGACAAAAGATATACCTTGTGAAACCCTCATTGAAGGAAAAACCCAACCTCCAAAAGAATCCATCACCATGTATTATTTAGCAAAAAATCTATTGCAATACAACCATGGAAGGCTTTAAAGCCATATCCACAACCAAGCAATCCATGTGAACAAGCATGAATCCACAAATCCCATCCCATGCTTTTAACCTTCACAAATGTTCCCTTGGCTAACCTATCAAGTTTTTTTCCACTCAACTATTGCCTTTTTGCCTTTTTCCCTTGTCACTACAACTACCCTTGTGGCTACTTATATAGTAGAAAGTCCCAAAAAACCACCAAGTGGTATTACATAAACCATGTTCTACTTAATCCATTGATCCCACATTTAATATTGGACATTTAATTCTTTTCCCCAATATTAAATAATTACATCAAATATTATCACAATGTTACAATACAAATCATCATGTATATCCTATGGGAATCATTACATGTTGCATGTTCATCTAGGTGGTCATAGGTGCAAAATTACATAGTAAAATAAAATAATACAATATAAAAATATTATGCAATGTGTGCAACACCCACTATCTCAACAATCTCCCACTTGTCGTATACATTACATAGGGTCAATTTGTAGTGACATAAATGAATAAGGAAATAATCTATCCTAGTACATCTATCATTACAGATCAAAGTACACCATGCACTCCATCCTGGTACCTACAACAAAATCAAAGTATCCAACTTCTCATACATGAATGATGCCACCTCCTATTATTCCACTACTACTAGACATACATAGAAGTCATCCAAAGAGAAAGCCACCCAACCTATTACATTAGAAGATCATAAAATCCCATACAAACTAAAATGTCAAGCATAAACACCTAATCCAAAGGTAATCACATATATCTATAGCTATCAAAAATATCTATAGCTAAAATAGCACCCACAACAATTGCCAACCATCTAACTATCCATACCTCCAAAGGTATACCAAGTGGATCTCACATCATCAACATATCCAATCTATAACTAACAATCACAAGCCTCAAAAGAAACCTGCTACATATATACCAAGAAGCTGCCACTACAAAAGAAAATATCAAATTTCTAACCGATCCACTCACAACATCTCAAAGAAGTGAATCCATGTAGCATCAAGGACATCCACAACACATAAAACAATATCCTTCAAGAACAACTCTCATAACAAGTCTTTAACACTCTCTCAAGTTCTCCACAACCAACAAAGGAAAGAGATAAAGGAATAACCATGTCATCTCTCACATGACATACATGAACACAAACCAATGATCACAATCTCTAACCAATATCAAATCCAATGTAAGTGAAACTAAACATCCAAGAAGATAACCAAGACCAAAGAGAAACCATGCAACCCATAACTTGTATCATGTCCTTCTACACACACCTCTAGATGTAAACTATGAAAGTATTATCTCCTCCATAAAATCCCAAAGAAGAAGCCACAACAACACCCAAACCATACCATATAACTAATAATGGATATAAGCCTCTCACAAGAAGATCAAACTCATAAACCATTCCTAAACCAAGGAATAACCATTCCTAATCCAAGGAATATGTGCTGGCATATGGATAGGTAAATGTGGTAGTGTTGTCATTTATGGAAACATATATATTTTGGTATTTTATTATGAAATTAGTGATAGAAAATTCTTGCATAGTTTGTAGTAGAATAGAGATACTTTTTGTATGTATGGATGAAAAAGTTTGAGTTAGCTCTTGCATAGTTGAGGAATGAAAGATCACAGTGTCATGATGACGTATGTCAGTGCGAAGGTCTATAGAAAATATGACATTAGTTATAGAGGAATTATTAGTATAGGTAATTAACATAGAAGAATAGAGAACCTCAGTAAATTGAATTGTATAGCTTAAGGATTCATGTTGGTAACAAAATAATTAATTAATCATGATGAGCCAACATCTTAGATATTAACCCCAAAGTTAATTTATAATTAGCCAAGCATGTGGAAGATATAATGCTAATTGATCAAGAATTTTGTTAGATTACAAGGTATATGTAAAGATCATATCTTGCACAAATAAAGTGAAGTGAACTATTGTGAAGAATTTTATATGATATGTGAGATTTGTATAATGTGAGATCTGGTGGATGATCATATGATTCAAAAAGTACAATAGTGAGACACTATTGTATGTATATCTATTCTTGTGAAGGAACTTATTTATATATTACATGTTAGGGTAGTGGGATCTTCTTGCATACATTGTTTTGGATCTACCAACTCCTAATAGGGTTGAGGCTTTTAATAGGGCCTATTACTCTAACAAGGACTCAAGATACTATATGTGTTTGATAGACTCATAACAAGGTCCATATCCTTAACAAGATTCTTTTGTTTAGTGGATTATCTTGTGGGTATCATCCCCACTAGGGTTTTTCCTTGGCTAGGGTTTCCCTACTTAACAAATAATGGTGTTATGAGTTCTCTATGTGTATGGTTTTATTTACTATTCAACATTGTTTCTACTTTATTATGCAAATTATAAAGTAATTAATAATATCTTATTGTGGTCAAAAGTTTGTAGAATACTGATTCACCCCTCTCTTAGTATTATCTATTTATAACAATTGGTATTAGGGAAAAGTTACTTAGAAGAGGCTTAAAAACTTGAGTAAGATCCCTATGGCTATCAAATAGTTGAAGAGAAACCTTTAAGAAGCTCTTGAGAAAATTGATCTTGTTACTAAAGAAAGAGATAACCTAAAAGATAGGTATGAGGATTCAAAAGTTTACATTGGAAAACTCACAAACAAGATTGATGATTTGAGATCTAGAAAGGAATCAAAAGAGAATACTAGTGAAAATAATGAAGTAGGAACCCTCAAGAAAGAAAATGAGATCCTAAAACATGAATTAAAAATTGTTGAACTTAACTTGAGTCTTAAGAAAGATGATCGAAAAATTGAACCTGATATAAAATCTGAAAAATGTAGATCTAAGATCCCAATTGATTCAAGTAACATCTAACTAGATTCTATTAAGATAGAGCATGCAAGATTAGAAAAGTACAACACTATTGTGAAAGGAGAATTTACACAAGTTAAATAATAGTTAGAGAAGCTTTGTTCTAGTAGTGAGAAAATTGATTAACAATTATTTCATTAAATATCTTCTGATGATAAGATAGGCCTTGGATATTTTATTGGATAAAAGTAAGCCAAGAAAACTAGAGTTAGGAAAAAACTTGATCTAGTTGTTGAGTCCCCTAAAGAAATTGATTTGAGTAAGATTGACTCAAGCACACCTACCGAAGTACCTAAAGAAGCTAAACAAGTTAATCTTCTTGAGAATCATGTGTTGGAACAATTGATTAATTGTGTATTGTCTTTGATGTTACAAAAAATATCATATCATTTCCACTTAGTGTATGGAAAGCTCACTTGGGTATTGAAGATTGTTTTCTATGTCTACCGAGCATTCTGGCATTTTCCTAGTTGATGTAGGTGCACCCTAGGTTGCATTGCTATCTTGCATGTTTTTGGGTTTTTCCTAGTTTTACTAAGTTGCATTATCTTGCACTATGATCTTTTCATAGTTTCTAAGCATTGGAGACACACTAGGTAACCTTGTCCTATGTGCGCAAAGAGATTGGATTATCATGTTAAGGTTTGAGCCGATTTACCTTGCTTCCAGAACTGTGTTTTTTTGGTTTTTGGGTACCTATTGTAGGCCATGTAACTTATTTTGTGCAATGATTTAGAGGATATTTTTTTTGAAAATTGAAGTGGACCTAGAGTAATCCCTTTTAGCAAAGGCACAAGTACTAATTCCTTATAATTTGAGAGATATGGTAATTCTCCTAGAGTATCAATTTCTGATAGTTTGTGCGACAGGTTTCTATGCATGACTTTTGGAATGGATGCACACTTATCCTTGGTGAATAAAACTTTTAACCTTTGAGGGGTTGTAGATGACCTAAATTAATACCCTCAATTCAAAGCACAAGTTCTAATTCAATGGGAACTCAGACATATCATGATTTTTCTTGGATATCAATTTTTGGACATTTAATTGCTGTTGCAGGCTGACTTGTGGCTCTTCAAGTATTTAATTTTAGTTTTTAGAATTTTGGGCTGAATTATGGCTTATATTAGTATAATTAGGGTTCTTGGGTAGAGTCTTAAGAAAAATTTAAGATAATTTAGATAGAGGATGATAGGATGATGGAAATCTAGACTTGAAGCTAGATCTTGGATTTGAATGTATTTTGTATCTAGCCGTAACCTAGAAGGCCTTATAGCTGGGCATGTATGATGATATTTTCATGAATAAATAAATAATATTATTCTCTCTCTATGATGATATTCTCTTTTGTGTTTTTTTTCATTGTGTTAACTCTCACATGGTGGTTTGGGTAGCTAAGTGTGCCAATTGGCCTTAGTTACTCCTAACCTCCCTACGTCAGGTGGTATAAGAGCGCGAGCTTCATTCTTGTGATAATTTAATCATGTAGAACCCTATTTCAGATTTGGTTGTAGGGTTTTAGATCTATTAATTTGACCTATAACTTGTAAAGGGTTATAATCTTGTAGGAACTTAATTTGTAAAAATGGTTCATGGTAGAGGAAATGTTGATAATGCAATATTCGATCAATTGAGACAAATTGCAGCTATATTAGATGCTATGGAGACAACCCAAAGGAGAGAAGCACATCTTGATGATGTAAGTGATGATGAAGTAATAAAATCAAATCATAATCTAAAACCTAAAGAAGATCAAGATTAGGAAAGATTGTTGAGAGTATTATCTAGGGCACATTCGAAGCCTACAATAAAAGTTGTTTCTTATGATAGAAAATTGGATACCAATGCTATGTTAGATTGGATATCAAATATAGAGAAGTTATTTGAGTATGAAAACACTCCTGATAACAAGAAGGTGAAGATTGCAGTTACTAGTTTGAAAGGTCATGCTTCATTGCGGTGGGGGCATTTGTAAACTGATAGACAAAGGAGAGGAAAGGAGAAGATCAGAAGTTGGCCAAAGATGTTGAATAAAGTAAAGAACAAATTCCTTCCTGTTGATTACCAAGTTAGCTTGTTGAGAAAGATGCAAAATTTGAGAGAAAAGGACATGACCATGAAAGAGTATACTAAAGAATTCTATAGATTGGACATTAGATTTGGATGCATGGATGATGATGTTGAGAAAATTGCAAGGTACATAAATGGATTGAGATCTAGAATTTAAGATGAAATAAGTTTTGTGAAGTTGGAAAATGTGGAAGAAGTATATCAATATGCCTTGAAAGCAATGAGATCTTCACAAAGAAGTATGAACAAAGACACAGAGGTAGAGATGGTAGATTCTAAAGAGGCAGAGGTAGATCTTATGGAGAAGGTGGTATATCTGATAGTTCTGTGCATGACAAAAGAAAATTTGAATGGAAGAATGATGAAAAAGATAAGACCAAGAGGCAAGGTGGTAGTTCATATTGAGAAGGTAGTGGATCTTACCAAGGAAGAGGTAATTCTTATCCTAGAAGTGGTTTTCATGATAATTGTTTTAGATGTAGTAAAGAAGGGCATAGATCTTTTGAATGTAGATCTTTTGAAAGTGGGAAGAATAATATAAATGTTGTGATTCAAGGGGACATTGAGAGTTCACTAAATGGAATTGAGGTTGGAGAAAATCTAATAGTGAGAAGAACCTTGTGTAATAAGGGAAGTGATGAGGAACTTGTCCTTAGAAGAAGTCTTTTCAAGACCAGATGTAAGATGGCTAGAAAATATTGCAAAGTGATTATTGATAGTGGAAGTTCAACAAATTTGGCATTAGAAGAGTTGGTTACAAAGTTATAGTTGTAGAGGTTGAAACATCCCAAACCTTATCATGTTTCATGGATCAAAGATGAGCATAATATATTGGTAAGTGAGAAATGCGTTGTGAAGTTCAAAATTGGATATTACTTTGATGAAATTTTGTATGATATTATGCCCATGGATTGTTGTCATATTTTTTTGGGTAGACCTTGGCAATATGAAAGATACACTGTACATGATGGAAGATTGAACCAATATACTCTTAGGGTAAATGGGAAGAAACAAATATTGCTACTTTTGATTGAAAGTCTAGATGAGGTCAGTTGTACTGTAATAAAAGTTTACATGGTCAGTGGAAAGTAGTTTGAAAAGGAAGTAAAAAAGAATCAAGTTTGTTTTGTTATAGTTCCTAAAGGATCAAGTGTTTGCAATAATGATCAAGTGACAATAGACAGTGGTAGCCAAGTGCTAGAAGGAATTGTAAAATTGCTAAATGAGTATAAAGATATTGTTGCTAAAGATATTCCTGATGGTTTACCACTAGTGAGAAGCATAAGTCATTGTATGGATCTGATTCTTGAAGCTAGTTTTCCAAAAAAAGCACCATATAGATAGACACCTATAGAGAATGAAGAACTTAATAGACAAGTGCATGAATTGCTGTAGAAGGGATTAATTAGAGAAATTTTGAGTCCATGCACTATACCTATTATATTAGTTCCTAAAAAGAATGGAGAATGGAGAATGTGAACTGATTCCAGAGCTATTAACAAAATCAAAGTGAAATATAGGTTTCCTATGCTGAGGATGGATGACATTATGGATTTCCTAAGTGGAGAAAAATATTTTACCAAGATTGATTTGAAGAGTGGCTATCATTAGATTAGAATTAGAGAAGTTGATGAATGGAAGACTACTTTTAAGATAGAAGATGGTTTGTATGAATGGTTGGTTATGGCTTTTGGTTTGACTAATGAACCTAGTACTTTCATGAGGTTGATCAATGAAGTTCTAAAAAGATTCTTGGGTAAGTTTGTGATTGTTTATTTGGATGACATTTTGATATTCAGTAAGACTAAGGAATAATATATTGAGCATATTAGAAAAGTATTGCAGATGTTAAAAGAGGAAATGTTGCTGATTAATCTGAAAAAGTGTTCTTTTATGCAAGAGGAGATTGTGTATTTGGGATTTGTGATTTTAGCTAATGGATTGAAGATGGATCTTAAGAAGATTAAAACAATTTTGGAGTGGCCTACACTTGAGAATGTGGGTGAGGTAAGATCATTTCATGGTTTGGCTAGTTTTTATAGAAAGTTTATAAAGAATTTTAGTGCTATTTGTAATGCTATGACTGAGACAATGAGAGGAGATAAAAAGGAGTTCATGTGGACACATGGAGCTAATAAGAGTTTTGAGGCTTTAAAACAAAAGGTTGCTAAATTACCTATATTGGCTTTAACCTAATTTCAACAAAGTATTTCAAGTTGAATGTGATGCAAGTGGTAATGCAATATGAGCTATATTAAGTCAAGAAGGTAAACCTCTTGCTTTCTTTAGTGAAAAGTTGAATGATGCTAAAAGGAAGTATTCTGTGTATGATCAATAATTTTATGCTATTGTCTAAGCATTGAAGAAGTGGAGACATTATTTTATTCCTAAAGAGTTTGTGATGTAAATTGATCATGAAGCTTTACAATACTTGGGAAGTCAACATAAATTGAATCAGAGACATATGAAGTGGGTTGAATACTTATAGAGTTTCACATTTTTTACTAAGCACAAGAGTGGAGTTACTAATAGAATTGTTGATGAATTGAGTAGAAGACATTCTTTGTTGATTGAAATGAAGGTTGAAGTTCTTGGTTTTGATGAAATGAAAGAGTTGTATGATGCTGATCCTGATTTTTTTGAGGCATGGAGAGAGTATAGAGCACCAAATCTAGTAGATTGCATAATTATGATGAGTATTTCATTCAAGAAGGTATGTTGTTCAAAGGTATTCAATTGCGTATTCTTAGAAGTTCTATGAGGTTGAATCTGATTAAAAAAAAACATAGTGGTGGATTGGTTGGACATTTTGGAATTGATAAGACATTGAGTGTATTGAAAGAGAAATATTATTGGCCAAAAATATATAAGGATGTTCATAAATTTGTAAAGAGTTTTGGAGTTTGTCAAGTTGTAAAAGGAGTAAGTCAAAATACTAGTTTGTATACACCTATTACTATTCCTCAGAAACCTTGGAGTGACATTAGTATGGATTTTGTTCTTAGATTACTTAAGACAATGAAGGGGTATGATTCCATATTTGTTGTAGTGGACAAATTTTCTAAGATGGCTCATCTCATACCATGTAAGAAGACATAAGATGCTGAGCATGTTGCTGAAGTTTTCTTTAAAGAGATTGTGAGATTGCGTGGATTAACAAGAAGTATTATTTTTGACAAAGACAGTAAGTTTGTTGGTTGTTTTTGAAAGACTTTATGGAAGAGGATGGGTACTGAGTTGAAGTTTAGTTCTACATTCCATCCATAGATAGATGGGCACATAGAGGTTGTAAATAGAAGCTTGGGTAATTTTTTGAGATATTTAGTTGGGAATAATCCAAGTAATTGGGAGATGGTATTGGCACAAGCTAAATTCACATGTAATAATTCTATGAATAAGAGTATAGGGAAGACACCTTTTGAGATTGTTATTAGAATGTAGCCTAGAGGTATATTAGATTTGAGAGATATTGCTAGTGAAGGAAAAAGAAGTGTTGCAAGAGACAAATTAGCTGATTTTATGAAATCTTTACATAAGGAAGTGAAGTTGAGGATAGAACAAAGTAATCAGAAGTATAAGGAGAATACTGATCAATCTAGGAGACATCATGATTTTCAAATTGGTGATGAGGTGATGGTTCATCTAAAGAAAGAAAGATTTCTTGTTGGAACATACAGTAAGCTAAAGATGAAGAAGTTTAGACCTTGTAAAATATCGAAGAAGTTTGACGGTGAAAACACCTATGAAATTGAGTTACCTGATGACATGGATATATCTCATATATTCAATGTTATTTATTTATACAAGTATAATGAGTCAGATGATGAAGTTATTATATCAGAGGACTATCCTAAGAAGCAGATTGAAGAAATTGAATAGATATTAGATTAGAGAGTTGGTAAGAGCACAAGGGGAAAAGATGATTATGAATATCTAGTAAAGTGGAAGAATAGACCTATAGAAGATGCTTCATAGTTTTTTCAATCTAATTTTGATTCAGCTCAAGTTGTGACATCTCAATGATTCCTAAGATTCATTTCTTCCAACCCTGGTTGTCTGATGTAGGAGCATCCTAGGTTGCATAATGATCCTACATAGTTTCAGTTCTTTCCTAGTTTTGCTGAGCTAAAATGTCTTGCATTGTGAGCTTTTAGTAGTTTATAAGAATTGGAGATACACTAGGGAGCCTTGTCTTATGTGCACAAAGATATTGGAGTTATCATGTTAAGGTTTGAGTCATTTTTACCTTGCTGCAAGAATTGTGTTTTTCTAGTTTCTAGGTGCCTGTTACAGACCGTGTAACTAATTTTATGTAATGAAATAGAGGCTAAAAATTTCAAGAATTGAAGAAGACACAGGGTGATCCTTTTTATCAAAGGAGAAAGTCCTAATTCTTTATAAGTTGGGATATATGGAAATTCTCCTAGAGTATCAATTTTTGACTGTTTGCATGACAGGTTTTTGTGCATGACTTTTGGGATCGATGTGCACTTATCCTTGGTGAATTAGTCTTTATGCCTTTAAAGAGTTTTAGAGGAACTAAATTAATATCCTCAATTTGAAGTAAAATTTCTAATTCCACTGGGGCTAGGAGATATCGCAATTTTTTTCAAATATCAATTTCTGGACATTTAATTGCTGTTGCAGGTTGACTTGTGGCTCTTCAAGTATTTAATTTTTGTTTTTAGCATTTTGGGCTGACTTGTGGCTTAGATTAGTATAAGTAAAGGTCTTTGATAGAGTCTTAAGAAAAATTTGAGATAATTTTGATAGAGGATGATAGAAGGAGGATGGAAATTCAAACTTGAAGTTGGATCTTGGCTTTGAATGTATTTTGTATCTGGCTGTAATCGAGAAGATCTTACAATTGGGCATGTATGATAATATTTTTATGAATCAATAAAGAATATTGTTCTCTCTTTCTCTCTCTCTCTATGGTACTATTATCTTTTTTTTTTGCTTCTGTTGTGTTAACTCTCGCATGATGGTTTGGGTAGCTGAGTGTGCCAATTGTCCTTAGTTACTCCCAACCTCCCCGCATCACTAGTTCAGAAGAAAGTATCTACTGAGTTCACTCAGATGTTGATCTGAATTATTTTAGAAATTCAGAGGAAAATACCAAAATAATAAATATTGGTATTGTAAGTGCATAATAAACAATATCAAGAGCTCAAACCATTCATAATCTTAAATAAATTTTCATACAATTGTGGACAATTTCGTAAGTGAGATGTATGCTTGCAAATCAATCAAATTTGGACAAACCCATGGAGGAGTTGTGTGTCTAAGCTCATAAAAGTTGGGCTATCTCATGAATAAGATGTATTCCCATGAACTCTATAGGATTTAGGCAATCTTGTGGTTGAGATGTCTGCCCATGAACTCCGTATGCAAGATCTACTACAAATTGGCAATCTCAGCAAACAAGATGTATGTCCATATTATTTTGTTCTTAAATTTGACTTGAGCCTCTTTATAGATCTTCATGGAAGTTGAAAGGTCACTCCATCTACATTCTTATTAGAAGTTAAATGGAAAAATCAAAATTGAAAAGTCATTAGAAATAATATAATATGTTCAATTTTGATGATTCCTCCCCTCTTACAAGGCAATGGGCCTCATTGCCTTATCACCTTCTACATGATATACACTAAATTATGATTCTGGCATGTAGCTTGAAATATAGATATACTAAGATAAGTTCATGTATGGAGATACCCACTGTGTTGTCATGATCTTGATCACTTGAAGAAGAAATAATAGCAAACTCATCTTCCCTTAATGTATTCTCTGATGTAGAAGTTGTGAAAACCAACTTCACAGATCGCCAAGAGCACTTGTAGGAAAATAACTTGTACTAAAGAGAAACTAGAAAGGGAAAAAGTAGAGCCTAGAAAATCTCAATGGTGTGAGAGCAAAATTGTATTCCAAGTTATGAAAAGAAAAAGAACAAAAGTTCAACCTTAAAGGTGAATGAAACCCTAAAGGGAAAGAAAACTAGGTTTGTACATTATAATTAATATAAAATATTAATTATATGCACCTAAGAGTAAGCTTAAGTAACTAGAGTAATAAACAACTTAATTAACTAAATCAAAATGATCTAATTAATAAGCATAACAAATAATTACTCTAACACCCCCCTTAAGTGAAGCTAAAGAGGAAGCTTACCTAGCAAAGCTATGAAACTAGGAAAATGAGTCTTGGCAACAAGGCTTGATTAGGTACCCAAAACAAGTAAATCTCTATAAATTGGAGACAAAGGAGAAAAATTAGTGGGAAAAATCCCTCTCCAAAAAGAGATAGAACAAACATGTTAAAAAAACATGAAGGAAGGCTGACCTCAAGAAGCCCCCCCAAGGACAACTTCTAAAACCCCAAGCATAGATCGGAACTAGAGATAGCGAGGTGATGCAAATGACTTGGTGAAGATGTCAACAACCTGAGCATCAGTGAGAATGCACTCCAAAGAGAGAACACCATCTTGGATCAGATGACAAATGAAATGCATATGAATCTTAATGTTTTTAGTGCGTTGATGCTCCACCAGGTTGTCAGAAATATGAATAGCACTCTAATTATTGCACCATAGAATAGTGAGATAATTAGGAGGAAAACCAAACTTAGTCATTAGCCCCCAAAGCCATAAATCTCCTTACTAGAAAGCACCACTACTTAATACTCAACCTCTATAGATGAAAGTGCATGAGCATGCTGCTTCTTGCACAGCCATGTGATAGGACCAGAGCCAAGACAAAAAGTAAAGCTAGAAGTAGACTTCCGATCATCAACATCACCAACCCAATCTAAGTCAGTGTAGCCAGCAATGTGAGGAGTCCTTGATGTGTAATTAATGCCATACAATAATGTGCCCTGAATGTATCTCAAAATATGCTTGGTAGCTTGCCAATGACTCTCATGAGGCTCATGTGAAAAATAAGAGACAAGACCCACTGCAAAGGAGAGATAAGAACGAGTGTGTGTAAGGTACAAAAAGCTACCAACCAATTGATGGTACAATGTAGGATCCACTAAAGGTGAAGAGCAGGAGGTAGACAAGGTAACACCCAATTGAAGAGGTGTTGGAGTAGGCTTGCGATCATGCATGTCAAAGTGGCGAAGCATGTCAAGAGCATACTTCTATTGATAAACAAAAATCCCAATAGAGGACTGAATAATATGGAGACCAAGAAAATAGTGTAGTAGACCAAGATTAGTCATCTCAAAGTATTCCATCAGTGCTCTCTAAACATCTATAATCATAGAGGACAAACTACCTATGAGAAGAAGATCATCAACATATAGCACAAGGATCAAAAAATTAGCCTCAAGACACTGAATGTAGACTGTAGGATCAGAATGGTAGTGTGTGAAGCCTGTAGAAAGTAGAAAATAGTCCATCTTCTCATACCAAGCTTGAGGGGCCTGTTTGAGACCATACAATGAGCATCAAATTCTAGAAACTAAGGAGGAATGCTACACAAATCACTAAGGTGGCTCCATATAAATCTCCTCAGTAAGATCACTATGCAAGAATGTACTCATCACATCCATCTAAAAAATGGGCCATCCCTGAGAAGCTGCGAGGGATAATACAAGGTGAATAGAGTTCATCTTGGTGATAGGGGCAAATGTCTCAATGCAATCAATACCCTCAACCTATGAAAACCCCTTCACAACAAGATGGGACTTGTGCTTATCAATGGAACCATTAGCAACAAACTTAGTACGATACAACCATTTGCATTGCACTAACTTTCTTCCCTTAGGAAGAGAACAAAGATCCCAAGTATGATTCTTTATCAAAGAAGAATACTCCTCCTCCATTGCACTATCCCACTCAAAATGTCTTGCCGCTACTGCACATGTCTAAGGATCATCACAAATAGCATGTCTGAGAAGACTAGAACTTGCAGTATGAGAATGGGTGTGACAGGAAGAGGAAGGGTCACCAGCTAGAGATCTTGCAGCCTCAACTATAGCTCGATCCCATTTAGACATCTAGAGTGGATCCTATGGAAAAGGTAAATTTTGACCATGATCAGTATCCTCATCATCTAGAAAAGAGACTGGAAATGATGAGGGAGTAGTGGTAAGTGAAGTAGACTCTGGAAATAGGGTATCTACTATAGGAAGGCACTCATCAAACTAGACATCCCATTGAAATAGGATCTCTCTAGAATCAAGATCAAACAACCTGTAGGCCTTAACATCCTGTAGTAGCCAATAGAAATGAGGTGTCAACTTTTTTTCTCCATTACTCTCCTCTGAGCATCTGATATAAATGCCCATGCTTCACTACCAAAAACTCAAAATGAAGATACATCAAGCTTGACATGAGACCAAGCCTCCTTAGGAGTCATATGTCAAACTGCCTTGTGAGGCATCTGATTCTAAATATAGTTGGAACAATTAACTGCCTCTGCCCAAAAATATGAATCCATGGACATGGACTAAATCATACAATTAGCCATCTCTCGAAGGGTTCTTTTCTTTCTCTTGGCCACACCATTCTATTGAGGGGTGTATGGAATTGAAAATTGATGCTAAAGACCATGTTTAGAGAAAAAAATCCCTGAAAGCTTGGTTGACATACTCCCCCCCATTATCTGTGTGTATCCACTGAATAGAAAGACTAGATTACTTCTCAAAAAATGTCTTAAAGACTCAAAATGAGTCAAAGACATCTGACTTGTACTTAAAAAAGTACACCCATGTACATCTGGAGAAGTCATCAATGAATGTAAGCACATATCTGGCACAAGATAAAGGAGTGGGAAATGACATGAGGTCACTATGAATCAACTCTAATGGTGCCAAAGCATGAGTGGCTAATCCATGTGGAAAAGGATCCCTATGTTGTTTTCCAAGAGCACAACTTTGACAAACACCATTTGTGCAGGAAATCTAGGGAAGCCCAAGAACAAGTGCTTGTGTGCTCATTTGCTGAAGACATCTATAATTGACATGGCCAAAATGCTCATGCCAAAGATTTCTTACTAAATCTACATGTGCTAGAAGACAAGAACCTATGTCAAGAGAAGACTCAAATCAATCAAATCTGTAGAGGTGAGATGTAGAGTCTGTTGGAAATAGAGATGGAGTAACTAAGAGGGGAGGGGTGAATCAATTACCACAAAAATAAATCCACAGATCCTTAGATGTCTTAAAATATAGTTGTTGTTGATACTCGATAACCACACAAATGAATGCTAAAACTTGATAGATGTTTTGTTAACTTATTGAGCATTTGAAGTGATTAACATGCATGCATAAAGAAATAACATGAACATAAGAGACACCAAATTTAATGTGGAAACCCAATTTGGGAAAAACCACCAAGTAACTAGTTACCAATTTTCACTCTTCTGAAGTGAGCCTTGTTAGGAGCCAACCCTATTAAAGGTTACAAAACACACTGATAGGTGTGGCCCTGTTAGAGGATTTAATCACCCTGTTAGAAGTGGCGTTGTCAGAGGTCTTTAAAATAATTCAACTGAATTGTCACCTTGTTAGAGTATTTACAAAATGGCTATCAAACCAACTCTGTTAAGAGGTTTTAAATCACTATTACAATGATTAGAAAGCAACAATGAAGTGATATGAAATATATGCAACTTATCTTTGCTGAATATAGATCTCTGTTCTACTTCACTAGATCCTCACTAATCGAATACAATTCTGTAGCTTCATAAGGATATCTAATCCTTCCTCAACATTCACTCATATATTCAGTATTCACTCATTCATACATTTACACTCTTGTGCATCCACACTCTTACTCTCCTTTTGAATTCACAACTTCACCTTTCATATATACCTTACATATTGTCAAGTCGGCTCAATTATAAGTTAGAACAACTGAAAAACATTAAATCAGTCGGCTACACAAAACAATTAAACTTAATTCTTTAGAACAATAACATTCTTCGCTGCCTGACCCAACTCGATGACCACTGCTCTAGAATGGTTTCCCCAACGTTAACCAAGTGAATCTCAATAAACCCTGCAAACCTTGAAACTTTCTTCGAGGACCGAGTTAACTCGATAAACACTGACCTTCTTTCATTTGCTGAGTGAGCTCGGTAAAAGCTAACCTTCCTTCGCTTACCGAGTGAGCTCGGTAAAAGCTAACCTTCTCTTCGATGACTGAGTGAACTTGGTAGACATTGACTTTCTGCTACAAAATCCTTTCATGCCCAAGTGAGCTTGGTAAGAGCTAACTTTCCTTTGTGCTATTCAGGAACATTCGGTAGACACTGTAAATTGCTTTGCTGACTGTCTAAGCTCGATAGACTCTGTCTGATGGCTGATATGACATTTGTGTAACATCAAAGACAATACACAATTAACAATTGTATCAAACAGAGTCAACACTCCTAGTAGCCACAATCAACTCAAAATCAAGTAAGTCTCAAATAAACACATCATGTGGTGAGAACTCAACTATCGTACCAGAGCTAGAGTGAAAAATTTGATAAATAGAGAATAGGTTCATCAATATGTCAAGGACAAAAAGAACATCCTAAAGAGAACCCCCAACTAATGCAATATAACCAAAACCCATGACTGAAAGATGTGATGAGTTTCCAATAGTAATTTGTAAAGTAGCACAAGGAGCAAGTGAAGTAACCAACTACTAAGTGTTTTTCATATGGTGAGAGGCACCAGAATCAAGAATCCAAGTAGGCCTAGAAGTCATAGCTTGTGTAGTAAGAGTGTGACCTTTCCCTATAGGGGGGATGTAGACTTAGGAGCTAAAATGTGATGCTCCTGCATGGCTTCCTCTAAAGCCTCCAAATGTTTCCAACACCTAGAAATGGGATGTCCATCCTTTCCACAAAAACTATAGGTCTCAGCTAATTTCTTCTTAGTCTTGGAGGTAGGCTCAGTAGACTTCAAAGTAGATTTACCTTTATAAGGGCTAGTGGGAGGTTTGGCATTAGTTTTTGGTGTATCTTTCTTCAGTTTGGCTTTCTATTTGGGTTTCCCCTGAGAAATTTGAGCAACTAATGCTTGGCTAGAAGAGCTAGAGGCATCCACTTGTTGGATCTTTGCCTATTCTTGTGTCAACTGATCACAAAATATCTCAAAAGAAGGCATTTGATGTTTATTACCCAAGGCATCCATAGTGGAGTAGAAAGTGGAAGAAAAGATCTAATACTATCCTTGCAACTTTGAGAGTATCAAAAAACTCATCATCTATTTTGTTATTCCCATGTCCTTGCAATACTATAAACAGAGATTTGAACTTCATCAAGAAGTCCTCAATGGTGGTAAAGCTGGTAGGTGTCAAAGAAGTCAACTTTGCATTAAGATGTAGTGCTCAAAACTCATTCACTATTCCAAACAAGTTGTGAAACTTGGTCCAAATAGCCTAAGGAGTGGTCAAACCATCTAGGTGAAATAGAAGACTATCTGAGATGTTCAGTGCAATAAATCCCATAGCCTCATCCATTTTGTTTCTATGCTAAAGAACCTCAAAGGGGCATTGTAGAATAGGTTGATTCTCATCCAGACATGATCATAAGCCATGTGACATAAGAAGCCAAGTCATGTGTGCTTTCCAATTGTGATAGATGTGTGGCATTAGCTGGGCCACAGAGGGGTCTGAGATTGAGAGATGAAGATGGAAATAGAAGGGTCAATTTTGAAGTAAATTATAGAAAAGAAAATGCTCCCCCCAACAATGAATAAATATATCCCTCAAAAACCAAAGCAAGAACTATTGAAAGCACAAAAATTGAGAAAAGAACTTGGATTTTAGATGTAGAGGAGGAAATAAAAGCCTTTACTTCAACACCAAAAATAGGAGCTCAATTGAACTTAGAATAAGATGAAACTAGCATCATTGTCTCCATCTTTGAACTAACTTTTTGGCACTTCTTTTAGATCAAAAAAAGACCTCTATTTGCTCAAGTTATGGCCAAAAAACCAACTACTGCTCTAAAAGACAAGCTCACTAGAAAATTACAGAGAACAAAAATTTTGATAGTTGTACAACCATCAAGAGGACGTCGCCAGAAAAAAAATCTAGCTACTAGATTGCTGACATCAATAGCTAGAAAATGACATCATCATGCTAGAAAATGATGTCAGTAGGGGGTCTAGGGGTGATGATGTCAGCAAGCTGCAAAGATGACATTAACTTGTTGGAAGGTGATGTAGCAGCTAGGAAGTGATGATGTGTCAACCAAAAAAGGTGACATCACTACTAAAAAGTGACATATGCCTACTAGGGGATGATGTCAGCATGGGAGTAGATTTAGGTGGCGGAGCCAGAGATGTGGCAGTCATTGGTGGGTCACATTGTGGGGGCGGTGCAGTGGTGGTGGCTGCATTTTTAATTTTTTTTCTTGCTAAAATTGTCCATATAGTCTGTACAACCTGCCTGGGGAGAATTTTTTTTCTCAAAGTTGCAATCATGAAGAAAGAAAATGTTTTATATGAATCTTGATTGTAACAAGCCTTCTAGACTCAATAGCAACATCTCTTTAGGCCCAAAGTGCCCCAAAAAATTGCCCTTCTCCCTAGGGTTTCTGTCTACAAATCGTGACTTCAAGAATTTTCAAACTAGGAAGCAATAGGGATGCTTTGATACCATGTAGAAGTTGTGAAAACCAACTTCACAGATTGCTAAGAGCACCTACATGCAAATAACCTATACTGAAGAGAAACTAGGAAGGGAAAAAGTAGAGCTTGGAAAATTTCAATGGTATGGGAGCAAAATTTTATTCCAAGTTATGAAAACAAAAAGTACAAAAGTTCAACCTTAAAGGTGAATGAAACCCTAAAGAGAAAGAACACTAGGTTTGTGCATTATAATTAATATTAGATATTAATTTTATGCACCTAAGAGTAAGCTTAAGTAACTAGAGTAATAAAAAACTTAATTAACTAAATCAAGATGATCTAATTAATAAGTGTAACAAATAATTACTCTAATAGCTTCCATGAATACATTATATGTTTGTGGAAAGAGTTTCTAACCACAAGCATGTTGAGATGAATATCTGATCAAATATATTGCACCAAAGTCTATAATGGATCTACTATGCAACTTGAAAGTTATATTGAGACTATAGCCTTGTCAAGATACCTTAAAGTTGTAGATAGAACAAATTTTAATGAGATTTATTACATGCTAATAGAAAAATCTCGCACTAGGTTATCAAACTCTACATCTTTACTGAAGTCATTTATCATGTGACATCCAATGGTCACAATAAATAAATTGTCTTTAAAAGATTCTTCACCCAAGCTATCCAACTCTACAATTGCTTCATCAAAGGCCTTCTTGGCAAGAACACAAGCTTGATTGGGTGAATTCAGAAATTTGTAGTAGAATATAGATAAATTGAGTGCTAATCCTAGCCTAATAGGATGGGTTGAACCCAATTTTTCCATCACAATATCTTGAGTAGACTTATAGGAAAGCAATGTTATTTCCACAATTGTCTTGAACTCTTCTAGTTAGTGGTGATAATCCCCCTTCATCCTAAGATAAAACACCTTTGATTCCCCTATGGTAGATGAGGGAACCAGATGTGAATCAAGAAGATGAAGAATATCATCACATATATTACTAAGCTTAGACTTGACCTTTACCTTGTAGTCTCTGATCATTGTCACATTGTCATTGTTTCTCAAACTTTCTTCCTTTTGTTCAATTTAAGAAATTATCCTCCAAGCTCCAATCACATTCATGTATGCCATTGATAACAAATTTCACTCCTCCACATCCACAGTCTTTGCAACCTTTTGCATGAACTCCACCATTTCTTCATAATGCTTTGCCTACTCTGCTAATTTTTTCATGTAAACATTTTCTTCACATGATGACTCTATAGGAGGCATTTTTGTGGACCTCTATTCAAATAACACAAAAAACAATGTATCCTTGAAAGAGGAGACCCAATTTTCGCTAGAAAGTAACCGATACAAGTAACAAATCCAAAAGTGAGATTTTGGAAGTTGACGCATCATAGGATCATGAAGGCCTATTATTTCTAAATGAATTGATTTTATAGTTTGGCTGCACCAACATCTCTTGGAGATATAACACTTTTCTCCTCCAATCCAACTGGTATCTTTAGGAAAGAGTTACGCATCAAGATTCAATGGAATTTATCTTTAATCACAATATTTAATCATTGATCTTCCTTTCCCATAGTATCTTACATTTTGGTTAGATATTTGATCTTCTTCTACAGACCAAGAAACAAACTTCATATGAAGAAAACTCACACATGCAAATGGAAATGATCAAACTTGGCTCTGATACCATTAATCTAAATTATTTTAAAAATTTAGAGGCCAATATCGAAATAATAAATATTGGTATTGTAAGCGCATAATAAACAATATCAAGAACTCAAATCATTCATAATATTAAATAAAATTTCATACAATTGTGGACTATCTCATAAGTAAGATGTATGCCTACATATCAATCAAATTTGGACAAACCTGTGGAGGAGTTGTGTGTCCAAGCTCATAAAAGTTTGGCTATCTCATGAATGAGATGTATGCCCATGAACTCTATAGGAGTTGGGCAATCCCATGGTTGAGATGTCTTCCCATGAACTCCCTATGCAAAAACTGATACAAATTGGCAATCTCAGCAAATGAGATGTATGTCCATATTATTTTGTTCTTTAATTTGACTTGAGCCTCTTTATAGATCTTCATGGAAGTTGAAAGGTCACTCCATCTACATTCTTATTAGAAGTTGAATGGAAAAATCCAAATTGAAAAGTCATTAGAAATAATATAATATGATTTAATATAATACATTTAATTCTGATCATCCATCAAATGAAAGTTTGCAAAAAGTTGAGTGTTAACCGAGCTCACACAATTAATGAAGGAAATATTGGATGGAACCAATGTTAACCGAGCTCACTTGGTTACCAAAGGAACTTAGCACATATAAAATGTTGACTGAGTTCACTTGGTTAACAAAAAAAAATTATTTCTAAGTTAGTGTCTACCAAGAAAGGTTGAATAACAAAGGATTTTCCTGTTTTGGTATATTAAGTTCAATTGAATTTTCTGTTGGTTCTAGTCGACTAAGGAGATGAATATTAAGTTATATTCCAGCCAACTTGACAATATGAAAGATATAAATATAAGGTCAAGTTGAGATTTAGAAAGTGTGAATGCATGAAAGATATTTGAAGATTTAATGATGCTAAGAGGAAGCAAATCAGAAGGACATGGAGAATATCCTTGTGGAGCTAAAAAGATACATTCGATCAAGAAGGATCAAGTATACAAGAAAAAATTGAGATCTATAATTAGAAATTCAATTGCATCTGGAATCATGTAATCTCATTATTATTCTCTAACCATTGTAATAGTGATCTAAATCTCTTAAGAGAGTTGGCTTAATAGCTATTTGTAGATCCTCTAACAAGGTGGCATTTCTATTGAATTTTCCAAAGACCCCTAACAAGGCCACTCCTATTAGGGTGATTAAATCCTCTAACATAGTCACACTTAAGAGTGTGTTTTGTAACCTTTAATAGGGTTGGTTCCTAATATGGCTCACTTCAGAAGAGTGAAAATCAATAACTCGTTATTTGTAGATCCTCTAACAAGGTGGCATTTCTATTGAATTGTCCAAAGACCCCTAACAAGGCCACTCCTATTAGGGTGATTAAATCCTTTAACATAGTCACACTTAAGAGTGTGTTTTGTAACCTTTAATAGGGTTGGTTCCTAATATGGCTCACTTCAGAAGAGTGAAAATCAATAACTCGTTACAATTACCAAATTAGGTTTCCACATTAAATATTGGCATCAAATGTGTTCATGCTATTAATCTTATGTGTTTGCATCTAAGTTAAAGTAATAATAATCTTACAAAACATCTTAATTTTTTTATATTAAGTATTTACTGAGCATTTTTAGTGGTTATTGAGTTACAAAATTTTTCTTTGTGTTTTCTGAGCATTAGTAGAGTTCAATTTTTAGTGTTTATTTTGTACTAACATCTAAGGGATCTTAGTTACTCCTTTTATATTTCTAATAATTGGTATCAGAGATTTTGTGCTTGCAAAGAAGGTTTCAAGGACCTAAGCTAAAGATCAAGATGTCTTACAGAAGAGAGATTCCCAAGTTGAAACGAGACAATTTTGTAGCATGGCAAAGACTTATGAGGTTACATCTAGCAACTATCAGTGATTAAGGTTGTAAGTATCTTGATACTAAATACAAGTCCCACTAGAACATTACCAGTTGAAGATATTTCTGAAAAAAATTCATAACATCATGATGATTGACATTGCATCTGCTCTTAATTATGCTAAATTTGATAAAGTAAAATGGTTTACTATAGCTTATGATATGTGGATCAAACTAAAAGCCATCTATGGAGGAGATGACAATGTCAAAAGAGCCAAAGTAGAAAGTCTTAGAGGACAATTTGATCAGATGAAGATGAGAGAAGATGAAAACATTACAAAATATGTGGAAAGAATCAAAGAAAGTGTGAATGCAATCAAAGCATCTGGAGGAGACATTGATGATAAAAATAGTTGTAACCAAGGTACTTAGAACCCTTCTTCTTATCTATGCAATTAGAGTGTCTACTATTCAAGAGATGAGATCTGATCCAAATAGCAATATAACTTTGGATGCTCTAGTTGGAAGATTAACATCTTTTGAGTTGGATAACTATGACAACTATGTTCCTAGTTCCAAAAGTATTGAATCTACATTTGAATTGAAACTTTCACTCAAGAAAAGTAGTAATAAATCAAAAGCCAATCTATAAGAAAGCGAAGAAGAAGAAGAAAGTTCAGATAGTGATCTTGAAGTTGTTGAAGCCCTACTTGCAATGAAATATTCCAAAGGCAGAGGAAAGTGCAAAGGTAAGATTCTTCTAATATGCTTTTCTTGTGAAGAAGTTGGTCGCATTGCTATAAGGTGCCCAAAAAGAGAAAACAAGGATGAAAAGAAAAATAATAAGTACAAAGGCAAGAAGGAATTCAAAAACTATAAGGATTACAAGGAAAAAGGTAAGAAGTCTTTTTTTATGGCTAAAGATTCTAATAACAATGAAGATGAAATAGTATATATTGCAATAAAAGATGAATCTAATGATGAAGGAGATAAGATGGCACTTATCTCTCATGTTAGCAAAAATGATACATGAATTATTGATAGTGGATGCTCACATGATATGGCTAGAGACAAAACAAAGTTTGAGCACATGGAACATTATGATGGTGGTAGTGTGAGATTTAGAAATAATGAACCTTGTTGCATAAAAGGAAAAGGATGCATCTCTTTGACCAATGAACTTATATGTGATTATGCCTGTTTGGTTGAAGGACTAAAGAACATCCTACTAAGTGTGGAACAATTGAATAAAATTGGATTAAAGGTAGAATTTATGAATGGGAAGGCCAAATTGCTGGATGGAAAAGGAAATCTGGTTGGATCTGTCAAACAAACAAAAGGTAACCTATTCTATCTAGATCTCAGTGAAAGTTCATATTTTATTGCTCAAGTAGAAGAAATCTGGTTATGGCACAAAAGATTATGTCATGTGAACTTTGATAATCTAGTTAAAATAAGAGAAAATAGAAGAGTAAGAGGTATACCTAGCTTGAGGAAACTTGATATGGGTCCATGCAAAAATTGTCAAATTGGTAAGATGGGAAAGACTAGTTTCAAAAGAAAGAACTATCATTCTTAAGAAGTCTTAGAGCTTGTGCATATAGACTTATGTGGACCTATTTGAATAGAGAGTTATAGTGGAGATAATTTTTTGATTCTTTTTGTTGATGATTATTCTAGAATGATGACTATAATGTATCTAAAAGAAAAATCTAAACCTTTTCAAAAATTCAAGTGGTGTCTAACAAGAGTAGAAAAAGAAATTGGAAAGAAGTTGAAATATTTAAGATTAGAAAGAGATGGTGAATTCATCTCCAATTAATTCATTGAATTTTGCATTGAAAAAGGAATTAAAAGACAAGTATCAACCCCTAGAACACCTCAACATAATGGTATAGCTGAAAGAAGGAACATATACTTCATGGATTGTGCAAGAACACTAATGATAGAAAAGAATGTTACAATTAAATACTAGAATGAAGCAATAAACATTGCAATACATACCTTGAATAGAGTACAAATGAATAAAGACTCAAATTAAAGTCCTTATGAACTATGGTATGGCTACAAACCTAATGTAAGTTACTTGGAAGTATTTGGCAATAAATGTTATATCTTGAAAGAATCTAGGAAAGGTAAATTTGATGTCAAAGGTGATGAAGGCATACTCCTAGGATACTCCTACATAAGTAAATCATACAAATGTTTGAATTTGTCTACTCATAAAATCATAGAAAGTGCACATGTGAGAATTGATGAGTTTGCAGAAAAGAGTGAAGAAGAAAGCAACAAAGAGCCTGAGGATTACAAAATATTTTTTTACTATGAACTTGATACCCTACCAAATCTATCTAGTAGATAGGAGGCTTCACCTCCCAAGTCCCAAAAATCTCCAACAGCTACCAAGTTGCAATCTGTGAAACTTGAGTCACAGTCTAAAGGACCTGAATCACAGTCAGAGGCTATCGAGCTATTACTAGAGAAAATTAAGTCTGATAGACCTAAGCTTAATAGCAAAGTTCATGAAGAAATTATTAAAAGAAACTCCAAATCCAAAGAACCTATGCTAGCAAGATATGTAAGAAGACATCATGCACCTGACCAGATCATTGGAGATGTTGGTGTTTTTCAACTATTAAGCAAAAAAAAACTTAATATCAAGAAAATAAATAATACAATAACCTATGGATCAACTACTTCCTATAAATAGTTACTTGCTCTTCAAATTTAAACCCAACATCAACAAAATCATAAAGATTTTCTACTCTTTAAGCTCTACAAAACCAAGGCAGGTGCACTTGAGGGATGGAAGATTTTTAATCTAATACCATATACATATTTGTTCATTCCATGACAATTTACCACAATACACATCCCTTAAAGTAGATCTGGTCCCAATTCTTCTTAGGTTTACAAGTATTTCTGGCAATAGTAGCTAGCTAAGACTCAAAAATTTGATGCAAAGAAGTGCTGACCAAAATTGGTATTCTTTAAATAGTAAAGTAGAATTGATTTATAATTTGGGCTTGATGCTTATTCATGATCTTTCATTGGCAAACTAAATCAATAGATCAGTACCTCATCCATTGGGATTGAGAGTCCATTCAATTTCTAGATCTAATTGATTGAATTACAATAAATGTTATCAATAATTCTAGCTAAAAATCATTCTTATAGATATCCTTCCTATTACCATGGAAACCCTATCAATCTCACTAAAGCATTTATTTAATTCCTTAAACTAAAAGCAATAGTGAATTAACATACAACTTGATTTGATTGCATTCAATTGGAAAAGCTTTGTTCATACAACTTCAAAATAACTAGATAATAAAAATGGAGACAAGACTCAACAAGAATAGATATGGGGATATTTCATCTTTGTATTAATTTCTTTTGAAAATTGTATACAGTTGAAACAACTCAGAATGACTCAAGAAAAGGCATTAAGATCCTGTAACACTAATGTATTCTCAAATATTGGTAGAGAAAGTACATCACAAAAGTTTCATCAATAGAATAGACCAAACAACTTAGTAAAACTAAAATAATACAACAATTTAGACCCTTTCTCTAGCCCTAAAATCTCACTTATATACTGTGCATTGCAACAAGCTTCAGGCATAGAGAACTGACAACTATCTCTTTAGACAAAAGATACTTATATTTGTTGCTATTAGAAAAGACAAAAATATATTCAACATAAGACTTTACATCAAAATATTCTCTTGATGCACCCATTTTCTATTACATCTTCAAATACTACAAATTCTATGATTGGTTTTTGTACTATTCTAAATCCTTGGAATATGTAGCTATTAGACTTGCCAATGATGTGCCTAATTCTGATCTTTGCAAGTTTACTTCAACCTAGGAATCTCCACTAGCATCATCATGAACTGTTATGGTAATAGTTATTTCTAAGTCTTTAGTTGCCACATCATTAGTTTGGTCCCTTTACTAGCAATTATAATTGGTTATTCTATTTCTATTGCTGAGGGTGATTGTTTTGCTTTGTCTTCTTCTAATGAGATGTCATTTATTTGATCTTCTTCTTGGTCCTCACCCCCTTCTTCTATTTCCATATGTTCTAAATACAAAAGTTCTTCCTTCCACTTGTTGAAATCAGTATCATCAGGCCAATCAGAATTTAAGATCTCCTGCTGGTTTTTTACTACAAAGCTTCCTATTTGTTCTATTTCAAAAAAATATTTTCTAATAGTATTATAAAAAAATTGTACTTTGAAAAATTCTTCATTAGTCATTGCCCATAGTACATGCCCTTTTTCATTTATGACTTGATTCATTCTATGGCACACCAGATCATCTAATTCCTTTCCCCATTCTTCCTTTTCTTTTATTTTGTCAAATTTTTTAAGTGCATTGGGAAAGAGATCAAACTTTTCTGTTATATATTTAGAAAGACAAATCATTATTTTCTTTTGAACATAAATCCTTTTTTCATCAAATTCCTTTAGATTATTAACTATATCAAAAAATTTCTCAATTTGATCACATGATAAGGTGATGACAGAGATACACATAGAAGTAACACCATTATCCTTTTCGCTCCATTTATGCACAATGGTCTTCAATGTATCTTCATCTCTCCTTATTTCATCTCACATCTCTAGGATTCCTTCTAATTGGTCATAGAATGCTGGCTAATCAATCTTATCCACTAAGTATAAAATTGTCTTCCTGAGTTTTTCTTTATATTGATTGTTTGGCTCAACATGTAACTCCCAAAGTTTCTTCTTTTCTTCTTCAAATTCTTCTATAGTGTAAAAATCAGGTCTCTATGGGGTATTAGGAAACTCAACAATTGGGGTATATTTGAATGGTTCTATTGGGAGCAAGGATATACAATCCTTGGTCTGTTGGACTCTTCCACTTTCCTCTTTTCAAGTTGTTTATCCAACTGGGATATTTGATTTTCCAATAGCTGTATTCTGTTTCCTCTTTCCTCATATTCTTTCAATACTTCTTCATATTTTGCATTGAGTTCTAGGAACTTATTCTTTTCTTTCCCCACAACCACTGAGCTAAAATCTGCCACTTCTTTAGTCATCTTGGTGGCTTCCTCACTATCCACTTCATCTGCTTTGTACACTGTGAGTGTACTAGTATGTTCAACACTTGAAATCTCTGGTATTCTGGTCTTATTTCTCTTTTCAATGGACCAAATCACCAAAGCTTTGTGATGATTACTAATTTCACCACTTTATGTGCTTGTAATAATTCTTATTTATTTTTATACTACACATCTTTCTCCTTCCTAATGAAATAAAAAATTATAGCATTAGCTAAATCCCATTCAGGTAGAACCAAAACTCTTGATTCTCTAACCAACTATCTCCTGGCCTCAAGTGTTATATGGGCAAAGTACTCCATAAATTTGTCTTTTACCTCTTCCTCAATTTCAGAGTCCAATTTGTTTGGTTTCTCTGCTTTTGTTGTTTTACACTTTCCCTCAAAATTGCCTATATTTCTCCTCCACAAAAATTGTGCAAAGGCCCTAGATTTAACAAAATTTTCATCATCTATAAACTTTTGAGATGCTTGTGCAATGATGGGATCTATCTCCTTACCTCTCTAATCAGCAATAGTAAGGTCAAAGAATGGCATAGGAGGCTCCTCAGGCACTCCCCTTTCTATATTAGTAGTAGTGACAATTATGTCTCCTTCCCCTCCAATTTGTCTTATTTTCTCTCTCAGAGATGATTCATCATCTACTCTGAGTGGGGTCCGGGATGGTGAATACTCTCCTGCTTGAGAGGAGGATCCCTATTCTAACCTCTATCTCTTAGGGGAATTTGTGTCAGGTGAACTCTTTGATCTTGGCCATTTATAAGGGGAAATTTTTTGTACATTTTGAACTACAACATATCCAGCCTTTCTTTATAGTGTATACTAGCCTAGATTCACAACCATCCTACTACTTATTCTTCTTTCCACCTTAGCTAATTTATCTAAATATGATTTAACTAAGATATCCTTTTTTTTCATTTAAAAATTTGCATTATCACAAAAAAATTGTTCATCAGTGTGTTCATTTTAACTCCCCAATATTTCTTATCTTCTAGGTGGTTATAGTTGGGCTTAAAAGCATTAATAAATTGTAAAACTTTACTAAAAACTACCCACTTTTCTTTTCTAACCTCTTGTTCATGTAATGAAAATACATTTCTAATGATATCCTCCAGGAAATATATAGTCTGTACAATAGTCTTAGCTTTAGTTCTCTCCCTAAGGAGGTCTTAAAATCCCTCTCGATAAATGTAGAGAGCATTGGATTGGGCCATTTGATATCTATCCAAAAATAGGCTCAAATTTCTCCATCCTTTTTTAACAAAAACAAAATCATGTATAATAGTAACAATGAGAAAGAATGTGCCTTTACCTTTTCCTAGTATATCCCTTTCCTCAACTAACCCAATCTGCCATAGTAACTCTACAATTCCTATCTTCAAAGGCACATGAAAATGTAGTGCATGGGGTTTTCCCAAAAGGCCATAAACTCTGATCATAGTGGAAATAGGGTATGGGATTATATCCCCCCAATTGTGATTGACCAACAACCCCTTGGCATAATCCTTGGGTCTTATCAATTCTAGAAAAGGTTGTGGGATTCTTGAACTACCCCCCTTCAAAAGCAATCTGAGCCTTGAAGCAAAGTACCTATCAAATCTAATATAATAGGCATTTGAGACTTTCCATGTCATGTCAGTGCTCCATAACTAAATTGGGAGCTTCTCTCCATCTCTCTCCAATTCCAACTTCATTTCTTTGGAGAAGAAAGTTACTCCCTTGTATAGACATATGTACATCAAAAAAGAATACCAACAAAAAGGCCTATTTACCTTACCTTGAGCTATCCCAATTAAACCATTATGAATTTCCTCAGCTAAATAGATGCCAAATTCAAGAATTGTGCTAATTCCAAACTATAGGGTTTGAGCTTATGATAAGAACAATGGAGCCTTGAATATAATCCTACTCATCCATTCCAAATATTTTGCAAAGAGTAAAATATAGGGCTTGTGACCCAATTTTAACAATATGTTATTGTAGTGGCCCTACCCTCAAGTATACCCTTTGTGCATCATACCTTGCCTAAAATTCTTCCATATCAATTTTCTCATGGATTTCCTTGTTGGGGTTTAGCTTAAATACTTCATTGATTAGAGCAGGTGAAACCCTAAAGAGGTTGTCTCCTGCATGGTTTTTTTATAATTCTAGTAATGGGGTCATATTTCTTGGTGATGACAATTAAAAAGCCACTGTTAAAGAATAGCCTAGGAACAACCAATTCTCCAATGTCAAAATTCCATACATTTCTCAATGAGGTGTCCAAATTACATTCTAAAAACCATTTTTTAAACAATTCCATAGCCCTCACTAAAACTTGTGCATCTCTTACCCAATTGGCTCTATCATAGAAAACCTCACCTACAACCAACTAAGGTTTTTAGGGATGAGTTCTCTACCTTTTGTCAATTCATTCATAGATAGAGGCGTTTGTTCAAGAAAATCATCATGAACAGATATTTTTAGGTAATCTATCAGGCTAGAAAATTCCTTTTGGGAAGCATCTTTAATTTAGCTTAGCACAATTATAATTTTTCAACTTTTCAAGAGTTACAGAGCACTTACCCACTGATTTCTACTTCTTTTTCTCTGTGAATTAATTTTTTGATCATTAAAAACCTTATAGAATCTCGTTCCCTAGCTCTGGAAACCCTTGTGCTTTGAGAAATTTGCAATTGTGTGGTTCAGTAATGGTGAATTTACAAGTTATACCATAGCATTAAGGTCACACAAAGTAGCCCTGAACAATATTAATGTTTCTAACAGTTACTTTTTGTGTCATGCCTTAGATTTAAATTTCATCTATTGATCACACAACATCAGATGACTTTATTTGAAAATAGAAAAGTTTCTTTAAAGTTTTGAAAACCTTGGCATGCATCAAATGGGCACTTCCTTGCTTTACTTAAAACTTGAGCATTGAAGCAGTGATCATCAATCTTCTAAAGATCAACGATCATGGAAAATCACCAATCTTTACAAGTAGACCCATTAAGAATGCAACCCCACTGGCACACTCATCTCCAACTTGGCAAGCACATGTCACAATTTACCAATCACTACACTCTATTTCATTACCTTTTGCCAACCTGGCATGACTCAGTAACCCTTTTAGCAATTGGTTCCACTTTGCCACATGGTGTGCAGGTGCTTCCCCACTCTGCTTAAAACTTGCTCCTTTTCATTATGTGGGTAAGTGCCTCCTATTGATCTTACCAAGATCAACAGTGTAACAAAAATGCATCCTTTTGAGAGAACCAATAAAATGCTTCCCTTTTGTGCCAACATGTTTTAAAATCTGCCAACAACACAAACTACATCATACCTTTTAGAGATTTCTTTCATGACATCATCATAGGTCACATGTCAATGAGGCACTTGTCCACTTTAGTTAAATTCCTTGCATCTTCATGAAGTGATGAAGCACCGATCGTCGATCTTGCAAAGATCGATGGCCAAATGATGTGACGTCAAAAAGGAACCCCACTACATTGTCTTGACCAATGATATTGCCAGAAAATCAAACGTGCTATGACTATTCTACATAAATTCTGAAAAAGGTTTGACAAAGTACTACCAAATCTTGACAAACTTTAGTCTTTAAGGTGCAGTCAAGACCCATCATGAGTAAGTGCTATGTGGTAGCAAGGCGCTTTCTTGCTTCACTTAAAAACCATGCATTTTCTCATTGTGGGTATGCCCTAACCGTTGATCTTTCCAAGATCGATGGCTGATCATAACAAATTCTCATAGTTAAAGTGCTTCATAAAATAGTTAAGAAAGATAACCGCAATTAGGGAAATCTTAACAAATAAAAGGTTTATTTAGCAAAAAATAATAAAGTAATCTTTGTGAAAAAGAAAACTTAGGATAAGTGTGTCTTGATCGATTTAAGATTTGGAAACTATATTTTAATTACCTTTTAGGGCTAGGGAACACAAATGAGGGTTTATAAGGCCTTTAGGAAATTCAACTAGGGCTTTTGATTGTGAGGAATAAATTATCATAAAGGGTGAAAAACTAGGCCAACAGTGGTTCTATCTGGGGACAATGGATATGCAAGAATTCATACGAGGGCTCAAAATCCCTGGCAGAAGCAGACCACTAGCTTGACCACTATTCTCTTATGACAAATTCTTAGAGCAACAACACTCAAAAAGAAAATATATACAAGGGCTATATAAGAGACACAAAGGATTCACAAAATGTACAAAAACACTAAACTAATCTTCATGGAAGAAACAAGTATTTTTAACAAAAATACCTCTTCAAGAACTATCCATGACTGGAAATTCAAGAATATTGCCCGATAGATCCTTCAGAATATAAGAGTCCTCTCCCCATTTAGCTTCAATCAGATAGGGGCCTAACCATATTGGATCAAATCTACCATGTTTTCCTTTATCCTCAATCCTGGCATTCCACATGAGGACCAAATCTTCAATTTCAAATTTCTTATTTACTATTTTTTTTTTTAATCATAGAGTGCTTTAACCTAGAATTGCAATTTATGATTTTTGAGGGATGCTTCTTTCCTAGTCTCAATCAATCCTACCAACTCATCCAATCTTTCCTACATGTCATCAATAATGTCTCCATCATACATTTGAATTTAGTTATACAAACCCACTAGGTTATTCTGAGGTATACTTTCCTGGATTCCATATACAATATCAAAAGGTGCTACACCTATGGCTTTCTTCATAGTCACCCTATGAGCCCATATTGCTAGTTGCAATTTAGAATCCCAGGCCTTCTTGTTATCAACCAAGATTCTTTTTATTACTTTCAACAAGCTTTTATTTGTGGATTCACCTTGTCCATTCCCTTGTGGATGATAGAGAGAAGAAGCTAATCTTGTTATCCCATACTTATCACAAAACTTTATAAACTCCTTAGATCTAAAACACATTGCATTATTTGTCACAATCCTCTAAGGACAACCAAATCTTGAAATGATATTATTTAGCAAAAAAATATTAATAACCTTGCTAGTTGCATTTCTTGTTGGGATTTTCTCCACCCACTTTGTGAAGTAATTAGTAGCAACTAAGATCCATGAATAACCAGTGCTAGACTTAGGGGAGATTTCACCTAAAAATCCATTCCCCACTGCTAGAATGGTGCTTGAACTTCAACTGGCTTTAAAGGAGTGTTACCTAAGAATTTTAATTCACTTGCAAATCTTTGACAGACATCACACTTTCTAACCATTATTTGAGCATCCTTAAAAAGGGAAGGCCACCAAAATCCAACTCTCATTACTTTGTGTGTAGTGGTCTTGGCCATTTAATATCCACCAGAGACTCTAGCATGCATTTCTTTTAGTATTGCTTTTGATTTTTCTTAATCAACACATTTTAGTAGCACTCCTTTAAAGTTTCTCCACCATAAATTATTCTCAACAATGATATATTTGATGGCTTGCAACTTTGTACTTCTTTTATTATTTTCAATCAAATGGGAAGGAACTTCCATATGTTGTAAATAATGAATAACATTAGTATACCATTCATAGCGATTCATATGACATAGATCTGATCTGAGGTCATCTATTACCAAATTTATTTGATTAGTATCTAAGTTGGACTGAGCCATAATTTTAGCTAACCCTTGACCCCTTACCAATTTTGTAATTTGAATTTCAATATTAAATTCTTGGATCCTGTTGATCCATCTGCACTTCCTTCCTAATACCTCCTACTGAGAAAATATGTCCTTGACAGCTGCACTAGGTACACATGCAATGACAGTGGCACCTAACAAATAAAATCTAAAAGCCTTAATAGCTTTCACTAAGGAATAGGCCTGTTTCTCATTTATTTCATATTTTAATTCAATAAGTTGCAAGGATTTGCTAAAGAATGCAATAGGTTTCTCATATCCTTCCTCATTCTTCTATAATAAGACTGTAGCTACAATGTGAAAAGATGAAAAAGAGAATATGTGCATTGGCTTAGTGTAATCTGGGGTTCTAAGAATTGGAGCATTTATATGGCAGTTTTAATATCTTGAAAGGCCAGTGAAGGTTGACTATCCCAATTAATAGTAGCTCCTTTCTTGAGCATTTTTGAAATAGGCCTACTAATCTCAGCAAAATTTGTGACAAATCTTCTCAAAAAATTAACCTGCCCAAAGAAAAAATATATCCCCTTCACATTTTTTTTTGGCTTGGGCACCTTGTCAATGGCTACCACTCTCTCAGGATCTATCTTTACTCCATCCTTTGATACTATATGTCCCAATAATCTACCTTCTATCACCCTAAATATACATTTCTTGGGATTTAAGGACACTTCATATTCCAAAGCTTTGATAAAAATATTGGCTACAATGGTCAACAACTTTCTTGCACTATGTTGTAAGGTCATCTTGGTATACTACCATAAATTTGTCAATATATTCATGGAATGCTACATCCATAGCTCTCTGAAAAGTTGCACCTGCATTGATCAACCCAAATGACATCCTCACATATACATAAGTTCCCCATGGAGTTGTAAAAGCTATCTTAAATTGCTCACATTCTTTCA
The DNA here is from genome assembly GCA_028749045.1 of Cupressus sempervirens. Lineage (NCBI taxonomy): Eukaryota > Viridiplantae > Streptophyta > Pinopsida > Cupressales > Cupressaceae > Cupressus > Cupressus sempervirens. The sequence continues at coordinate 647,996,685 of CM053787.1, forward strand.
CAAGGACCTTATTGTATCCTAAAATATCCATCCATCATGGACATCAATTTAGAACCAGTTACCTTTTGCAGCATAGCTTCCATGTTTGGTAACCCATAATTATCCTTTAGAGATGCAATATTTAAATTTCTAAAATCTACACATAATCTTATATCTCCATTCCTTTTTTAGATAGGTACCAAGTTTGAAACCCAAGTGGAATGTCTAATTGGTTGATTATCCCTCCATCCCTTAGCTTCATCAACTCTTCTTTCATTTTGGGGGCTAAGGTGGGATTTACTAGTCTTTGCTTTTGTCTAAAGGGTTTAACATTATCTTTGAGTGGAATAAGATGCTAGAATAGGTCCTCTCTATAGGCCTTAAGATCATCATAAGACCATGCAAAGAAAGGTCTATATTTTCTGAAAAAATGAATCAAAGGTCTTCTAATTTCAACTGACAAGTTTTGACCAATGTAAACTTTCTTTGGAGCCTTAGTAGTACCTAGGTTTATCTCTTCAAGTTCTTGAGGCTTGTGATCTCTAATTCTAGGCTTCACCCTATCTTGGTTGCCAAACATATTTTCTAGAACAACCAACCCCTTGGGCACTTTATTAGTTTTCAACTGTATGATCTCTTGACCAAAAATTGTTTCCCTACCATTTGTGGTTTCAATTATATCACTATAGTCTAACTCTTGACCATGATACTTGTCTTCACTTAGCATGAAATTCAAAATATCCTTATCATCCTCAAAAAATTGCCAATGTTCAATATCATATGGTATTGAAGGTCTATTTTGAACCTCAATCTATGAAATTCCTACAAATGGCACATCCTTAGGCTTGCTTGCTACATTTTCCAATAAGTTAGCCATTTTGTTTTGACTTCTATCCTTCCAAGAGATACCAAATGCATCAAATTTTTTTATCTAATCCCAAACAACATTTCTATACTATTTCAATCTTTTTTTTTTTGATGCATAAATTTCCTTTATTTGTGAAATAACCAATTTAGAATCACTTATGACATGCAACTTTTTAATTCTATGGTGGGTGGAAACTTTCAATCCTAACAAAAGAGCTTCATACTCTACTATATTGTTGGTACAAGAAAAAATCAAGGTGAATGAATATCTAAAAGTATTCTTTTCAGGAGAAACAAAGACTGCTCCTACCCCTGAACCTTCTTTAGAGGTGGCCCCATCAAAGTACATGGTCCATAAAATTGGCGAATCCACGCAACATTCAACTTCATGCTCAATTACAACAGACAATTTCTCAACTTCTTGAATAATTAACTCTGCCCTAAATGCATTCACACTAGTGTCTAAGAAACAAGTAGAATCTTTGTCAATTTCTTCCCCAAAAATGTGATTGAACCTTGGCTCTCTATCTACTTTAACAACTTTATATCCTATATGAAAATTTTCATAAGACATATCACATTGTAGGCGACTTTCTATAGCAGCACTCCAATTTCTAGAGAGTAAAATTCCATAATGTGGAGGAATATCAACTACAAGGATTGACATAATCAATTCTACCTAAGGGTATGCAACTAGCTTAAAGGGAAATGCATTGATAGTACCTATGACTGGTACTTCCCTAGCATCCATACCTCTACATCTATCCTACTTAGTATCTACTTTCAATCCTAAGGCTTCCATTACTTTGAAGGGCATAATGGTATTAGAGGCTCCTGATTCTATCATAAATTTTTTAAAGGTTTTTCCTTTTATAATCAAGCTAAGAAAGAATGGGTCAATATGTTCTATATAGGCTACTGATGAGTCATCCAAAAATATTTGAGAAATTTGAGATATAATACCACTATCTTGTACCACCATAGGGGATTGCTGAATGACACTTTTCTCAAAAATTTTACTACTATTTCCTATCAAACATTCAAAAAAAGGTACTTTGACAGTTATTTGTGACAACATAGATATCATATCAATAGGTTTAGACACAATGGGCTTTACAATAATACCTAGAATATAAATATTTTGAATAGTAGGCACTATCACTTACTTAACAGTATTAGATCCTGACTTATTCTCTTGCACAATTGATTTCATTGTCTCTTTTATTTGGAATTGAACATTTTTCTTGGGTTCCCACTTCTTGGTCTTGCTGTCTTTAACTTTAGCTATTCCTACATTAGCCTTCTTATTGTCATCTTTCATTTTATGTGTAATATCCTTTATGAATATACTAGAAGGTTTCCCAACATCATTATTAACTATTCTATTTCTCAAATTGTAATTACTATGAACTTGAGAAATCATCTCTATAGTGATTTTATCAATTTCCTCTTTACAAGACATTCTTAAATTTACATGGTCAACTTTAGAGGATGTAACACATACCTAATCTTCATCAGAACCTTCATTATCTAAGAATACTTTTTGATGATGTAACTGGTAAGCAATTCTCTAGTTTACAATATAATTCTCAAGTTCTTCCAAATTAGAATCTACACAATCATCACATATGCTAACCATATTACAACTTACATCATCATGACTTTTTTCTTCTTCTTCTTTCTCATCTTGTGTATTTTGAACTGAAGCAAATGATTGAGAAATCACACAATAATCTAAAGAGTGAGGTGATTAACCTATAATGTACCATGGTACATCATCATTCATATTAATAGAGCTCCTTTGTAGAGGATCTGGTGTACCTTTATCTTTTACATTTTGGGTCTGGTTAGGAATTGGATTACAATCTTTCCATTGAGTAGTATAGGGGTAATTTTGTATTCTTGTCTATCTATTAAAATGGTTATTATTCATTGGGGCCTTTTCACCAACATTAGGTTTCTATGTGTTGAGAGTTGTTTGGTTCATCTTTTTTAGCAAGTCCAACACTTGGCCTATTATGGGTTCTTCAGGCTTCTTACCTACAAGAGTTTTATTATTTTCTTTCTTTTTATTCTTAGGATTAATTTTTTTTGGATCATCTCTCCTCTCTAGCTTACTAGATGCTTTTCTATTATTTTCAATGTTTAATGCAAACTTAAAAGCATCTCTTAGAGTTTTAGGCTCTTTATCCCTCAGCTGATAAACCATCTTGCTATCAAAAGCATTAAAGTATGTTGTAAGGCATATATCTTCATTCAATTTCATGACCTAGAATAATTTGTACATTCCATTTTGGAATCTTACATTAAAATCAAATGTAGATTCATTAGGGTTCTTCTTGATATTACTGAAATAATTCAACATAAAAGTAGCATTAGTATTGTCTCCATATTTTTCTTTGAACAACTTCTCTAAATCATTCTAGGAAATAATACAATCATTTGGGAGTCTCCTAAACCAATCCCTAGCATTCTCAATCAATGAATGTACAAACAATTTTATCACTACATCTTCATGTTCAACTTCAAAATCATTCAACATATCTATAAAAACCCTCAAGTGCTCCTCATTAGTAACAACATTATTTCTAGAGAACTTGACAACTTTGTCTCTTAGATCAAATGATATGAGGTGAGGAAAACCAAGAATCCCTACAAATGATATTTGTCTATATTTTTCCATATATATAGGTTTCTTCTAAAAACTAGTAACGTTGGATGTGCTTGCTATATTAGCCTGATTGTGAGCAAAATTTTGGGAATGTTATATTGGAACATTAGGAATATGGGTACTAATAGTGGATGATGATGCTAGGGCAGATTGAGATATATTTTGACTAGAAATCATTGGTCCACAAGTAGGTATAGAAGTTACAGCTGGGGTGGACAAATTAGGCCATGAAGCTAAGGTAGAATTGGTCTTGATGAACTGAACCTTTCTTCTAGTTTTTGTAGCTTGGGCTTCATTTTAAAAATTTTCAAGCTCTTTAACAAGATCTTCCTTCTCCTTCCTAGCCTTTTTTAGGTCCAGATTTGATTTGGACATGAGAGGGTTTATAGACTTGATATAATTTGAGGCTCATTTATTTGGATTCCTATAGCTTTGCCCTTTCCTTTATCTATGTGTCTCACAGTAGGTTCTATAGGGTTTACTTGGATAGGCTTGTATGCTTGGACTTGAGAAATGATAGGTTCTTGCCTTTGGTTTAGAGCTTTTCTTGTTCTAGAACCTTAGATCTCAAACCATCTATATCCCCAAAAACATCGGCATGAAGGACCAAGGTCCTTTCTTCTAACTTCTTATTTTGTTCCTTTAAAGCAACCATCCTTCTAAGCATGTTATATCTTTCAACAATAGCGTTTAGGGTGGTTTTCTCTCTTTCCTTTTCTAAATGCACACATTTAGCTTTTTCTTCTACAACCTATTTCTTTAAAGAATTTATTTCTAAGTATACTTCTTTTCAATTTGCAAAAGTAGCCTCTAAGTCAATAGGATCATCTATATCTATAAGATTTGTTTCCTCATATGGAACTGCTCTAAGATTAAAAGGATTCTCCATTGCACCATTATATCTTAACCTATGATTCATTTCATCTATCACATTTGGTCAATGGAATGTATCTTCCATTGGAGACATATTCTTGTCTTGATAAGCCCTTTCATCTTGCAATGGGGTACAAGATACTCCTAAGAATCTAGTGGTTTTTAATTCAAAGCTCAATGAAGAAAATTATCTACCTACCACTGGTTGATATTGAGAGTTTACTAAGGCACTAACCCTTGGTTTCCAAGTGGGATTTACATCTATTTTATTTTTGTTCTAGTTCTTTCTACCACCTTGGGGTAGATCAATACACAATGGTATATTAGGATTGGCTCTTGTATTTTTCCTCTTGTCAACCATTGTTTACTACTTATCAAATAAGCACTAGCTTCAAAACCTTAACTGAGTCACCACCCTATTCTAGGGAACATATGACAATAAAATAACTCTTAACTTCTAGGGAAAGACACAAGATAGTATGAAAATATCTGACACATAGAAGAACCAAACACAAAGAACATAAGACTACAACTCTTTCTTGATAGATAAGACACTTTATAGACGTTGTATAGATCAGTGTACACTTGTAGTACTAGGTTTTTTTGTTCTTTATTTTTAAATTCTCAAGGTTTGTCACTAAATAAGTCCATTATAACCATAAGAAGTACTAAAAAGATCTGACAAACATGTATACACCAAGACCAAAGAAATTGCAGTAGTTTTTACACATAAGCATGTGTTAAGAAACTCCTCAGCAGAGTTGCCATTTTGTTTGTGTTTTTCAACTATTAAGAAAAAAATACTTAATATCAATAAAATAAAGAATACAATAACCTAAGGATCAACTAATTCCTATAAACAATTACTTTCTCTTCAAATCTAAACCCAACATCAACAAAATCATAAAGATTTTCTACTCTCTAGGCTTTGCAAAACCAAGGAAGGTGCACCTGAGGGATGGAAGCTTTTCAATCTAATACCATATACATATTTTTTTCATTCCATGAAAATTTACCACAACACACATCCCTTAAAATAGATCTGGTCACAATTTCTCTTAGGTTTACTAGTATTTCTAGCAATAGTAGCTAGCTAAGACTTAGAAATTTAATGCAAACAAGTGTTGAACAACATTGGTATTCTTTAAATAGTAAAGTAGAATTGATTTATAATTTGGGCTTGATGCTTATTTATGATCCTTCATCTGAAAACTAAATCAATAGATTAGTGCCTCATCCATTGGGATTGAGAGTCCATTAAATTTCTAGATCTAATTGATTGCATTATGATCAATGTTATTAATAATTCTGGCTGAAAATCATTCTTTTAGATATCCTTCCTATTACCATAGAAACCCTATCAATCTCATTGAAGCATTTACTTAATTCCTTAAATTAAAAGCAATAGTGAATTGACATACAACTTGATTTGATTCGATTTAATTGGATAAGCTTTGGTCATACAACTTCAAAATAACTAGATAATAAAAATGGAGATAAGACTCAACAAGAATAGATATTGGGATAGTTCATCTTTGTATTAATTTCCTTTAAAAATTGTATACAATTGAAACAACTTAGAATGACTCAAGAAAAGGCATTAAGATCTTGTAACACTAATGTATTCTCAAATATTGGTAGAGAAAATACATCACAAAAGTTTCATCAATAGACTGGACCGAACAACTTAGTAAAACTAAAATTATACAACAACTTAGACCCTTTCTCTAGCCATGGAATCTCACTTATATAATGTGAGATGCAACAAGCTTTAGGCATATAGAACTGACAACTTTCCTTTAGATAAAAGATATTTACATTTATTGCTGTCACAAAAGACAAAAATATATACAACATAAGACTTCACATCAAAATATTCTCTTAGTGGACCCATTTTCTATTACATCTTCAAATGCTATGAACTCTATGATTGGATTTTGTACTATTCTAAATCCTCAGAATATGTAGCTATTAGGCTTGCCAATGATGTGCCTGGTTCTGATCTTTGCAAGTTTACCTCAACCCAAGAATCTCCACTGGTATCATCATGAACTATTAGGATAACAACTATTTCTGAGTCTTTAGCTATCACATCATTAGTTTGGTTCCTTATACTAGCAGTTAGAATTGGTTGTTCTATTTCTATTGCTAAATTTCACCCCTCTATGTGCTTGTAATATTTCTTCTTTAGTTTTATACTGCACAACTTTCTCCTTCCTAATGGAATCAAAATTCATAGCATTAGCTATGTCCCATTCAAGTAGAACCAAAACTCCTGATTTTCTAACCAACTATCTCTGGGCCTTAGATGTTAGATGGGAAAAGTCCTCCAAAAATTTGGCTTTTATATCTTCCTTAATTTTAGAGTCCAATTTGTTTGGTTGCTCTACTTTTATTGTTTTACACTTTCCCTCAAAATTGCCTATATTTCTCCTCCACAAAAATCATGAAAAGGCCCTAGATTTAACAAAATTTTCATCATCTATAAACTTTTGAGATGCTTTTGCAATGATGGGATTTGTCTCCTTACCTCTATAATTAGCAATAGTGAGGTCAAAGGATGGCATAGGAGGCTCCTCAGGCACTCCCCTTTCTATATCAGCATTAGTGACAATTATGTCTCCTTCCCCTCCAATTTGTCTTATTTTCTCTCTTAGAGATGCTTTATCATCTACTCTGAGTGGGGACTGGGATGGTGAATACTCTCCTGCTTGAGAGGAGGATCCCTATTCATTAGGTGGGCTCTCCAATCTTGGCCTTTTGTAAGGGGGAATCTATTATAAATTTTGAACTACAACATATCTAGCCTTTTTTTATAGCTTATATTGGCCTGGAGTCACAACCATCCTGCTACTTATTCTTCTTTCCACCTCAGTTGATTTATTTGGATATGATTTAACTAAGATATCCTTCTTTTCATTTAAATTTTGCATTATCATAGAGAAATTGTTCATTAGTGTGTTCATTTTGGCTCCCCAATATTTCTTATTTTCTAGGGGGTTATATTTGGCCTCAAAAGCATTAATGAATTCCAAAAATTTACTAAAAATTACCCATTTTTCTTTTCTAACCTTTTGTTCTTGTAATGAAAATATATTTCTAATGACATCCTCTAGGAAATATGCAGTCTATATAATAGCCTTAGCTTTAGTTCTCTCCCTAAGGAGGTCATAAATGTTGGAAATATAGATGAAGTAACTAAGAGGGGAGGGGTGAATCAGTTACCTCAAAAATAAAACCACAGATCTTTGAGATGTCTTAATATTTAATTATTGTTGATACTCGGTAGCCATGTAGATAAATGCTGAAACCTTGTAGATGTGCTGTTAACTTATTAAGAATTCAAAGTGATTAACATGTATGAATAAAAGAAATAAAATGAACACAAGTGACACCAGATTTAACATGGAAACCCAATATGGGAAAAACCACCAAGTAACTAGTCACCAATTTTTCACTCTTCTGAAGTGAGCCCTATTAGGAGCCAACCCTATTAAAGGTTACAAATACACACCGTTAGGTGTGACCTTGTTAGAGGATTTAATCACCCTATTAGGAGTGGCCTGGTTAGAGGTCTTTAGAACAATGCAACTGAACTGTCACCTTGTTAGAGGATTTACAAAAATGGCTATTAAACCAACTTTGTAAAGAGATTTTGGGTTCACTATTACAATGATTAGAAAGAAACAATGAAGTGACCTGAATGATATGTAACTTATCTTTTGCTGATTACAGATCTCTATTATGCTTTACTGGATCCTTACTGATCAAATACAACTTTGCAGCTCCTCCAGGATATCTAATCCTTCATCAAAATTCTCTCAATATTCACTTATTCCATCCACATCCATATATTCACTCTCACTCTTGAATTCACAACTTGAACATCTATATATACCTTTCAGATTATCAAGTTAGCTCAAATATAAGTTACAACAACTAAAAAAATATTACATTAGTCAGCTACATTTATTGCACAAAAAATTGAACTTAATATTAAAACAATAAAATCCTTCACTGGCCGACCTAGTTTGGTAACCACTGCTCTAGAATGGTTTTCTAGTGTTAACAAAGTGAAGCTTGGTAAACACTACAAATCCTGCAAAAATATTTTGGAGACTGAGTGAACTTGGTTAGCGTTGACCTTCCTTTGCTGACCTTGTGAGCTTGATAGAAGCTAACTTTCTGCCACATTTCCTTTGATGACCGAATGAGCTCGGTAGACATTAACTTTTCTTCGTTAACCTTGGGAGCTTGGTTAACACTAACTTTTTGCTACAAAATCCATTGACACCCGAGTGAGCTTGGTAGACATTAAATTTTCTTCGTTAACCTTGGGAGCTTAGTTAACACTAACTTTCTACTACACAATCCTTTGATGCCTGAGTGAGCTCGGTAAGAACTGACTTTACTGTGAAATGTTTAGGAATGTTTGATAGACATTGTAAATTTCTTTTCTGATCATCTGAGCTTGGTAGACTTTGTTTGATGACTGATATGACATTTGTGTAACATCAAAGACAATACACAATTAACAATTGTATCCAATAATCTCCCTCTTTGGCATTGATGGCAACACAACATGTGATAGCAGAATGAAATTTGAAAATAAGTCTTTTTCTGTGAGAACAACTTTCTCTATTAGATAGAAAACTCTCCCTCTTTCAGTATTCTCCCACTATGAAGGAATTACATAGCAAACTCTTCCTCTCAAACAAATTTTAGAAAGATATGACAGTAAAACTCTCCCTCTTTGACAACACATGCCAAAGACAACACAACTCAAATGAATTTTAATGTACCTTTAGTACTAATTCATATGCAATATTTCTTGATTATGTTGCATCAACTGATAGATCTTCAACTTTGTATGCGTTGATGCATCACTCAAACTTCATTTTAGTGAACTTCAAATAGGGGAGTGACCCCTAACTTACCTCTTAGATACAAGAATGCATCCTTAGGTAATTGCTTTGTGAATATGTCATCAATTTGTTCCTTTGTATGGACATATTCCAATCTAATCTCCTTATCTTGCACCAATTCTCTGACAAAATGATATTTTATTGCAATGTGCTTGGTTTTGGAATGCATCATTGGATTCTTAGATATGTTGATTGCACTTGAATTATCACAGAACATAACAACTAGTTCTTTGATTTCCACCTTCATGCCTTCCAACAACTATTTAAACCAAAAAATATTAGAACAGTTTACTGCTACAACAACATACTTTGTCTCTACTGTAGATTGCGATGTACAATTCTACTTTTTGCTTGTCCAAGAAACCAACCTCTTTCCAAGAAAGAATGCTCCTCCACTTGTACTTTTTCTATCATCAAGGTTCCTTGCCCAATCAGCATTAGAAAATGCTTTCAAATCTAGATTACCTCCAAATTTGTACCATAAACCATAATCTTCAGTTCCTTTCAAATATCTCATTATTATTTTGATTGCTATCATGTGATTTTCTCTTGGTTTTGATGAAAATCTTGCTACAATACCAACTACAAGGGCAATATCTAGCCTAGTATGAACTACATACTGCAACTTTTCGATCATAGATCTATACAATGTTTGATCTACTTCTTTTGATTCATCTTCCTTGGTAAGTTTTAATCTAGTACACATAGGACTCCCAACTAGTTTACAATCTTCCATACCAAACTTTTTCAATATCTCCTTGAGTATTTTGATTGAGTGATGTAGATACCATTTTTATTCTGCTGAATTTGAAGACCAACAAACAATTTGATCTCACCAAAAATAGAAATTTCAAATTCCTTATTCATTTGCTCTAAAAATTCTTTGCAAAGATCATCATTCCTTGTGAAAACAATATCATCTACAAATATTTCTGCCAAGACAATCTTATTATCTGGTCCTTCCTTTATATACAAGCTACTGTTATCATTAGTTCTTTGAAAACCAATCTGAATAAGATAGTTATGCAATCTTTCATACCATGCTCTAGGGGCTTGTTTTAGACCATATAATGCCTTGTGTAATTTGCAGACCATGTTCTTCTTATCTAGATCAACAAAACCTTTAGGTTGTTCAATGTAAACCTCTTCATCTAGTATACCATTGAGGAACGCTGACTTGACATCCATCTGATAAACTTTGAATCCTTTGTGAGCAGCATATGCAAGTAAGGTTCTGACTCCTTCCAATCTTGCAATAGGAGAAAAAGTTTCTCCATAGTCTATTCCTTCTTCTTGAGCATATCCTTTGCATACTAGTCTAGCTTTGTTTCTTGATACCTTACCATCTTCAGTCAACTTGTTTCTGAATACCCACTTAGTTCCAATCACATTTTTATCTTTAGGCCTGGCTAAAAGAGTCCATGTCTTTTTTTTCTCTATCTGCTCTATCTCCTCATTCATAGCCTCAATCCAACTATCATTTCCCAATGTAGCTTTGATATTTCTAGGTTTAAAATCAGCAAGTAAAAAAGTACCTTTAAACTTACTTCTTGTCATGGTTCCTTTAGATTTGTCTCTAATGATTTGATCTACTGAATGATGTCTCCTGACATATTTTGCTAATACAAGTTCCTTGCCTTTTGAATGAATTTCATTGTTATCCTCTTTCACTTCAACTTCAGGTTCTGGCTATTCTAGCTCGGTAGATATTGGCTCGGGTCCTTCAGACTCGGTAGACACTTGCTCAGTAGCATCTAAATGTAACTTGGGTTGCTATAGCTCAGTTTGAACTTCCTGTAACTCGGTTACTGATGACTCAGGAGTAGAAGATTCCTAATTAACTGGTACTATATCAGGTTCAATGAAAACAAACCTTCTATAATCTTCTAGTTCCCTTTTGCTTTCTTCTTCAATCCTTTCTGTAAACTCATCATCTTTCACATGTGCACTTTCTATGACTTTGTAAGTAGACAAGTTCAAACATCTATATGCTTTACTTTTGCAAGAGTATCCCAAAAATATTCCTTCATCACTTTTCACATCAAATTTGCCTTTTCTAGATTCTTTCAAAATTTAACATTTACTTCCAAATACTTTTTGATAACTTGCATTAGGTTTATAGCCATATCATAGCTCATAGGGAGTTTTGAATGAGTCCTTTTTTAGTTGTACTTGGTTCAAGGTATGAACTATAGTGCTGATAGCTTCCTTCCAATATTTGATAGCAATGCTCTTTTCAATCATTAAGGTTCTTGCACAATCCATGATAGATTTGTTCCTTCTTTTCAGCTATTCCATTTTGCTCAGGAGTTCCAGGGGCTAATACCTATATTTTGATTCCTCTTTCAATGCAAAAGTTATTGAACTCATGTGAAATGAATTCTCCACCTCTATCTGACCTCAAGCATTTCAATCTTTTCCCTGTTTGCTTTTTTACTCTGGCCAAATACCATTTGAATTTCTCAAATGCTTCTAATTTGCTCCTTAGATACATGAAAATCATCATTCTTGACTAATCATCAACAAAAAGAATGAAGAACTTTTCTCCAGTATAGCTTTCAATTCCAATTTGTCCACATAAATCATTATGCACAATTTCTAATATATATCTTCAGATTGATAGTTTTTACTTTTAAAACTAGTCTTTCCCATTTTACCAATCTGACAATTCTTGCATAGACCGACCTCAGGTTTCTTTATGTTAGGAATGCCTCTTACTTTCTTAAATTTACTGATCTTTATTAAGTTGTCAAAGTTTACATGACACAACCTCCTATGCCATAACCAACTTTCTTCAATTTGAGCAATGAAACATGAACATTCACCAAGTTGAAGAAGTAAATCTTCCCACTTGTAAATTTCAACAATTGGTATTAGAGCCAAGTTCTCACAAGGATGAGCCTTATAGCTTGAAGAAAAGATCTAGAAATGAAAGTCTACAAACTTGGGAAGATCATAGATAATTAGGAAATTGATATACAACTCACTCTACACACTTTGGAAGAAGCTAGAGAGGAACTAAGAAAATTCTTAAAGAGAAGGACAAAGATTTCCATAGCTGAGAATGATACACAATACAAGGAGATTGACACCTCAAAACTATTTACAAATGGAGATTCCAAAGAATTTGATACATCAATAGTAGACCTAATGGAGAAGAATAGAGCTCAAGTAGAAGAAATCAGAACACTCAAGATTGAACAAGAGTCACAAGCCATGATGTTCTATGAGGTGACTGAATAGAAGAAAAGAGCCATTGAAGATAAGAGAAATCTTGCCAACAGACTACAAGAAAATTCAATTGAACTTGCAAGAATTTCAAACATGCAACTAGACACCATAAGCCAGATGATGAATGCACATCATGGACTGAATGTCAAGGACATTGAGATATCTATACTGAAGATGCAAAATGACCTAAAAAGAGAGAAAGAAATTCTAGAGAGCTTCAAAAAACCCAATGAGGCCATTAAGTACCTTAAGTAGCTACTATAATCACCAAGGGCTAGCAATGATACTTTAGGACTAGGATACACTAGCACTGAACAAGGAGAGTCATCCAAGACTACAGAAGAAAGGAGTAACAAAGGTAAAAACAATAAACCTACTTGTCATTTTTGTGGTAAAAAGGGACATACCTCTAATTTTTGTAGGAGCAAAAATGCTCATTAGAATGAAAAACCTAAGAATGTGAGTCACTGTCATAAGTTCAACAAGTAAGGACATTAAACACATAACTGGAGGACTAGGACTATTAGAACACCAAGATTTGAAGGTCACTACTACAATTGCAAGAAGTATGGACATAGAGATTTTGAGTGCAAATCAAAGCCTATGTGGACACCTAATCAACCAACAAGGGGAAATAACCATGGACATCACTACAATTGGGACTACAACACCAGGTATAGCTATCATTACTATCAGGAATATGGACACATTCCTAAGAATTGTATAAGAACACATTTCAGAGAAAACTACAGCATATGGTTGAGTCAAACCACATGTTTCAATTGCTTGAAGATTGGTCATATCAGTAAGAATTTTCCAACAAAGTCAAAGGCACCCAACTCAAAGAACAACAAAGGTAAAGAGAAGGTAGATGTTGAACACATTAAAGGAGAAATGAGTAAGACATGAAAGAAGAAAGATGGGAGCAATACATCAAATGAAGTGATCACTTCACCTAATAGGTCAAGTGGTCACACTTCATCAAACTAAGCAAAGAGAAGGCATGAGGGATTGATTTACAAAGCTTTATAATACATTAGCTCCTAAATAAGCAAGTACTAAAAAGAAGAGATCAACATGAATAAAGATGCAAAAGTTAAAATTTTAAGATTTCATAAGTGTTGCCAAGTTGCCTTTAGATGCTTAGTAAAATTCTAGTACAAGACGAGTTGACCGTCAAATTCAATTGAAGTTGAGTGAAGGATACTCCTATGGATGCTGAGTGATGAAAAGCCAATGGATGTTGAGTAATGTAGAAATTCTTAAGAAGCTAAGTAGATAGGTGTAAATGCACTAAGCATTAAATGCTATGAAAATAGGGTATATTATCAGGTTTTGAATCATTTTTTCTTCATCGTAAATGAAGTGCAAAGATGAAAAAGAGTGGAAAATGGCTTCATAGTAGAGAATCCAGTGTTTAAGTAGATTTTAATAGTAATTCAGCATGATTTCATTGAATTCAAGGTATTTTCATTTGTGCTGAGTTACACAATTTTATATTATCTTTGTATTCAAACCCTAGATTGCACAAATGGCTTCTAGCTCTAGGAAAACATAGGAGAAAGAGCCTTTTGAGGTTAAACTCGTGTCTAATGAAGTAAAACAACCAAATTTCTAGCCAATCCCTAAAGTGGCATATAAAAACAACCCAGCTGAAGTCCTATCTGTCATACCCCCTAAGGTAGTTATGGTTCAAGACATTAGGAGATGTTACAATTGCAAGATTGGAGCCATAGGAGACATGGAGATGAGGGAAGCTTATGAGAAATTGTGTGAAAATGGAGTTATGAAAGAAGAGTATCAAATTCTTGAGAAGAAGGGTTTGAGCATGCCCTAGAATTCCCCACCATTTTCAAGACTGAATGGATCAGGCCAGTGCTTAGTAGAATATGTGATGGAAGCTTATGGTTGGAGGACGGTCCAATGAAAATTACAAAGAGAGTTGTACATAGAGTGATAGGATACCCAGTGCTAGATCAACCAAAGACCCTTAGGAGTGATTCTAAGGAAGCAATTGAGAAGAACACTGGTGCTAAGTGGAACAAGAGAGGAATGACAATAGACACCATTCAAGACCCTCTTGTTGACTTTACTGTTACAGTTATTGCACACAAATTTTACCAATCCAATAGACTTAATAGTGTGCCTTGCATTGTAGTGGATGTGGGTTACAAATTGGTGAAAAAGGATCATACTTATGATCTTGCAGAACTAAAACTGAAACAAATTAATGAAAATTTAGCAGCAATAAGAAGAACCAAGGGAGCCCAATGAAAGTTTGGTGCTATTTTGATTTTCATATTCTTCTATGTATAGAATGAGTTTCCTTTTTTTGGTAAAGTAGTCTTGAAAGAAAATAGGTCTATCATAGCTAAAGTTAATGAATATATAGAACAAATGAGAGCTAATTTTGAGACCCTAATGACTAGCTATTTTGAAGACTTCAAGAAGACCATGAAGCAAAGGCTAAGAATTCTAGTTTCTTTGGTAGAAAAACATGTAAATGATGTATGCTTTCTTGTAGAAATTGACTACACCTATATACAAGTTTCCATACAAATATTTAGATGGCTAAGACCTCTTGGCTATAGAATAAATATAGATGAGGCATCAATAGCTATAACTGCACTACTAGCTGAGGAAGTGGACAAGAGTGCACCATATTTTGGAACATTTGATGTGTCAGGTCAAAGGTAGATATAGAGTTAAAGATTACCTCAAAATTAAAGAAGAAAGAAAAACTTGTAAAGAAGTTAAAAGCCAAATTTGGTGAGGGCACTACAAAAGAAGAAGAAGAAGAAGAAGGTGAAGAAGCAAAAGATGATGAAGAGGAACAAGGATAGGAAAAACTTGCATTAACCTAAGGCATGGGGGAGAATGTAGAAGAAGAGGAAAAAGTCAAGCAAGAAGCACCAAAGCTAGAGCTAAAGAAGAGAAACGCACAAAAAATAGCTAGTTGCATAGCCAAAGGGGAAGAAGAAAGCAACAAAACCAAGCCCAACCAAGCTAAATACAAGGGAAAATACTAGGGCAACAACCCAAGTGGTAAAGGAATAGGGGAAGAAAAAGGCCATAGAGCAAGGAGGGCCTATAGAACAAAAGAAAAGAAGAAAATATGTTGCACCTCCAGAATCAGATGAAGAAAAGACAGAGTCTGATAATGATCAATTCAGATTGGTAATATATTCTACCAAGTATAAATTGGAAAATGTTTGTAATAAAATTAGAGATAATGTAGATCTAACTAGTTTAAAGACCATTGATTTTAATAAATTGTCAAGATAAGATCAGAACATAGTGGAAGAGTCCATCTACACTATGATGGCTAAGTTCAAGACCACCCCACTTGAACTAGACAAATCTACGCCTAAGGAGCTAAGCTCCATTGTAGAGAATAAATGACATTACTGCCTTAAAATGGAGAAGGAAATAAGGGATTCAAAATTGGCTCATGTAATGCCTAACCTAACTAAAGGTCAAATAAGCAAGGCTAACAAGAAACATGGGAGAAAATTTGTACCTAAATATAGAGCCTTTAGAATTTTGCAAAATCAAATTGAAGATGTTGTGGAAAAGTCCACAAAAATGTGGAAATTGATTTATGGATTAACTACTATCAAGGAAGGGAAAGAAGATCCCTTTGAGGGAAGAGACAATGACGAAGAAGAAGAGAATGAAAAAGAGGAGGAAGGAGAGAAAGAAAAAGAAGAGGAAACAATGAAGAAGAAATAAGGTGAAGAGGCAACAACTGAAGAGCAGCAGCCAGAATAGAGTGTCCAAGACACCCAATTGCCACCACCAAGTCCTCCACATACAACACTTGTAGAAACTACAGTTGTCAAGGATGTTCGTAACACTTTAGGATAGAACATCAATCCACTAACTACAAAGGATCTCAAAAAGATCCTTCACCAAACCACATTGCAATCACAACTGTGCACAAATCTTGTTTTGGTGAGTGTGGAAGAATTACAAAAGGCTATAGTAGAGATCACTAGGGAGAAGGTGAACACACAAGAACCACCTTCACAACCTCCCATAGCTATAGAAGATCAACCTAAAGAGAAAGTAGCACAAGATACAATTGCTAAGGTTGATCATACAGTCATAGCAACAACAACTACTGAGGAGCCAACAAAGGAACAAACAAGAAAAGATGTTCCTACAACACAAAGCCAAGGTGCACCTCCTCAAATCATTATCATTGATCAAGGTAGTAGAAAATAAGAGAAGAAAGAGGAGAAAACCCCCAAGGAAAGAGAGCAAGAGGCAATATAGACACTGGCAAACTTGCCTACTACAGGGACTCCTACCAAGTAGCTGAGCACTAATGTAGTACCACTGTAGATTTTAGCACTAGGCTCGAGCTCCACTAAGGTAGCAAGGGTACTTCACTATGGAGACCCTACACTTGATGAGGAAATAGTCATACCTAGTTATGAATCCAAGACAATAAACCTAGCATAGATAAATGAAGTGCAAGAGGCACTAGAGTGAAGGAAGAAATAGGAGCTGCTCAAAAATGAGTATAGACAAAAGCAAGCATTAGTGGAAATCAAAGATATATTCCTTGATGCATTTAGCTTGTCAGTACTTGATGAAACAAAGCCCATCATGGAGAAATTTTCCAACATAGTGGACCAGGTACAAAATGAAGACCTTGATACAAATGTTAAGTTATTAGAGTGGTTAGAAAAGAAATTTAAAATGAAAGTCAATGAGAAGATATCTAGTGAGATAACACTTTCACAAGTGGAATTGGCTAAGAAAGTTGAAAAAGTGAAATTAGTATTTGAGCATATATTCTCATTATACTCTAAATTATGTGACTCATCATATTTCACACAAGAAACTAGCTGAAGAATACTGAGCTTGGAATGAAATCTTAAGATTTCTAGCACACAACTACCCAAAGATCCAGCTCAAAGTGAGAAGCATTTTGCAACAATGCTTCACATCGAGAAGGAGTTAGCTATATTGACAACAAAAGAGGTCAATGTCAAGGCCAAATTAATACAAATTCAATCTACTATTACCCCACACCTGGAAGTACTCCATAAGGATATGGCTTATGCAAAAAATGTTTTAAAGAAAGATCCTAATCTTTCTACCTTAGAAGGCCTAGTACATCTTGCAGCAGAGACAACCATCTAGCACAAATCAATGGAAATTTCCTTAGACAATTGGGATGCTTCTTTGAAGATGATAATGGAGGTAAATAAATTTTTTTTGGCTAAATATTCTATTCATTCTTTGGACCCTTTGAAATAAGTGTCAAAAAGGGGGGATAAGAATTATGTAAATAAAATGGAGAGAAATTTGGAGATATTCATTATTACATATAATAAGAATAGGGGAGATACTAAATTCTTTGATGGAGGTAATAAAAAATACCAAAAGGGTAGATATTCAAATTTTGAGGAAGTAATAAGGAGATACAACCAAAAATCAATAGCAACAAGATGCATGAAAAGGGGAGCAGAAACAAAGGGGGAGTAGAAACAAAAGCAGAAATAGGGTACACAAAAACAAAGGCTAAGGAATGAGAAGGTAGATAATGGAACCAACATGAGACAAATTTGGCACAAGAGCATTTTGGTTACATAAATGGCACATCAACTCAGGGGGAGTTACAAATTTTTAAGGTATATAGAATTTTGAACAAGTTTTTGAAGTTTTGTACATATGCCAAATAGAATGTGTCATATACTCATAGAGATTAGATTCATAATGTTTAGTTAAGTGTTTTTTCCACTCATGTCAAAGGGGGAGATTGTTGGTCTCAGATTGGTTTTGACAATTGAGTGTCAACACACTTAACCAATTCTCAAGATGATGCTGAGTATAATACAGAAGCTGAGCTATAGTGTGTGCCAAGTCAGAGATTCAATAGGTGCCAAGTGAACTTCAAGTGCCAAGTGAACTTTAGGTGCTGAGTGAAGTTCAAGTGCTGAGTGATAAGTGATGCTGAGTCACTATAGGTGCCGAGAAAATTATAGATGCTGAGTGAAACAAAATTGCTATATGAGCTAAGTGAGATAAAATTCCTATATGTGCTGAGCATCAACAACTAGTAAGTGCCGAGCAAGATAGAATAAACATATGAGTTTGTATCTTTA
This sequence comes from Cupressus sempervirens, assembly GCA_028749045.1. Classification (NCBI taxonomy): domain Eukaryota; kingdom Viridiplantae; phylum Streptophyta; class Pinopsida; order Cupressales; family Cupressaceae; genus Cupressus; species Cupressus sempervirens. The sequence continues at coordinate 648,015,350 of CM053787.1, forward strand.
CAAACTTAGATGTAAACCATTTTTGAGCTAACTTAGGATGAATCTCGAAGGATCTTGAAGATAAGATCAAATATTTTATATTAACAATGTAATTAGCATGCAACCAATAAGAAAAATGGAGAAGGCATGCAACCAATAGGAAAAGTGCAAGAATTGGGCAAGAAATGAAGAATGAATAATGATCATAGATTCATACCTAACCCTAAGTCTTCGAAGCCTTTAAAAGGAGGATAAAAACCCATCGTATGTGTGCATGTGAGAAGTGTATGGGTGAATTATAGCAAAGTGCAAAAGGGTGTAAAGACTTAGAAAGAACAAAACAACATTGTAGAATTTAGTTGATAAAGAATAAAGTATCAGAGTTTCATGAAGAGACATATCAGATCAAGCAAGGATTAGAATAGATAGAGAAAAACAAGGATTTGGAATCAACAATTAAGGATTGCAAGTCATTAGGTCAAGACTTTCTAATACTCTCTAGCAATTGTATTAGGAATGAAAATCCTATGATGATAGGTTGGTTTAATAGCCATGTTGTAAGCCTTTAGACAAGGTACTAAATCCTTTAACAGGGTAACATTCCATGTGAATGTTTGTAAATCCTTTAACTAGGTCATTTTTAACAAGGTGTAAAAGTTTTTAACAAGATAGGCCTTTTACAAGGTAGACCATTGGAAGTGGTCAAACTTTGCAACCTTAAAATAGTTACATATTGCTACAATGGTACTTTGTGGGTGTCATCTCCACCCCAATTTTACCTTCTCATTTTGGAGGGTTTCTAGGTTACCAAATTTTTGTGTTATCTATTTTCATGCATGCCTTTACTTTCATGTTTACTAGATGAATTAGATGCATATGAATGTTTTTAGTTAGAAGGTTTTGAAAAGGTTAAAGTTAGTTACTTCTAATTCACCATCCCCCCCTGCCCCCCACCCCCACCCTCTCAAAAGTAAATCTCCCCACTTGTAAATTCCAATGGAAAGTTGGATTGAAGCAATGAATGAGGAAATCAAACAAATAGAGAAGAACAAAACTTGGACTCTTGTTCCTAGACCCAAGGATGAAAATGTAATTGGTACAAAGTTCATATTCAAAAATAAGCTATAAAGTTGGAAAAGTTTCTAAAAATAAAGAAAGTTTAGTAGGTAAAGGCTATTCTCAAGACAAAGGTATTGATTTTGGTGAAACTTTTACTCTTGTTGCAAGATTAGAAGGTGTTAGAACTTTACTAGCATATGCAGCTTATAGAGGATTTAAAGTTTATCAAATGGATATAAAATCTGCATTCTTCAATGAAATTCTTATGAGGAAGTTTACATTGAAAAACCTAAAGGTTTTGTAGATCCTAGCAAAAGAGACATGGTTTGAAAATTACACAAGGCATTATATGGTCTCAAAAAAGCTCCCAAAGCTTGGTATGAAAGACTCTATAACTACTTGCTATAGATTGGTTTTCAATGAACAAATGATAATAGTAGTCTATATATCAATGAAGGACTAGATAAAAAGATTGTGTTGGCAGAAATATTCATGGATGACACTCTATTCATAGGAAATGATGAATTGTACAACACATTTTCAAAGAAAATGAGTAAATAATTTGAAATGTCTATATTTGGAGAGATAAAATTCTTTGTTGGATTGCAGATCCAGTAGAAGAAAGATGGTATCTACATTATTCTTGATCTAAATATATCAAGGAGATAATAAAGAAATTTGGAATGGAAGATTCAAGCCTAGTTGGAACCCCTATGTCTATTGAACATAAAATTTCCAAAAATGATGAATCCAAAGATGTAGATTAGACCACATATAGATCAATGATTGGAAAATTGTAGTATGTAGTGCATACAAGGCTTGATATTACATTAGCAGTCAATATAGTGGTAAGATTATGAACAAATCACAAAGAAAATCATATGATGGAAATCAAAAGAATCATGAGATATATAAAAGGTACTAAAGAATATGGTTTATGGTACAAAATAGGAGGCAATTTGGATTTAAAAGTATTGACAAATGCTGATGGGATAAAAAGTATTGATTAATGAAAAAACACTAGTGGTGGAGTATTCTTTCTTGATAAAAGACTAGTGTCTTAGACAAGCAAGAAACAAAATTGTATCTCTTAGTCTACATCAGAGGGAGAATATGTGGTAGCAGCAGTCATATGTTCTAATATTGTTTGGTTCAAAAAACTATTGGTAGGTATGAAGATAGAGATCAAGGATCCAATAGTTATATACAATGATAACACTAGTGCAATCAATATATCAAAGAATCTAGTGATGCATACCAAAACAAAAGACATTTCTATAAAATATCATTTCTTGAAAGAATTTGTACAAGATAAAGAAGATTGGAATATGTGAATATAAAAGAACAAATTTCAGACATATTCATCAAGACATTACCTAAGGATACATTTCTATAGGGCCATTCCCCTATTTGAAGCTCACTAAATGAAGTTTAGTGATGCATCGACTAGAGCATGTTGAAGATCAATCAGTTGGTACAATATTGACAAGGGCATATTGCAAATGAATGAGTACTTGAGGTACATTGATATTCATTGATTATTTCCTTTGGAATGAGATGTCAAAGAGGCAGAAGAAGTTTTCTATCATATCTCATTGAAATTTTGTAAACAGAAAGAGAAAGAGATGTAAAAAAGGGAGAATGAACTTGGTCTAATATCAAAGGTAGAGTTTTCTATCAGAAGAAGTTGTAGTAGACAAAAGTTTTTTGAAAGAGGGAGAAACTAAAGGCAGGAAGAGTTCACACTGATAGAGGGAGTTCTCATAGATGAGAATCTAAATGAAACTAAGGATAATTCCTTGTTTTATTCTTACTCTAAAATTTTTATTGCATTATGACATGTTGTGTTGCCATCAATGCCAAAGAGGGAGATTGTTGGAACAATTGATTAATTGTGTATTATCTTTGATGTTACACAAAATGTCATATCATTACTAGTCAGTGTATGCCGAGCTTACTCAAGCGTTGAAGATAATTTTCTATGCCTACCAAGCATTCCAGAGTTTACCCAGTTTAGAAGATAGTACGTACTGAGTTCACTCAAGTGTCAAAGGAAAGTTTGCAAAAGTTGAGTGTTAATCAAGCTCACTTGGTTAATGAAGAAAATATTTGATGGAACCAATATTAACCAAGCTCGCTCATTTACCAAAGGAACTTTTTGAATAGACAGTGTTGATTGAGTTCACTTGGTTAACATAGGAAAATTGTTTCTGAATTAGTGTCTACCAAGAAGGGTTGGCTAACAAAGGAGATGAATATTAAGTTATATTCCACCTAACTTGACAATATGAAAGATATAAATATAAGGTCAAGTTGAGATTTAGAAAGTGTGAATGCATGAAAGATATTTGAAGGATTAATGATATTAAGAGGAAGTGAATTAGAAGGATAAGTAGAATATCCTTGTGGAGATGAAAAGATACATTTGATCAAGAAAGATCAAGTATACAAGCTAGAATTGAGATTTGTAATCAGCAATTCAGTTGCATCTAAAATTAGGTTATCTCATTGTTACTCTCTAACCATTATTGTAGTGATCTAAATCTCTCAATAGAGTTGGATTAATAGCTATTTGTAAATCCTCTAATAAGGTCACACCTAACAATGTGTTTTGTAACCTTTAATGGGGTTGGCTCCTAATAGGGCTCACTTCAGAATAGTGAAAATCAATAACTAATTGCAATTGGTGGTTTTTACCAAATTGGGTTTCCACGTTAAATCTTGGTGTCAAATGTGTTCATGCTATTTCTCTTATGTGTTTGCACCTAACATAAGGTAATAATAATCTTAGAGAACATCTTAAGATTTTCATGTTAAGTATTTTCTAAGCATTTTTAGTGGTTACCAAGTTACAACATTTTTCTATGTGTTTGCCGAGCATCAGTAGATTTTAGTTTTTAGAGTTTATTTTGTATTGACATCTAAAGAATCTGGGATTTATTTTAGTGGTAACTAATTCACCCCTCCTCTCTCAATTACTCCTCTTATATTTCCAACAACATGATGAACTTAAGAGAATGGACCAAGTTGAAGCATCTAAGGAAGCTAGATATGAATTCAGAGATAGATGTTTTATATGCAATGAAGTTGGTCATATGAAGAGAGATTGTATAGGTAAGTCTTTCAAAATAATTACTAATTTTTATTTTTATAATTGTCATCGTTATGGACATAAACTAGTAGATTTTAAGAAACCTAAGTTTGACTAGTAATAATGCAAATAATAGAATGTTTAGGGATACTAATCCTATAGGAAATGAGAGAAAGAGATTACCAAGAAAATCTAATGATGGAGAGAAATATAATGGTGAAAGGAAACAAGTTGTATGTTACAAATGTAACAATCCTAGACATATTGCAAGGAATTTTAGAGCACCTGATAGTTAGAATGAAAGAATCAGAGAAGGAATGCACTTGTATGTCAGTTATGCAATAAATTTGGACACATAGTGAGATTTTATAGAATGGATAGAAAGAACTTCAACATGAATTCAAATTACAAAAGGAAAAATAAAATCAATGAAGAAGAAATGATAGTGTTAGTTATTATAGTTAGAAGCAAGCACTTAAAGAGCATGTTGATGAATTCAAGGAAGCATTTGTGAAAGCTAATAATCTAGAAAGTTCTTATATAGTTTTAGAAGAGAAATATTTTTATGTACCTAATGGAAGATTAAAGTCAATAATTGTTTGTGACTTATCCTATTTGAATTAAGCATTTCTAGTAGAAGTAGAGCATCAATTGATTAGAATTGATGGTAGAAAGTGAATTAGAAGTTGTGCAATCAATGGAAGGAAGAAGCCATAGTAAGGAAGCTATGGTAAAGTGTGCAAGTATTTGTATGATTGCAGTGAGTTGTATGGAAGAAATCAAGTTTACTGGTAATCAGTGACAACTCTTGAAGATAAAGTAGATACATATTTATTATGAAGTAAAATTTGAAATGATTTGAGGACTACAAACAAGATTGTGAGTACCATTTGTTCGTGTAAAGAGTTTGGCGTATTTGTGAGCAATTTGACAAAAAATTTAAGAGTAGAGTGAAGCATTTGAAGTGCAAAGTTGCAAAATCCCCATTATGCAATAACTAAGGTATTTGATGAAGCTTTAGTTGGAATTTTAGTATAATAAATTATGGAAAACTAGTTAGTATGTGATGTTAGTGAGAGACCTAGGTATAAGTTCATGAAGTACTTGTTTTTATCCCTCATTGATAATCCTTTGGGAGCATTTTCTTAAATCCCACCTAATGTACTTCACATAAAAAATGTTATAAGCTACAATCATTGTAAATTTGAGAGTATTGGTGATGAAGATATTCACAAGGATTTAAGAGTTATGTGAAATGGGAACCTAACCCTAAAACTTGAGTATGCATACTTGAATGAACTGACCTAATTAAGTATATTTTTTTATACAAAATTTGATAATCATGAGTGGAGTAGGATTATCCTGAGAAGAGTTCATGAATAAATGTTTTAGGTAGGTGATGTACCTATTATAATTGATAAATGACCTAATTCACATAGTCACATGTTTAAGAAATGAAGGTAGTAATCCCATGAATTATAGGAATGTCAGGAATACTATTGAATTAAACTTAAAGACAAAGTTTGATGGAAGGAACATGATTTGAGAAATAAGAGGTTTGTTAGTATTCAAAATAAGATACTAGAAGAATTTTATAATATGCTAATAAACACAAAGAGAAGAGTAGTAAAAGAAGATAAAAAACTTAGAGAAAATATGATTAAGAAATTGTACGAGATTAGCACTGATGAGGATACTAAAAGAATTTTGAAAGGTATTGAATCTTTGTTGTAGAATAAAAGAAGATAAATTCTTCTTATGGGAGGTAACTATGAAGAGGTAAAGAAGGAAACAAGTGAATCCATAGTTAAGTATATGACTTTCATGCCTAAGGCCACTAAGGAAAGTGCACATTTAGAGACAAAAAGTCATGTGTATGTTGAGGTCAGTACACCTATTGATGATGAAGAAGAGGTTAAGTAAAATCAGAAAAATAACTCACCTCCTCACATTGTTATTAGGACTAAATCCATGCAAGTGGAAAACACTCATATAACTGTCAATGCTAAAGAGAATATTTTTGTAGGATACAAGATCAACATCATTGGTAATATTACTACCTATTCTAGCTCTGACAAAGAGGATAATGAGGAAGAAAAAAAAAGGAAATTAAAAAAGGAAGAGAAGAAGAGAGTAGAATAAGAAAAAGAAACAAAAAGGATTGAAGACGAGAAGAGGAAAGTGGAAGAGGAAAGGAAAGAAGAGGAAAGAAAGGAAGAAGAAAAGAAAAAGGAGAATCTAAGAAGGAAAGAGCAAGAAATGAAGAGAATTGAAGATGAGAAAAGAAAAGAGGAAGAGAAAAGAATAAAAGAAAAGAGAAAGAGAGATGAGGAAGAAAGATTGAGGGAAGAAAAAAAAGAAGAAGGAGAGGCAAGCAGAAGAGAAGGAAAGTACTAAAGTAAATGAAATCTTACTTATTCTAGTATCTATCCCAACACAAGAAACATCTAATGATGATGATGATTAGAAGGGTCTAATGAGTTCATTGAGAAAATTACTGGAGAAGAACAAGTTAGTAAATAATTTGGAGATAACACTAGCATAAGTTATGGAAAGGATGCAGAAGATAGTGCAGACCACTATTGTAGAACTTGATATACAGAAGAAGGCAAAATAAATAATAAGATCATTTGATGCAAATTTCACCACCTTGTCTAATATTAATTTGGTACAAGCACAAACCAAGTATGATGCATAATTATTTGACATAGTATGCACTAATGTCAGCAATGATTTGTAGGCTCTAAATGTTTGCATAAAAGTGCTAAGGAAGAGCATAGATGAAGGGAAGAAATGGTATGGATAGTGCACATTGTCATACAGTTACTTGATAAAATTTGATGTACAGATCAAAGGCCAAATGAGTGAGCTTCAAACACTCACTATTATATTACAACAACCAGAAGTAAGCATTAAAGATATTGGAGCAAAGATGGAAAAAATTCACAATGCTATTAGAGGCATTTTATCTGATAAGAAGGTAATTAGGAGATTCTATATCCTTAGATAGTATTTTTCACTAAAAATTAGCATTTTGTTAGAGGTGGAGGAGTATCTAATAGCAAAGGCATCCTATGACAAATTTTCCTATATTGACCTGAGCTCAGTTGAAGTGGCATCTTATGCACTTTGCACACTCATCCATATTTTAGATACTATTAAAGAGAACTAGAAGAAGGAACTTGAACGGTTAAAACTTGTTTTTTGCAGATTATATATCTAAAATTTCAAGTTGAACAACATAAGGTAATGCAATTTTGTCTTATTGTTTTGTCACCTTTGTCATTGATGTCAAAGGGGGAGAAGATTGTAAAGGAAAATTATATAGAAGATACACAAAAATGTAAGGGGGGAACTTAGCTATGTATGTAGAAAATAATTGTAAAGGAGTGATAAAGAAAGTAACTATTCATCAAAACATGAATAAAATTTTGAAGTTTTGAAGCCCAAATTTTGAGTAGTTATTTTTGTATAATTATTTTGTATGACATCATTTTGGGGCTCAGCCAATTTTCCAAAATGTTTCCATCAATTCCAAAGGGGGAGATTGTTGGCAATATGGCTAGGTATATGTGGTAGTGTTGTCATTTATGACAACATACATCTTTTGGTATTTCATTATGAAATCAGTGATAGAAAATTGTCTAAGTATTGAATAGTTTGTAGCAACACAAAGATAATTTTTATATGTATGAATGAGAAATTTTGAGCTAGCTCTTGCATAGTTGAGGAAAGAAAGATCATGGTGTTATGATGACCTATGTTAGTGCACAGGTTTGTACAAACATTACAACATTAGTTGCAAAGGAATTACTGGTACATATAATTAACAAAGAAGAACAAAGCCGATCACTAAATTGAATATTACAACTTAAGGAATTATTTTTGTAACAAAATAATTACTTAATCATGATGGGTCAACATTCTAGATGTTAATCCCAAAGTCATTTTATAATTAGCCAAGCGTGTGGAAGCTATAAAGCCAACTGATCAAGAGTTTTGTTAGATTGCAAGATATAAGTAAAGATCATATCTTGCACAGATAAAGTGAAGTGAATAAGTGATGTGAACTATTATGAAGAAGGTTTATATGATATGCAAGATTTTTACAATAGTGAGATAGTATTATATGTAGAAACTTATCTGTATACTGCAAGTTAGGGCAATGGGCACTCTTTGCATACATTGTATTTGATCCACCAATTCCTAACAAGGATGAGGCTTTTAACAAGGCCTTGTCCTTTAGCAAGGACTCGAGACATTATATCTATTTGATAGATTCCTAATAGGGTCAATATCCTTAGCATGATTCTTTTGTTTAGTGGATCATCTTGTGGGCATCATCCCCATTGGGGTTTTTCGTTGGCCAGGGTTTCCCTAGTTAAAAAAATAATGGTGTTATGAGTTATCTATGTGTATGGTTTTATTTAATGCTCAACATTATTGGTTTACTTTCTTATGCAAGTTATAAAGTAATTAAAAATATCTAGTTGTGGGGAAAAGTTTGTAGAATATTGATTCACCCACCCGCCCCTGGCCCCCACCTTGTATTATCTATTTCTAACATTATGCCCAATATAAATGAACCCTCCAAAACTAACTCATGTACCATAGGTCAAGATCCATATCCATGAAAGACACACATAAACATAATGCACCTGAGAGAAATAATGGACTATACCTCTCAAGTAGTCAACCACTGAGTAGACCAAGAGTGGGGAATGAGATTGCTCATCAAGATATCCAAGTCTATGACCAAGACTCATCTAAGAAAAATCTCTTCTCAAGTCCATATAAGGTGAATGCCTCTCAGAATTCCTGCTAAAACTATCAACCATCTCAACAAAAATATCTCTAATCACAAGAGAAATCAGCATCGTCACCATCTCTAAGTATCCATGAGCACCTATAACTGATCAATCCATGCCACCTCCAAATTCAACATAGAAATATCATGAAGTGCCTATCAAATGATCAATTTACTCAATACAAAGAAACTAAACCAAGATCAATGTCAAAGCTCCAACCATGGCCTCAGGAACATAAACATGACAACATGATCTAAACCATCTCAACCAAAGAGGTAACATGCTCCATATGAACATACCTTAACATGTCAAAACTCTAAACACATATCAAGAGTATACCATGAGATAATAAAGAAACCATCCTAACACCAATGATAATAATATAAATGAAAGTATAAACCACACCTTTACCAAGAACCCCATGAGTTCTCAAGATGCAACCATCTCCACACACCATGAAGAACCATCTCCACACACCATGAAGATAACCATCTCTACACATTGGATGAAGATAACAAGTGTACCATGCAAATCTCAATGATACTTCTACATCAACAAGATCTAAGACAAGCCTCCTACATCCGCAAATACTCAAAAAATATATCAATGCCAATAACTCCCACTCAATCATGGTATCAAGTCACCCATGAAATCATAACATCCATCTCCTACATGAAGATCGTCTAGGTCTACACACACACAACCAAATTATCAATACTAAGTGAAACCAAGATCTCCAAACCAAGAATATACAAACCTAACCAGGAACTAATCCTACACTGTCACCTCATCACTATCACAAACTCCCACTAAACCATTTATCTAAGATATCCATGACATCATAATGAAAAACTATCCTCTAACCATGAAAATCAACCAGGACATCAAATTATCAAAGAAATCAAAATGCACATCATGAGCTCCTCAAAAGAAACCAAATAACCATGATCCTCAACCAAGAAGATATACCACTATAACCAAATTAGGAATCCAAACCAATAAACATCAAGGATGTACTTGTATATCCAATCATGTCATGCCAAAATCCATGACACCATTATCATATTCATGAACTGAGCAAGTAACTCTCAAAGTGTCCAACCTATTAGCATAAAATAGTCAACAACAATTCTTCACCATGACTATACCTGGTAATAACATCTCATCCCTTTTACATGAAGAACAATTAGAAAATCATGTGACTTAGGGCATAGACAACCCAAATCCAAGCCACCAATCTTAATATGCATCAATAATGAAAGATAAATGGGCAAAGACAATCCATAACCAAGCCATAAATGCAAATTGTAAGTATAGACTGCTTAGAACACTACACATCTTGTAGACCCAACAAGTCACCATAAATATCCAAATCAAACACTAATAACCATATAATCATGGGACCAATCTGAAAAATATAATTTGAGTATAAAATGACATCAAATCCAAATCTCTAAAATATACAATGTCATAAACACATAATGTTATCATAGTCTCTCTCTCTCTCTCTCTCTCTATATATATATATATATATATATATATATATATATATATATATATCATAAACCATTCAGATTAATATATCACCAAATAAATCATGCCAAACCTACACCAAATTTGAACCAATGTGTAGAGCTCTCCAAGATCATTCCATTCACTACTCGAAGTCCAAATCTAACTCCATATGTCCCAAGTTATGCCCAAATTTGTGCTTAAAATAAATAAAATTTGACATTTGGGCTCTTAAAACCCAAAAAATATCAAAATCATATAATCAAACCTACACCAAGTTTTAGTTCTATGAATTATCTTTTCAACGATTGTAAGAAGCCCAAAACTTGATATCCTAAGAGAAAGTTATGGTCATTTTACCAAGAGAGTGTTTTTACCATTTTCACTGCATTTTTTTTCCTTTTTTTTTTTGTGATGAAAATTTTGATGAGATTAAATTTGATGGCCATCATGGGCTAAAACTAAAAAAGATTTGCATTTTCTCTTGACATGGCCAAACTAGGGTATATTATATATCAAAATTTATGGAGAAACCAACCCATATCCAATGGTGAGGTCTAGTTTTGTCTAGGAGGTCATTTATGCAAGATCCCTCCCAAAACTCTCATTTCAATGAAACATCCAAAAAATTCATTTGACCAACAATTTTACATGCTCAAAATCTGCCAATATTTCATCATAATAGAAAACCCAAATCCCTTAGATCTACAATATCCAACCTATGAAAACTATATATCTTGCCCTCTCTTTTATCCTCTCATGCATTCCCATGGATTCAATCTAAGGTTACACCAACACAACCATAGCTCTGATACCACTTGTAAGGAAACTTGAAATAAAAATATATAACCTTTTCCACATAACCCATAATAGATCTAAAATAAATAGGCAATTAAAATCCACATACAAGAGAATGGTAATCTCACTGCAGGATATATTGTCAATTAGTGTCAAGATACTTAGTTATAATGGAAAGATAGTAGTAACTAAGTTATTAGTCTATAGTGTTAATCGATCTCACAAAGGAACCAAGCCAATAATGTTAACCTTGCAGAAAGTAAGCAGTGTCAACCAAGTTATAGTGTCAACCAAGTTGACAGTCTCCACTGAGCTAAAGTGTCAACTAAGTTGACAATCCTACCAAGTGTTGTGGTTTCACAATGCATGCCCCATTTCACTTAGAATGGGGACCTGCTACTTTTTTAAAATATTTTTTGATCCCTAGTCTAGGGTCTAAGCCTTGTTTAGGGTTTTACCTATTATTTTGACCTGATTTAGGGTCTCTACCCAGAAACCCAATTGCCAGAAACTATGTTCTGAAGGAGAAAATTCAATTTTTTCAATGAAAGGGCACATGAGCACACCTAGCACACCTCACTAGGTTAACTACTATGCTAGTTACTTAAGGAAATCACATTCACCTTGGAAGTGTGTAGCTACACACCTCCAAGAGGTGTACACGAGTCTAATCCAATTCCAATCACTTGCACACCAACACAAAAATGTTAATGAACACAAGGAAAGGTGTGCACCATGTTCACCCTCAAGGTGCACAATGTGTGCACCTTTCTTTTATAAAATCTAATTAACAAAACTAAAACCTAAGCCTAGGATAAAGGTGCCCAAATGCACACCTGTACACCTTTACAAGAGCCAAACATTCCCATACAAGAGTAAAGGGTGCAAACTTGGTGCACCCTATAAGGTGTGTTGGTGCACACCCTTTCCTCTTATTCTTGTTTAACAATAGTGCCATAAGGGTGTGCACCTAGTGCACCCCATAAGGTGTGCTAGGTGCACACCCTTAGTGGTGGTTTTTTTCTTAGGAGGAGCACACCTAGCATACCCTTAAGGTGTACCAAACTTTACCCATCAGAGCTAGAAGTAGGGTTTTTGAGTGTTTTTTAATAGGATTCATGTTCTGGACTAGGTTTTTTAGCAATTAGGGTTTGATTATTTTTGGCTTTTCAGACTAATGTATACTTCTTGGTGCATATAAAAAGGCATCCTTAACTTGTTGGGGTCATAACTTTTGACTTATAGCTCAGAATTCAAAACTGTTTACACCATTGGAAAGAAGAACTAAAAATATAATTTTAGTCCCTAAAATAGTGAGCCTTTAGCTATCCAAATTTAAGGACCAACAAAATTTTCAACTTGAAATTTTGAGCAGAAGACCTCCAAAAAAGCCAGTTAAAAAGACCTAGAAAAACTTGTAAAAAAGTATAAAAGTTTTTAACATTTGATCATTTTGGATAAGCCAAATCACTTGGTCTATGACTAGGAAGGATCAGACAGTTGGAGAGAAGAAAGAATCAAGCAATATACATCGAAGATCAAAGATATAGAGGTTTGAAACATGAACCAAAATAGTTTCCTTATCTTATGCAACTATTAATGACAAGATTCAACACACCTTGTGATTTTTGAAGCAGAAGGAGTTTAGGTATATAATTTTTTTTGGCTATAAAGAGGGTATAATTCATCAAAAAGATCAAAGTAAGTACACAAAAGTGATCTAAAACCTCATTTGAGAAAAAGATAGAAACTATTTTCAAAATTGAGAACTTTGATTTTTTGGTGAATTAAGCCCTTGCACAAATTTCTCTCAAGGTGCACTAGTGCACTTCTTCCAAGGTGCACTTCTTCTAAGGTGCACCAATAGTTAACAACCAGTTCTAAATTTAGAGCTTTCCATGCACCAAAAATGCATTCTAATGGTAGTTTAACTCTTACAAACATCCAAAGAAGGTTGAACTTCTATTTTTGGCATCTCTAAAGACTCCTACATTGTTTGATAACTTTCTTTGTTTTAAGACATGTAAGGGCTCATGCATTGCTTAAAGAAGCATAAAGAGATCTATCATCCTCAATAGAAATTAAGGAGAGAATTTATTATAAATTTAGGAATGTAATATGTATTCTAGGCCATCATTATTTTGATGCAATAATATATTCTTTTGGTGCTTGCATTTGGAATGTTTTAATTCTTGCCTAAGTGTGTTATATTTTGTGAATGTATGTTCATGGAATGTAATTGAGCCAATAGTTTTATTGTGTTATTCTAGTTTTGTGATCTTTTAATTATGGTGTTTGCTAAGGGTCTACAAATTTTGCTGATGTACTTGGTTTGAGAAGAGATCATCATATTGTTCTTACATAGCTTTTCCTCTCACATGAGTGCACTTTTCGTGGCCTTGCAATTTGATGAAAAGTGAAACATCTTATGGTTACTAAATTCCCATTGACGATTGCATCAATGGAATTAAGGAAGCATTGCTCCTATTTTCATTGGTTACCCATTGATCTTTTCAAAGGCTTAACTCATAGACATGTTGGTTCCATGGCTTATGTCCATTAGGAATTTCCTTTTTAATTCATTTTCTTAAACCTCTTGTGACCCTATCTTCATTATTTTCTTTGCTAACCCTTGGTTAAATAAGGAATTCATATAGTTTCATTGTTAGATTGCATTCATTAAAAAACATAAAACACCAAAAACATATCTTTTTTGTGATTAATTTTGAAACAATAACTAGATTGATCATCTTATCTAAAATTGGTTTGAACCAAAAAAGGCCTCCTCATGAACACTCACATTTATCTTCTACTGAGTGGATTCTAGTAGTTTGCAAGATCACTTGGAACCTTGGAGTTGATCCCTAGATTATCTTTTCAAGAGAAGAGGTTGAAAGGATTCTTTCCATTAAGCATCGTGCAAGACAATAGCTCAACACCAAGCTCTAGTGAGAAATACATTAGAAGAGTATTCCAAGATGATAATCAACCTATTAGAGTAGTATGAACCAAGTTAGAAGTGTCTACCAAGTGATCAGTATGATCTAATCATGTAATATCAACCAAGAGCCAAATTTATCCAAGGTGATAGTGTTGCCCTAGTATCTTTAGCATCGCCCAAGTAAGTCATTGGACTTGAGTTACAACACTGAGCCGACTTGGTAATTGTTTTTGGAAATAATTATGTTGTAGCCTACCTATAAAGGAATTATTTGGATAGAGATAAGTATGAGGTATTTTGTTTATCCAAAACATAATTGCAATACCATTGTATCATGGGTTAAAGAAAATTGAATAGAAGTGAATATGGAAGAGTAGAATATCTAGAAGGCTACAAGCAACATAAGGAAAGGAAGAGACCCATGTATCATAGTTAGGTAGTCAATTTACTTCAAAGGATCTTCATCATAAATTAGAGTTCCATTTTAGAGATCAACCTAGTGATTCATCCTAATAGGTGCATTGGTCCCAAATCCTTTAACAAGGTGGACCTAAGAGTCCTTTATAGAAACTCCTAACAGAGTACATACTTAATTGTATTTTATAAATCCTTTCACAAGGTGGACCTAATAGTCCTTATTACTCTGAACAAAGTAGATCACTAAAAGTGACCAATTGTAAGCCTTAATAGACCAACTTTATTATTTTAGTAGTGAAGCATTGTGGGTGTCATCCCCACCCCAATTTTACCTTCTACTTGGAGTGTCTCTAGATTACCAAATATTGTATTATGGTGTTTTTATGTTATTTCTTTATGTTTCTTGCATGCAAGTAGATTAGACAACTTTAAAAAGTTGATTAAATAAAATAATCTTAAGTGTTTTTTGATTCACACCCCCTCCCCAGTCACTTAGCTTGCATTACATTTCCAATAGAGAATAGACAACATACCCACAAAAATATGACACAAGATATACCCTGGGAAACTCTCATTGTGGGAAAAACCCAGCCTCCAAAAACATCCATCACCATGTTTAATTCAGCAAAAACACAATTGCAATACAACCATGGAAGCCTTCAAATCCATAGCCACGACCAAGAAATTCATGTGAACAAGAATGAATCCAACCATCCCATGAGATGCTTTCAACCTTCACAAATGTTCCCTTGGATAACCTATCAAGTTTTTTCCTAGTCAACTCTTGTCTTTTTTCCTTTTTCCCTTGCCATTATAACTATTCTTATGGCTATTTATATAGTAGGAAGTCGCACAAAACCACCAAGTGGCATTACATAAACCATGTGCTACCTAACCCATTGACTCCACATTTAATATTGGACATTTAATTCTTTTCCCCAATATTAAATAATTACATCAAATATTATCACAATGTTACAATATAACTCATCAAGTATATCCCATGGGAATCATTACATGTTGCACATCAATCTAGGTGATCCTAGGTGCAATATTACATAATAAAATAAAATAATACAATATAACAATATTATGCAATGTGTGCAATACCCATTATCTCAATATTGGTGGTGTGAGATTCAATTAGAGTGAAATAGAAGAGAAAAACATAAAATGACAAGATTTTATTAGATGGTGGATAAAATTGAAGCAATAATTCATTCTTGTCAATTATGAGCTTGATTCTTTGAAGAAAATTGAAGGGTTGAACAATCAAGAAGATTTATTCATAAGTATACAAAAGAGTTTTATTGAATCCTCATCATCATAATAGGCCATATGGAAGCTAACAAGGAGAAAGGGTTCTATTAACTTAATGGGTTGGGGCCAAATATTCAGGATGAGTTGAGTCTGGTTAGAATGACAATAATTGAACAATCATACTAGTTTTCCCTAAAGGTAGAGTAAATGTTGAACAAGATATTTAAGAAAAGACAAAGTGGAAGAGGTCATGGTGGAAGATCCATTGAGTGGTCTTATGGAGGATGAAATAAATATCATTTAAAGAAGAATGAACTCAACAATAGTTAGAATTGGAGGGAAAATAATTTCAATCATTTCATGATTAAAATCATAGGGATCAAAGAGGAAGAGGAAAAGGGAAATGATCAAGAAGAGGAGTTTTTTGTGGAGCTTGTTTCCATAGTGGTGAATAATGTATTGCCCTGTCCAAAGATCCTTGGAACAAGGATGAAATACAAGTAAAGATAATTTTCTTTTACAAATATGAGTGCACATGACAACATCATACATGGATCACATAGATCATAATGGAAGATTTAACCACCATCTTGACAACTGACGAATCTCCAAATGCCACTTACCGAACTAACACATGCACAATAGGAAATGGAAACCCAAAATGACAACGAAACAAAGAATCTAATATCTGTCAAGGAATAGAAAATTAAGTAAACCCAAAGGGTACTAGAATCACCAAAAATTGGTCCCTAAAAATTAGTAGAGATGCCCCTTATTTTTCACATGAGGACTAATAGCAGACAGATTCTCATGCGAAGATGTGCAACATGCCATGTGAGGAAGTACCTTCTGCATGAGGATGTTCACCATAGGGAACAAGAAAGTACTTGGCCAAACAACCAAGACACCCATGACTGGTGTTGGCTCTCATATGAGAAAGTGCCAAAGGCCATGCAAGGAAACCCAACACATCATGTGAGATCTTGCATTCTTGTGCAAGAAAGGAAAATTTTGCATGAGATCCCAAGACAGCAAGCTAGAAATCAAAAAGGTAAAAAGCTAAGTAATAAATTTCCTTTCCACCAGGGAGTATTGGATTCAAATCTTGAGGCAAGAACACTTGAACAATAACTGAAAGATGGAAAGCTAGAATCTAAATCTAAACATACAAATATAGTAGTGAAGGGAAAGTACAGAAGGAAATATCATAGTGTACTAAAACAACATTTCACTAAATAGAAATAACATTGAAAGAACAATACAACCAAACTAATTATGCAATTTCTCCCAACCATAATAGCATCATAAGACCATCATGGTCCCTATCCATCCTCTACACATAAAATCCCAAGCTACCGATCAGATCGTTTGTACTATCATAAAAGGACATCACTACTAAAATGTGTTAGAACATAAGCATAAGGAAATCTAACATGCTAGAAGTAAAGCATAAGACAATCCTAAAAATATGGATAACAACATATATCATATGTTAATCATCATAATAAGGAAATTTTTCAATAACTAACATCATCTAAACATGATATACAATCATCCCAATGAAAGCATAAATCACAAGAAAGCAAACTCCAGAACTTGAAGTACCAAGTGAAAACATCCAATGACAGTCACACTAGGACAAGAGACTATCTTTGTACACCAATCTCTAGTAGTGATATAGGTAGCTATACCTCCCTACCATGTGGAACTTTTAAGCCCACACCCACTATGCTAATGGAGATAATTATCCAACCACAAACACAAACAAAGAAAACATCCATGGCTAACACATACACGAGATAGTATGATGACTGAAACCAAGACATAGACAATGCATAAACTACAGGCCCTGGTTAGACACTCAATCGGCTACTAAGTAGGGGCTAACATCATGGAGAGTTTCTTGGCATCCAAAAGCCCAAGCTAGTATTGACAGCTACTCTTCTCAACAGATGGCACACAACCCAAGCAACAACTCTTCTCAATGGAAGACACACAAGAAAAACATTTTATTATCTTATAATTATTACCACCCAATATTTTAATTTAGTTATCATGTATATAAAACTTATTCTACCAACCAATGGAAAATATTCACTAGGCTATAGGATAGAAGCCCATCCATATGTGACCCTAGCCTACCCATGCTCATCCAATGATGAGTTCCCGTAGGCATGCAAATTCCCAACCCAACCCCAATGATCATAACTTCCAAAAATACCATGGAAGATTAGGCCTCACAAGTCACCCAACAATTATACACGCACATACTTGTGTGTGGTACACCATCATCATGAAGATCATAACACAAGGACTAGATGAGAACAAAATGTAGAAAGTTGCTCAATCAAATACAAACTTGGAAGGATGGATGTGGTACACATCCTAATGCAAAATAAAAGTGCAATAAAGGTCTAACTGACAACCAAATGGATGATCTAGGTCCATGACCAAAATCATTCCAAGAAAACTTAAGAAAATAGGGTGGTACACAAAATGAGGTAAAACCCCCCAAAACTGTAAAACTTTGAAATTAGAACCCATTTGGTCTTTGGTTACAAAAACCAAAAAAATCCAATAATATTTGGGTTCGGATACCATATGAAAAAAATGGCCAACATAATAGTGCAAAACCCCAAACTCCCATCCCAAAAATATGGAAAATGTTCATACTTGACCAATTGGGCAGAACTAACAAATAGAAATGGAGGGGAACACTATTTCTCAGCCTCCTAACAAACTGCTACTAGAAAAAAAAACTGAAATGAAGTAGAAAAAGAAAATGGGAAGGGCCTAACTGATAGCAAAAGGGGAAAAAAATGAATATAGCTTAATAAAATAAATTTACCACTGAATCTACCAAAAATCATTACAAAGAAAGGTCTACCCGAGCTAGATCCAACAAGACTGATCTCACAAAATCCCCACACTCACAACTCTTAGAACGAGTAAAAAATCAATCATTTAGGAAGAGGATTTTATAAAAGCTCTCCAATTTTCTAATTTTCAAAATAGAAAGGTGAGAATACATATCCCTTTTTCAATACTTGTTCACTTTTTGAGTGAATAGTTGATTAGGGAAAATAATTAGTTAAACTAGCTACACTTCGAGTCAACCCAAACAAAAACAAGTTATTCTTCATAATGGGAATTCACCTAACAAAAAACTACCATAAAATAAATTTGAGAATATTTAAAGCCCAAAAACCTAAAATCACAGAAAACCACTTAACAACTATTGGGACAATGCGAACCTCTAAATGCACAAACACGCTCATTGGTCTAATCACATAATGCAAATGAGTTCAAATTTAATAATCACTAAAAGGTTTAATTAAAAAATTAAAATAAGGATACATTGACCATATAGGGACAACATTGGTAAAATGAATAGCTAAAACACTAACTCCATTTGCCACTACCAAAATTATAATCCCTACACACTAAAACACACAATCAAGTGCCATTGCATATAATATCATAGCCAAAGTAATAATACATTAAATATCTAACTAATCCATTAACATCACTCACATTCACATAAAACATAAAGATACAAGAATGAAGTAAATTATCATAGCATAAAATCCAATACATAACATAATAAGAAAATATGTCCAAATACCAGTTAATCAGATATCATCATACATCTATTGTCATCTCAAAATGGCATCAACATGAAAATATGATAAACTGAACAACATATTAGTATAGCATCTATGATACTAAATCAAAGTATAACATTCGACCCTCATGTCATTTCAAGGTACAAATAATAAAAGTATCAAGTATCTCTCAAATCAAAAATAGAAAAAGTACAGACTACAAACATGAGAGGCACTACAAATAATGTCATAGAGCATATGAATGTACTTAATTCCAAGGAAGGAATAGAGGATATTCAAAGGAAAGATAAAAGTTTAACATGTAGATAAAGATGCCAAGTCATCAAATTTTGAAGATGCTAAAAGAGGAGATGTCATATTTAACAGAAGAGTCTTGTTGAATGGTGAGATGAACCTAAACAATGGAGGAGGTTGTTTCATACTAGGTGCATGTGTAAGGGTAAAAATTATGACTTGATTATTAATAGTGGGAGTATTGAAAATTTAGTGCTAGAGGAGATGGTCATAAAATTAAAATGAGAGAGAGAGAGAGAGAGAGAGAGAGAGAGAGAGAGAGAGAGAGAGAGAGAGAGAGAGAGAGAGAGAGAGAGAGAGAGAGAGAGAGCCATGTCCACACTAGATTGCCTAGGTGTAGGTTGACCACAAGGTCATGTTCAATGGAAAATGCCTACTAAAGTTCAAGATTAAGAGAGATCATGATGAGGTACTATGTGACATCATACCCATGGATATGTGTCATATGTTGTTGGGGAGGTCATGGAAATTTGATAGGTATGTTCAACATAATGGTCATAAAAATACCTATTTCTTGACAAAGGATGGAGTGAGACATAAGCTAAAGCCATTGAAGGGATAAAAGAAATGGTGTGTAGCAATGCCAAAATATGTTTAGTTGATGGAAGAAATTCCTAAGAAGGTATGAGTCATGAGCATACTTTAAAAAAAAAAAATTTAAAAAGCTGGTAAGGAAGAGGTAGAATTTGTGGATTTTTTTAGATAAGTTTTAGGATATTATACTTGATAATGTGCCTAATAGATTACCACCTATAAGGAAGATCAATCTTCATATGGACTTGATTCCAGGAGAAAATTATTTGAATTAGGCTACACATAGAATGATCCTAGTAGAAAGTGAGGAGTTGAACAAGAAAGTACAAGAGTTGTTGCAAAAGGGATTGATTCAAGAAAGTTTGATTCCATGTGCTATACCAAAAATATTAGCACCAAAGAAGAATGAATAATGGAGGATTTGTATATATTCTCAAGTCATTAAATAAATTACAACTAAGAAAATATTTCTCTTGCCAAGGATGGATGGTATTATTTAATATTTGAGTGTTTCAATGTACTTCACAAAGATAGATATGAAGAGTGAATATCACTAGATTTGGATTATAGAAAGAGATGAATATAAGTCTTCCTTAAAGACCAAGGAAGGGTTATATGAATGGTTAGCCATGCCTTTTGTGATAACTAACACACCAAGCACCTTCATGTAGCTCATCAATGAGACATTGATATAATTCCTAGGTAAGTTTGTCATGGTTTACATATATGATATTTTTATCTTTAGTAAGAAATTGGAGGAGCATATAATTCATATTTTTATGGTGTTTGAGAATTTCAGGGAAGATAAAATTCTGATTAATTTGCAGAGGTACAATTTTGTGAAGGATTTATTATATCTTGGGTTTGTAGTTTCAATAGAAGGTTTAAAAATCAACGTAGAGAAGGTGAAGGATATCCTTGAATGATCAATTTTAATAAGTGTGATTGAGTTAAGATATTTTCATGGTTTTCCCACTTTTACATAAAGTTTATCAAGAGTTTTAGCATTATACATGGATCTTTGACTCAAACAATGAGAGGGGATAGGAAGGAGTTTAAGTGGACTACATGAGAAGATAAGAGTTTTGTGTTGTTGAAAAAAAGAAGTTATAGAATAACTTGTTTTAGCACTTCTAGATTTTAATAAGGTGTTTCAAGTAGACTATGATGCTAGTGGTAATGTAATAGGAGCTATTTTGTGTCAAGACTATAGCCATGTTTCTTAATTTAGTGAGAAGTTAAATGATGCCAAATGAAAATATTCTATTTATGATTAGGAATTTTATGCTATAATTTAATAATTAAAGAAATGGTGACACTATATTATTCCTAAGGAGTTTGTTTTATATAATAATAATCAATCTTTGCAATATTTGAATAGTCCATGAAAATTGAATTAGAGTCATCTGAAATGGGTTGGGTGCTTGCAGAGTTATACATTTTTTTAAAAATAAAAGAGTGATAAGTATAACAAGATTATAGATTCTCTTAGTAGGAGACAAATTTTTTTGAGAGAGATAAGAAATTGAGGTTTTTGGCTTCAAGAAACTCAAGGGTTTAAATGCAGAGGATCAAAATCTTGGTGAATCTTGGAAAGCTTGTAAAAAACTTATTACTCTAGACAAAACCAAGTGGTTAGGTTTTAGCATCCAAGATGGTATTCTATTTACAGGAAGTCAGTTGTGCATTCCAAGGAGTTCTATGAGGGAGAATCTCATCAAAGAGAAACACAATGGAGGGTTCGATGGAGACTTTGGTCAAGATAAAATCATTTCTCTAGTAAGAATTATTATTGGCCACGGTTGTAGGAAGATGTAAAGACATTTGAATAAAGTTGTTGGGTATGTTAGATGGAAAAAGGATCAAAGAAAAATACAAGGTTGTATTATCCATTACTAGTATAGAGAAATCTATAGGAGGATATTAGTATGGACTTTGTCCTTGGGTTATGAAGGAATGGACAAGGACATGATTCAATTTTTGTAGTGGTTGATAGATTTTCAAAGATGACATATTTTATTCACTGTAAGAAGACTAGGGATTTTGTTCATGTGACAACCAAAGAACATAGTTTCAGATATAGACACCAAGTTTCTTGGGCACTTTTGGTACACATTGTGGAAGAAGTTAAAGAAATATTTAAAGTTAATCTCATAGTATCATCCATAGACCAATGGATAGGAGGAAGTGGTGAATAGGAGCTTGGAAAATTTGTTGAGATGCTTGTTTTGAGATAGACCAAAGGGATGAGACTTGATTTAACCACACATTGAATTCAAATATAATAATTCTATCAATAGGAACATTTATAAATCACCATTATTGATAGTATATGGGACTAATCCTAGAAATTCTTCTAAATTAAGGAAGTTGGACAAAGAGGAGACAAGTAGTGCTGAAGTTGAAGATTTTTCACATGACTTGATAGCATTCACGAGGAGGTGAGGAAGCATATCACTAAAATCAAGAAATAGTACAAGACTAAGGAACATGTGAAAATGAGACATAAATATTTTACATTGGGAATGAAGTCATGGTTTATTTGAGAAAATAATGATTTCTAGTACAAAAATATAATAAATTGAAAATGAAGAAGTTTGGTTGACCATGGAAGATATCTAAAGATGATTTTTGATCAAATGTGATAAGATGTGGGATCATTAATGTCAAAGGACCACTACAAATGTGATTCGTGTTTGGAAAGAAAGAGGGTTATTTATAAGGATTTAATCCCAAATAATAAGTATGTTCACAAACATCATTCATTATGGGAACTTGTATTCTTGTTCAAAATTTCCTCATCCTTGACCACAGAATCCAAGTTTAGCAAGAAAATGATATGTAGGACCATCAAAATTATCCACATTAGAGAGAGTTAAGGGAGCTTTATAGGCCACTATTTCATAATAATTATTCTTGATAGTTTCAATGATTTTGTTAGATGAAGTGACAAAATTTTTATTACTCAACTCTCTTGAAAGAGGGGTTGAAAAAACTTTTTTGGATTTAGATTCCTCTTGTGGTTTCATGAAAGAAAGGTCAAAAACTTGATATTCTCTAATAAATGTAGGATGTAAGTCTAAGGTACCCTAATCATATTTAGATAAGGTGAAAGAGGAAGGTTCTTCACGCATGTGGTTTCCATTCTTTGCTTCAATTTCTTGTTTTTCCTCCTTAGGTTCTAATACCTTAGTGGGTTCAACATTTAAACAATTGTTAAGCTTATCATTTGCATGAAATATGTACATCACATTGTTGAAAATGAATTAATATTTGTGAGGAAGAGTGGAGAGAATTGTATGTATTTTTTGTAATGGTTGTAATTAAGGGGTCTAGGAATCACATAAATAAGAGTATCCAAGATAATTAGACCAACTTGTATAAGAGTAAAGTTATCATTTCCAAAGTCTTCTTAGCAATATGATTGAAGCCACAAATAGGAATGTTATCAATATTGATGGTGGACATATCAGATTTGATAGATTTCAACATGTCTAAGATACACACATTCAACTAAGATCTATTGTCAATTAAAATTCTATGAATGGGGTTTCCATTGATGAGAACCACAACCATAAGAGAATCATATTGATTTTGAATCTCCTTAGGTGGTAGATCATCTTTAGTGAAATAAATTTGAGGAGTAGATACAATATGCATGCACTCAAGGAAGGAACTTATTTTTTCTTGATTAAGTGGTCACACAGGAAGAGTATAGAGATCCTTCTACAAAGCCTTGTGATAAGTAGGAGATCCTTCAAGAAGTTCCCATAAGGATATCTTAGCAAAGTAGCACACAAAAAATCAAAAGGAACTAGATAAATGGGGTTCTTTAGGAAGCACCACTTGAGAAGGTGATAGAGGTGCATGATTAACTGGAATAGTAGATTTAGGATTATTTCATGTTCAATAAGTATGCAAAACCAAAGTGTAATTGGTTTTTCCTTTAAGAACTATAAGAGGCTTATCATTTTGAGGATGACCCTTAAGAGTAATAATGGGTTGTTAAAGAGGACATTCTGTGAGAGTTAGAAGAGTCTTAAAATATAGGTTTGATCTACTGAGCTCAAAATTGTAAATAATCTCACACAAAGGAAGCCATGACAAAAGCCTACTGTATAGGTTTGTTTAAAAATATGTAGAGGAAGACATTGGAGGAATGGATCCAATTGAGATCTCATTCATGCCATCCAATCCTTCACTACTAGAAATATTTAGGAGTTCATTAACAAATATATCATCAAATTAGTCATGAAATAAATCATACATCTTGAAAGTAAAATAAATTTCTCAAAATGAAATGAAATGAAATTATTTTTGTATTTTCCTTTTAAAAAAAATCCTAACAATGGAAGAAATTTTTGGATTTTTATATCTATAAATTTAATAAATGTAAAAGAGTGATCTAACTATCAAGATAAAAAAGGAGGGTTTACATTGGGTTCACCAAAATGTTCAAGGGGACAATGGCATCAATGAATATGTCAATGCAAACTAGATATAACAAGTTTAACACTTTCTCCCTAAGCCATTCAATAAAAGAGAATGAGGGGATTCCAAGCATAAATCTCAATAAGACCTAGGTCAAATTAGAAAAATCCAAGTGTGATGATGGATGCCAATACTAAACCAAGTTTTTATTGAGGAAGTACACTAGAAATGCCTATTTCATGCAATTTTTTTATATTAAGTCTATCAACTATGAAATTAATAATGAACTAATAGGATATACAACATAACTAGAGACCTAAAAGTATGAAACCAACCCAATATAAATATGATAAAAGGAAAATGTTAAAATTTATATAGTAAGTGATAAAGGACTCACATTGAAAAATGCTAAGGAAAGTTCCTTTTCTATGAAAATAGAAGATCTAGACTTGTTTTTGAAAATTTGACTATGGATTCATAATTGAAATGAAAAACCCAAAGGACTAATTTTTTAGTTCTTTGGAATTGGTCAACTTGGTGGAAAAGTGTGTGGACACCATTCCATGAAGTCACTATCTTCTTGAGGCACTATAGATAGGTTGACCAAACTATTATAGAAAGGTCTTGACAAGTAATTTTTAGATCTAAAGCCAAAAATTTGATATCCAACAAATCTGTTATAATTTGGAGCATGTGTTTTGTAAGATATAAAGGGTTTGCCTTAGTCAACCCACTACTTTGGATATTTCCACCTCCAGTAATAATTGTTAGGAAATTTTTTGTGTGTTTATGTGTATGTAGTGCTTGTATATCCTAGGTTATAGATTTAGATTGTAGTAGAGCTAAATGTTAGAATTGTTAGTAACATGCTACTCAATTTTCACCCTTTTGAAGTGATGCCCTGTGAAAGATCTGCCCTATTAGAGGCTTACAACACACTATTAAATGTGACCTTGTTAGAGGATTTAACCACCCTGTTAGAAGTGGGCTTGGTTAAAGGTCTTTAGAACATTCACTTGGAATGTCACCCTATTAAAGGATTTACAAATGGCTGTTAGCCCAACCTAAGTCCATAGGATTTTTAGATCTAATAAAATTTCTAGAGTGTATTAGAAAATCTTGACCTGACTACAGCATACAAATTTTCTTGTAGATCTCAGATCACTTCTCAGCTCATACCCTTGCTTGGCCTTCAATCTCTGCAACTCTTAGTAGCTTGAACTTCTTTCAAGCTTTGTCTCCTTGAGTCTCCATACTCAATGTACCAGTGCAATCATCTCTTCATGACCATTCATAGAAGTAGAGCCTTTGTGCTCTTCCTTCTCCTAGATGTCTCCTCCTTGACACCCTTCTCACAACTTCATAGATTTTGGCACTTCAGCAACAATACTATCAACATCTCTTTGCTTCTTGGTTTATGACTTCTTAAATAGAAATCTTGGTGTACCTTTTCCCACTTAATTCTTCCATTTTTAAATTTTGATTCGCATGGGTTAGGTAGAATTCATTGCATCTAACCCATATTCTATTTCCTCTAGAAACTTTTTGAATAATCCTTTAGAATTTTCCCAAAAATGATTTACATAGGGTTTTGTGCACACAACTCACCATCCTTATCCTCCAACTTATTCATAAAATTCAATGTAACCACTATGTTGGCTTAGATTTGGAAAATCTTCATCTTTTAAAATAATGCAGCAACTTGGCACTATTGAAATACTGGTGCTTAGCACATACTGTGTTACTCGGCATCAACTATGTTTTCCCTGATGCTTGGCACCTAAAGATCACTCGGCACAAGAAGATCACTCAGCACCAACTGAATTTTTTTTGATGGTCAACACTTGAAGATCACTTGAAACACACTAGAAATGTTTGTTACTTGGCTTCTACTGAGAATTTTCTTGGCTTCAACTAACTTGCTCGGCATCCACTAATGATCTTAGTTTAAGCTTTACAATCAACCTTTTTACAAATTCTTCCTTCAATAATTCTAAGTGTGACCAACCTCTGTATCTTTGAGTATGTCATTAATACATTACTTAACCATTGTCTTAACTAATCCTTGCACTTCATTACAACATCATAACTCAACCTTTCCCTTAGGTGCTCTTGTTACATCTTGTTGATCAAATCCTCTTCATCAATCAACTAAGTGATAGTATTTGGATATTTATAAGCAAATATCATTCCTAAAAATAGTAGGTTTGACATCAATGACAAAACAATGATTGAAAACATTCTTTTACAACAATCTCCCTCTTTGATCTTCAAAAATAATGAGCTTTTCAATCAAATTTCCAACAATCTCTTTGGCATTGATGGCAAACCAAACTAATCAACCATCATACTAAACTATTCAACCACAAGATAGCTAGGTTAGAATAGTAAGTCAAATGCCAAAAAAAGTAAACTATAACTTTACATTTCCTTCTTCATTTCAGCTTCTCCCTCTTTGCTATTGTATCCTTGTTCTTTGTCTTTTTCCATCTATATTGATCATCTTGTGCTATTCTAATCAACCTTTGAAATCTCCCTCTATCTTTATTAAATCAATTTACTGCTATCTTCAATAGTTTTTGATTAGTTGTCTACTTCTCCCTCTTTGACAACAATGCCAAAGACATATTAACATCTTTAGATGTAGATGTAGCTTTTACAGGTTCATTCAATTTTTCCCTCTGTCACCTTGCTTCTGACTGATTTGGAATTTCAGCACTTCTACTACTTTAGGCATGGATCCCAAAGTAAACATCCTCTGCATCAATGCATAAAATCTTCAACATGTAGCTTATTTGATGGAGGGCATACTTTTTTTTGCTTTAGATAGCCTTAGCTAGGGGTATCACCCCTAACTTACCTCTAAGATACTCAAAAGCATTTTTAGGTAGTGCTTTGGTGAAGATATCAACAATTTGTTCCTTTGAGCTAACATATTCCATCTTCACTTGTTTTTCTTCCACCAACTCTCTTATATAATGATACTTGATTGCAATATGCTTAGTTTTAGCATGCATTACTAGGTTCTTTGATATATTGATGGAACTTGTATTATCACAATAAAGTGTCATAGACTCAATTACCTCTTCCTTCATACCTTGTAGCAAGTGTTTGATCCATACAATATTGGTGCATTTTATAGCAGCTACCACATATTCAGCTTCAGTAGTAGATTGTGAGGTGTAGCTTTGCTTTTTACATGTTCATGTAATCAACCTCTTTCCTAATAAGAGTTCTCCTCCACTGGTGCTTTTCCTATCATCAATGTTGCCTCCCTAATCTAAATTAGTGTAAGCTTTTAGTTCAAACTTCTCATTCCTCTTGTAGTACAAACTAAAGTCATTAGTTCCTTTAGGTATCTCAATATTCTCTTTACTGCCATTACGTGATTTTCTCTTGGATTTGCAAAAAATCTTGCTACTATTCCAATAGCTAATGCAAATGTCTAGTCTACTATGAACAACATATTGCAACTTTCCAATCATTGACCTATACAATGTCTGATTTACTTCAGCAGACTCATCATTCTTGGATAGCTTATGGCCTATTGCCATTGGTGTGCTAACTGGTTTTGAGTCTTCTAAGCCAAATGTTTTGAGTACTTGATGTATTTGGATTGGGTCACAAATATGTCATGCTTCAACTAATGTACTTATAATCCAACAAAGAATTTGATTTCTCCAAACATTGACATTTCAAATTCATGCTTCATTTGATCAGCAAAATCTTTGCATAAAACATCTTTTCCTCCAAATATTATATCATCAACAAAGATTTCTGATATAAAAATATCTTTACCTTCTTCAGCTTTGATGTACAAGTTGTTGTTGTCATCTGTTCTTTCAAATCCTATCTTCATAAGATATTTGTGCAACCTCTCATACCATGCTCTAGGTGCTTGCTTCAATCCATAAAATGCTTTGTGTAGCTTGCAGACCATGTTCTTGTTCTTCTCATCAATAAATCCCTCTGGTTGTTCTATGTAAACTTCCTTTTCTAGTATACCATTCAGAAAAACATACTTCACATCCATTTGGTACACTTTGAAACCTTTATATGTAGCATATGCAATAATGTTCTTACTCCTTCCATTCTTGCAATAGGGGCAAATGTCTCTCCATAATCCAATCCTTCTTCTTGTGCATAGCCTTTGCAAAATAGTCTGGCTTTGTTTCTTGTTATCTCACCATCCTCATCAAGTTTATTTCTAAACACCCATTTTGTTCCAATCACATTCTTATCAGCTAGTCTAGGAACTAGAGACCATGTTTTGTTCTTCTCAATCTAATCTATCTCTTCTTTCATGGCTTTGTACCAGTCATCATCTTGTAGTGTATCTTTTACTATTTTGGGTTCAACCTTGCTTAGTAGACATGATTCATTCTTGAGCCCGTTCCTTATCATTAGTCGTGCATCCTTATCACCAATGATTTGATCTGTAGGGTGATGTCTTCTTACATACTTGGCTAATCTGGGTTTAGTCCTTCTTTCCATGTTTGACCCTTCAGCTTCAGAGTCATTTCATTCTTCTTCATCTGGCATTTCATAATTCCTTTCTTGCATATTATTTTTAGAATCAGAATGTGGATTTTCTGTAGGCTGAGACTTGGTAGATATTGAAGTTTGTTACTGATTCCCAACCTGATTTGTAGCATTGTCTTCAACTGTCATTCCTTCATAGAAGTATACAAAGGATCTATAATCCTCTATTTTCTTTGACTCATCAACCTGAACTTCTGGATGCTCATCAAAATTTACATTTACACTCTCCACAACTTTGTTAGTGTTAACATTTAAACACTTATATGCCTTACTTCTAGTAGAGTATCTGAGAAATATGCCTTCATCACTTTTTGCATCAAACTTGCCATTTCTAGTATCTTTTAGAATCTAGCATTTACAACCAAATACTTTGAAATGTTTAACATTAGGTGAATAACCATACCATAATTCAAAACGTGTTGCATTTGTACCTTTCTTGACTTGAACTCTATTTAGTGTGTAGGCTGTAGTACTTACAACTTCTCTCCAGTACTTTAGTGCAACATTTTTCTCCATCATCAAGGTTCTAGAATAGTCAATCACTGACCTATTCCTCCTTTCAGCAATACCATTCTATGGTGGAGTTCTTGGTTTTGATGTTTTCCTTTTGATACCTTTCTCATTGAAGAATATTTCAAACTCTCTTGATGTGAACTCACCTCCTCTATTTGACCTTAGGCATTTCAAGTTCTTTCCTATTTCCTTTTCAACTCTAGCCAAATACCACTTGAACATTTGGAATGCATCGGATTTTTTATTTAAGAACATAGTAGTCATCATTCTAGAATAATCATCTACAAATAGCATTATGTATCTATCTCCTAGGTAGCTTTGCACTTCTATTGAGCCACATAAGTCTGTATGGACTAACTCTAGTACTTCATTGGAAGTGTATGTTTTGCTTTTGAAACTAGACTTTGTCATCTTCCCTAGTTGACATTGTTTGCACATTGTGTTTTTAGGTTTCTTCAACTTGGGCAATCTCTTGACTTTCTTTTTCTTGCTGATACTAATTAGATTATCAAAGTTAACATGAAACAACCTTTTATGCCATAACCACATATCATCAAGTCTAACAACAATACATGTTGCATCTTCCATATCTAGGTAAAATAGATTACTCCTAGTTTGTTCACCATTTCCTATCAGATTTCCATCAGTATCATAGATCTTGGTAGTTTTGTTTCCAAATTCAACTTTGCAACCTACATTGCCTAACTTTGATACACTCAACAAGTTGTAGTTCAATCTTTCAACATACTATGCATTATCACATGAAATTTTGTTTGTAAGTTTGATAGAGCCTTTTCCTTTGATTTGACATGGGGCATCATTACCAAATCTGACACTATTTCCATCATATTGAGTAAAGGTAATGAACTTACCTTTATCTCCTATCATGTGATGTGAGCATCCACTACCTATGATACACTTGTCATTCTTGTTCACACAGGTAACCAATGCCATTGCTTCATCTTCATCTTTGTCTAATTCATCCTTCATGGCTACATAGACTACTTCATCATCATTTTCATCAGAGTCTTCTTCAACAATGTAGCATCTCTTGTATTTTTCCTTGTAATCTTTGTTGTCATCTTTTGTCCTTGTACTTGTTTCCTTCTTTATAGTTCTTCTTCTGTGGACATCTTGCAGCTATATGGCCTACTTCATTGCAATTAAAACATATAATAAGGAGCTTATCTTTGAATTTTCCCTTACCTCTATGGAATGCCCTAGCTAGTAGTGCTTCTAACTATTCCACATCTTCCTCATTTGTGCTGCTATCACTGGATGCATGTTTTCCTTTTCTTCTTTTCTTGCTTGATGTGTCCTCCTCAGTATCTTTTATTGTCATCTTAGCCTTGAAAGCAGATTCAAGCTTTTCAAGTCTATAGTTATCAAAATTGGATAGCTCAAATGCAGTAAGTCTTCCAACTATTCCTTCAAAGGTTAGTGTGTTCCCTTGTACACACCTCAGCTCTTGGATGGCTCAAACTCTAATAGCATAGATAGGGAGTAGAGTTCTTAAGCATCTACTAATAGTTTTTTCTTCTTCCAATTGTCCACCTAGACTTCTTATTGCACTCACCACTTCTTTCATTCTTATAGTGTTCTAAGCAACATTCTCTCCTTCCTCCATCTTCATGTCATCAAACTTTCCTCTTAGACTTTCTCTCTTTGCTCTCTGGACATTCTGATCTCCTCCATAGATTTTTGATAAGGTTTTCCACATCTTTAATGTAGTATCACAATCTTTGATGTCATCATATTCAGCATACCTAAGTGCAAATGTCATCATATTCAGCATACCTAAGTGCAAATGCAATCTCCAACATTGTTTGGTTATGCTTCTTCTTTTTGTTCAAATCATCTATAGTGAGAGGTCCTACTGGAGTTACATGTTCTCTTCCAATTGAGGTTTGTACATAGTCACCTATTGATCCAAGGTGCAGTTTCATCAAACTCTACCATGTAGCAAAGTTGTCTTTGTTGAGCTTGAGAACTTCTCTCTTGGACATCTTGATCTTCTTTCTTCTAGTACCTTGAAACTAAATTAGCAAAAGGCTCTGATACCAATTGTTAGAATTTCTTTAGAATAATAGAGCAGGGGGGGGGGGGGGGGGGGTGTGTGAATTAGTTATTCAAGGTCCAAATGTCCTATTCAAACTTATCACTAAGTATAGTGAACTCATTCAACCATTTATTCATCTAAGCTTTAACTTATCTAATCAACAAGTTACTATAAATTGACATGCAAGTAAAACACATAAGAAATCAACACATGACAAAGTGATTTACATGGAAACCCAATTTGGGAAAAACCACCAATAAAATGCTACTCAATTTTCACCCTTATGAAGTGATGCCATGTGAAAGACCTTCCCTGTTTGAGGCTTGCAACACACTGTTAAATGTGACCTTGTTAGAGGATTTAACCACCCTATTAGAAGTGGGCCTAGTTAAAGGTCTTTAGAGCATTCATTTGAAATGTCACCCTATTAAGGATTTAAAAATGGTTGTTAGGCCAACCTAAGTCCATAGGATTTTCATATCTAATACAATTGCTAGAGAGTATTAGAAAATCTTGACTTGACTACAACATACAACTTTTCTTACAGATCTCAGATCACTTTTTAGCTCATACCCTTGCTTGGCCTTCAATCTCTATAACTCTTAGCAGCTTTCCCTTCTTTCAAGCTTTGTCTCCTTGAGTCTCCATACTCAATGTACTAGTGCAATCATCTCTTCATGACCACTCATAGAAGCTGAGCTTCTATGCTCTTCCTTCTCCTAGATGGCTTCTCCTTGACACCCTTCTCACTACTTCACAGATTTTGGCACTTCAACAACAATAGTATCAAAAGCTCTTTGCTACTTGGTCTATGAATTCTCAAATAGAAATCTTGGTGTACCTTTTCTTGCTCGATTCTTCCATTTTTAAATTTCAATTTGCATGGGTTAGGTAGGATTCATTGCATCTAACCCATATTTTGTTTTCTCTAGAAACTTCTTGAATAATCCTTTAGGATTTGCCCAAAAATGATTTACATAGGATTCTGTGCCAACAACTCATCATCCTTATCCTCCAACTTATTAATAAAATTCAATATAACCACTATGTCAGCTTAGATTTGGTGAATCTTCATCTTTTGAAATAATGCAGTAGCTCGACATTATTGAAATACTGGTGCTCAACACATACTATGTTACTCTGCATCAACTATGTTTTCCCTAATGCTTGACACCTAAAGATCACTTGGCACATGAAGATCACTTGACACATGAAGATCACTCAGTACACACTAGAAATGTTTATTACTCAGCTTCTACTGAGAATTTTCTTGGCTTCAACTAACTTGCTTGGCATCCACTAATGATCTTAGTTTAAGCTTTTCAGTCAACCTTGTTACAACTTCTTCCTCCAATAATTCTAAGTGTGACCAACCTCTGTATCTTTGAGTATGTCATCAAAACATTACTTAACCATTGTCCTAACTAATCATTGCACTTCATTACAACATCATAACTCAACCTTTCCCTTAGGTGCTCTTGTTACATTTTGTTGATTGAATCCTCTTCATCAATCAACTAAGTGATAGTACTTGGATCTTTATAAGAAAATATCATTCCTACAAATAGAAATTTTGACATCAATGACAAAAAAATGATTGAAAACATTATTTTACAACAAGCTCCCTCTTTGATCTTCAACAACAATTAGCTTTTCAATCATATTTCCAACACTAAAAATGCTAAGAATATACTCTATGAATGAAACTCTAGCATGTAAATGTACATGTGTATGTAATGTGTGTAAAGTGTATGAAGATGCAAAGATCAGATTTGAAAATTAGCACAAAAATCATACTAGTCCCCCAAATCTAAGTAATCTAACCATAGTCATGATCTCCTTTCCTCTCCATGATAATTTTTGGTGGTTTGAATGCTTGATTGAAGAAAAGAAGATGAAGATCTCACTTTGAAATGAAAGAATCAACTTCAACCCTTATTTTCTACCTTGTGATTTCTCTATGATAGATTGGGGTATCAATTCATGCTTATTCCTTTCTCCCTTAATGTGTAAATGAGGGTTTTAATGTCCTTTTATAGTGATTTTCTCAAATTACCCTACACAAGCTCACTGCATTGAGTCAAAATTAACTGGTAGAGTAAAATAGTGGCAAGCACAAAACCACTAGACCCTCTAGGAACATGTCAAATTGGTTGACCTTGTATAGAATAGGTAAACCTAGTTCTAAAAGAGGTGGAGGTTGAACTATTCCCCAAGAGGACAATTTTGTAGGTTTTCTTGTTCTAGTATCAAGATTGCAAAAGTTCTAGTATGTATTGTATATCAAAGTTTGATAATTTAAAATTAGATCTAAGAAATGAGGCCTAATAAGAGGAGGATTCTTATAAATTATATCCTATCTTGGCCTATGTGTGAGAAAAGAGAAAATCAAGGACTTATTTAGTCCTACCTCAATTTCATTTAGAAGAGAGAAGAGGAAAGAGGGAAAGTATGTGCTTCAAGTGCAATCGTAAAATGCAAACACACTAAAGAGGAGCTCAAATGTCATAAATTGAATTGTTTCTAATATAATATTGTACAATAGTGCAAAAAGATGATCATATCAAGATGGAATTCACAACAAAGTGAGGTACATTTCCTCACATGTGTATTTCATTTGGGCTAATCAATGGCAATTATACCTTTCAATGACCCATGGATTTCACATTCAAAGGACTGTTCAGTAAGTGTATAGTGATCTATATTAATGATCTTATTGTACTCTCTAAAACTTGGACAAACCATATAGATGATTTATAATAACTCATCAATAAATGTATAATGTATGGTATTTCTTTGAACCTAAAGACATTACTCTTTTGGGGTGACTAAAGGAAAGATTTAAAGGAACATCATTTTAGAAATACAAATATCTATTTATCTAGAAAAATTGGAGGACATCTTGAAATTATTATTTCTAAATAGCCACATGGAATTGATTTCCTTCTTTGGGAAGATTAATCATTTTCGTAAGCTTATAAAAGGCTTTGTAGATATTTTTTTCCCCTTAAATGATCTACTAAATAAATATGCAAAGATCAAATAAAATGAAGCCTTGATAAAATAATTTGATGAAATCAAAATAATGATTTCTATTACTTTGGTTCTAGCAAGTCTCAATTATGCCTTACCATTTATCTACTCATTCCCTTCTAATCACTCATGTTTAGAGATATTACCACAAAATAACAATGGAGAAGATGAGAGACCAATAGCATTCATGAGTTTTCTTCTGCATAATGTTTAGCTCAATCAACCCAATTTGGAAAAAAAATCATTTTCTTTAGTAAAGGTTGTCAAGAAATTTATGGATTATATTTTGTGGTGTAAAGTCATTTCCACCATACGATATCATGTTGTAAATTCCTTATTTATGCAAAATTAGTTAGGTGAAAGGAGGGGAAAGTAGATGGCCACACTTCAATAATTTGACGTGGAAATTCAGTAAATGAAATTGGTTAGAGGACAAGTTTTGACAAAATTGTTGTCTAATATTGAAGAAGGATTGGTATGTGAAGTATATATAAATGAAGGATTCATTTCAGACATATGGTATAAGGATACAGTGTAAAATCTATTACAGAATAGATGTCCCAAAGGTTTGAATAGTTCAAAAAGGCATGCAAAAAAGATGAAATGTGACTCATAAATGTTTAAGTATGGGAAAATTTAAATAACTAGTTATGAAAATTTATCACAAGTTTTTGAACTAAGATAAAGAAAAACATGCATTACATGAATTTTATAATAAATAAGGAATTGGACATGGGTCTATAGAAAAAACAATGCATCAAAATTGAGGTCAAGTTACTACTATCCTATTTTGTTCAAATATACACATAAGCATGTTTCCTCTTCCTATATATGCCAAACAAGTGCTACATGTGAGAAGAATCCAACTATGCCCTTATAGCCAATGTGTGAACTTTATCCCTTCACTAAGTGAGGATTGGAATTTCCAAGACTTGTTAATCTACCTCCATTAGTAGGACACATGTACATTCTGATAGATACATATTACTACACCATATGTACTAAAGAAAAATCTTATAGGAATCAAACCACCCAAATAGATGCCAGTTTCCTTAAAGAATTCATCATCACAAGGTTTTGAATGCTCATTTTTTATGGTATATGATATATATCTCCTTTTACTTAGTAGTACTTGCATAATACATTTTGAGAATCATGTAATAGTAAATTCTCATCTAATTATTACCTATAAGGAAATGGTGTACTTGAACATACTAATAAGAACTTGATCAATATGATAACATATTTGTTTGACCAAAAACCCAAAGATTATCATTCCTAACTGAAGTATATACTATTTACTAATAGGGTGAGAGTTTAGAATTACCTAGGGCAACATTCCTTAGCTATTAGTTTATTCCCAAGAACCTATTTACCAAATAAAATTGAAAATCCCTTTATTGAAATTCATGAAAGGTTATGCCAAATATGAGGAAAAGGTAGAGGTTAGGTTAGTGAATTTTCCTGATCTAGATGAGAAAAAAATAATGGCCTTGGAACATATATCTATGAATAAAATATTTCTAGACATTGGTTTGACAAGAGAGCTACACTCAAATCTTTCAAAATTTTAACATAGTCCTTGTGTGGGACAAGTCAAAAGAAAAATCGAGAATCCATACCAAGTTTAAATGATTGTGGATTGATCCATATCAAATAGAATAAATCTTGGGAGAGAAGACTTCTAGTGTCATTTGTTTTGATAGAGAGTTGGGTCTATTTCAAATAAATGGGGAATTCCTCAAACATTACTTTGGATCCCAAATAGTAAAAGTTTTACCCATGTATCATAGTAGTTTAGGCTTTCATAGTTTGTTTGTTATCTTGTTATGTTTTGTGTCTTTTTTCATTTCAGCCTTTTGTGTCAAGGGAGTCTATGTGTTTTTTTGGGGTTGTTCCTAGAAAGTGATCCATCCCAACTGGTCCTTAACATGAGGTAAAGGTGTTTCTTAGTAAAAAATTTTAAAGGAAATTTTCTTGCAATAAGTTGTATAAATGGATTAGGAAAGATTATACATTTCACTAACAAGCAAGTTGATGGTCAACATGATCACCCTGATCACAATACATAGTTTAAGTACAAAACTGAAAATTTATTGGGTAAGTATCGACTATGATTGACATGAACCTAATGATTAGGGTGACCTCAAGTATGATAACCCTTCTTAATCTATAACCTAACTAAAAGAGATAAAATCAAAAGGAGGAACACATAAAATGGAAAAATCATTGAAGAATAAATTTAAGGTCAAATTTTTTAGGTGACATAATCTAAGTATTATCTAGGTCTAATTTTTTTTAAAAAGGAAAAAAACAAGAAAGAAAAAACTAGTAATTCAAGTAATAAGATAGCATAGCCTAAGAATTTCCTTGGTAAATAAAAAAGTATTGAAATGAAAATGATTGAAGAAGTGAATCTTCAAAGAGTAATGGCTCAAGCCAGTCATGATTCATGAAAGAAAGGTTGATTATGAAAAGATCTCTCCAAGTACTAAAATTTCAAATCTTGTGAGAAGATAGGGGAAAGTGACTAGAAACCTCTACCGGGGCTATGGGTGCATGATTAGAAATAGATAAAGATTAGAATGAGATTGAAAACACCTTTATCAAGAAGTAATTATCTATCCTAGTTATTACTTACATAAGTAATCTTCTCTAAGGTGTCAAATGAATGAATGTACAAATGAAAACATTAGAAGTGATAGGCACACATTACTTTAACTTTAAGACTTGATGTCAAATTATTCCTAGGAATGAAACTTGTGTTTAGTTTATTGCAAGATAGAGTTTGATCTTTATTTGGTGATACAAAAATTTCTTGGTCATTATTCCTTTTGTTGGGGTTAAATTTTTTTTTTTATGAAACACACACCATATTTCAAGCACTTGTCTAAAATTAGGACCTCCTTTTGGTCTTTTGGATTTCATAGAAATCTCACCAAATGAGATACTTGATAAGTCAGATTTTTTCCTCCTCTTGGCGCTCCCAGTAGTTGCGTACCTATTTCATGATCTCTAGTAGTTTATATGTATCTTTTATGGTATTTTAGTTTTAGTGTTTTTTTAAAGTTTTGATCTCTTTCCCTATTTTTGTTCTTTCACTGGTTTGGAGGTCCCTTGACCTCCAAAACCCCAAAAGTTTTGAAAGTTTATGTTCCTAATGATTGAAGCTTTGAACTTAAAAAATTTCTTATTTTGAAACTCCAAAGATGACATCGCTACCACCACATGTTGTATAAGGAATCTTAGGGATTTGTTTTGGGCCATTCTACAATCATTAACTTGTGAGTTTTGAAGAATGACTCATGTGAAGTGACCTAGTGACCTTCACATTATCACTTAGTTTGTATTTTATTTAATTATATATTTCTCCAAGGTTGCCTATCAAGCAGGAAATCATTCCATAATAGATTATTTTTTGTAATTTCCATCTTTTTGAGCTAGGATTTTAGTTCTTTCTTCAGGGTATCCTATTGATCATGAAATCATTTAATCACATATTATTTTCATCCTTTACATCTTTCTAAAGTAGGTTCTTTTTTCCTAATAATATTCCATGATACCACTCTTATAGGGTAGTGCTAATAGACATAGTTAGAAAACTTATTGTTTCTTATGAGAACATTGAATGCAAGAAGAAACAGTGATGGAAGTTTCCCATTTTTATTGAAGCCCACTCCATACATGACATTCAGGTGTGTAATTAAATAGACTCAAAGTAGCATGTGTCTCCTCTAGAAGAATTTAAATTGATAAGGCCAAGGTTTGATCCCTTTGGAGCCTATAGCCATATTTTTGGGAAGAATTATAAACATGAGCCACACATGTTGGGAATCTAATAGGGAAAGTGAGATACTAAGATGGGAGAAGGGTGGTGTGCATCAAGATCTATAAAACTTTAACACTTCAAACCAATATCAAAACTAATAGCTTCACCATAAACCCTTATCTCATAAATATCACAAATAAAATGAACATTCATTACAATGCATAATCAAATCTAGCACCTAATATCATGAATAACTCACAAAAATATATAGTAACTCATAACACATAAACACAAAGATTTGGTTATGTAGAAACCCTCTAATGTGAAGGTAAAACTACGATTGGGATTATACCCACAAATCTTCACTAATACAACAATACATTTTTCCTATTAGGGCTAAAAGTTTGATCACTTCTGATGATCTACCCTATGAGGGGTCTACCCTGTTAAGAGCTTATAAGACTTATTCAATCTACCTTGATTAAAGGATTTAACCTTAAAACAGTGTAAGTACTCTATTAAGATATTTACAAAGGTTTTTTAGGACCACTATATTAAGAGATTTAAGCCATGATTACACTTGTTAAAATGTATCAGTACCTGATCCTTCAATTTGCACTAATATGCTAACAATAAACCTCCTTTATATATGCACTAATCACCTTTATGATTTGATATGTTTCTATTTTTGTACTTCACTACTCTACTTGATCTCTATATGTTGTCTGATCAACCTCTAGCCTTGCATGTATCCAATCCTTCACACTTTAGATGCACACAATAATATTCACAACAACAATTGAATTAGGTCATGGACCCTCCTTAAATAGATAATTGGGTGAATCTTATAGATCCAAATCAATGATCTAGAATCAATCCTTTTTCGGCATAGACCTTCTAATTTTTTGATTGGTGTAATCCCTTGCCTGGGGATTAATGATCCTTAATAAAACACATAATTACCTCCTTGATTAACTCCTTGATCTCCAAAACATGCTTCCAAATTGATAAAAATGGTTAACATAGAATTTAGTGCCATTGCAAAAAAATGTAAAATTGTGTTACTTGACACTAACAACATACTAGCACTCAACATAAACTATTTCTTCATACTATCCCCTAGCCTTCACTAGCTCGACATGAACTATATGACTTAGTCTATATAAAACTCAGCTTCTACTAAGCTCTAACTAACTCAACATCCATTCTGATATCCAATTTTCTCATCAATCATGTGAGTACTGGATGACCATTAGTATGCTCAGCAATAACTACTTCTTTGTGCTTGACTTAGAATATTTATAAGTCTTCATTTATTTGCTTGACCTATATAGGATGACTTGTTCATAGTGATGGTTGAATAATTCTTCCTTGTGAATGAAAAAGTGTTTAACACTAATAGACAACATGACTTAGGGATTAAAATTCTCCCCCCTTGACATTAGTGGAAAAAATACTTTGTCATGATCAAAATATGTTCAATACAAAATTGAAACATAGTTACTCCCCCTTCGAATATAATCGATACATTCTCAGCATCCACTGACTCTACCACTTGGTATATTCATGCAAAACTTCAAAATTTAAAAAAAAATCTTCATCTGATCCTTTATTCATTCATATAATTCATTTGATCATGCTCATTATCCCTCTTTATGAATTTGATCATGTCCACCATTCTTCCTTGTTTTTTTCACTCATGGCTGCTAGAGTGGAGTAGTTGTAATTACATACTGATTTAAAAATGTTTTATGAATTTATACTATTGTGGCTAAAGAATGCTCCCAATTTTTCCTTACAAATTCCAAAATTTGGATCTTTATTTTTAGTGTAGCAACTAGATCAACCAAACTATCAATAGTGGAGAGATTTTGGATCTCTTTGTACTACCTCCTTTGTTGATTGAAGCTCTCTTTACATAACCTCTAGGTGAGATGTAAATTTTTTTTGAATAGAGATAAGCTTAGCCCTTATTCATCCATTATTAGCCACCAATTTGAATAACCTAGCTTGGGAAATTATTAATCTGTTACAATGAAATGAACTTGAACTTGTATCCATATTCAAAGAATGTCCCATTGACTTCAAATATGCTTATTGTCTATAAATGAGTTCTTGATTTTCTTTTGTAAATAATGTGTCACTAGATAGATTTTTGTAGAAAGAAAGAATGTTCTTGATAACTTCTACATTATTCACAAGGTTTAATAAATGAACTTGCCTTATTATAATTTTAGTGGAGACATTTTCTATCACTTTCTTCTCAAACATTCTACCTATCCACTATATTAGTGTTGATATGAGATTGTTTTGAAGATAAGAACTTGTATTGGAACAATCATTATTTTGTCAATAATGTCAAACCTGTTACTTTCTAGTGAGATAACTACTTATTGGTCTGAAAGATATCATTTAGTTGATTGATGAAGAGGATTTGAAGAGAGGGGATAACAATAACACCTAGAGAAAGGTTGGGTTATTTGGTATGTAAAGGAAGCACTAAGACCAAGTAAGACATTGATACTATAGCGTATTGTTTATCTACTTAAATTATGAAATGAAAGATTACTCAAGTCAAGACTGGAAAAAGATCAAGTAAGAAAAGTGTCTACCAATCCTTGCTGAGTAGTTAGTGTAAGATGAGCAGAAATTAGTTGAAGTCAAGTGAAAAATAAGAGGTGTCAAGGAAAGATGGAAAATAGTGCAAGCCATGTGATTGCTATTATATACTAAATAAAGTTTAGTTGATGTCAAGCATCAGTAAAATTTAGTGTTTTCCAAGTGAACTAGTGTTGGACGAGTAATAGAACAATATAGATGTTGAGTGACAAAAAACAGTGTTAAATCAAAGATTTGACGAATTTGAGCTGACTATTTTGTTTTCATGAATTAGAAAAAGTGTGAGGAAGATAACTATGATGAGATGGTGGAAGAAAATTCAAGGTAAACCATTTTGAGGATAATACAAGGAAGATTGTAGAAGAAGTTTCTAGAGGAAACAAATGGAAAAGTGGGTAGATTAATTGTATCCTACCTAATGATACCTAACACTAAAATGGAAAATTGTCTTTAAGAGACAAAAGATCTAAATTCTCTATTTATAAAGATAGCTAATCAAAAGAAAATGTTGTCATGTGTGAAAGCCTAATGAAGACAAAGAGTCTAGGGTATTTCTTCTTTCAATGGCCTAATAGAGGTGACTACAATTGGCATGCAAAGAAAGAAGGCTTAAGAGTATGAATGCTTGAAGGGTGAACACACTATTAGAGACGAAGAGTATGCATGCCAAGAAAAATGGAGGACTAAAACAAAGATTTGTGATCTACAAGTGAGTTGTAATTTGTTATCAAATCAAGCCTTATTCTTACTTTCTAATCATTGTATCAGTCTAAAGTAAATCCTTTGGATTAAGTTTGAGCTAGCACTAATTTGTAAATCCTTTAACTAGGTAACATTCTAATCAAATGGTCTAAAGTCCTCTAACAAGGCTCACTCCTAATAGGGTGATTGAAATCCTTTAACCAGGTCACATTTAACAGTGTGTATTATAACCTTTAACAAGGTTGGCCTTTCATAGGGCATCACTTCAGAAGAGTGAGAATTAGTACCATGTTACCTGTGGTTTTTCCAAAATTGGGTTTCTACATAAAATCCTTGTGTCAACTTGTGAGAATGTTCTTATGTTGTTTCATGTTTACATTTTTGCAAAGTTTGTTTTTGTTAGAAA
The DNA here is from genome assembly GCA_028749045.1 of Cupressus sempervirens. Classification (NCBI taxonomy): domain Eukaryota; kingdom Viridiplantae; phylum Streptophyta; class Pinopsida; order Cupressales; family Cupressaceae; genus Cupressus; species Cupressus sempervirens. Next base: position 648,057,743 of record CM053787.1, read on the forward strand.
CAATAGTCCACCAAGATAACTGAGAGGGGTGGGTGGGGGTGAATCAGTTATCCAATAATTAAAACATTTATCTTCTTTAAAAAAACTTAACCATTCAACCAAAGTAAATGAAAACCATAATAAGATTCACATAGACAATTATATCAGATATGTTAACTAGGGAAACCCTTGATCAGAGGGAAAACCTCAGTGGGAATGATTCCCACAAGATGATGTACTAATATAAATATTCCTTGTTAGATGGACCCTATTAGGAGTCTATTACAAGATTTAGTACATATGAGTGCCTATTAGGAGGCTTTGAATCCCTATTAGGAGATTCCAACCCTATGAGGAGTTGTGCTAACCCTGTTAAGAGTTGTAGTACAATGTTCACAAGAAGAGCCCATTGTCCAAACATGCAATGTCAACTACAAGAAGAGCTCACTACTCAAACATGCAATTTATTGTTTTGTTCTTCTTTCCTTTGTTCTTTCAACCAAACCATTCATTGTCAGACCTTGTAGACTAGGTCATGAACCTTAAATCCAAATATTAAACCATAGATCACTCAGCAAAACCTTAGCAACGAAGTTTCCTTCACTTTTGCTTTGCTCTACTCAAATTTGCATTCCACTCTCTTTGTTTCTTACAATTAATTCTTCATGTCATACTTCCATATCATATGAAAAAGGAAAATGTCCTTCCTTTATACCAAGTCCATTAAAAAATTTCCTGAGTTAGTTGTTAGACCTTCTCAATTAATCATTATAGGAGCACATTAAGAACACGTTACACTTAGTGATAACATTAATCTTTCACCTTGTAACTTGAATATATTTTCATACACATAATATTATGATGAGTGAACTTAGACATATCATCACCAACATGTCTTCTTCATATCCTCAACCTCAATTCTTAGAATAACAAATCTACTAAGAGACATAACAAGTTTACCAAAACATGCCACTGTAAACTCTATCTTAGAACAAATATCACCAAAACTTACATAACTTCATCCAAACTTATCATTTATTCATCTAATGTTAACTACATATAATAGATACTTAGAAGTATCTCTCATAACCTTAGATAGTGAGAATACTCAACTAGCCATTTGTACCAACTTGATCTTTCCATTGTTCTTCTGTCAGATACCATAGAAGACTACTATGTTATCATTAATGACAAATTCATTCATGAATGTAACCTATCATCATAGTAACATATCTAAAATATCCCCCCATAGGAATATCATCAGCATTCATGCTTCCAATAATCTCCCCCTTTGGCATTGATGGAAAGATAGATGAAAAAACATCTAGTTCCAAGAATACCAACAAGACTATCAATCTTTCTTTGCAAATCCTCTTCATCAATCATTCTTCCCCATTGATATACCTCAATGTGCTTTTTGTCAAATTGTCATTTCATGTTGTACTTCTTCTTGCTTTTCTTTTCTTTCTCCCCATGATGTTCTTCCTCAAGATCCTCTCATGATGCTTTTCATGCTGAACTTCTCCCCATTGACATCAATGTCAAAGGTTTCAACAACCATCAAACTCTGCAACAACTAATTCTTACTAGCTCAAGTGTCCAAAGACACTATTCAAAACAACATTCAACAAGAGTCCTAGATGAATTTGTCCATCATAGATACTCCCCCATATAGGAAGCAATAGCATTCAGTCCAGGCATCAATGGTGCTCTAATACACTAGACTGATGCACTCTTGCATTATTTACTCTGATGTGAAGGCACATAACCCCTAACATACCTCACAAATACTCAAAACTCTCTGGAAGAGGTTTAGTGAATATATCTACACTCTGATCTTTAGTGCTCACATACTCCAATCTAATTTCCTTTTCTCTTTCTCACTCAACATGTGATACTTAATAAAAATGTGCTTAGTACTTGAATGCAACACTGAATTCGTAGACATATTTGTTGTGCTTGTGTTGTTACAATGTATGACAATAGGTACATTGATTTCTATCATTATATCCTTCAACATATTCTTCATCTAAACAACTTGATTGCAATTGTTTGTTGCTAAAACATATTCTACTTTCATTGTACTTTGTGATGTACAATCCTACTTCTTGCTTAGCCAAGAAACCAATCTTCCTCCAAGAAAGAAGGCTTCACCACTAGTGCTCTTTCTGTCATCCATACTACCTACCCAATTAGCATCAGTTCAAGTACTTAGAGTAAAATTATTAGATTTGTCATACCACAATTTGAACTCAGATGTTCCTTTTAGATATCTAAATATCCTTTTGATTGCTACATAATGTGCTTCTCTAGGACCAGCTTGAAATCTTGCAATAATTCAAACTAAATTTGCTATATATAGCCTTGTGTGAGAAAGATATTATAATCCTCCAATCATAGATATGTACTTCTTCTTCTCAATAGTAGGTGTCTCATCCATAGTAGATAACTTGTGTCTAGTTACCATAGGTGTTCCAATAGGTTTGCATGCTTCCAAACCAATTTTTTTCAGTAAATCCTTCAAGTACTTAGTCTGAGAAATAAAGACTCATTTATTCTATACAATTTGTAATCCTAGAAAATATTTCATTTCTCCTTTCATACTCATTTCAAATTCTTTCTTCATCTCTTCAACAAACTTGTCACTTTCATCATCATTTCTCCAAATATGATATCATCTACAAATATTTTCAAAATCATCAAACCATCATCAATTTCTTTCCAATATAGATTACTATTTGCCATACATTTACCATATCCAAGATTTTTTAAATGCTTGTCTAACCTTGGATACTAAGTTTTGGGTACTTTCTTCAAGCCATACAATGCTTTCTTTAGTTTGTATACTATTTCCTTGTCATCTATACAAGGACAACCTTTAGTCTACTCTATGTACACTTTTTCTTCAAGTTCTCCATTCAAAAATATTGAGTTGACATCTATCTAATACACTTTGAATTTATTTTGTGCTACATAGGCTAAGAATAATTTTATTTCTTTTGATCTAGCCATAGGAGCATAGGTCTCATCAGTCTATTCCTTCTTGTTGTGAGTAACCTTTATATACCAATCTTGCCTTGTTCCTTAAAACTTCACCTTGTTCATTCATCTTGTTCCTGAATACCTATTTAGTTCATATCACATTCTTATCTACTAGTCCAGGGACCAAATCCCATGTCTCATTCTTTACTATTTGGTCCAATTCCTCTCTCATAGCTTGTTTCCAATAATCATCTTTCCATGCTTCATCTGCATTCTTAGGTTCAACATGAGATATCAAACATAGTTCTTCATTGACCTTTTCATCACACCTTTACCTCTACTTCTTATGATCTTATTAGATGGGTGATTCTTTATCATATTCTTTCTTGAAGTAGGAATTGCTATCTCAACTCTTGGCTATACTAAAGGTTTCAAGCTTTTTTCCTGTCTAAGCTCTCCTTCATCCTACAAATTATTGTTAGTCTCAAGAAATGCTTCATCATTCCTTGGCTTACCAACAACATCATCATTTTAATTGTAATCAATTATTCGATCTTATATCCTAAATTTGTCATCAATTCTCACATTTGCACTTTTCATAATAGTCTTAGTTCTTAGATTATAAGATCTATAAGCCTTACTTTTTAGTGGATAACCAAGAAACATACCTTCATCACTTCTAGTATAAAACTTACCAATATCATCATCTCTTTTGATACAACACTTACTACCAAAAATTCTAAAATACTTAATTGTAGGTGAGTGACCAAACCATATTTCATAAGGGGTCTTGTTTGTGTCTTTCCTAAATTGCACTCTACTCAGAGTATAGACTACTATATTCATAGCTTCTCTCCAAATTATCTAAAATACATCATTCTCAGCTAACATAGCTCTTGCTTCTTCTATAACTAACCTGTTCCTTCTCTCTACGATACCATTTTGTTCAGGGGTTCTCATAGCTGATAAATATCTTTTGATTCCATTTTCTTTACAAAAAATGTTAAACTCATTTGAAGTAAATCCTCCTCCTTTGTCTGATCTTAAAAATTTAATCTTCATACTAGATTCATCCTCAACTCTATTCAAATATCTTGAACTTATCAAATGCCTCATATTTCTCTTTAAGAAATACAACCCACATCATTCTAGAAAAGTCATCAACTAGAATCATAAAATACCTTTCACCATAGTATCCTTTAGTCTTTGTAGGACCACTACGATCTATGTGTACAATCTCTAATTTTTTTGTAGTAGTAAACTTCTTGCTAGGAAAAGAAATTTTGTTATGCTTTTCCAAAACACACTCCTTGCAAATTGTGTTAGTAGGTTTTACAATCTTAGAAAAATCTCTAATTGCAAACATACTACTAGTCTTCACAATACTGTCAAAGTTTATGACAAAATATCTTATGCCATAACCAACTGTCATCTACCTTTGCAACCAAACATGTCATTTCAGTAGGATTCAACTGAAATACATTACCTCTAAATTTGGTTCCTATTCTAATTACCTTTCCATCTTTATCTCTGATCATGCATGTCTTCTCTATGAACTATCACTGATAAACTTGTCCACTAGTTGTTAAACACTCAAAAGATTGTGCCTCAAACCATCAACAAAATATACATCCTCAGTGTTAGTTTTACCATCAAGAGTTATAGATCCAATACCTTTAACTTGGCATGTTGCATTGTCTCCAACTCTAACAATGCCTCCATCCTGACTTTTGAAGTCAACAAACTTGTTCATATCACTAGTCATATGATATGAACAACCAATGCAAATTATCCAATTAGATTTCTTTCAACCTATGACACCAAAGCTACCTTCTCTAGAATTTCTTCTTTAATTGTCATGAATCCAATTTCATCATAACTAGCACTTACTACGTATTCATCTTTTTCTTCATTTACATACAAACACTCTCTTTTAGGACACCTAGATGCATAATAACCATATTCATCACAAGTCCAACATTAAAAAATTTTCTTACCTCCTTTTTCTATTCTTACTAGACGGGCTACTCCTTCTTCAATCTTTATGTCCTCCTCAGATCTACTTTTTCAAAATCTCCTCTAGCATTTGTGATCCTTGATAAACTAGGTCAAATATTCAAGGTACTAAAAGTTATCTCTATTCTGGTCAATTCTTTAGACTGTCTCAACTCATTCTCAATTGCTTCAAGTCTTCCAAGCAATGTCTCATTTGTGAAAACTTTGGTACAAGATATCAACAACTGTATCATTTGAACTACTAACTTAAATGGTGGTGTTAGAATCTTCAATATCTTCCATATAACCTAATCATCTTCTTTGGTTCCTCATTGAGATTTAATACCTACAGTAATTTCTGATATTCTGCCTACATATGTTCTTACAAATTCATCTTCCATCATTTTAACATTTTGAAATGCACAATCCAACTTTGTAGTCTCAACTTCTTAGAATGTGCATCACCTTCACGACTAGTTTCCAAAGCTTTCCAAATCAAATTTGAAGTAGTGAGTGATTTTAACTAATTGTATTTAGTTTCAAGAAGTGTATTCAATAATGTTTTTCTAGCTCTTATGCCATGCATAAAAAGATCTCTTTCATCCTTGATACAATTTTCCAAATCCTTTTTAGCAATGATTTTCTTTGCTGATTTTGTGAAGATCCAATATCCTGGACCCATACATAGCAAATGTGTCTTCATCTTTTCTTTCCAACTGTCATATTTTGCTCCATCAAACTTCAAACTATGTTTCCTGAACATGCTTGCCATGGATCTCCCAAAGTTAAACTTTATCTTCAAGGACCTAATGCTCTGATATCAATTGTTAGAAACAATAGTACACCAAGATAACTAAGAGAGGGGGAGGGTGAATCAGTTATCCAACAATTAAAACATTTATCTTCTTTAAACAAGCTTAACCATTCAACCAAAGTAAAAAACAATCATAATAAGATGCACATAGATAATTGCACTAGATATGTTAACTAGGTAAACCCTTGATTAGAGGGAAAACCCCAATGTGAATGATGCCCACAAGATGATGTACTAATATAAATATTTCTTGTTAGAGGATGAAACTTGTTAGGAGTCTATTACAACATTTAGTACATATGATTTCCTATCAGGAGACTTTGAATTGCTCTTAGGAGTTGTAGTACAATGTATGCAAGAAGAGCCTAATAGCTCTTATTTTCACTGATTTTAAATTTTGCAAAATCTATAGTGAAAATGTTCTAAAAGGAGTGTTGAGATGTTAGGGTTTATGTGTTATCGGTTTTCATCTATAGAGGAAAGCCCTAACATGTTTTTTTTTCCCCTATTCTAGTTATTTTTCATTTGCCCCAATTGTGAAATTTAGTGCCCTAGGGTTATGTTTCCACCTGATATTACTAGAAATCTTCATAAAAAATTAGAGCCTAGCCCTAACCCAAGGTTTTATAGCTAAGCAGGAGTTTACTTGTCTCTTACATCATCTTCTATGATGTTATAATGAAGGGGTTGGTGAGGGATCATCATGAAATGTTTTCAGTTTCCTAATCTTAAGATAAGCAGTGTGCCATAATATCATAGATGAGAAAGTTAAGATCCCTGATCTTATGATTCCTTTTGTATCGTATGGTCATACGTTGGTCTGAATAGTTTCCAATTTGGGTGTGCAATGTTATGACATGGAAGGTGACTGGGACATCAAGGATTGAGAAAGAAGGTGCCATGATGTTATGAAGCTATGGGCATCGTAAGGATGTGAAGACAATATTTTAATGCTATGATGATACGGGGTACTTATGATCATAAGATCATACACATAAAAGACAGAGTCAACGATGCTATGATAGAGAAGATAACAATTTCTCATAGTATTGCAGGAGTTTGAAAGGTAAATTGAGATGTTACAAAGTGATAGATGACCATGATTGTAAGATCATAAGGTAAGGTAGGTTGAGGTAAGATGCTACACCATTTCAATATGAACCACCTACCAAAAGATTTTAAAGGATTCAAAGTCAGCTTTGATGCCATGATAACTAATGTGTTGTAAGGTTGTAAGGGGTTTTCCCATTGGTTTATGATTGTTCGATAAGGGTTTTTTACAAGGTTCCATAACATCAGGGAATTCTTTCTTCATCTATAAGATAATATGAAGAGTATTTTCTTTAGTAATGATCATAAGATCATAGACCCTATTTTGACATAAAACGTGCTAGTCACTTTTCTGAGCTAGAAATGATAATGAGATTCTCAACCAATGAGATTTGAGTACGGTACAAAAAAGTTCATTGCTGGATAGTAATGGTGACACTCCCCTGAGGTGACAAAATAAGTTGATCTTATGTTTCAAGCATGATGAAAATCAATGCAAAGATGAATGTTGATAGTATACATATTGAATTATAAAGGCTTTTCTATTTATCAATTGTAGTTTATCATTTATAGAAAAGAGATTTTGAGCAGTTGCATAACTTTTAGTGTATATAGATAATTATTTTTAGAGCCTGAGAGCAGAGTCCATAACCTATTTTCTAGCATATTATCAACATCTTTGATAAAGAGGTAGAAGAAATTCAAGCATCAGATATGGAAGTTGTAGAGACTTCAAATTCTAAAGGAGGGAAAATGAGACAAAGAAAACCTAATAGGTTTGTCGAAGAATGGATTAAGTTTTTCCCTAGTTCCTCAAATGCCAATGCTACAAATGACCATGCTTTTGTCAACCCAAATGCTCTTTGTAGAGATTCTATATGCCCTAGCTTCATTGGTTCTAAACTTTTCAAATATTTCTACTATAATAGAGAAAAGAAGATCCCAGTATGTAATCCGTGGAAGAAGAACCTGACTAAATTGATATTTCTAGAAGTTTTTTGTGGATGTGGACTTGATGAAGGCCCTATTTCATTGCTAAAATTTGGCCAACAAATCCTTCCATAGGAGAGATGGAACTATCCTTTGTACACTTGACTGTGTTTCATTTATTGAAGCTTGTGGATTGGATGGAGCCATGGGCCATCCTATAGATTTGAAGGGTTTGAAGAAAACACCAAAGCCTACATTGGGAATTCCATGCTATAACATATTCCCATGGATTTAAAGAATGTGGGTGATTACCTTAAGAAGGTAGAAAAATGATGTCTTTGGACAAATTTATAAATTACTTTGTAAAAATAGTATATGGTGCCCATAAGGTGATTGACAAAGATGGAACTGACATATTATATGGTGTTGAGTTCATTATTTCCAGAGATGTGCAAGAATCCTACCATGGGGGTGTGTATGACTATGTTGAATACATTTTGGAGGTGATGAAAGAAAACATTGCCTAGGCTCAGAGTGGAGAATTAAAATATTTCAAGTTCTATAACTATTCATTGCTGATGCACCTACTTCTCTACATGAATGTGGGGTATGTGAGTTTTGATTTTATTGATCATACTTTTGATGCAAATGGAGATCTATCAATTTAGTTGTGGACATGGGTATGGGACAATAACTATCACTTTTTTGATTCTATTTCATTCTTTAATAGTTTTAGTGTTGTAATAATGAGAATGTTAGATCCAGATTAGTGTAGGGCACCTAAGATTTTAAAAAGCCTTTTGAGACCAACCCTACTTCTTGAGGGTAAAATATTAGACCATAATTGGGGGAACATCTTATTTCCAAATTTTTCTTTGATGAGAGTCTATGGTTGTCCCCAACCACCCCACATATTACCAAAGTTTATTCCTCCTAGGTTGGGTATAATGGAATTCATATGGCAGTTTTTCATGGTTAATAGGGAGTACCTAGGGCCCAAAATGCATAAAGGCACTTTCTTATGTAGATTTTTTAGCATGGGGGATTTTGCAATTGGAAAAAAAGCCCTCGATCAGATCCATTCTCTCCTCCACCACTACAATTTGTCAACTGGTCCTTATAGAGTGTATGATCCTGACAATCAGATGAGGATCACCCTTAAAGAGATAAGGAATTATGTACTGCCTAGCACCAAGGAATTACCACATGAAGATGTTATTCCAAACATAGTTGCAGAGGGTGAGGCAGCTAATAGGTTAGCAAAGCTAGATGATGTCTTGAGGGTGGAAAGAGAAATGAAGAGAACAGATCCCCCATTTATGGGATTCTATATGGATGTACCCTATCCTCACAGGATTAGGAAGATGGTCATTAACCATGCTAATATTATGTCCAAGATGCCAAAGGGACCTATTGGAGAAGAGGAAAGGGTTTTCATAGACAACCCTAAACCTGATGTGACCCTAGAAATTGAGGAAGAGGATGCTCCTGAAGCATCATGGGTCACAAAAGGGAAAAAGAGATAGAAAGTTGTCCATATTCCTACAGAGATGAAACTGAGGACCTTACAAATTCTACCTAGATATAGTCATTATTTTGTTGCCTTAAGGTAGAACTACCTCCAGGATAGGATTAATGTAGCTGAGAGCATTCTCATTGACATAGAACTAGTAGCAACAAGTTTGGATGATAGGATCATCCAGGCCCAAAAATTCATAGAAGATGATGAATTCATAAAATCAATTAAGTTCAAGAGTTTTCTATAAAAGATAAAATAGAGTGAGCTAGTGCTAAAGATGAAGCAAGGAGAATCAGATGAGCATAAGCTAGAACTAGTGGAGAAGCTATAGGCCTATGATCCTAAGAGTGGAAACATGACTCTAGAGGAGGCAAGGGATCTTGTGTAGAGGAGTGGCATGTTGTTAGTATGTAGATGGGATTTGGAGTAGGCTTTCATGCTTGACCAAATAAGGAGACAAGATACTGCCATCTCATATGAGGCATTTGGTGCTGATGGACTGTAAAGAGGAACAAGATTCAATATAGACACTGAATCTTTGGCAATTTGGAGCATGGCTCCATCATCAAATAAACCAAAGCTGATGGATGTGTAGAGCACAGAGTAGGGTAACATGATTGTGCAGACTCTGCAGGGAACCTCTGGGATATAAATCTCAAAGGCCATGAAGCATTTCTCATTTATGAATGAGGCTAAGGTAGAGGAGATTGAGACTAGATTTGCTAAATCCATACATGATTACATTGATGTAATAAATATCTATGAAGATGAGCTAAGAAAAAGCCATGTATATAGGGGCAAAGCTTGAGGCTAAGGTCCAAACACTTGAGGATGAGGTTGCATCTCTTAGAGAGAAACTTGTACATGTAGAGTAGGTAGTTTTTGTAGAATAGGGACAAGAATGGGAAGGTCAACAACAACCATCTTCGGAAACAACTAAGGCACCAACATAATTTGATGATTTGGTGGGAGATGATACAACAAAAGCAAAGAGAATGAGCATTGATGCTCCACCTACTCTGCAAGGAGATGAGATAAGGATAGCTATCCTTAAGAGCTTGATGAGAAATAGAGTTGAAACTCTAAAGAATATATCACAATAGGCTCACAATATTTATGTTTCTTTACAAAGTGATAAGCAATTTTTCCATGAGGCACTTTCATGACTATCATCCACATTCAATATTTGGGGGTGATACACATAGTTCTTAGAGAGGCTCATTAAATTGATGGCTAAAAAGCTATATTTTCCTTATAAGATAATCATAGTAAAGGAGGGATTAGAGGTAGTCAAGGAATTAATTGGCTTCTTCATTGTTAAATTGTAATTTATACAAGGAAAATTAAAATTTTTATCTTAGGGAATATAACCCTACATACCATCAATTTTGGATGCCACTAGTACAGTGAGAGATTAGTAAGAGTGCCTAACTCCTTTGGTGCCATTTTGATATAGGAGGCCACTAGGGAAATTTTTGAAGACACCTCTGATGTCCCTTATAATAAATTAACTGATTCCCTATTCAAAGAAGAAATAGACTTAAATAGTTTTTCTACTGAGTCTAAAACCATTACGGATGCCAAGTGGACTAAGGCCACTTAGGACCTAGAGGGGGTTAGAACTATAGAATGCCCCACTAAGAAGGAGATTTACATTTGGAAAGTGGTGAGAGAGATCAAGGCATTGTTGGCAAGAAGTAGCTGAGATATTACTTGTCGAGGACAACAAAAGAAAAATGGGAGTAAAGTAAAAAAGAATGATATAAATTTTCACTTGCTAACTTTCTCAACTACTTCCCCTTTTTTTGATCGAACATTTGAAGGATGTTTTGTATATCTTTTGTTCCTATCTTGCTACTTTATCCATTTGTGTTTTGACACATGTCCTCCTCCCATTTGTAGCTTGTTGCAATCATATAAATGGATTTCCAAGATGTGGAGTTGAGGTCATATATCTATAGATTTTTCTTACTCTTATGTCTTTTTATAGTTTCGTCCATTATTTTCTATAATTTTGTGAATGTAATTAGTTCTTGGAAACTTGAAAACATGCAGTGAACATGTAGTATCAATGGTTTTTTTCTAAGTATTCACTGAGTCTCTGTTAGTTTTGTAAGCAATTTCAAAGAAAATCAATATAAGAAGGAATTTCCCTATATATATCATTGTCTTTGAGGTTTGTCTCCTTTCTTATATTTCTATAATCTTGAGGTTGAAATGAACAAGTTTTATTCAGTTTAATGCAATTCACACAAATTGTATATCTCTTAATGATTGCTACTGATTCAAAGAATTAGATAATCACTCTTTGTAATTGATAGGGTTTAGGGTTTATAAAAAGGATATGGTAAGAATGAAATTTAGAGCTCACTATTGACAAATTTAATTACAAGTTGATTAAATAGGTCCAAGTTTTTTGATTTTGACTTTATATATCCATGGATAATACATTGGTCAATTTAAAGTTCAAGAACAAGTCGATGATTCACATAATTGCAGGAAACACATAACAAATGAAAAAAAATCTATTTACTATTTTATGTATTAAAGAACTAAAAGTGTTAGTCATTTCTTATTTGTATTTAATTTTTTTGGTTGTAGTTAGCTACTGTGATAAGAAAATACAAAAAAAAAAGTTTATAACATCGACCATTTCTGTTATAGGGGATAGTTGTGTAGAGAAGAATATGAAATTAGTAAGATCAATCCCTAAGGTTTTCTTGCCTTGGCCTTGTAGAGCCTAAAGTAAAGTGAGTCTTGATGACTCTGTTAATGTTGGCCTAGAACTAAGATTTAGCCCTACTAAATATAGGATTTAGATGATCTTTAGGCTTGTCCCTATCTTATGCTTCCTAGTATTAGGTTTAAACACACCTAATATGTTCCTTACCTAGAAAAAACTTGAATAGAACCCATTGCCCAAACATACAACTTCAACTACAAGAAGAGCTCACTTCTCAAACATATAATTTATTGTTATTTTCTTCTTTCCTTTGTTTTTTCAACCAAACCAATAACTATCAGACCTTATAGACTAGGTCATGAACCTCAATTCAAAATATCAAACCTTGAATCACTCAACAAAACCTCGACAATGAAGTTTCCTTCACTTCCACTCTACTTTACTCAACTTCGCATTCTGCTCTCTCTACTACTTACAAATGATAAGAGAACCAAACTTATAGGATGTGTTCTTAGCCTTCCTTACTACTCCAAGGTTCTTTTTAATTTGTGTTAATTGTATCTCAGCAAATTCATAGTTGTGTTCCTTCTTGACAAGTTTGTAACCCTTATCAACAACTACACATGAAATACTGTTCAGTCAGCTTGATAGATAGAACTTGTGCGCAATTACACTAATTGTAAACTCAATAACTGGATCCTCAATTGAGTTGATTGACATACTTAGACCATTCAAATTTTTCTTTTGTGAGGTCTTCAATCACATCCTATGCCTAACAATAAAGAGTCTTTACTCAATCTAGAATATGGTGAGCAATCATGTGATTTTAATTGGCCCACTCTTTAACCATAACCTCATATCATATATCATGCTCAACAAATATTGATCCATTCAACCTTAAATATTTTGGAGAATGCTAGGGCATGAGTTAACCCTTTCTCGACCTTAACCTTGTTCTCTCCTTCAATACCCCATTTTTGCACAACTTATCATAGGAATTTCTCAACTCAAAATTCCCTATCTCATCGATTTTGCACATATAGAAAAATATTACATTATGAACCATGACTACATGAGGTGGAATTGTAGATAACACTCCTGATGAGTCTCTTATCAACACAATATTTGGATATGCCTTAAATTTTTGAGCAAGATGTGCATCATTGCAAACAATTTGCATATTACTACCCTTCAATGCTTCCCTCTTCTTACTTGTAGATGCAAAGGACACCATTTTTCCAAACTAGGGTTTCAACTTTAAACAATCTCACAAATTCACAACTCAATTCAAACAACTTGCACAACTTACACTTTTGGCCAATGACATGCACTAGAATCTTTTTGAAATTTGCACAAATCACTCCTTGAAATTGTCTTATTCTTCACTTTGAGAATTCTATAGACTGGTGAGTTAAAATGAAATAAATTTTTTACTATATACCTTTAAAAAGTTGAAATGATATTCCATTTAATGCTCCATACCCTTAGTAGGTGAACCCAATGTGCATGACAATTGTCTTGACTTACTCTGTAAAACTCAACACACACCTACAACTTCATTGGGTCAGTACCATAACTCAGCTTATAGTGACATAAAAAATTGACACTTGATCATAACCAAAATTTCAACTTGGCACTTCAATTCAAACATTAACATCTATCCTTAGGCATCTTTACTTATGTTGATATGGACTTTCATACCTCTTATGCTAGCAACTGGTGTAGGATTTGGCTACTTGAAACACAATTCCATGCATACCCTATATGCTTAATTTTTTCTATTATGATCACCTAATCCATTGGATTGGGTGACCTTTGTTAGAAAGTAAAGTCCATCAAGATAACTAAGAGGGGGTGGGGGTGAATCAACTATCCAACTATTAAAATAGTTAATAACATTGTTAATCCTTAACCATGTGAATAATATAACCAAAAACTATAAGAATATATACATACAAAAAACACTAAATAAGTTAACTAGGGAAATCGTTGATCAGATGGAAAACCCGATGGGGATGGTACCTACAAAATGATGTACTAATATTAAAAATCCTTGTAAGAGGATGGACTCTATTAGGAGAAAATGAAATACATTCAATACATATCAGTCCCTATTAGGATATTTTGAATCCCTTTTAGGAGATTCCAACCCTTTTAGTAGTTGTGCATAACCTGTTAGGAGTTGTAGAAGCCAGAAGGACCCACTGTCCAAACAACTTAAAGGGTAAGACCACCAAACTCACTGTCCAATTAGTATCTATATTATTCCTTGTAGAATAATAAAAATGAATAAGCTCAACTCCTTCTCATCCGTCTTGACTAGACCAAACGTACTTTGATCTCAATACTAGATCACCAACTTTGCATCCAAATAATACCTTGGATCACTTACTCACATTTACCAACTTCACATATCACTTGCACAATACACACTTTCACTCTTGCTCTAATCAACCACACACATCAAAAGGAAAATAACCTTCCTTTATACCATATCCTAAAAATAATTCCTTGACTAGGCCTTGAGGCTTTCCCAATTAATTATAATAGGACTTCATTAAGATATTATAAAATATTATATCTTTTGATAATTACAAATTGTTGTTAGCTCATAGCCTTTATGACTTCTCATATGTGCAACCTTTGTCCTTGAATGCTTGCTGATGTCATCACAAGGCTATCTTCTTTCACAATCTAAATGCACTCATCATGATTCTATCCTAGTTAGAAGATACAAATCAATCATTAGAAACTACTTATTAGGTACTCTATCTACTTACTATCTTCTATAATTCATGAATATCTTCTACATGTCTTCAACATTCTGTATGTGAATTTATCCATGTCATCTGGATACAATGTAAAATACATCCTTAACTACACTTGACCTGATCTTCAATACATATTCCATATGATCTCGTTCTTTGTCTACTACTCTATCACTCTTCATAGAAATAATACTATGTTGACATCAATGACAAACAAAGTCATGAATGCAACATGTGAATCATATAAATAGTCTCTCCAATGAATAGGCGACTCCCCAAAAGGAATACCATAAACATTCCCCCTTTGGCATCAATGGAAAAATAGATGAAAAATATCTAAGTTCCAAGAATATTAAATCAAACTATGTTGATGTTACTATTCTCTTCTTGTTAAATCCTCTCCATCAATCAAATCTGAAAATCATAGGAACATTGCTTTGCCTTCTTCCTCATTCATAGGTTCAACATTAGTTTTTCACACTTCTCCCCCATTGATATAACTCAATGTTTCTCCCATTGATATTAATAAATACATGAACAATTCTCCCCCATTGCTACATAACTTTCTCATACATACATTACCATATACTACCAGAATCATTTTTTTCATGTGATCATCTCTGACATTTATATCAATGAAAAAGGCTTCATTATGTCAATCGTCTGTTCCAAGTATTCAACTAGCTCAAGTGTCCAAAGAAATTGTTCAATACTAACTACTAAGAGTCCTTGATGACTCTACTCATCTCAGATACTCCCCCATATAGGAAGCATCAACATTTAGTCTAGATAGATAATAGTGCTTTGTACCACTGGATAGATGCACTTTCTACATAATCTACTCAAAAGTAGGAAGGGGCATAACCCCAATCTTACTTTGCAAATTTATTACATGTATCTTTAGGTAAGGGCTTTGTAAAGATATCTGCAATCTTCTCTTTTGTACTTGCATAATCTAATTTTATTTCTTTCTCTACAATTTTCTATTTTTAAAACATTATACTTAATGAATATATGCTTAGTCTTAGAAAGCAACATAGGATTCTTAGACATTTTTACTATATTTGTGTTATCACAATGCATGAAAATAGGTTTTGAAAAATCTATCCCAATATCTTTTAGCATTTGCTTCATCTACATGATCTTATTTTCTACTGCTACATAGTCTGTTTTTGCTTTGCTCTATGAAATACAATATTTTTTTGTGCACAGCCAAGAAACCAATCTTCCTCTAAGGAAAAATGCTCCACTACTAGTGTTCTTTGTATCATCCATACTGCTTACCCAGTCCACATTAGTATATGCACACAAAGTAAAATCACTTGATGTGTCATACCATAATAAAAAATTAGGCACACCTTTCATATATCTAAATATTTTTTTGACTACTACATAATGTGATTCTTTAGGATCATCTTGAAGTATTTATACTATCCCAACTAAATTTTCTATATCTTGTCTAGTGTGAGTCAAATATTTCAAACCTCAAATCATAGATTTATACTTCTTTTTCTCAACTATAGGTGTATCCTCTTTGCTAGATAACTTGCGAACAATTATCATAGGCATACCAATAGGCTTACAAATTTCCAAGCCAAATATTTTCAACAAGTATTTCAAATACTAAACCCATGATAAGAAAATACCATCACTATTATGTACAATTTGTAGACCCAAGAAAAATTTCATCTTACTAGTCATACTCATCTCAAATTCATTCTTCATTTCATCAAAACATTTATCACTTGCTTCTTCATTACCTCCAAAGATTATGTCATCAAAAAATATCATAATGATAAAAAATATATTCTCAATTTCTTTAAAATATAAATTGCTATATGTCGTACCTTTAGAAAATCCCATTTTTGCCAAATATTTGTCCAATCTTGCATACTAAGTTCTAGGTGCTTTCTTTAGTCAATACACTAGTTTCTTCAATATGCATACCATGTCATTTTTTCTGTCAAAGGAAATCCTTCAAGCTACTCAATGTAAACTTCTTCAAGTTCTCCATTTAGAAATGTTAACTTTATATCTATATGATATACTTTAAACTTCTTAATTACTACATAAGCCAAGAAAATTCTTACTACTTCAAGTCTGGAAAAAGTAGCTTGAATGTCTCCTCATAGTCTATACCTTCTTGCTATAAATATCATTTGCATACTAGTCTTTCTTCATTCCTCACATTCTCACCTTGTTCATTCATATTATTTCCAAAAACCCATTTAGTTCCTATAATATTTTTGTCTTTAGGTTTAGGAACAAATTCCCATGTCTCATTCTTCACAATCTGATCTAGTTCTTCCTTCATTGCTTGAATCCAATGATCATCCTTTCATGTCTCATTTACACTCTGTGGTTCAACTTGAGAAATCAATCACAATTCTTCATGTACTCCATTTCTTGTCATAACTCCTTTGTCTTTTCTCATAATAATTTGATTCTGTGGATGATTATTTCTCAAATTCTTACTTGATGTAGGGGTTTCTACTTCAATTATTATCTCTTCTCTCAGTTTAGATATTTGTTCTTCTCTTTTATCAACAATTTGGACATCATTTTGCAAATCATTGTTAATATCAAAGAAAATTTCAATATTTTCTATATCAGGTTTAGAATTATCTTCTTCTTCATTAGAAATATAATCCAACATTCTCTCTTTAACTCCAAACTTTTCAGCCACTTTCACATTTGCACACTCAACAATAGTCTTAGTTCTTTGATTGAAACAACTATAAGCTTTGATTTTCAATTAATAAACAAGGAACATACCTTCATCACTTCTTGCATCAAACTTACCAATATGATCATCTCTCTTTATGTAACACATCTAGAAATTCTGAAATATTTTACTAAAGGTGCATGTCCAAACCATAATTCAGAGGGAGTCTTGTTTGTACCTTTTTTGATTTGTATTATGTTCATGGTGTATACTATTGTGTTGGCTACTCCCCAAATATCTTGGATACATCATTCTTAAACACCATTGCTCTTGTTGCTTCTATTATAGACCAGCTTCTTCTTTCAGCTATCACATTTTTTTCAAGAGTTTTAGGTGTTGATAGTTGTCTCTTAATACCATTTTCTTCACAAAAGATATTAAACTCCCTTGAATTAAACTCTCCACCCCTATCTAACCTCAAAATTTTTATATTTACTCTAGATTCATTCTCAACTCTCTTCTTGAACAATTTAACTTTTTGAATGCCTTAGAATTTTCTTTAAGAAATGATAACCACATCATTCTAGTGAAATCATCAACAAAAATCATAAATTAACTTTCACCATAGAATCCTCTTATTTCAGTAGGACCACTTAGATTTGTATGAACAATCTCCAATTTTGTAGTGGTAGGGAACTTTTAACTAGGAAAACAAACTTTCTTCTTCTTTGCAATGACACATTCTTTGCAAACAACACTAGTAGGTTGCAAAATTTTAGGTAGATCTCTAACAGCCAACATACTACCTTTTCAACCAAACAAGTCATCCTTGTTGGACTCAATTGAAAAATGTTACCTCTAGATCTTGTACCAATTTCAATTAGCTTACCTTCTTTATCCTTGATGATGCATTTTGCCTCTATGAATTGCAATTGATAACTTTTATCAACCAACTATCAAACACTCAATAGGTTATTCTTAAATCCATCAACAAAATAAACATCATTAGCATTAGTCTTTCCATCAAGAGTAATAGATCCTATTCCCTCGATATGACAAGCTACATTGTTACCAACTTTGACAATTCCTCCATCATGATTAATAAGCTTAACAAAATTATTCATATCTCCAGTCATATGATGTGAACATATAATGCCTATAATCCAATCAGATTTCTTTTCAACTTGTAAAACTATGGCTTTCTCTTCTCTTAATTCTTTTTCAAAATTCTCTTCTTTTATAGCTACAAATCCTAATTCATCATCATTTTCACTCTAAATTCTTTCTCTAGACTCATCATCTTCATTTGCATACAAACAATCTCTAGGTCTTCTAGACTTGAATTTTTTCTTATACTTTTTCTCTCTTTTTGGAAACTTAGAAGCATAATGACCAAATTCATTGCAAGTCAAACATTTAAAAATTATCTTACCATCTGTTTCTCTTCTTACAAGTAGGAAAATTCCTTCTTCAATTATTCTATCCTCCTCAAATCTAGATCTGCTATTGCTAGCATAGTCTCCACTAGTGCTTGCATTTCTTGATAAAAAAAAGATGAACATTTAATGCACTAAAAGCTATTTCCACTCTAAGAAATTCTCTAGATAACTTTAGACTTACTTCTACTACTTCCAATATTCCAAATAAAGTCTTTCTAGTAAACTTTAGTGCAAGGTATCACTTGTTTAATCATCTACACTATCTGTCAGAATGGTGGTGTTAGAGTTTTCAAAATCTTCTATGTAATCTCATATCCATCTTTAAATCCCTAACAAGACTTAATTCCTGCAATAATCTCTAATATTCTACCAATATAGCTTCTCATGGATTCATCTTCCATCATTTTAGCATCTTGAAACAACCATATCCAATTCTGTAATATGATTCTTTTAGTATGCTTAACACCCTCAAATGTAGATTCTAGGGCTTTTCGAGTTTCATGAGATGTTTCTAAGGATTTTACCTAACTGTATTCATTCTCAAGATGAGATGATAATAATGCTTCTCTGGCAAGCATATTACATGAGAAAAAATCTCTTTCAACTTCATTGCATTCCTCAAGTTTTCTTTCTTCCACAATCTTCTTTTTAGTCATTCTCATTGGCCAATATCCTAGACCTATACCTAGAAAATGAGTCTTCATCTTTTCTTTCTAGCTATCATAGTTAACTTCATCAAATTTAGGACTTTCTTTTTTGAAGTGACCTACCATTGATCTTCTTAAGCTATTAAGTTTTTTCTTCAAGGACTCGATGCTTTGATCTTACATAGTCCACCAAGATAACTAAGAGAGAGGGGAAGGGGGAGGAGTTTCAATCAATTATCCAACTATCAAAACACTTATTAACCTTATTAATCCTTAACCATGTGAGAAATATAACCAACAACCATAAAAAGATATACATACACAATAACACTAGATAAGTTAACTATGGAAACCCTTGATCAAAGGGAAAACCCTAGTGGGGATGGTATCTAAAAAATGATGTACTAATATAAAAGTTCCAATACATATTAGTCCTTTTTAGGAGTTATGCCAAGTCTATTAGAATTTGTAGAAGGTAGAAGGACCCACTGTCCAAAAATTTTTAGGGGTAAGACCACCAAAACCATTATCCAACTAGTTTTTATATTATTCCTTACAGATTAATACAAATGAATAACCTCAAATCCTTCTCTATCATCTTGACTAGACCAAGCCTCTTCTGATCTCAACACTAGATCACCAACTTCACATCCAAATAATCCCTTGGTTCGCTTACTTGCATTTAATAACTTTGCATTGCACTTGCATAATACACACTTGCACTCTTTCTTAATCAATCACACACTTCATCAAAAGGAAAAGAACTTTCCTTTATACCATATCTTTAAACTAATTCCTTGAGTCGGCCTTGAGGCTTTCCCAATTAAGTATAATAGAACCTCATTAAGATATTACAAAACATTACATCTTTTCATAATTAAAAATCACTATTCGATCATAGTATTTACAACTCATAAGTGCGATCTCTATCCTTGTGCACTCATTGACGTCATCACTTGGTTGTCTTGTTTTATAGTCTAACTACACTCATTTTGATTCTATCCCAATTAACAGATACAAATCAATCAGTAGAAACCACCTATTAGGTACTATGCCTGTTTACTATATTTTTTAATTCATGATATCTTTTGCATGCCTTTGAATCTTTGTATGCACAATTAACCACATCATTTAGATATAGTGTAAATTACATCCTTAACTACACTTGACCTGATCATCAATACATAAATTGTAGGACCTCGATCTCTATCTACTACTCTGCCAGTCTTTACATAAACAATACTATGTTGACATCAATAGAAAAATAGTCATGAATGCAACATTTCAATCATGTAAATAGTCTCTCCAATTCTTAGGATACTCCTCCAAAGGAATACCATCAGCATTCATGCTAACAAGCTTAGCATCATTTGTTGCACTATTGGTTCCTTCTTCGTTCTTTCTCTAGGTTTGATTCATCTAGTTTTTTAGTTGTTTAATTCAACCTACTATTTTGCCTCCATTCTACTCAATGTTGAACTCTAGTATTTGGTTCCTACAACTTCTGGCAAAATGATAAATCATATGACATTGATAACAAACTACACTACCATTCATCCAACTTTTGGATTTTCTTTTGAATTGTGTTCTAACACAATTAGCTACAATATTTTCATATTGACCTCACAGTTAATAGTTGTACCATGTATTGTAATCCTAGTTGATTGTATTACCTTAGGTTCTTTTCCTTGTCCTTTGGGTGTCCAATTATTGTTTGTGTTAGATCTACAATATTGCGACTTATGACCATACTTTTGACATGTATAATAGTAACCTTCAAATCTAGAAGTGGTTGGTTTTTTATTGATCTTTGATCTATATTCATGTTATTGATGACCTTGTTTGTTGCACTTAAAGTAATAATCATTGAATTTAGGTTTAGGGTTTGACTTTCCAATCTTGCTCCTACATGTGTTTGGTGTATGACTTAGTTTTCCACAATGATAGCATACAGGATTCTTGTTCTTTGACTTGGCATTCATGTTCCTTTATTCTCCTTGCTTTGATGATTCTCCTTGCTTGACATAGCCTAGTCCAAAAGTGTAATTAGGTCTCCTAGGTGTATTCATTAGTTCATTGAGAAATTTCATAGCCTCCCTAGGTTTGTTTATTCTTTCCATGAAATACTTTTCATCTTTCAGTTCATTCTTCAATCTCTCATTCTTAGATTTTAAATTTACAATCTCAAGATCCTTTCTAGCCAATTCATGATTAACACTTAGTAACTAATTTACCATGTGAATCTAATTGTGTGTTATGGTTTTTACTTTAGTGATATTTTTATCTAGTCTTGTAGTCAATTGTGTGATGTTTTTTTCTTCCATAAAATCTTCATCTTAGCCTTTCCCTTTTGCTCCAAGGCTTCACATAGTCTTACTAATATCACATAATGTCCTCTCTTCAGTTCTTTTACTTCTTCATTCAAATTATTATTTTTCTCCAATAAATCTACTATTGCTACATCAGTATCACTGGATCTACCTTCATTATATATATCCTCAATGATTTCTTTCTTATATTGTGTGTCATTCTTCTTGAGTGTCATCTCCTTCTTTTGATACAAGAACTTCCTTAGTTCCTATTTAGCAACCTTGACTTGTTCAAATTGGAATCTACAAATCAACTTTTTTTTTTCTCAATAATCTTTCCTAGCTTATAGGCTTCCATCTCCAAGATATGTTAGAATATATAGTCCATTGATATAACTGAGAGGGGGGGCGAATCAATTATCCAACTATTATTATGATTATCAACCTTAAAAAAACTTAACCATATGAGCAATATAAACTAAAACCACAACAAGATACTCATACACAATAACACCAGATATGTTAACTAGGGAAACCCTTGATTAGAGGGAAAACCCTAGTGGGGATGGAAACCACAAGATGATGAACTAATATAAATATTAGTCTATGAATACATTTAGTATATATGAATCCCTATTAGGATATTCCAACCTTGTTAGGAATTGTAGAAGACAACTAGACCCACTGTCCAAACAACTTCAAGGGCAAGATCAATGAACCCACTGTCCAAATGATCTCTGTATTATTCTTTGTAGAATTATAGAATTTTAGTATATTGTTCCTTCCTCTTTCTCTATCTTGTCAACCAGAACTCTTCTCCTTTTGATCCTATAACCAGATCACAAATCTCACATCCAATAATCCCTTGGATTTCTTACACTTATTCAGTAAGCACTCTGCTCCTTTTCACAATTTGCTCATCATACAATCATCACAATATTTCTAACATTACAATCAAGGAAAAAATCTTTCCTTTATACCATATCTTCATAATAACTCCTTGAGTTAGCCTTGAGGCTTTCCCAATTAATTATAGTAATATAATTAATTAATTACAATTACAATAGAACTATTAGCTCACAATCTATACAAAACTTCACAAATATGATAATAGGTCTTGCACAGTCACTGATGTTGTCAGTGAACTGTCTCTATCACTACCTGACTACACATCTCTTCATTACATCTTAGATGTAAGATAGCCAAAAAAATCATGAATTACTTTCCTAATAATCTGTCTCCGAATTGCTCTCTATAAATTAGGTAGAACTTCAATTCATCTTCTACTCAGACACTGCACACTTGACCACATCATTAGGACACTGTGTTGAACATGTTTGTAACTACACATCACTAAACAATCAAACCATTGTCTATACAATCAAGATCTATGTCTTCTACTAAGCTAATCTTTATAGAAACTATGCTATGCTATTATCAATGACAAACATGATCATGAATGCAAAATGTCAATACTCTCCAATTCTCATGATACTCCCCCAAAGTAGTATCATCAAAATTCATGCTAACAATCTTCCCCTTTGGTATTGATGGCAACATAGATGAGAAATATCTAAGTTCCAAGAATACCAAATAGTGTTGTGCTACTACTGACCAGCATCAATTTTCCACATGCTAAAAGGAATCTCAAAGCAATAGATGCACATAGGTGCATACTCCTTCTTCTTAGACATTAATTTTTTAATTCACACTAAACAATTCTCAATACATTAGGTGCACATTCCTACTTTCTTTCATGAATCTTTCTAAAACTCTCCCCATACTTAGGAGATGTGCTTTTCATGCATACTCTCCCTCATTGACATCAATGTCAAGGACCTCAATCTCAATGTTACAACATACCAATTGTTAAATACCAATTGCTAAAATGCTTTACCAAGTCATCAACTAGATTGAGTGTCCAAAGACACTATTCAATACCAAATACCAAGTGTCCTTAGTGACTTAGATAAACATAGATACTCCCCCAAATGGGAAGCATCAAAATTTAGTCCAAGCTAACAATAGGGTTTTGCACAACTAGACTAATGCTCTCTTTGCATCATCTACTCAAAAGTACACAGAGGCATAACCCCAAGAATACCTCTCAAGTACTCAAATGTATCTTTAGGCAAAGGCTTCATAAAGATATCTACAATTTGATCTTTACTACTCACATACTCCAATCAGATCTCTTTTTCTATTATTTTCTCTCTCATCACATGATACTTAATAGATATATGCTTAGTATTAGAATGCAATACATGATTCTTAGACATGCTAAATGTGCTTGTATTATCATAGTAAATGATAATAGGTTCTTCAAATATAATTTTGATATCCTTCAACATCTTCTTCATCCACATAACTTGATTACAATTATTTTCTATTGCAACATACTATGCCTCAATAACACTCTACAAACTACAGTCTTAACTTCTTGCTTAACCAAGAAACCAATCTTCCTCCAAGAAAGAATGCTCCACCATTGGTGCTATTTCTATCATCCATACTTCTTGCCCAATCTGCATTAGTATATACACACAGAGTGAAATCACTCAATCCGTCATACCAAATTCCATAATCAGATGTCCCTTTCAAATATATAAATATTCTCTTCACTGCTGCAATATGATATTCCTTGGGATCAACTTAAAATTTAGCTACAATCCCAAGTTCTTTTACTATATCCGGTCTGGTGTGAGTTAGATATTGCAAACCTCCAATCATGGATCTATCCTTCTTCTGCTCTATTGCACATGCCTCATCTTTGTTGGATAACTTGTGACTAGTTATCATAGGTGTACCAACTAGTTTACAACTTTTCAAACCAAATATGTGTCAAAAAATCTTTTAAGTACTTAGCTTGTGAAACAAAAATACCATCACAATTGTGCACAATTTGTCTAGGAAAATTTTCATTTCTCGTATCATGCTTATTTCAAATTCATTCTTCATTTCTTCATCAAACTTATCACTTGCTTCATCATTAACTCTAAAAATGATGTCATCAACAAATATTACAATAATTAGTAAACCATTTTCAACTTCTTTCAAATACAAGTTACTATCTACTGTACCTTTAGCAAATCCAAGATTTGTTGTATAACTATCCAACCTTGCATACCAAGTTCTAGGTGCTTTCTTTAGACTTATAAAGGTTTCTTTAATTTGCATACCATGTCTTTATCTTATGATAAAGGAAAACATTCAAGTTGCTCAATATATACCTTTTCCCCAAGTTCTCCATTCAAAAAGGTTGATTTAACATCCGTTTGATAAAACTTGAACTTCTTATTCATTGCATAAGCTAGGAACATCCTTACTACTTCCATTTTGGCTATAGGTGCATATTTCTCTTCATAGCCTATGCCTTCTTGCTATGAATATTCCTTTCATACAAATCTTGCCTTCCTCCTCACAACTTGCCTTGCTTATTCATCTTGTTTTTGAATACCCGTTTTGTTCCTATCACATTCTTGTCTTTAGGTCTAGGAACTAACTCCCACATATTATTCTTCACAATCTGATCCAATTCTTCCTTCATTTCTTAAATCCAATGATCATCTTTAACTATTTCATCTACACACTTAGGTTCAACTTGAGATATTAGACATATCTCCTCATTTACGTTTTTCCTTTTCATCACACCTTTGTCTTTTCTTCCAATCATCTACTCAAGATGGTGATTCCTTGTTAGATTCCTTTTAAGGGTAGGAGTTGAGATCTCAAATCTTATCTCTTCTCTTCGTTTAGATCTCTGTTCTCCTCTTTGCTCAATAGGTAGCACATCATTCTGCAAATCATTATTAGTCTCAATGATAACTTCCACATTTTCATGGTTAGTCTTTGGATCAATAATAGTTACCAAAGCTATCTCTTCTATAAGTTCATCTTTCTTAACCAATTTGGGCTCATTATCTTTAACATCATAATCATTCAATAATCTTTCCATACTTGCTTTAAATTCTTCATTTTCATTATAAAGTGAACTCTTTCTAGATTTTCTTACTCTCTTAGGACATTTAGATGAAAAATGACCAAACACTTTACATGTCCAACAAATGAAAAATTCCATACCTTTTGGCTCTCTTTTCATAAGAAGATTAATACCTTCCTTGATCTTCTTTTCTTCTTTAGATCTCAATCTATCTTTACATGTGCCTCTATTCTTTTGTATGTAACAAAAGGATTCTAGATCTAGAAACTCAATGCTCTATTTCTTACATAAATTTGATAACTCACCAAGAATCTCCATCTCCAAAATTTCCTCTGACTTAGGACTATCTTTTCTAAAATAACCTACCCCTGACCTTCCAAAGATGTTAAGTTTTCTCTTCAAGGACCTGATGCTCTAATACCAATTGTTACAATATATAGTCCATTGATAAAATTGGTGGGGGGGGGGGAGGTGAATCAATTATCCAACTATTGTCACAATTATCAACATTAAACAAACTTAACCATATGATTAATATAAATTGAAATGACAAAAAGATACTCATACATAATAACACCAGATATGTTAACTAGGGAAACCCTTGGTCAAAGGGAAAACCCATGTGCATATGCTAACCACAAGATGATGTACTAATATAAATATTCCTTGTTAGAGGATGGACCTTTTTAGGAGTCTATGAATACATTTAATACATATGAGTCCATGTTAGGAGACTTTGAATTCTTGCTAGGAGATTCCAACTCTGTTAGGAGTTGTGGAAGACAACTAGACATAGTTCCTAAATAATCTTTGTATTAATCCTTGAATAATAATAGAATTATACTATGTTCCTTCCTCTTTCTTTGGCCTATCAACTAGACCTCTTCTCCTTCTAATCTTGTAACCAGATCAAAAATCTCGCATCCATTAATCCCTTGGATTGCTTACATGCATTCAATACCACTCTGCTCCTTTTTGCACTTTGCACTTCATACAACAATCACAATACTTCTTCTCACATTACAAAATAAAATATCTTTCCTTTATACCATATCTTCATAATAATTTCTTGAGTCAGCCTTGATTATTTCCCAATTAATTATTATAAGATAATTAATTAGTTACAATTACAAAAGCACTGTTTCCTCACAATCTATACAAAACTTCACATGTAGGATACTAGGGCTTGCACAATCACTGATGTCATCAAATGATTGTTCATTGTCACTACCTAACTATCCATTTCTTCATTACATCTCAGATGTAAGATAGCCAACAAACATTAGGAATTTCTTTCACAATACTCTATCTCTAAATTGCCCTCTATAAATTAGGTACAACTTTTGTATGTCTTCTACTTAGACATTGTGCACTTGACCACATCATCAAGACATTATGCCAAACATGTCCACAATTGTACATCACTAGATAATCAAACCATTGTTTGTACCATCAAGATATATATCAGCTACTCAGCCAATCTTTACAAAAACCATGCAATGTTGACATCAATGCCAAACACAGCCATGAAAGCAACATGTCAATACTCTCCGATTCTCATGATACTCCTCTAAAGTAGTATCATTAGCATTCATGCTAACAATTTTCTCCCAAGTAGTGAAACTTTTGATAAGAGAACTAATGCTCTGATACAAATTGTTGTAAATACAATAGGTAAAGTGAGATTTCAAGGTGGGGGGTAGGGGGGGGATGAATCAGGATCTATAAAAGTTTAATACTTCAAACAAGTACCAAAACTGATAGCTTCACCATAAACCCTTATCACATCAATATCACAAATAAAATGAACATTTAGTGCAATGCATAATCAAATCTAGAACTCACAATGCCTAATAAAATGAACATTTAGTGCAATGCCTAATATCATGAATAACTCACAAACATGTAAAGTAATTCATAACAAATATCACAAAGATTTGGTTACACAGAAACTCTCTAATATGAAGGTAAAATTATGGTGGGAATGACACCCACAAATCTTCTAATGATCTACACTATGAGGGGTTTGCCTTGTGAAGAGCTCACAAGACTTATTTAGTCTACCTTGATTAGAGTTATACCTTACCAAAGTCAAAAATAAAATGAACATTTAGTGTAATGCCTAATATCATGAATAACTCACAAACATGTAAAGTAATTCATAACAAATAAACTCAAAGATTTGGTTACATAGAAACTCTCCAATATGAAGGTAAAATTATGATGGGAATGAAACCCACAAATCTTTTGATGATCTACACTATGAGGGGTCTACCCTATTAAGAGCTTACAAGACTTATTTAGTCTACCTTGATTAGAGGATTTAACCTTAAAAATAAGTACTTTGTTTAGAGATTTATAAATTTCTATTAGGACAACTCTATTAAGAGATTTAATCCCTGATTACACCTATTCAAATGTGTCACCACCTAATCCTTTAGTTTGCACCAATATGTGATAACAAATCTCCTCTATACATTCACTAATTACCTCTCTAATCAAATATGTCTCTATCTTTGCACTTAATTGCTCTGCCTAGTCTCTATACTCTGCCTGGTCCACCTTCACCCTTGCATGCATCCAATCCTCTACACTTCACATGCACATGAAAACCTTTACAACAACACTTGAATTAGGTCATAGACCCTCCTTAAATAGATAATTGGGTGAACCTTCTAGATCCAAATAAGTGATTTGCAATTAAACCTTTTTCTACTTAGACCTTCCAATTTTATGATTGGTGGAATCCATTTCCTAGGGGATTAATGATCCTTAAATAAATACATTATCACCTCCTTGATTAAATCCTCAATCTCAAAAACATGCTTCCATATTGATAAAAATAGTTAACATAGATTTTAGTTCCATTCCAAAAAAAAATGTAAAATTGTTTTACTTGACACTAACAAAATATTGCTGCTTGGTAGAAATTGTTTCTTCATGTTGTCCTTAGCCTTCACTAGCTTGACATGAACGATATGAATCATTATGTATAACACTTGACTTCTACTAGACTCTTACTAACTCAAAATCCATTTTGATATCTAATTTTCTCAAAAATAATGTGAGTACTCGATGACCATTGGCACACTCAATAGTAATTACTACTTAGTACTTGACTTAGAATATTTACAAGTCTTCATTTCTTCGCTCAACCTATATATGATGACTCGATCATAGTGATGACCAAATAATCCTACCTTGTGAAAAACTAAGTGTTTGATAGTGATAGACAAAATGACTTAGGGATTAACAACACATGGAGGGTTATTCAATCAACTAGATTAATGACTATAGAGTCAAAATAAAGGATTGTTGTAGAATTGACTTGGCTTGGCACAAGAGGTCCTCAAGGCTAAAATTCTTCTTAAGGTCTAGGATAAGGAAACTAAGGATATCCTCAATCCTATTTACAATAAGGATAAGGAAAATAAAATGGTATTCTCAATGCAAAGATTTGTATGGATGAGAGTGGTGATGTCACCCAAAAAGCCAAGAATATTATTGACCTAAAAATTAAGTGGATTATAAAGACCTCTAGGCTTGATCAAATACCCATGAAGCAAAATTTGGACCTTTCTTCTAAGGTAGAGAAAGGAAAGGGGAAGAAAATAAAAATCTTAACATTCAAACCAAATATCTGCTTAAAGCTAAAGATATTGTATCAACATGCAAGACCAACAATATACAGTCCTACCAAGAAATTGAAGGCAAAGAAGGAGAGATAAAGGGAATAGAATAATTCTTCAAAATAAATATCCTAAGAAAAAGATAGGGCACACAATTCTAAGGTACCACCCACATTAAGACAAAGGAGAGTTCCCTCTTTCATTACCCAAAGGAAGAAGAGTGTTGAGCCTATAACTAGGGAGAACATATACAAAGGAAGTGTGCTTTAATATCTCCTCAACTAGAAAAATTTATCAAAGAATAAGAAGAGGATTATTAAGAGGAACACACCCTACTTGTCTAAAGAACTAGGAAAATTAGAACCACAACAGTAGCTAAAAGTGAAAATCAAGATGAAGGTTATCCATCATAGGCACCACAAGATACTATTGACTTAGATGAGAGAAAAAAGGAAGAAAGGGAGACCAAGAGTGATTTAGGTTATGCTAATTTTCATATTTGAAAGTTTGAATCCATCCCTAGGTTGTATCATTCACTAAGTTAGTGTGTGAATCCTAATTTCTATCCATTGGTCACACAAGCTTGAATGTTATCATATGGGTAGTTAGAAAAGAATACATAAACAAAAGATGCATATATCCATACATCAATACATAAATATGATAAGGAGTAAGTGAGTTGAGATGAGGTATCTAGAAAGGAACCAGAGATGTAGGTCTGTATCCATCCATCCTTGGACAAAGATTTAGATATAGTTCAAGAAACAATCAGGGAGGAAAGTGGTGGTAAGGTCAAAGAACAAGGTAGAGCTAGAAGAAAGTGAGATAGAAACCAAGAGAGCCATTTAGGTCATATTAGTGGTGATTCAATGCTAGTATTGGAAGAAAACCCCAAGCACAAATTACTCTATTTCCTTCATCTTGATAGTCACATAAAAAGATGGTGCCAAAGAAGATGACTAACTTGATAATTGGACTAGGGGCTCAGGTATTGGGTAGTTCACCCTTGGAGGAAGGAAATATAATTCGAATAGAAATAGTAAAATAGATAGAACCAAAAGAACAAGATGCAATAGAGAAACAACAATGGGATGTGCCTTATCCCCCTTACAAAGAGAAGACACTGGAGAAAGAAAAAATACAACCAAAAGTAATTTAAGAACAAGAGGTTTAACATAATATTGAAGATCCAATCATACCCTATGAACCTTTGATTACATCCTCTTAGACTGTTAGGTTGAAAAAAATTGTCCAACCAAGGAAAATAACATATATAGAGGAGGATGTAGACATGTTAGTATTAGGGTATAATACTTTAGGGTAAAAGTACAAAGTTGTGTCACCTTTCAGTCTGACTTATTAGAATGACTGAATTTGAGTATTTCTATCCAAAAATCATTTTTTTTCAAACATATGATCTAGATGAATTCATTCTAGCTAAGTTATATATGGTCTCACACTTTTCCAATTTGAAATGTTTATAAAATGCATGTTTTAAACTAGTTTGCATCCAATTACCAAAGAAATAAAATTAGTTCAGAAAACTGACATTGCAATAACTCTTACTATTTTTATGATATCTTTTTAGTAACATATAAACACCATTTTATAGAACTGAGAGTCAAGAATATTCTCATGTAGAATTTATAGTGTTTCAATTAGATATAATATATTGTAATTAAAAAATTCTACAAGAACATATTTTAACACTTGAAAATATGTTGATTTTGAGAATGAAAAAAATATTAAATCATATCAAAATTTTTAAAAATTATATGATGTTCTAGAGGAGAGAGTCCTCTTTCAGAATGTATAATTTTTCTTTTGGTTAGAATAGATTTGTTTTGAAAAATGTGGTGGGAGATGAAACCTATCGATTTCATGCAAGTTGAAATTTGAATCATTCTAAGAGAGAAAATATAGGTCAAAAGTCAATTTTTATTTTTTATTGTTCTAGGTATATATGTTATCTATAACATAGTCTGAGTTCAAATAAATAAGTTTATTTTCATATAGTTTTGTGGTGGGAACTAAACCCCTAATTTTTAGCATTTTTCAGCAACTAAAAATTTATCTATAAAAAATAGAAAAATATATCAATTATTATTCCAAATAATTTTTAAAAATTATTATCCTAAACTTCATCTATTTCTACACATTTCATTAGTTTACTTCATTGTCAAATTCTAAATAATAATATTAGTTTTATGTCATTGAAGGTAAACAATTATACTTTTGTTGATCTTTTCCTTTACAAAAGGGTGAAACATGTTTGTGCTTGTACCCTTTAATAAGGATGAATACAGTTAGGTCATATAGAGAATGGCCTATGTGACATAGGATCCTACTGACAAATGTAAAGCATAGATCAAAGTGCTTTCTCCTATTAGAAGCATACATGATATCATACCAAACAAATATGTTATGGAGGGACTAGATTTGAGAGAACCCACATCAGAGTGTAGGAAGGTGTTGCTAGTTTTGGGCCTCAAATTTTTATTTAAATACATGGATCAAGATGAGACACAACTTTAGGACCTCTAGTTGTAGAGTCAAGTTTTGAAAGATTTTATTACTAAGATAGTTGGTTCTAATTGACCCAAATAACTCAGAGGTTACATTACAAGACACATTCAAGAAATAAGTGACACCATATGTTTCTTTCAATATTTCATCAAGACTTGTACAAAATGGAAGACTAATGTTGAAGAACTCAATGTTGAGAGCTTAGAAATCATATCGAGATATTTTAGAAGTTTTGAATAATATGAATTAGTTGGACAACTAGGTTGAAATTATTAACAAACTGTATGATTATATGGACATTTATGTGAGGGTCAATCTCAACAAGATTCATAAAGTAGAAAAGTCCATTTTTTTCTAAACTCTACCAAGGGGAAGAACTATGAGAGTTTGATGAATAGTTGGGTTCCATTTATATACATGTCAAGGAAGGGTCATTTTTGAAGAAACTGAAAGCATGAGGAGGGATGCAACACTTTAGGTGTCTAAGGGTGATAAGTTATTTCATGGACTTGAGATAGAAATATACCAAGATGTTGACAAGACCTAATTGTAGTTCAAGGAGATAATTGGGGCATTAAACACAAAGAAGGATCTACAATAGTTATTTTGATACAAATAAGACACAAAGAAGATCATGTAAGGTGTTGAATATGTTGTTTGTACACATCAAGAAGTTTAAGAAGAAAAATAAAAGTTTGAAATCTATTCCATTACCTAATTATGAAAGAGGTGAAATAGATCATTAATTGATCCCACAAAGAACACATAGGAATATTACAAGAGGAATGAGTCTAAAGTTTCAAAGATTAGAAGAAATTTTGGGGCCCTAGAAAATTTTACTCATAGATTTTTAGGAATTTAAGACTCCAAAAAGCCAAAAAACTTCAATAGCTATAAAATTCTTGGATATCAATTGGTGGACTTAGTCATTTTTTTAGCTTCCATTTCTTGGATCAGGATTGGGTCCAAAATTTCTAGGTTATCACACATTTTCATAATTTTACATGTACATTTATTTTTGGTCAGAATGCATTCGAATTTGGGGTCTTTTTGCTTGTCTTGGGGATATAAATCAATTTCATACATGAAGGAGAAATCAAGAGAAAATTCTAATACATCTAGTTGAAGAACGATGAAACTATAGCTCAATTTCTTCCATCTTTGGGCAGATTTATACTTGTATTTGCACGTGAGCATGATGTAAATGGATGTAAATATCTACATAATAGTTAGCAATCAATTTAGGAGCGGTTTTGCATTGTAAACCAATATATTTATTTCTATTTCATGTGTAAATGAAATCCTAGTTATGAGATTCTTATTTTGTAAGATGAAACACTATATAAACACAATTGAATGATTAATTAGGGTCAATATTCTCTAGAATAAAGCTATATGCAATTGGTGCTTCATTCATGGTGTGCATTCCCTTATTTTTGCACAACATTTGTGAATTTGGGAATGCTTGTTCATGAATTTTAGAGAGTGTGTTTATATCTATGAATAAATAGTTAGGGTGTTAATCATTATTGCAATTTTCTTGTTGCGATGAATGATTAGGGTGATTTTTATTTATGTTCTAAGATAATAGTTTCTCATGTGTGAGCATGTTTGTAATGGCTTCATGATTTGATGAGTTTTGACATATCATACACCATAACTTTCACGGGTTATTACATCTACAAGGTATGAATTGTGAGTAATTTTGATTTATTCTTTGTGGATTTTCTTCATTTTCTTGACATTTTAATTCAAAAGATGATATAGTTATGGTTTGTATCCATTAGGTTTTAATTTCAACAATCTGCTTTAATCCTAAGAATTTTTTGGAGAATTGGTTAAAATATAAATTCATTTTTAGGAAAAAAAAAAAATTGTATTGGTAAAATTGCAGCTGATTAAAAAATTTAAAAAATGGTGAACAACTAAGACATTTTTGTAGCTTGTAGTTTAAAAACTAACAAAGGCCTCCTTGTTAACATTCACATTAGTCTTCAATTGAGTTACATATGACATTGATAAATAAACTTATGTAACCTCAAGAGTGATTTTATCATTCTTTCACTCATCTCAAATTCCAAACCTTTGTTTTGTGCAAATAAACATTAAAGACTTGATGATCCCTTGCAATAGCTTGATATCATGCAAAATGTAAAACTTTTATCTCTCCTATTGAAACTTTTTATTTCATTCAATTTACTAAAAATACTATATTTTAAAATATTAGAGTCTTCCTATGTAAAATTACTTAATGATTAATTCCTAATATGATGAATTAATTCATTCATCTCTCAGGGTGCATCTCAAAGTTGGCTTCAAGCACATAGAGCCCTTTGAATTACTTTTGTCATATTTTTAGTCCCTACCTCTAAGAAGTTGGGAAAAATGTTTTTGGGTGACTTAGGCTTATTAATCTATCTGTTGAAAACTACATAAATTCAAAAAAAAAAATTATTATGATCTATATGCATTTTTATATTAGAATAGATTTTTAAACTTTTTATTTCCAATTTTTTTATTAGCTATTTCTATTTTTCTTGTAGTCTTTTCTTTTGTTTTGCAATAAAGTTGAGTAGAAAATAGGGTTGAGCATTGTACAAGGTCAATCATGCAAGATTTTGGCAATATGAAATTCCACATATCTACATGGGCTTCTAATTGAGCATAAGCTCTGAAGGTGCATACCATCAACATGGAATACTAAATTTTGAGTATAGAATCCCTATTTTCAAGGTTTTCATATGTTTCGATAGACTTTTCAGGTTGCTTGTCAAGGATTTTGTTGGCTTTTATTGTTCCCAAATCAATAACATGTATTTTTTCTCTTGGTTTTGAATAAGGTTTGGTTCTTTCAGGAAGAATGAAAAATTTGTTCATGAGATCTCTTTAGCTTTTCTCATTTTCTTCAATATTTTCTATCTCATTGGTTTTAGAATGTCATAATTTCCAATTAAATTCTAAACATTTTACTATTCTAGGCAAGGATTAGTTTTTAATCTAATCTTTTCTCTTCCAATTTTCAGCAATTTTCAATTTTCTATCTCACCTTTTTCTTTGATGCTTACAATTTCAACATACCAACCATGTGGTGCATACCAAGAAAATTCAAACATTGCCCTTGCTGAAATCTATTGGTTGCCCCTTGAGCCAACCACCCACCTACCCATTAGGAGCATTAAACTCAGTAGGTGAGTTTGAATTTCAAAAAGAGGGAGAAAGTTTTTGAGATAAGTCAAAAGGAAAATATGCTTATTCTTTTGATAAGAAACAAAAAAGAGAGTGGAAGAAGGAAAGATAGAGAATATTAGAGTAGAGAATAGCACATTTAGAGAACAAAAAGAATAGGAAGATGATTAGAATTGCAACAACACATGATCAGATCTTTTTTTCTCTGTAAGTTTATTTTGTTTATCTTGTTGAAGTAGTGATTTATTCAGGCATTATTGTATGCAACTATTTAGTGCTCCAAGTTAATACTATAGAAAGAATTTTTTTAAGTTAATGCATTTTAGTTCTAGTTGAAGCCCTATGCTTCTAGAATTGTAGCAGTTGAATCAGTTTTTGAATAGAAAGAAAACAAGCAGGCATATTAGTAAATCTCTAGGTATTTGGTTTTTTGTGGTCCTCATTTCTATCTATTCCATATTAGGTTTAGTATCTATGCAACTCTGTATTATTATCCTTTTGTTTTAATGGTGGAAAAGAATAGACAACAATTTTGTTGCTAACTCACTCAATTCGCAAGTTAACCAAGATCTCCTTGTGCTAACTTGGTCAGTATATGTTTGTGTTGTTCCTATGAAGTCACAATAGAGTCCACCGAATCCTTTCCCTGTGTGTATTGAGATCACTCAGTATAGTGTTATTTGCACCCATTTTTGCCAAGCTCTTTCCTTTGGAGACTGAGTCACTAAAGTCCTATTGTTGTTGAGCAACTTGACATTTCCTATCACTCGACTACTTAAGGTGTCGAGCAACTCAACACTCATTGTGGTTCTTGTTTGCTAAGTAAAATTTATTGTGAAGTTCTTCACATGGTATCAGAGCTTTGAGGCCCCACATCCTTGTGAGTTTGGGAATTTTTTTTTTGGGTATTTGACATGGTAGGAGATGTAGGAAAGACATGGCAGCAACCACCATTCTTTAATGAACAAAATTATGATACTTGGGCAAAGAAAATGATAACTATCATGCTTGCTAATGATTTGTGGGAGTTTGTGATGAATGGGTTTAATGATATAACTAACCAAGCACAATATGCTGCCCTCACCAACCCTTAGAAGACTCAGCTGAAGGAGTCAAAAAGAAAGGATGCAAAAGCTTTAAGTCTGATTGAGGCTACCATGACAGAGACAATCTTCCTTGAGATAGAAAAAACTAATTATTCAAAGGAAGCATGGTTCAAAGGGACTAATAAAGTCAGAGTATTAAAGCTACAGATGATTTGAAAGGAGTTTGAGAACCTTCAAATGAAGGATAATGAACCTATTGCAAAATTTAGCTCAAGAATCTCTAGTTTGATAAACTAGCTCAAATCAAATGGAGAAGAATATGAAGAGAAAAGTATTGTGGAGAAGATATTGAGGAGTTTACCTAAAAAATATGACAATATTGTGATGAGCATTAAGGAAGCAAAGGACCTCACCACATTGACCATGGATAAGTTGATGGGAACTCTTCAAACCCATGAGCACTAGATTAATAGGTCAACTGCAACTTCCCAAGAGCAATCTTTCAAGGCTCAAGAAAATTCAAGTGGTAGGGGGAGAGGAAGAAATGGTTCTAGTAGAGGCTTGAGAAGTAGAAGTCACAGAAGAAATGGTCAAAGAAATGTTGGTACAAAGAGCTCAAGATGAGCAAACAATCAAGAAGGAGCAAGAAGCTCTCAAAATAGCTCTAGAGGAGGTAACAAGAATTACAACTACAATAAGAGCAATTTAGAATGCTACTACTATCACAAGTTTGAGAATCATGCAAGTGAATGCTGGAAGAAAAAAGGTGATTAGTTAAGACATAATTCAAATGTGGTTGATGTGAACATGGAAAATGCAAACAATCCCACAACCTTCATCATGTGTAACATTACTGAAGAAGGCAAGCTTGAGGTATGGTACTTGGACAATAGTTGCAACAAACACATGAGTGCTAATGAAAGTTTATTTTCTTTATTTGATAGAAATTTCTAGTCTGAAACTAAGATGGGAAAGAATGGAACCATTCCCATAGTGGGCAAAGAATATATCATGGTTTGCATGGAGCAAGGTGAGAAGAAGGAGATACAAAATGTCTATTTTGCCCTGGGTATGAAGCACAATTTGATTAGTATTTGACAACTCATTCAAAATGGTTACAATGTGTTGATGGAAAATGAGAAGTGTGTCATTCATAAAAAGGATGAGAGTAAGAGGATACTTACAGAAATCTAAATAACAAAGAACTAGATGTTCCCATGAAGATATAGACATGTTTCTCTTCTCAAGTTAGTGTTGCACCTCCCAAGAATGTATGTACATTAGTACATCAGCAATCAACTCTTATGAGCATGATTGAAGACCCCTCCAAATTGTGGCATCTTAGGTATGGACATCTTGGCTTTACTGGTTTAAATTTTTTTGTCCAAGAAAAGAATGGTAAATGATTTTCCAAGCATTGTAGATTCATGTGACAAGTGTCAGGCTTGTATTTCGGGTAAGAAACATAGGCTTCCCTTTAATTTTGGTAATTATGGAAGGGCTAGGGCACCATTAGAGTTGGCACATTATGATTTAGTTGGCCCTATGCAAACCACTTCTACTAGGGGGAGTACTTATTTCATGACATTCATAGATGATTTCATCTGTAGGACATGGGTGTATTTTTTGAAAAGAAAATTTGAAGCATTTGATAAATTTTTTGAATTTAAATTCCTGATTGAAAAAGAATGTGGACATTATGTAAAGGTCCTTAGGTTGGATAGAGGAGGGGAGCATACCTCCAATTTTTTTGTAATTTTTTGTAGGAAGAATGACATCAAGAAAGAGCTTACAACTAGTTATACTCTATAGAAAAATAAAGTGACTGAGAGGAATAATAAGACCATTGTTGAAATGGAAAGGAGCATGATGAAGGAAAAGATACTCCTAACTGAATAGTGGGGAGAAGATATAGCAACAATAATATATTTGATAAATAGGTGTCCTACAAAGGCAATTCATCACAAGATTTCTCTTGAGGCATGGTCAAGAAATAGATGGACAGTTGAGCACTTAGAGTGTTTGGATGTGTATCATATGCACATATGTGAAATTAACAAATGAAAAAGCTAGATGAAAGAGGTCTAAAGTGCATCTTCATAGGTTATATCTTAGAATCAAAGGCCTATAGGTTGTATGATCCAATCACTAAGAAGATCATTATTTCAAAAGATGTGGAGTTTCTTGAAAATCATTCATGGGATGGCTCATTAGATGAATCTTCAAGCACTTCAAGTAAAGTACCAACCATTGATGAAGAAGAAGAAATTGGTGATTAGCAAGACGATGGAGCAACAAACATGGATAGTTGTAGACAAAGGAAAAAAGGCAAGAAGCCTCAAACATGCAGAATTTCAACCCTAGTAGATCAAGACAACTTTGAGTTGGTATGCACAATAGTAGTAGTAGAGATACTTAAAATTTAGATCCCATTCTTGCCTCCCTATTGCCAAGAAAGACTAAGAGTCTCAGGGAGATATACCAAGAAGAAAGTTATGATGAAGATTATGATGAGAGTGTCAATTTTGCATTATTTTCTCATAGTGATCCAATCTATTTTGAAGAAACTATGAAATAAGAGAAATGGTGTAATGTCATGGATGAGGAATTAATGTTATTCAAAGAATTGAAACATGGGAGTTAACTACTTTGTCTCTCAAGAAACAATTAATTGGAGTTAAATGGATTTACAAGACCAAGTGCAATGCTGAAGAAAAAATAGATAGACATAAGGCACAATTAATGTTCAAGGGCTACAAGTAGTAGTATGGTAGAGGTTATGATTAGATATATGCCTTGATTGTAAGAATGGAAACTATGTGTGTTTTCATAGAAATTTTAGGCTAGCACAAATGGAAGGTATACCAAATGGATGTGAATTGAAAGAAGAGGTATATGTGGAGCAACCACCTAGTTATAAAGTTGTAGGTGAGGAATATAAGGTATATAGATTGAAGAGAGCTCTATATGGGCTCAAGCAAGCTCCAAGGGCATCGTATCACAAGATTGACTCATACTTGATGAGAAATGGTTTTAGCAAAAGTGATGGTGATCCCACACTCTACATCAAGGCAACAAATAGTAAAGCTTTGATCATTGTCTTGTATGTAGATGACTTAATGTTCATTGAAAATGACAATTTCCTAATTGGTGAGTTCAAAGAGGCCATGACGAATGAATTTGAAATGATAGACCTAGGTCTCTTGAAGCTTTTTCTAGGCATATAAGTAAAACATATGCATGATGGCATCTTCATCTCTCAAGAAAAATATGTAAATCAGATCTTGGAGAGATTCAAAATATAGAATAGTAAGGAAACCCCAACACCAATAGCAGTAGGTCTAAAGTTGAGCAAGGAAGATTAAAATAGAAATGTAACTCCAATATTATACAAGAGTATAGGTGGAAGCTTGATGTATTTGACAACAACTCAGCCTGACATGATGCATGAAGTGAGTTTGATTTATAGATTTATGGAAACACCAAAGGATTCCCATTGACAAGAGGGAAAGAGGATCCTAAGAATGTGAATGGTACCAAGGGATTTGACATTTTGTACACTATTGATAATAATTTAAAGTTGGTTGGGTACACTGATAGTGATTCAACTAGAAGCCTAGATGATAGGAAGAGCACTTCCAGATATATGTTTCATATGAGTTTGGGTGCAATTTCATGGGCATCCAAGAAGAAACCTATTGTTTCTTAATCTACAGCAAAGGCCAAATACGTAGCAATGAATGCAACAACATGTCAAGCTATTTGGTTAAGGAGAATTTTGATAGATTTGAATGAAAAGAAAAAGGACGAAACTACAATCTTTTGTGACAACATTTCCTCAATTGCATGGTTGAAGAATTCAGTCTTCCATGGGAGAAGAAAACACAATGAGATTAAATATCACTTCATTAGAGAG
Source organism: Cupressus sempervirens (assembly GCA_028749045.1). NCBI lineage: Eukaryota > Viridiplantae > Streptophyta > Pinopsida > Cupressales > Cupressaceae > Cupressus > Cupressus sempervirens. The sequence continues at coordinate 648,097,766 of CM053787.1, forward strand.
CTAGAGTAGAATGGAGAAATCAAGATGGAATTTGGCAAGTCTAAGCAGCAACTAGCAGACATATTCACTAAGCTATTGGGCATAGCAACTTACATGAGCCTAAGAAGTAGTCTTGGCTTAGTTGATGTGATGCCTTGCCAAGGGATCCAAGAGAAATAACCTAAAATTATACTAAGTTTGCCAACATTTTTTTTTGAACAAGAAGAATAACATACACATCAAACATAAAGTAGTGGAAGCAATAACATACAATCATCTCTAAGCATACATGACAGGTTACTTTTCTTAAGGATCCCATTATGTTGAATCACATATAAATTTAAATTAATACTAAGTCTAACAAACACCACATCCATATGAAAGAATAATTAAAAATTCCAATGTCCATTTAAATAATATACATTTGTTCCAAATGCTTCTTAGCAATAAAATTTGAAATGCTCAATCATCCATTGTACATGTCACAGGGTATGAAAGGCTAAAAGAATATACATATGTACAAATAGAAATACATCATCCTCCTCAAATTCATGATACAAAGTACGATAAAATAAATGAAACCATCCATCATAAAAGATATAAACATCCATCATGAAATATAACCATCCATCATAATGATACATACATAGAATGAAAGGAAATGTAGACAAGGAATGCTCTAGCCATGGTGACTATGAATAGATCTCAATGGTAAGAGTAAAAAAACACTACCACCCAACCGCATGGAACCTAAATGGCCCACTCCCACTGCACTGAGGAGATAGTCTCAAGTCCCAAATAGGATATCAATCCAAACATCAAAAGTACTCTCTAAGTATAGGAAATCCTAAAAGTAATCTAACTCAAAGGTTCCAAATTAAGTTGACATCTAATTCTTAGAGGTGCATAAGACATGTAGGAAACCTACTATGTAAGTGGGCAAGTGTCATCGCACAAATCATGCTGGAGTTACCCTGGCAATCTCTTAGGACTTTGGGTCCTTAGTGATCCCTATGTGGCCACTAGTATCCTCTTGTATTAACGAGGCATAGTACAAAATGCAAGGTCGCAACCAAGCATTCTCTCTATTCCCATCCTATTTTGTACTAGCACTTGAGTCACAAACGAGAACATACAAAGACTCTTATTAGGTTCATTTTAATCCCCATTCAATGTAATGTTTTCACTTATTAAACAACTTACAATGAGTTACCCTTGGAACCACTTAGGGCCGTGGCCCCCATTGCAAGCCACTTCTTGACATTACATATTGATAACCTACCCTAGGCTCATAAAAGAACAAATTAATAATCATATAAAATCACTTCAGCCCTATACAAGCAACTAGAAAGCATTAAAAGATAATCATAATAACACATTAGTTCTCCACGAGCAACTCAGAAGCATCCCAAAATAATATTGATCGAAGACTCCAAAATGGTCAAGTCCAACATGTCGCAACATGATATCTCCAAGAACAAGAAAACAAACACCTCAGTCTTATCAAAGTGACTAGAAAGCAATTTAAATATAACTGATCGAGGCTCAAAAATGGTTAAGTCAAGTAGGTCATACATACACCACAGTGTCACACAAGATCAATGGAAAGCAATAACGAACAATAAATACAAACATATCATAGAGCATACCATCACATTACCATGGTTAGGTTAAAAAAAAGATCGAGATCAAAACATCAACATGACATCACAAAAACATAGCCCTTGAGCCTTTGGTAACAACCAAAGACTGGTCAAAGCTAGATCAACCCAAACCCAAAACACAGACAATCACACAGAAACAGAGTAGTCTAATAGTTTGGTTTGAGTTTGAAAACACATAGTTGAGTTAAACAGTAAGGTTTAAGTTTCCAGTTTAATATGTTTCAAGTAAATAAGTTCCATAGTTAACCCTTACAATTAACCCATTCTTATACTTAAATGATTGCATAATTACCCCTATTTGATTTTAAATCATTTTTCTAAAATAATCAAAGGTCAGTATTTTTTTAAAATACATATTGATTTTCAATTAAAATAATTTACAATTTTATTAAAATCCGTATCATCTATAATTAAATAAATTAAAACTCCATTGAATGACTTAATTATCAATTAAACTTAATTAATTTTGTAATTAATTAAATTAACTAATAATTACATTAATAACTGTATTAATATTTCAATAATTATCAGTCATTAATAAAATTAACAATAATTACATTAATTAAAATTAACTATATTTTTAAATGCATTTATATTAATAAATAATAATTAAACTTATTAATAAAATATTTTATTTATCTATATTTATTAATTATTAATTAATGTAATAATATTAATATCATACTTTTAAAATTCTTAAATAATAATAATTTAAATTTACATTAAACCTTTAATTAAATTATATTTAAACTAAATTAAATTTTATTTAAATTAAAAAATTTAATAAACTAAATTTTAAATAATAAAAAAATTAATTTTCATTAATTATGAATAAAACTTTTTTTAAAAATACCATGTGATTGAAATTGTAGGTTGGTCGTAGTACACAGTTGTTGGTCACATACGTATTACAATTGTAGTTGTAGGTATGGCTGTGAACAGCAGCGCCAGCTTTAATAGCCACCGAAGGTAAGGTAAAGGGGGTAGGGGGTGGGTAAAACCCTCCCCTCCTATATTTAATTTTTTTTAAAATATTTTTTTAAAGAAAAATATCTTGTTATAAATTAAATTATAATTTAAATTCCAAAAAAATGATTTCAATTAAATTTTTATTGTATTTTTTTATTATAAAAGTTTCAACCCAAATTTGATAGATGAAGTACGACCAACCAATCAAATTTTTTATTTAAATTTTCCTTTATAGAACTCAAAACCCTTCTCGATTACAATTAAATTTATGAAATCATTAGACGAGGATCCTAAGATGTTTCAATCTCTATATATTTAGAAGATTTAACATGCATAATAGAAATTCACTATTATTGAAACACTCGTCATAGATAATCATTTCACAGACACAAAGAAGACATGAAAAGAAAGAGTGTGTTAAATTGAGCAATTAATCACAAGCGTCTACCTGGACTTTGATACTAATCACTACGCTTAAGACAATTGTAGAGAATTTCCTCCTCTCAAAGCCTTCTCTTTTCCAAAATTCTTTTCTCCTTTCAAAATTCATGGTTCAAAAATTTGCTTCCAAAATTTGTTTTTTTTCAAAAATGAACCCTCAATTGGTGATAAGAAGTTCTCTCCTAAATTTGGAGCACTAATTGTCTAATCACCCAAGAGGACTCCTTGCTCACAACTCGTTAACTCTTGATTATCTTTTCTTACTCTTTTTCATGCATGTTAATTGAATTATACATTAACTTTATTTAATTTCACTTGACTTCTATTTTCAATTAATTTATTAAATTTTAATCTCATGCGCGCATCATGCAATCTTAAAACTTTCAATAAATTAATATCTTTTTCACCACTTAATTTATTTCGAATGTTTAATTCATAAAATATTTATTAACTTGAATTATAATATTATTTAGCATTTATTTAAAAATGAACTTTAAATATATTATTATTAAATTAAAGATTATCATGTTCTAAAATTATCTTTATAGCTTTATCTTTAAATTTAATCCTTTTTTATTTAATTAATTAAATATAATTAAATATTAAAATATCATAATAATTTTCATTAAATTGAATCATTAATTTAATATTTTAATTAGACTTAATTACTAGAAAATTTCACCAAGGCCTCATAAAATAAAGTACGAAAACCCATCATAGCAAAACACATTCAAAATCAAACTAAAGGGTTATAATCATGAATTAACATCATCTGATGCATTCAGAGGGTGCACAACTTAGATACTTGTCCTAATTTTTTAAGACTAATGGCTTTAGGGTTTAGGATTTGGACTTAAGAATTTATCTCCCCTCTCTTACCATTGAGATAATGCGATAGGGTATGCTCATCCTAGCAAATTCAGGGAAGTTGGTACTCGGTACCTACAACATGCATAAAATCCACACATGTACAAATACATATATATACTAAGCTAAACAGACAATGGTAGGATGTGGTGCATCATGTAGATCCTGACTAGTAGGTGACTATGACTCCCTTAATGACATTAGAAATGCCATATATAAAAAAACACAAACACACACACCATACACATGCAATATGGGATAAGTATCCATAAGAAAACACATATGATAATCCATCTAACTAATCATCATCAATACTGAAATCACTAAATAATCATAATGTATACATGAAATATAGAGTACCAAGTAATCTCATCATAAAATCAACTATATGTAAAACAATATCTGATAATCTGAAAGTATTGCTACTAAACATCAAGCATGAAATTAGCCTAAAAGAGTTTGGCAATGACAACAAAAATGTAAACTAAGGGCAGACACTACAATTGATTTGCATCAAGTGTGATCCTTACTTTGTTGGCTTGGGACAAAGGAGGAGTGTTGAAATATGTCTGTTGCCCCTTGAGCCAACTATCCACCTACCCATCAAGAGCATTAAACTTGGTAGGTGAGTTTGAATTTCAAAAAGAGAGGGAAAGTTTTTGAGATAAGTCAAAACGCAAATATGCTCATTCTTTTGATAAGTGGCAGCAGAGAGAGTAGAAGCAAGAAGGACAAAGAATATCATATCAGAGAAAAGTGAATTCAAAGAACAAAAGGAACAAGAAGAGGATCAAAGTTGCAACATCACGAGATCAGTACTTTTGTTCTCTATAAATTTATTTTGTTTGTCCTATTGAAGTAGTGATTGCTCTAGGCATTATTGTATGCATCTCTTTAGTGCTTCAAGTTAATACTATAGATAGAAGTTTTTAAGTTAATATATTTTTGTTTTGGTTGAAGCCCTATGCTCCTAGATTTGTAGCAGTTGAATATGTTTTTGAATAGAAAGAAAACAAGTAGGTATATTAGTAAATCTCTAGGTATTTGGCTGCTTGTCTTCAATTCTATCTATTCCATATTGGGTTTGGTATAGGTGCAACTCTTTGTTATTATCATTGTATTTTAATGGTGAAAAAGACCAAATAACAAATTTGTTGCTAACTCACTTGATTCCCTTGTTAACTGGGATCTCCTTGTGTTAACTTGTTTAGTATATGTTTGTTGTAGTGCCTACCCTCATTCACAGCTTGTTCTGGACATTGTTGTTGTTATTATCAGACTATGATAGACTAGTTTTATGTTGATGGATTAGTGGTATTGTTTTGACACTATCAGACATTATGTTATGGATTCAGTGGTTATATGATGAGATCATTTAGATTTTACATTTTATGCATACATGATGATCATTATACTATTTTCAGTTATTATTGATGATTAGATGGATGGTTTATTATCTTATGTGTTTTATTATGGATACTTACCCCATACTTGCATGTGTATGGTGTGCATGTTTTCTTATTGTATGGCATTTCTGATGTGGTTAAGGAAGGGAGTCGTAGTCACTTGCTTAGTCGAGATCTACACGATGCACCACTACCTGCCATTGTCTATTTAGCTTAGCATTATATATATTGTATGTACATGCATGGTTTTTTTACAGGTTGCAGGTACCGGGTATCGACTTCCCTGAATTGCTAGGATGAGCGTACCCTATTATACTATCTCAATGGTAAGAGAAGGGAGATAAATTCTCAAGTCCAAATCTAAAACCCTTAAGCCAATTGTCCTAGTGAGGTAGGAAAAGTATTTGGATATTTTACCCACCGAATGTGTCAGATGACATGATTCGTGATTTTTAACCCTTTAGACTGATTTTGAGTGATTTGCTCTATGATAGGTTTTCATATTTTATCTTGGAGGTCTATGGTGAATTTTCTATTAATTAAGTCTTAATAAATATATTTAATTAATAAATTAATTATTTGAGAAAATTAATATTAAATATCATGTTATTTGATAATTTGATTGTAATTAATTAAATGTGAATTATTGAGGAAAATGAATTAAATAAAAGAAAAAATAGAAATTAAATTAATAATAATAATAATAAAAGTTATAAAAGTTAAAATGAAAGTTATAAATATTTAAATAAAAATTATATAAAAAGGTGAATTGGAGTTATAACCTTGCATGGGAATTAACGCACTTCTCTATTTCTCATGTGTCAACAACACGGGGGTTAGTGCATCAATTAAGCACATGGTGTCTACAACCCTAAGGCTCATCTTGATGGTTGGAAAAGACCCATGCTTAGTTGGTGACACCTTCCAGCTATTTCTAGAAGCATTCTAGATGTTTCCTGAAAGCTCTTTATATTCAGGCATTCATAGAAGCTTAGACACAGCATTGGGAGAGCAATTGGAGCATTGGAGGACTCGAAAATCTTGAAGAAGGGAGCAACTTGCTCTGCAGATTTTCTGATGAAGAGCAACTTAGCATCAGAATCCAGGTAGATTCTTGTGATTTTACTTATGCTATTTTCGCATCATGCATTCCCTGTCTTCTTCGTGTCTTCCATATGTCTTCTGAGAAGTTTCATATTTATATGCATTCTCAATGTGGGTAGATTAATTTAATTGGAGAATTTTATATGCATTCTATAATGCAAATATCTTATTCTTAATTGTGGATATAATCTTTGTGGAAAAAAAAACATACATAGTTATATACTCAGATCTGCATAAACATATATTTATATATATGCATATGTATACATTTATTATGGATCTATTATAAAATTTAAATACACACACACACACACACACACACACACACACACACACACATATACCTATGTATATTTATATATAATGCACCGAATTGAGTGATTGATAAAATCGCAGTGGAAAATTTATTAATTTGCATCGCGATTCATATCACATGAAACAAAGTTTATATATTATATGCTGTGGGCACGATTGGTACCCCACACCGGTGGAAGGCAGAGACCTGCCATCACAGGTGTACAGCGACAGGGGTACTACGTACCCGCTGTCGGTGCAGTGACTGCGACCGCAGGTACTACATACCGCATCAAGAGTTGGGGGGGTTAATTGATGTTAAATTGATATGCAAAAAAAATAATGTTTATGTTAATCGAAAAATGGTTTTTTAGTTCTAATAAGGAAAACTTAAACAATATATGTGTTCCTCCATTCAAACTTGAAAACTTAAACTGAGATCTATACATTTAAATTCAAGTTTAAACTTGGTAAAACCAAAACATGTGTCTACATTGTGTATTCTTAATGCTATTGTTTTGGGTTTTGGGTTGACTAGTGTTGACTAGTATAGGATGTCTACCAGAGGCTTGGGGGTTATGTGATTGTGGTGACATGCTGATGTTTTAATCTCGATCTTTATAAACCCAACCATGGTTATGTGATGGAATGCTCTATGTATTGGTTGTGATTACTGATTGTTATAGTTGAGATTCTTATGTACGAGACACTTGACTTAACCATTATTTTGGTCATCTATCAATTATCCTTGGTTATTTTCTAGTCACCATGATTGGACTGTAATGTGGATTTATTTTGATAATGTCATGATGTGACATGTTTGAATCAACCATTTTTGGAGTCTTTGATCAATATGATTGATATATATATATATTTGGTTATTGAGAACCATTGGATATTTGATTATCAGTGATACTTCAGTTGCCAATAGAGAGATGTTGTGTTCATGATTTTCTATGGATGTTAGCTCATGGAGATTTGATGCTTTTATGCATATTTGATAATTTTATGGATTATCATTTGTGATTTTGAGATTTATGAGTCCATGAGCATTAGGGTGGGATATTTGCATGTAGTGACAAGAAGTGGCTTGCAATGGGGGCCGGGGCCCTAAGAGGCTGCCAGGGTAACTCATTGTAAGTTGGATTAATAAGTGATAACATTCACACCTAATACTAACTGAATGAACCTAAAAAGATAAGTGTTTTGTTCTCGCCCATGCCTTGAGTGCTTGTACAGGCTAGGATGGGAGTAGTGAGATGCATGGTTGCGACCTTGCATTCCGTAGTATGCCTCGTCAGTATGAGAGGATACTAGTGGCTGCATGAAATTAGTATGGACCCGTGGAGTTTAGCTAACTACTAGGGTAACTTGTACGTGATAATTGCGATGACACTTTCCAACTTGCATAGTAGGTTCCTACATGTCATTGTGTGCCTCTAGGATTAGATGTCAAATTTTTTGTTTGGAACCTTTGAGTTAGTATACTTTTAGGATTCCTGGACTTATAGAGATTTGTGCTATGTGATTTTGTTAGCCTATTTGAGACTTGAGATTATCTCCTCAGCACGGTGGGAGTGGACCACTTAGGTACCACGTGGTCGGGTGGTAGTGTATTTTCCACTCTTATCATTTTGAGATTCATTGAGACATCGTGGCTGATGCATCCTTCATGATGGTGGATATGTATCCTTTTTCATTGATGATTAGCATATGTTAGATGATGTTATCTTATGCTTTTATTTGTATGTTAGATTACTTCTACATATGATGTTGTATTTATTAGGAGTGACATTCCTACTATGTAATACCGATGATCTCTTCAGTGATTTGGAATGTTACGCATAGAGGGATGGCTAGGATCCACGATGGTCTAATGATGCTATTGATGGTTGGGAGGAACCGTGCACTTAGTTTATTATGTTTGATCTTTATGATGGATGTATATGTTCTCTATGATGTTGTATCATGTGATTATCTCTACTTGGTGTATCATGGATCAGAATAGGATGATGTACCTTATTCTATGTATGTATATTCTTCTGAGTTTGTCATACCCTGTGACATGTACAGTGGATGATTAAGTATTTGAAATGTAATGTATAAACATTGGAATTATCATTATTATTTCATGTGGATGTTGTACTAGATGGATTCATGTATGTAATTCAATGTTAAGGGATCTTAAAGAATGTAATCTGTTATGTATGCTATGTTTACTCTCAGATGAACATTGCCATTGCTTTCGTTATTGTGCATAAGTTATATGTGATGTTTACTTTCATGAAAAAAAAAAAAAATGCTTCTAAACTTAGTGAAATTCTAGGTTAATTCTTTGGATCCCTTGGTGGGGCATTACATTTTGTATCAGAGCCCGAGTTTCTACATTGGGAGCTCTGGGTATTTTGGAACAACTAGGACTATGAACTATTAAGTGTAACTTTCCAAACTTGATCTAGGTGAATTGAAACAAAATAGAACTCAAACTGTTACTTGAATATTTTTCATACTTCAACACTTAGTTTCAAAATTGGAATTTTTCCTTAAACCTAGACATAGAACTGAACTTAGTACCTTGTACAGTTGTAGGATGGTATTTGGTACTAGGTCTTCTATTAGAGGCCGTGGTAGAGGCCATGGTCATGGCAGAACTATCAGTATCCATGAGTCTGCCCATGAGGGATCGGCTCATGTAGAGAGCAGGGAAGAGCACTCTAGTAGGCAGCAAGATGAGAGCCATAGAGAGGACCAAGTTGAGTCTGAAGAGGTTAGTTTGAGGCAGATGATGTAGACAATTCTAGAACATCTACCTCCTATTCAAGAGTAGCCTAAAGTGCATCAGACAGAACAAGAGCATAGACCTAGATCTAGAAGTCCTCGAAAGGAACATCAGAGGTCCATTATGTCCACTCAGATGAAGGATCTTTCAAGATCCAAGGATAAACCTTTCAATGGGCAAGGTTTTGGTTATGTGGCTGAGCAATGGCTTATTTCTCTCGACAAGATTTTTTCCATGTAGGAGTTCGACAACAATGTTAAGGCAAGGTTTGCGATCACTAATCTAGAGAATTTTGGGGCCATTTGGTGGACGATAGAGGAGAAGAAGTTGGGAATCAATATGAGTAATGTTACATGGGAATTATTCCTAGAGAGTTTTCGTGAATGATTCCTACTAGAGGAATGGAAACAACAAAGGGCTGATGAATTTCATAATCTCAGACAGTACACTTTGTCAGTGATCGAGTATGAGCGTAAGTTTTATGAGCTTATGTCTTTTTTAGGGTTCAGTGAAAATTTAGCTCAGTTGACACAACATTTTATTAGGGGTTTGAATAACTATATTATTGGGGGAGTTAAGGTGTTTGAGCCAAAAACTCTCAAGGATGCGGTGCATCGAGCTATCCTTGTTGAGCAAAGTGTCAACCTTGGTCAAGGTGGTTTTGTAGGAGCACCAGCAGCATCAGGATCTAAAAGCAACTACAATTCAGGTGGTAACAAGAAGTTTTCTTTCTCTAAGGGGAAATAGTATCAGCAGTAGTCTCAATAGACACAGCAACAGAAGAGCTCAAATTCTCAAGCTCAAGGTGGTGGCAAAGGTGCTAACACCAAGAACAACTGCAATGCTCAACGCAATAAATAGAATCAGTCCAATCAGCTAGCTCAGAGTAGCCAATCCTTTTTGAGTAGGAACAGTCCTCAACAATCAAATGTACCATCTATGGGAAGAGGTTCTGGCAAAAATATGGAATGCTTTTCATGTGGTCAGATTGGACATTATGCAGCTCAGTGTCCTCAGCGAGCACTCAATTTTTAGGACCTAGACCTACAGTTTCAGAGCCTACAGTGGGTGATGCAGGTAGAACTCATAGAGTTTTCACTGCAGTTGATCAACGTTAAGCAGATCATCAGGGAACAGTGGTTGAGACCATAGGTGCTATTAGAGGTATATCTCTTTCAGTATTGTTTGTTTTAGGAGCTACAGATTCATTTATTTCACCATCTATAGTTTCTAAGTGTAAGCTAGATGCGGTGAAGCAAGATTGTGTTTGGTAAGTGGAACTAGCCTTAGGCATTAAAGTCTCCACAGATTCTGTAGTTCATAAGTGTGGGCTTAGTTTAGGAAGATTCGATACGGCAGTGGATCTTCGAGTCATACCCCTTGGTTCCTATGATGTGGTTTTGAGCATGGACTGGCTTGGATCTCATAGAGCCAGTATAGATTGTAGGAAGAAGATTATTTTGTGCCAAGATGACCAAGGGAATGATGTGCAGATAGTTGGGATACCAAGGCCTATATCTTTGCGGATGATTTTTGCTATGCAATTGAAGTGAAGTTTCCATAAGGGATGTCAGATGTTTTCTATTATGGTAAATGATCTTGATGGAGAAGATCCCATGAGGAAGACTTTAGATCACTCGATTTTGTAGGAGTACGCAGATGTTTTTTCAAGTGAGATTCCAGTCATGCCTCCGAAGAGGGACATTGACTTTAGTATTGATCTGATTCCTGGAGCAGAGCCTATCTCTAAAGCTCCTTATCGCATGACCACAGGAATTGGGTGAGCTACGTCTTCAGCTAGAGGAACTTCTAGCCAAAGGGAGCATAAAACCTAGTGTATCACCATGGGGAGATCCAGTGCTCTTTGTGAAGAAGAAAGATGGTTCTTTGCACCTTTGTATTGACTATAGACAGTTGAATAAGGTGACTATTAAGAACAGGTATCCTTTACCAAGGATTGATGACTTATTCGATCAGATCAAGGGAGCTACAGTATTCTCCAAGATTGACCTTAAGTCAGGATACCACTAGCTTTGCATTAAGGGAGTAGATATTCACAAGACTGCTTTTTGAACTCGTTATGGGCATTATGAGTTCACAGTGGTACCTTTTGGATTGACTAATGCTCCATCAGTTTTCATGAGTTTGATGAATGGTGTGTTCTGATCTTATCTGGACAGGTTTGTACTCATGTTTCTTGATGACATATTGATATATTCTAAGACTTAGAAGGAGCATGAGGAACACCTGTAGTTGGTATTGCAGTGTTTAAGGGACAATTAGCTTTAAGCTAATGCAGCTAAGTGCGAATTCTTCAAGTCAAAGATTCAGTATTTAGGGCATGTTATTTCAGGTGATGGTATTTCAGTGGATCCTGCAAAGATTTAGGCAATAACAGATTGGCCGATACTGACTAATGTGTCAGAGATTCATAGTTTCATGGGTTTAGCTGGTTATTATCGTAGATTTGTCCAAAACTTCTCTAGGATAGCACATCCTATCACTTCTCTTCAAAGGAAAGGAAAGAAGTTCGTATGGACAGAGAAATGTGAGGAAGCTTTCCAGAAGCTCAAGGAGATTTTGACCAGTACACCAATACTAGCTGTACCTGATCTAGAAGGTGATTTCATGGTATGTACAAATGCTTCTATTGAAGGGATTGGAGCAGTGTTGATGTAGAATGGATGGGTGATTGCGTATGAATCACACAAGCTCAAGGATCATGAGTTAAATTATCCTACACATGATCTTGAGTTAGCAGCAGTAGTTCATGCTTTGACAAGGTGGAAACATTTCTTATTGGGGCATAGATTTGAGCTACATAGCCATCATCGTAGTCTTCAGTACATTTTTACTCAACCTAATTTGAATGCTCACCAGAGGCGATGGATGGAGTTTCTATGCGAGTATGATTTTGAGGTTAAGTACATTCAGGGTAAGGAGAATGTGGTGGTAGATGCTTTGAGTTGCAGGAGACATGTGTTATCATTGATGAATCTTAGTGTGGATTTGAGGACTCGAATTCTTCAGGCACTTACTATGGATTCTTGGTATCAGGAAGTGTGCAGAGAGATTGATTCAGGAAGATCTTTGAAAGGTAAGTTTGCAGGTTATGTTCGAGAGTCAGATGGTCTTTTGAGACATTTGGGGAGGATTTTTGTGCCATTTTGGATGATCTTTGCACCTTGATACTAGAAGAAGCCCATCGTACACCTTACTCAGCACATCCAGGTGTCAAGAAGATGCATGCTGATTTGAGACGTTTGTTCTTTTGGTCTAGGATGAAGCGAGATATTCTTGATTTTGTGGCTAGGTGCCTTGAGTATCAGAGAGTTAAGGCAGAACATCAGCACCCGGCTGGACTTTTTTTGCCTAATCTCATTCCTTCTTGGAAGTGGGATATCATCTCCATGGATTTAATTGTGGGATTACCTATGACAGTTTGACGTCATGATGCTATCATGGTCACCATTGATCGGTTGACTAAGGTGGCACATTTTTCACCGATTAGGTCTTTCTAAACAATAGCTTCTATAGCTAATGTCTTTATGCGTGATATTGTGAGATTACATGGTATTCCTAGAAAGATCATTTCTGACAAGGATCCTGTATTCACATCTGCATTCTGGACATCGCTGTAGCATGAGCTTGGAGCACAGTTAAACTTTAGTTCGGCATATCATCTAGAGACTGATGGTCAGACAAAGAGGGTGAATTAGGTTTTGGAGGATATGTTACAAATGTATGTGATGGATAGGTAGAAACATTGGGAGGATTATCTCTACCTAGTGGAGTTTTCTTACAACAACGGATATCATAGTTCTATTGGTATGGCATCATTTCAGGCGTTATGTGGGCATCCTTGTCATACACCATTGAGTTGGGATAGTCTTGAGGATCACATCCTGTTGGGTTGTGAGATGCTTCGTGACATGGAGCAATAGGTAGTGCGTATCCATGAGCACTTGACTACGGGATAGGATAGGTAGAAGAAGTATGCCGATGCTCATAGGATTGATAAGCAGTTTGCTGTGGGTGATAAGGTTTTCTTGAGAGTGCGACCGCAAAAGAGTCCGATCCAATATGGAAAGGGTTCTAAGCTAGCACCTCGCTTTGTGGGACCATTCGAGATTCTAGAGAGGATTGGCCCAGTTACTTACCGTCTTGCTCTACTGCCCAGCCTAGCTCGCATTCATGATGTTTTCCATGTTTCAGTACTTCGACAGTATATTCCTAATATTGTACATGTTCTTGATTGGAATGCATTGCAGGTAGAGGAGGGGCAACTGGCTTTGGAGATGATTCATATTCTAGAGCAGTGGGAGTTGACCCTCAGGGGTTGAACCATCGAACAGGTAAGGGTCCAATGGGACCCTACTAATGACTCTTCAGCTACCTGAGAGGATGCAGCTAGATTGAGGGAGTTATATCCCTACTTGTTTGTAGGCTTCCAGGAGTAAGCCTAACCCAAGGGGGGGTGGATGTAGTGCCTACCCTCCTTCACATCTTGTTCTGGACATTGTTGTTATTATCAGACTATGATAGACTAGTTTTATGTTGATGGATTAGTGGTATTGTTTTGACACTATCAGACATTATGTTATGGATTCAGTGGTTATATGATGAGATCATTTAGATTTTACATTTTATGCATACATGATGATCATTATACTATTTTCAGTTATTATTGATGATTAGATGGATGGTTTATTATCTTATGTGTTTTATTATGGATACTTACCCCATACTTGCATGTGTATGGTGTGTGTGATTTCTTATTGTATGACATTTCTGATGTGGTTAAGGAAGGGAGTCGTAGTCACCTGCTTAGTTAGGATCTACATGATGCACCACTTCCTGCCATTGTCTGTTTAGCTTAGCATTATATATATATATTGTATGTACATGCACGATTTTTCTACAGGTTGCAGGTACTGGGTATCGACTTCCTTGAATTGCCAGGATGAGCATACCCTATTATACTATCTCAATGGTAAGAGGAGGGAGATAAATTCTCAAGTCCAAATCCCAAACCCTTAAGCCAATTGTCCTAGTGAGGTAGGAAAAGTATCCGGATATTTTACCCACCGAATGTGTTGGATGACATGATTCATGATTTTTAACCCTTTAGACTGATTTTGAGTGATTTGCTCTATGATAGGTTTTCATATTTTATCTTGGAGGTCTATGGTGAATTTTCTATTAATTAAGTCTTAATAAATAGATTTAATTAATAAATTAATTATTTGAGAAAATTAATATTAAATATCATGTTATTTGATATTTTGATTGTAATTAATTAAATGTGAATTATTGAGGAAAATGAATTAAATAAAAGAAAATTAGAAATTAAATTAATAATAATAATAAAATAATAATAATAAAAGTTATAAAAGTTAAAATGAAAGATATAAATATTTAAATAAAAATTATATAAAAAGGTGAATTGGAGTTATAAGCTTGCATGGGAATTAACACACTTCTCTATTTCTCATGTGTCAACAACACGGGGGTTAGTGCATCAATTAAGCACATGGTGTCTACAACCCTAAGGCTCATCTTGAAGGTTGGAAAAGACCCATGCTTAGTTGGTGACACCTTCCAGCTGTTTCTAGAAGCATTCTAGATGTTTCTTGAAAGCTTTTTATATTCAAGCATTCACAGAAGCTTAGACACAGCATTGGGAGAGCAATTGGAGCATTGGAGGACTCAAGAATCCTGAAGAAGGGAGGAGCTTGCTCTGCGGATTTTTTGAGGAAGAGCGACTTAGCATCAGAATCCGGGTAGATTCTTGTGATTTTACTTATGCTATTTTCGCATCATGCATTCCCTGTCTTCTTCGTGTCTTCCATATGTCTTCTGAGAAGTTTCATATTTATATGCATTCTCAATGTGGGTAGATTAATTTAATTGGAGAATTTTATATGCATTCTATAATGCAAATATCTTATTCTTAATTGTGGATATAATTGTGGAAAAAAAAAAATACATGGTTATATACTCAGATTTGCATAAACATATATTTATATATATGCATATGTATACATTTATTATGGATCTATTATAAAATTTGAATATATATATATATACATACATATATATATACTGACATATATATATATATATATATATATATATATATAATGCACAAAATTGAGTGATTGATAAAATGGCAGTGAAAAATTTATTAATTTGCATCACGATTCATATCACATGAAACAAAGTTTATATATTATATGCCGTGGGCACGATTTGTACCCCGCGCCGGTGAAAGGCAGAGACCTGCCGTCGCAGGCCTGCGGTGACAGGGGTACTACGTACCCGCTGTCAGCGCAGTGCCTGCAACCGCAGGTACTACGTACCATAGCAAGAGTTTGGGGGGGTTAATTGATGTTAAATTGATATGCAAAAAAAATAACGTTTATGTTAAAACGTTTATATACAATTGATTCTCATATGGTATCTATCGAAATTGTTAAATCAATTTTATGAAAATGTATTTACATATGTATGTATGTATGTATGTATGTATATATATATATATATATATATATATATATATGTAATATGTCAATATGTTATTTATAAATTTAAGTTATTATTTGATCAATGACTTATATTGATGGTTTATTTTTCATAAAGGTGACTTTTTAATAATTTACAACTATTTAATAATTTAAATTTTTTAAACTATTAAATAAAGGATTGATAGTTGGTGGGGGATGTATCAAACAAATGTTATTAATCAAAAAATGGATTTTTAGTTCTAATAAGGAAAACTTAAACAATATATGTGTTCCTCCATTCAAACTTGGAAACTCAAACCGAGATCTATACATTTAAATTCAAGTTGTAAACTTGGTAAAACCAAAACATGTGTCTACATTGTGTATTCTTAATGCTATTGTTTTGGGTTTTGGGTTGACTAGTGTTGACCAGTATAGGACGTCTACCAAAGGCTTGGGGGTTATGTGATTGTGGTGACATGATGATGTTTTAATCTCGATCTTTATAAACCCAACCATGGTTATGTGATGGAATGCTCTATGTATTGGTTGTGATTACTGATTGTTATAGTTGAGATTCTTATGTATGAGACACTTGACTTAACCATTATTTTGGTCATCAATCAGTTATCCTTGGTTATTTTTCTAGTTGCCATGATGGGACTGTAATGTGGATTTATTTTGATGATGCCATGATGTGACATGTTTGACTCAACCATTTTTGGAGTCTTCGATTAGTATGATTGAGATATATATATATATATATATATTGGTTATTGAGAACCATTGGATATTTGATTATCAGTGATACTTCAGTTGCCAATAGAGAGCTATTGTGTTCATGATTTTCTATGGATGTTAGCTCATGGAGATTTGATGCTTTTATGCATATTTGATGATTTTATGGATTATCTTTTGTGATTTTGAGATTTATGAGTCCATGAGCATTAGGGTGGGATATCTGCATGTAGTGACGGGAAGTGGCTTGCAATGGGGGCCGGGGCCCTAAGAGGCTGCCAGGGTAACTCATTGTAAGTTGGATTAATAAGTGATAACATTCACACCTAATACTAACTGAATGAACCTAAAAAGATAAGTGTTTTGTTCTCGCCCATGCCTTGAGTCCTTGTACAGGCTAGGATGGGAGTAGTGAGATGCATGGTTGCGACCTTGCATTCCGTAGTATGCCTCGTCAGTATGAGAGGATACTAGTGGCCGCATGAAATTAGTATGGACCCGTGGAGTTTAGCTAACTGCCAGGGTAACTTTTTTGTGATAATTGTGATGACACTTTTCCGCTTGCATAGTAGGTTCCTACATTTCATTGTGTGCCTCTGGGATTAGATGTCAGATTTTGTGTTTGGAACCTTTGAGTTAGTATACTTTTAGGATTCCTGGACTTATAGAGATTTGTGCTATGTGATTTTGTTAGCCTATTTGGGACTTTAGATTATCTCCTCAGCACGGTGGGAGTGGACCACTTAGGTACCACGCAGTCAGGTGGTAGTGTATTTTGCACTCTTATCATTTTGAGATTCATTGAGACATCGTGGCTGATGCGTCCTTCATGATGGTGGATATGTATCCTTTTTCATTGATGATTAGCATATGTTAGATGATGTTATCTTATGCTTTTATTTGCATGTTAGATTACTTCTACATATGATGTTGTATTTATTAGGAGTGACATTCCTACTATGTAATACTGATGATCTCTTCGGTGATTTGGAATGTTACGCATAGAGGGATGGCTAGGATCCACGATGGTCTAATGATGCTATTGACGGTTGGGAGGAATTGTGCACTTAGTTTGTTATGTTTGATCTTTATGATGGATGCATATGTTCTCTATGATGTTGTATCATGTGATTATATCTACTTTGATGTATCATGGATCAGAATAGGATGATGTACCTTATTCTATGTATGTATATTCTTCTGAGTTTGTCATACCCTGTGACATGTACAGTGGATGATTAAGTATTTGAAATGTAATGTATAAACCTTGGACTTATCATTTTTATTTCATGTAGATGTTGTACTAGATGGATTCATGTATGTAATTCAATGTTAAGGGATCTTAAAGAATGTAATCTGTTATGTATGTTATGTTTACTCTCAGATGAACATTAATATTGCTTTCGTTATTGTGCATAAGTTATATGTGATGTTTACTTTCATGAAAAAAAAAATGCTACTAAACTTAGTGAAATTCTAGTTTATTTCTTTGGATCCCTTGGTGGGGCATTACATTTGTGTTGTTCCTACTGAGTCACAATAGAGTCCATTGAGTCCTTTCCTTGTGTGTACCGAGCTCACTCGATTTCTACTCTTACTAAGCTCACTCAATCCCTTCCTGGCCAAGTTCACTGAGCTCACTTAGTTCCTATGAATACCAAGCTCACTCAGTATAGTGTTATCCATGACCATTGTCACTGAGCTCTTTCCTTTGGAGACTAAGTCACTTGGGTCGCATTGTTGTCGAGAAACATGACATTTCCTATGACTCAGCTAATTAAGCTGTCGTGCAACTTGGAACTCATTGTGGTTCTTGTTTGTTGTGAGAAATTTGTTCTGAAGTTTTTTACAACCCCTTTATAGGAGAATCATTTGTTTGAGAAAAATCATCGGTAACAATTGAAGGTAACAATGAAGAATCAAAGATGCAGGTAAAACATCAATAGCCACATAATTTAAAGAATTGAGTTGCATAGTCCCAATCTCACCTTACTTCTAAAAAAATGACTTGAAGTGCAAAAGATGACATAGAAATTAGTCAAGCAAAAATTTGATCAGATCTATGCTCTCATTCAAGCTCCATGGAAGCCTATCCCTAGATTGACTTCTTGTGGTTATGCTAGCTACCTTCCTTGGATTTTGGGATCCAAAGAAAATAATTTTGATTGTTGGGATTAGGGTTTTGGAATGAAATATTATTTTTTGGAAGCTCTTTCATACCCATATGTATCCTAGTTAGTTGTTATCGATTTTGTTTTTGGATTAGGCTACTGTTATGAAAAGTCATTCCTTTGTCATTTATCACTTGATTTAATCTGCAATGCTATATTATACTTTATATTAAACCATTATTATGTTAAAAATATTTTCAGTCATGAAGCATGATTGTTCTTTTCACTTTTCAAATTGTTGGTTATTTTGATGTAAACATTTCTCTACTCTGAGGTGTTTTGATTAATTGGTTCAAAATTTCTTCAATTTAATTTTCCAATTACCAAAACAACATAGATTTCTCAATTAGATTTTTGCGTATTTGGTTTCAAAAATTACTAGTTTTGGCTGCATGTTTCCATATCAACTGTTGCATCATTTGGGGTTATCCGAGCCAAACTCTTGCCCTATTTACAAATATAGCATAGAGGAAGTAAACAATTTGTCTTGTTTTTCACAGAAAGGAGGAAAAATAATCTTCTTAAATATGAACGTTTTTATAGATTTCATCTTTTACTTAAAATTTGCTACCTATAAGCAAGAGCTTATGACACAATTGGCTTTGAATCTAATTGAGCTTAATAATCATAATAATTAATTATACCAATTAATAATAATTCACCTTGGTTTCGGCTGATCAAAGAAAAAATTGCTACCTGTACCAAAAAAATATGTTCACAAACATATTAGTAAAAATGTAAATATCATTTTTAAATATAAGTGCCTTTGATTTGCATCTAGTGCAGGTTGTATTTTCTATTTAGTTATCAATTTTATCATCTATGTTTCTAAACTATTGAAAGTTTGTGTGATTATATTCATTAGTTTATACTGATTTCTTGCTTGTAGACATTTCATTTAGCTGAGAATAAATTTATCAATATATAACAATGTTTGTATTTTTGACTTAAGAGCAGATCCATCTATGCTCTATCTATCCTAGCTTTTTATGATTGAAATTAGTAGACTCTTAATATTATTTGAGTGGAGGCTAAAACAAAAGTGTATAAAATTAAGCTAGACAAAATGATAGAAAACACAATTGGCTTAAGTTAATTAGCAATTTTTCCCTAGGTACCTGATGGTGAAAATTAGTCTTTCTATTTATAGATAATTCATCACCACAAATGTATATCTATATAAAAACACTAATAAAAACAAGAAACATGTTGACCTTTGCATAAGTGATTCTACTAAAATCAGACAAAGTTAGAATTTTCAAATCAGATGACTAACTTAACTGTTGTACTGTCTGGACATGACCTTTAATGCTTGAAAAGAATCGATTTCCAAACAAGAAAAAATTAATTGGCTTGTAATCTTTGATTCTAAAGCAATAGATAATGAGTTCTCTATCTTTTCAGCTGCCTCTCGCATCTCTTTTGTTTCTACATAATTCAGCCCCACAAAGCATTTTATCCTCATTGAGGAATACATTCTTTTGGAGCTGCAATAGTATTACTTATGTACTATACCAAATCATTTTTTTTTGTGGCTAGGTAGCCTTGTCTGCCTTTGCAATTAATTTAATTTAATCATCCCATTTGAATGCAATTGTACATACATATCCATATTCTTTATAGACATGGTATAAACAAGCGTATAATGGACTCATCTGCCAATTCCACACCATGTCTTTTCTTGTAGTCATCGATCAAATGTACTTATATTAGACCCCATTAATGACCTCTGTCTTCTTTGCTGCGCCACAAAACATTCCATCCACTAGAGCAGCAAACAAAATAAACGCTGTGAAAATTTCTGGTCAGTTGAAAGGTTTTGTTTTTACTTGTTAGTAGTAGTTTCTTTTGGAGAACAGTGATATCTTTATAATTGAATTCTGAAACTATAAAGCTGCTATCTTTCAGTTTCTATAATGAATGATTCATAAATAGTAATAATTATTCAAAGTGGGTTTAATATTAGAGAAATTTCTATGGTTAAACATATTTGAGCTGGAGTAAAATTAAAATGGTTTACTTTTTGGGAAGGCATAATGTTTCACCTATGTGAATATCACCTAATATACAATGAGTGATAAATATACCATTTGTTTTCATCATAGATGGAGCTCTTGTGAACCACTGGGGGAGACAACCCAGTCGCTGCCCATGTTCCAATGACCACGATGTCTATTATTATAGATCCCCCCAAAATTACTACCCATAAAAAGCCCCAAAAAATGATAGCGCATGTACTAAAAGCCAATCACACATGTATTAGCAGTTGATCATTTTTTTAGCTTTCTTTGTTGTTGATTGGTCCATTTGTGCAAAAAGTACTATTTTCTGGTGAGCAACTATTGGGGGGTGGGCATAAGGGGTTTCAGACGAACATTTAAACATGACACTTTTAGACCACCTCACGAGCTCCATAAATGCGAAAAAGCCGAAAGGTTAGCTTTAAGCTCTTCACTCACCTATGGAGGTTCACCAAAAAAATTGACAAATTTTGACATACAGATTAATAGTTCTATGTGCTTGATGTTAGCCCAGGCAGCTATTGGGTTATCTCCCCTAGTCATGAAACATAAGATAATGAATTTGACTCAAAAAATTTGTAATTGAAACTTTGAAGCATTATCATGGTTGTTGAGTTGTCGTTCATATACCTTCAATATATGACCTTCCCTTTGTTATTGTAGGGCTCCACCTTTATCTTGCAATGCGTTGTTGATTTGAGTGACCTATTTTTAACACCTCTTGTAAGGTGCATTGTAGGTGTTTAGGATCCTAGTCTAGATTAGCTTTAATATTTTGTTAAATTGTAGCTTATAAACTAGCTAGGTAGGACCTTCCATTTGCTACTAGAGTGCTCTTCCTGTGAACTAATTTGAACAAATAGACACTTTTGTGACTAATTTAAGATTTAGGTATAACTTACTTCCAACACAACTCTCTAATTGAGCATGGTAAAAATGTTTGAACTACAGAAAAATTAGACCCACTACATTCAAGTATAAACTTGGACAATACCAAATGATCTTGGGCTTCTTAAGAAGTTAGAGGAAATAAAGGCTCTATACTATCATTGCACATATCTTCCACATCATTGAAAGAAAAAATCATTTTAACTATATTGAGAGCACCAATAAATTGAAGATATAGCTTGGATGGAAATGAGACACAACACCCTTACAAAAGTACAAAGAATCATCAAGGAAAGAAGTTAGAGAACATTGTACTAATCATATAAAGCACCAAACCAACACCAAAAGAAATACAATTCATATAGGGGTGATTAAGAGTACGAAAGAATGGGAGAAAAGTGAATGTAACAATACTTTAAGATGATGGATGAAAGGAAAATCTTCAAAACCAAGAAGTATGTGTGTGCCACCAAATCTTGCTAAAACAACTTCTAATTGGGATGGTTATATTTGTTCTAAGGCTACATAAAATGTTGTTATTATTATTATAAGTATTAATTTTAATATTTAAATTTGAGTACATGTATCTCTAAAAGAAGGGAAGCTCTATTTTCTTTTTGATAGGTAAAAGGCCATAAGGCCCAAAGTTAGAAATAAATTTGATATCCAATTTTGCGAGGTATCCAAGATTAGGGATGGATAATTATTTTTAGTTAAAGCTTAACTACTTTAATCATTTGATGCCAACTTTTTAACTTCCATATTTGTAGTACTACTTTTTTTATATCCTTATTATGTACCTATCAAAATAAAAAAAACCTAAGATCAAGTTTTTAGAAGCGTGATTAATACATTATCAAGTAAAAGTAAACATTTTCTAATCTATTGTACAATCAAAATATGCTTTAGAGAATTATTTTGATTATACATAGTTATATTTTATTTTATTTTTCTTTTGATTATTTTAGAACATCTATATTTATTCTTTATTCTAGGTTATATCCCAAATAAACTTTTATCCTTCTACAATTATTAATATCTAAGCACAATTGTTTATCTAATTGTTAACATATTAGTTTGATCTTATTCCTATCTCTTCTCCATCTGCTCCTTTATTAGAAAGGTTATCTACTTCTTTATTACCTTCTCTATAGATATGTTTGATGATTATTTCTTCAAAATTATCAACTATATCTAAGGCATACCCAATTTTAGAATTTAGGATTCAATTAGGCGTTTCTCTTTTCTTAATGCATTTAAAATAATATGTGAATTGTTACGACTACAATTGGAACAATTGTTATGTTGTCATTGATGTCAAATCTTATTGGTGAAATAGTTGCTATCTGAGTAGAGTGAAATATCAAGATGATTAATGAAGACGATTTGAGAAGAAGAGATAACAAAAGGACTTCAAGGAAATGTTGAGTTATGTGAAACTACAATGGGCACTTGATCAGTTAGACCTTGGCAAGATAATGTGATTGTTTAATCATAACACTAAGTGGAGAAGATAGTTGTATTGAAACCTAGAAGAAATGGTCAAAGGAAGACCAAATGCATAGGCTTCACTGAGAAAAAGAGAAAAAAATTAAGGAACTAGAAGTATATGCCGAGTGATGCTAGTGTTGACCACATGATAGTATAAGCTGAGCATAATACAATGTTGACCGAGTATCACTATCATTCGAGTATCTGAAAGTATGTCGAACAAAACAATTAGTATTACTGAGTAATTTAGTGGTGACCGAGTGAACTAGAAGACAATGATGATCGAGTATCAAAATTTGGCATTTTGTGAGGAAATCTTGATTTCAAGCCAACATAATTGAATTCTTGGAATATGTAAAAATTTACGTGTTGAAGATAAAGATGGATGACCTAGAGCATTTAATACATGATAAATCATTTTTGTGTGCTCCAAGACATCAATTCAAAGAGAAGTTTTCAAAAATATCTAGAAGGGGAGAAGAAGAACATAATGGTGGAAGGATTTGATGAACCAAACCAAACCCTAAGATCTATAGTGATTTTTAAGCGGCAAAAGATCAAAGCTATCTATTTAAGAAGGCATAAAGGTAACCTAAAAGGTTATAGACATTTTTTGATGCTATTGATTGACAAACTTAAGTAGGACACTGAGAAGAGTTGTGAAGAGGTGAAGTCTGATTGCTTGAAGGATTTCCAAGCATATCAAAGACAAAGATGATAATGGAGGTCAATCAACGGAACAACATATGAGTTACATTGTGATCTATATTTGCAAAGTGAGTTGTATTTATCAGATCAACCTGTTGTTAGTTTCTAACCATTGTATCAGTTAAAATCCTTTAATCAAGGTTGACGTAATAATCATTTTTAAATCCTTTAACCAAGATAACATTCTAATGGAATTTTTAAAATCCCTCTAACCATACCACTCCTAATAGGGTGATTTAATTCTTTAATAGGGTCACATCTAACAATGTGTATTGTAACCTTTAAAAAGGTTGTCTCCTCATAGAGCTCACTTGAGAAGAGTGAAAATTTGGTAACATGTTACTAGTGGTTTTTCTCAAATTGGGTTTCCATGTTAAATCCTAGTGTCATACTTATGTGGATGTTATTTGAGATATATTACTATTAATGTTTTACATTCCACAAGTTTTTTACTATTAGGACAATGGACTCCAAGTTTTACATTATTTATTATTTTTTATAGAGATCAAGCTACTTAATGATTTGATTTGAAGTATTTGAAATGATTAGAAGTTGAATTGGTACATTTGGACTTGAGGATAACTGATTCAACCCCTCTCAGTTATTATAAATCATTCTAACAATTGGTATGAGAGCTATTGGTGCTTGTAAGGAAAATTTTGAAGGTACTTGAAGCTTAAATCAAGATGTACAAAAAGGATGTGTCGAGGTTGACCAAGGAGAACTTCCCTGCATGGAAAAGTATGATGAAACTGCATCTGATTTTTGTTATGTTGGTTGAGTTTGGGAGATGGTTTTATATTAGGCATTTTCCTTGGATTAGGAATGATTATTCCTTGGTTTAGGAATAGTTTATGAGTTTGATATTCTTGTGAGAGGCTTACATCCATGATTAGTTATATGGTATGGTTTGGGTCTTGTTGTGGCTTCTTGGTTGGGGTTCTATGGAGGAGATCTTACTTAGCATAATTTACATCTAGAGGTGTGTGTAGAAGGACATGATACAAGTTATTATTTGCATGGTTTCTATTTGATCTTGGTTATCTTCCTAGATGTTCAATTTCACTTACATTGGATTTGAGATTGGTTGGAGATTATGATCACTAGTTTTTGTTCATGTATATCATGTGAGAGATGACATGGTTATTCCTTTATCTCTTTCCTTTGTTGGTTGTGGAGAACTTGGGAGAGTGTTGGAGACTTGTTATGAGAGTTGTTCTTGCATGTTATGTGTTTATATATTGTGGATGTCCTTGATACTACATGGATTTACTTAATTGAGATTTTGTGAGTGGATTGGTTATAGATTTGACATTATCTTTTGATGTGGGAGCTTAGTATATATGTGGTAAGTATTGTTTTTGAGGCCCTTGATTGTATGTTACAGATTGGATATGTTGATGATGTAAGATTTCCTTGGTATACCTTTGGAGGTATGGATAGTTGGATGGGTTGGCATTTGTTGTGGGTGCTATTTCGTCTTTGGATATTTTGACAACTACGAATACATGTGATTATCTTTGGATTAGGTTTTTGGGTGCTTGACATTTCAGTAGATACAAAATTTTATGATTCTTATGTGACAGGTTGGGTGGCTTTCTCTTTGCATGACTTCTATGCATGGTTGGTGGAAGTGGTATAATAGGATGTGAGACCATTCATGTTTGAGATGTTGTATACTTTGATTTTGTTGTGGGTACCAGGATGGAGAACTCAATGTACTTTGATCCATGATGGTGGATGTGCTAAGAGGGATTGTTCCCTTGTTCATTTATGTGGCTATGGATTGACCCTAAACAATGTATACAAAAAGTGGGAGATTGTTGAGATAATGGGTATTGCACACATTGCATAATATTTTTATATTGTATTATTTAATTTTATTATATAATGTTGCACCTTAGAGCACCTAGATGGACAAGCAACATGTAAAGATTTCTATGGGATATACTTCATGAGGTGTATTGTAACATTGTGATTATATTTGATGTAATTATTTAATATTGGGGAAAAATAATTAAACATCTAATATTAAATATAGGGTGAATGAGTTAAATAGCACATGGTTTTAGGACATGGTTTATGTAATACCACTTGGTAGTTTTGTGGGACTTGCTACTATATAAGTAGCCACAAGGTTAGTTGTAGAGACAAGACAAAAGGGAAAAAAAAGGGAAAAAGAGAAAAATGATAGTTGAGCAAGAGAAGGCTTGACAGGTTAGCCAAACAGAGTATTTGTGTCGAAGGTTGGAAACATGGCATGCAATGTGTTGATTCATGCTTGATCACATGGATTGCTTGGTGTTGGCTATGGCTTTAAAGGCTTCCATGGTTTTATTGCAATGGTATTTTTTCTCAATAATACATGGTGATGGATGGTTTTGGAGGCTAGGTTTTTCCCTCAATGATGGTTTCCTAGGCTTTATCTTGTGTCACATTTTGTGGGTATGTTGTCTATCCTCTTGCATGTAGATTTTTATTGCATATTTGCTTTAGATCTATTATGGGTTATGTGGAAACCATTATATTTTTGTTGTAAGTTTCCTTACAACCATCCACACCGAAATTAGCAAGTTCATCTTCCTTACCATCACATTTTCTATCGATATAGTTATTTTCTATATTCTCAAAGTTTTTGATTAATTCCTAGGGTTTATCCAACAAAAAATTCAACATCCAATTTTGAGTACTTCTAGTCCTCAAAGCATTAACTCTAATTTCTCAATGTCCTTCTATCTCTATTCTTTTTAATCCCACCTCTACACATAGAACCAAATCCTCTATTAAAACATAAAATTCTTCTATATCCTTGAATGGATTATTGTTTGTATCAATGGTAAATGGCACTCCAACAATGTACACATCTATTTGTGTAACAATGCTTATAAATTTTTATGTGTTCTCATCCTCTCCTATAGGTCCTTTAGTTATTTTTTTCTTCTACTTCAATCTTCAAGACATCAGACCCACTTAACACTTTTTGTACTCCTTTTGCCGTCTCTTCCCATATTTCCTCATATTGTCCTAGCATGATTTGAATTGGTCTCATTTTACTCCTCAAATGTTGCTCCATTTTCTTCATGATAGTCTTCAATTGTTCCTCATTCTCAATTTCACATAAGTTTTTCATTGTAATTTCTCTCAATTTCTTGTCCTTCTCTACTACTCTAGGCCTTTTAGATTCCAATTTATTGTAAATATCCTCTAGTATACTTCAATGCATAGTAATAAGATATTGCTTGAATTTCAACATATACTTGATTAATGCAATTTCAAGTTGTCTCTGTTGATTTGCATCTTGCATGTCATAATATTTTCTCAATTGATCAAGTTTTCCATCATGCATAATCATATTATTCAACCTTCCTAACTTAGGTTTCCATCCCTTTCTCTTCTTTCCAAAGCTTGACTCAGGTTGCTCTTATAGTTTTGCAATTTCCGTCTCATTTTTGACATTTCTTTTCCTTCCTCTTGATTCTTCTTGCTTTTCCTTACAATCTGAGCAATCTTAGGTTTCTATTGTCCAAGGTCTTGTTCCATTTCCTTAACTCTCTTTGGTTTTTTGAGCGACTCCTCTAACTTTTCTTTCTTAATCTCTATTGCCATACTCACTATTGGCTTTCTTTTTGTCATGGATGGTCAAGTTCTAGTTCATCTCCTTGTAGTCATTGACTATGGTGTAGCCTAAATATATGGAATCTTTACTTCTTCCTTATAGATATGCGTTGTTTTCCTAATAATTTTGCTACTGGTGCACTTGATGATGCTTCAATAGCAAGTGGCTCAATCATAAGTATATTTAATTATCCACTAACATTCAATTCTACTACTATCTACTTAGCTTCATTCCATTCTTGCTTTGTCATTTGAAAATCTTTAATCATTTGATCCACCAATTTACTTACCTTTATTTTTCTTTCTCTACTGTTTAGTTGCTCATCTATTTCACTTCATTTTTCTTCATAGGTACCCCATCTAGGGCACTCTCCATCCCTCTTTGAATTGAGAATTGTGCTTGCATATCCTTCCAACATCTCTTCTATTACCTCTTAACCCATAGGTTCAATGTAACGTTCTCTATGTTCCATGCTTCCACACAAGTCTAATCTATTTCTACTATAAAATAAAGACCATCCTTGTATTTCTCCATAATTAACTTAAGAATTTTGAACCTCTTCTTCATCTCAGTCTAAAATATTTTATCATTCTATTAATATCCTTTGTTATTCTATTTGTAGGTTGCTTCCTATAGTTATATTTGCATCTTCCACTATTCCACTCATAACTAGGAATACTTGTAAAACCATTCATAACTTTTTTTTTTATTTGAAAGCTTCTTGCTAAAAGAATTGTATGCCACCATTAAGATGCTTTTATGAAAAAAAATTGAGAGATTTTCTTACTCTGAATTTGTATGATAGTTTTTGGAGAGATTTTAGTTCTATAAAGAAGAATTTGTGAATATTGAACATATCATTCTCCTATATATATATAAAACTGGAATTACTAGAAATTAAGTTCATCTACATTTAAACTACTATTTAAATATCATCTATTTGATCAAATTCCCAAATTTATGTTTTCTTTCTGCAATTCAACTTTTTTTAAAATCGCAACCCAAGTTGAAATCCCTAAAGACTTTGAAATCCTAAATTCTTCTCCAAAGCCTCCTTGATTGAACTCTTGACCTTCCTCCTCTTCCTCAAGGATGTGATGATTCCTTCTTCTTGAAATACATTTAAGAGTAGATTTAAAATTTAAATATATTTATGAATATTTTTCTATACATTTGATATCACTTTCCTTTGTTTGAAATATAGTTGTATTTCAGCCTCATTAATCTGTTATGGCTTGTAGTGAACACTAATATTAATTTAGAATTATGTTTATGATTTTTAGAGCACGATTTGTCATTTGATATATACTTTCATATACTTCCTTAACTATAGTTTGGTAGATTTTAGGAGACTTGAACACTCATGTTTCGGTGAAGTACCATTAAATATTCATGTTCAATTTTTTATTATTATTTAAATATAGAATTAACTATAGTTTTGGTGGTTTCTTATTATTTAATTATAGAAGATGAAAATAATGGATATATTGTAGGAAATGGAAATAAGAATCAGGATCAGCTTACCCTCTAACTCGTTTAATCAATTTAATTCTAGTTTTGCTAGTAGCCATTGGGTTCTGACCTAGGATTGGATTTGTTAGTCTTCAGATGAGTAAGAATTTGTTTTGATGATGCCACAAGTATAAAAATTAGTATAAAAGAAGGTAGGCTATGTGTTTCATAGTTTCTTGTTAGTTCAATTTGCCAATAGTTTTTTATAATATAAATTTAGAACCTTTTTAATTTAAAATTATGAGTCTATTATTCTTTTTATTAGAAAATATATAATTTTATTTATTTATTTTTAAAAACTAGTATCTTATTTAATAAAATTATTAAATAAAAATAGTATAACAATTAAATATCTATATAGTGAATTTAATTGAATCTCTCTTCTAAGAAGATAAGCTCAAAGAATGGTCAAGAATAAAGAGTATTGATTTCTTATAAAGGAACAAACTTTCTACTAGATTTATAAAACATTTTTCACTTGTGAATATAAAATTTGTTGAAGTCTTGGATATTTTTGATAAGATACATTTATTTTTGATAAAAATTATCTTCAAGATCTAATAAAATATCTCAATCTAAAAGACTAACAATAACCCATGCTAATGTTGTCGCAAAAATATTTTAAACTTTGTCAATATCTAGCTTGTCACATACCTTTGCAATTATTTAAAATTCTTTACTAATTTGACAAATCTTTACCAATCTGACATTATTTAGCAATAACTTCTATGCACAAAACCTTTTTTTTTTAATTTAGTGGTATTCTTGAAAAAATATTATATATATCAAAATTTATCATTGTCTTATTTTTTAAATTTTAGAGAGTCATTTCATAAGAAAATCATAATTTATTTAATAATATTCTTAAAATATGACTATATATCAAAATGCATCAATCTCCATTTCATACTTTCTACAAATCTAGTAAATTTAAATTGTTGGCATTTATATAACTAAATATTTAGAAAAAAAAATTTAAAATACTTCATCAATCAATTAAAGTTGAAGAGAATCAAGAATGTGCATTTGAAATATATTAAAATGGTAATTTTTATTATTAAAATTTGAAATTGGATATTCTATTTGACCTAAGTAATTCACTAACCCAATCAATATTGAAAAGCAATAAGATTGTAACTTGAAATATTTTAAAATATAAATTATATAGATGGACTCTAATTAAAATGGATTTAGTTCAATCTTGAACAAACAAAAGGTAGATTTTTTTTTTTGATGTTTTTTTGTAAGCTATTTGATACATGTAAATTCATAATTTATGTAATGGCCTCATTTAAAATTTAAAATTAAAGTGGTCCCCATGCGGTTGCTAAGAAGATGTCATTTTTTTCAATAAGCAACACCTATTTATTCTACTTATTCAACCCCTCCCTAATTGGAAAGTGACATGGAAACACTACTCAAAGTTTATCAATGATATTTGAAAAAAAAAAATTATATCTATTAAAATTCATTTAATACATTTCATTAATCTAAAATTATAAAATTATTTGCATTTGACTTTTGAAATTTTAATCAAATTATAAATAATTAAGTCGATAGGCATTTATTGTGGCATGCAATATCGAAACTAAAAACATTGTGAAGTTGTGGAGGTGTTGCTTAATAGGAGTTTCTAGCTCCATTGAATGCACCAATCTGAGAAAATTTGGCCACACTAGAAGAGAGAAAAAGGAGGACCATTCAATATTCAAACACCATGGGAGCCCATTAATGATTGTGAAGAGTTTTTTGATCTAGTTTGAGCATATATGGTGGATGTTTTGATAAGGAGGAGTAGTTTATAGGAGTTGGGTACTAGATAGATTGAGCTTAAAACCCTTGAAAGCAACTGGGTTTTATTAGGAGCATATGAAAATATAAGAGTCAAGGTTTTGTTGTTGAGTTGTTTTTTGTGTTGATGTTATAGTCATGTTTGTTATTAGTGACACACACTTGTTTAGATTATAAGTATCAACTCAACTTATTGAACAATTAATAGAGTTAACCAAGCATTTCAGACTCTTCCAAGTTCCACAGTTGCTACTAAGTCCAAGGAACAATATTCAATTTGCATCGAGTAGTTTCTACCATGATGGTGATCAACAATGTAAACTGAGCTTCATAAGGTTTACTGAGTTCCTTAGTGCAAACCAAATTGTTTAGAGCTTACTAGGTTCACAATTATAATGAAGTAAATCCAATGTTGACTAAGCCACTCAGCGTTAACCAAGTGATTTAGTTTATACCAAGCTCATAATGATAGCATTTATCGAGCTATGCAGTATGAATCAAGTGACTCAATTTATATGCTGAATTTCATAGTATTCATCGAGTCACTAGTGCAAACCGAGTTCATACTACTTGGAAGTGATCAATATGGACTGAGCTTCTATGTTTACTGAGTGCATGATGATGTTGAGAATTGAAAGTGGATGTTGAGTATCAGAACCTCACTGAGCTAGTCTTTAGAAGCCAAGTTCTAGTAGTTTGGTTGACTTTGTGTATTTTGTGTAAACTTGTATTGTAGCTGACTTTGATAATTTGTAAATTGGATTGGTATATGTGTAAGGTATTGTATCACATCCAAAATATAGAATAGAAGGAATATAACAAGAAGAAAAGAGCAGAAGTGCAAAATACAAGGCTACAACAATATAAGGAGCATCAAAGATTTATCTATCATAGCAGGGCGATCTTTAGGCTTAAAGGAATCTCATTCAACAAACCAAGTTGTAGATCAAAGATCAACCACTATTTCATCCTAACAAGTAGATCAGTTAAATCCTTTCACAAGGTAGACTTAGCAATCTTTTGTAAATCTTTTTACCAAGTGCATACTTCATTGTATGTTTGTAAATTCTTTTGCAAGGTGGACCTAGCAGTCCTTATTGCTCCTAACAGAGTAGATCATCAAAAGTGATCATCGTAAGCCTTAACAGGCCAAATTTATATTACAGTACTAAAGCTTGTGGGTATCATCCTCACACCAGTTTTACTTTCTATTTGGAAGGTTTCTAGGTCACCATATTGTGTGTCAAAGTGTTAAATGTTTTAATGCTTTCAGTTATTCATGCATGCAAATAGATCATAATAAAAATGAAGGATTAATTGGTAAATAAGGATTAAGTTTTATTGGTTATTGATTCACCCCTCCCCTCTCAGTAACTTAGCCCATCATATATATTTCCAACAATTGGTATCAGAGCTTTGTGGTTCTTAGAGAAAAGTTTAAAAGCTTGAGCAAAGATCAGAGGCTATGGAGGTATTCAAACTTGACAAGGCTATAGATACCAATGTAGACTGAGTTCAGACTATTTGAAACTGATCAGTATGGACCAAGCTTCTACATCTATTGAGTGCATGATGATGCCAAGCATTGAAAGTGGATGCCAAGTATCAAAACCTCACTGAGCTAATATTTAGAACCCAAGTTCTAGTAGTTTGGTTGACTTTGTGTATGTTGTGTAAACTTATATTGTAGCCAACTTTTTTGATTTTTAAATTGAATTGGTATATATGTAATGTATTGTATCACATCCAAAATATAGAATAGAAAGAATATAAAAAGAAAAAAAAGAGCAGAAGTGAGAAATACAGGGCTACAACAATATAAGAAGCAACAAAGATTTATCTATCACAATAGGGTGATCATTACACTTAAAGGAATCTTGTTTAGAAAACCAAGTTGTAGATCCGTTTCATCCTAACAAGTGGATTAGTTAAATCCTTTCACAAGGTAGACTTTACAATCTTTTGTAAATTTCTTTACCGAGTGCATACTTCATTGTATGTTTGTAAATCCTTTTGCAAGGTGGATCTAGTAGTCCTTATTGCTCCTAATAGGGTAGATCATTAGAAATGGTCATTGTAAGCCTTAACAGGCCAAATTTATACTACAATACTAAAGCTCATGGGTATCATCCCCACCCTAGTTTTACTTTGTATTTGGAAGGTTTCTGGGTCACCATATTGTGTGTCAAAGTGTTATGGATGTTTTAATGCTTTCAGTTATTAATGCATGCAAATAGATCATAATACACATGAATGATTATTTGGTAAATAAGGATTAAGTTTTAATTGTTATTGATTCACCCCTCCCCT
This sequence comes from Cupressus sempervirens, assembly GCA_028749045.1. NCBI lineage: Eukaryota > Viridiplantae > Streptophyta > Pinopsida > Cupressales > Cupressaceae > Cupressus > Cupressus sempervirens. The sequence continues at coordinate 648,131,021 of CM053787.1, forward strand.
TTGAGCAACTTAGCCTATCATATATATTTCCAACAATTGGTATCAGAGCTTTGTGGTTCTCAAAGAAAGGTTTAAAAACTTGAGCAAAGATCAGAGGCTATGGAGGTATTCAGACTTGACAAGGCTATAGACACCAGTGCAGACCGAGTTTAGACTACTTGGAAGTGATCGGTATGGACTGAGCTTCTATGTATACCAAGTGCATGACGATGTTGAGCATTGAAAGTGGATGCCGAGTATTAGAACCTCACCGAGCTAGTCCTCAGAACTTGAGTTCCAGTAGTTTGGCTGACTTTGTGTATTTTGTGTAAACTTATATTGTAGCCAACTTTGTTGATTTTTAAATTGAATTGGTATATATGTAATGTATTGTATCACATCCAAAATATAGAATAGAAGGAATATAACAAGAAAAAAAGAGTAGAAGTGTGAAATACAAGGCTACACTAGTATAAGGAGCAGCAAAGATTTATCTATCATAGTAGGTTGATCATTACACTCAAAGGAATCTCATTTAGCAAACCAAGTTGTAGATTAGAGACCAGCCACTATTTCATCTTAACAGGTGGATCAATTAAGTCCTTTCACAAGGTACACTTTACAGTCTTTTGTAAATCTCTTTACCAAGTGCATACTTCATTGTATGTTTGTAAATCATTTTTTAAGGCGGACCTAGTAGTCCTTATTGCTCCTAACAAGGCAGATCATTAGAAGTGATCATTGTAAGCCTTAATAGGCCAAATTTATACTACAATACTAAAGCTTGTGGGTATCATCCCCACCCTAGTTTTACTTTCGATTTGCAAGGTTTTTGGGTCACAATATTGTGTGTCAAAGTTTTATAAATATTTTAATGCTTTCAGTTATTCATGCATGCAAATAGATAAAAATACACATGAAAGATTAATTGGTAAATAAGGATTAAGTTTTACTAGTTACTGATTCACTCCTCCCCACTTAGTAACTCAGCCTATCATATATATTTCCAACAATTGGTATCAGAGCTTTGTGGTTCTTAGAGAAAAGTTTAAAAGCTTGAGCAAAGATCAAAGGCTATGGAGGTATTCAAACTTGATAAGGCTATAGACACTAGTGCAGACTGAGTTCAAACTACTTGGAAGTGATTAGTATGGACCGAGCTTCTATGTCTACCGAATGCATGACAATGCCAAGCATTGAAAGTGGATGTCGAGTATCAGAACCTTATCGAGCTATTCGTCATAACTCGAGTTCCAATAGTTTGGCTAACTTTGTGTATTTTGTGTAAACTTGTCTTGTCGTCAACTTTGTTGATTTGTAAATTGGATTGGTATATATGTAATGTATTGCATCACATCCAAAATAGAGAATAGAAAAAATATAAAAAGAAGAAAAGAGTAGAAGTGTGAAATACAAGGCTACAATAGTATAAGGAGAAAAAAAGATTTATCTATTACAGCAGGGTGATCATTACACTCGAAGGAATCTCGTTCAGCAAACCAAGTTGCAAATCAAAGATCAATCCTAATAGGTGGATCAGTTAAATCCTTTCACAAGGTAGACTTAATAGTCTTTTGTAAATCTCTTTACTGAGTGCATACTTCATTGTATGTTTGTAAATCCTTTTGCAAGGTGGACCTAGTAGTCTTTATTGCAAGGAAGATCATCAGAAGCGATCATTGCAAGCCTTAATAGGCCAAATTTATACTGCAGTACTAAAGCTTGTGGGTATCATCCCCATCCTAGTTTTACTTTCTATTTGAAAGGTTTTTGGGTCACCATATTGTGTATCAAAGTGTTATGAATGTTTTAATAATTTTAATTATTCATGCATGCAAATAGATCAGAATACACATGAAGGATTAATTGGTAAATAAGGATTAAGTTTTATTGGTTTTTGATTCACCCCTCCCCTCTGAGTAGCTTAGTCTATCATATATATTTCCAAAAATTAGTATCAAAGTTTTATGGTTCTCAGAGAAAAGTTTAAAAGCTTGAGCAAAGATCAGAGCTATGGATGTATTCAGACTTGACAAGGCTGTAGACACTGAGAAGCTAGATTTGGAATTTGCTATTGGATAACTAAAGAAAGCAAAGGAGAAACTCTCTCAATCCTTGAAAAGAAGAAAAGATCTTGCAGTACAGATGAATGACCAACTCTACATTGAAGAAATAATTGAAGACATCCATTCAAGTAATTCGGATGAAGCTAATGAGGCAGTCAAAGAACTATTGGAAAAGAATAGTACACTTTAAGAAGAAGTAAGAAAACTAAGAAGAGAGCAAGAAATCTAGTCAGTAAGATTGTGTAAAATCATGGAAAAGAAAAATAGGATAAAAGAAGAGATAAAAGGAAAGAACAATGAAATTCAACATCTATCCCTTTAGCAATCAAACTTCAATAATCAATTCACCAATATAAATGACGAAATCATGAATCTAAGATCTAAGAATGAAAGATTGTAGAATGATCTAAATACTAAAAAGAAAACCAATGAGAGGATGATGAAATCTCAAGTAGACATGAATCAATTGAATGAGAAAAGTCATTATAGACAAAAAGGAAAAGATGGAATTAGATATACAAAAAAAGGTGAATCATCCAAGCAAGGAGCTCAAAAGAATTAAAGACCTACTTGCAATCATTGTGGTAAGATAGGACATACATCAAACAAATGTTGGTGCAATGGGAAAGCTAAATTCAATGGAAAATGCTACAATTGCAATTAGCATGGAAATAGAGCTAATGAATGCAAAGAGAAACCTAAGTTTGAAGGAAAATGCCACAAATGCAAGAAGCATGGGCACAAATCCTCAGAATGCAAAACTAAGATATTGAACCCAACAGAACAGATTATAAAAGCTATATTTGGTTGGGACTATAACACTTGGGGCAGATGTCATTACTGTTGAGAATTTAGACACATTGGAATGAATTGTGTAAAACATCACATGAGGACAAGAGACACCACCGTAAGATGTTTTATCTATATAGAACTTGGTCATGTTGCTAAGAACTATATGAATACTAGAAGAATTGAAGATGAAAAGAGAGGCAAGGCTAATAACATTAGAAAGAAAATAAGATAGCAATGAATTCCAAAATCTTTTGAGAATGCAAGTCCAAGCAATAATGAATATGTCACTCAAGAATTGGGTGACTCCAACAATTCCAATTGATCTCTTGCAAGGAGAACTGGAACTAGGATTCTAAAGAATACATCTCACATTAGTTCCAATTAGTAGAATGAAAGATCCATATCAGCATTCAAGATGCAAAGGGATCACCGAGAAATCAAGAAGGTGTTAGTCATTACCTAGTAAGGTTAGGTTATAGTCCTTACTGAGCGAGGTTGGATCACAAGAATCTGTCAAGCAAGGTCATAAGTAACTAAGTTTTGTATGGTTATTGAGTCATGAATGACTCTATGAGCATTCAATGCAAGCAAGGTCGATGCCAGTCTATCATTTGAGCGAACAATTGTACCAAAAATTTATGGTGATCAAAAGGTGAAATTTGATAAAAGGATGAAATCAAATTCATTTCTCATTGTAAATTTTTGAGAGCTATCTATGTAGAGAAATTTTTAGGGCACTCAAGCAATTTGAGTTAATTAATATTGAAGATTTCCATGTTCTCTCAAACCCTACCAAGCAATATGGCATCCACTAGCAGCAAATCAAAAAAAGGATCTGATATGTTAGTTCAAGGCATGGAATGGAAGGCACTAGACTTTAAGCTAAGTCCTACCATTGCAAAAACCCTAGATCTAAGCGGAGCTCAATCGCAAACACCATCAAAGGTACTATTGATTAATGACATTCATTCAAATTTTTTTTTGTGCTATTCAAGATATTGGAACATTGGAAATAGATGAAACCCTAGAGAAGTTGTCTATGAATGGTGTGTTAAAACTGGAGCATCAACATCTTGAAGCAAAGGGTTTGACTCACATTTCACATATGCCGCAATATTTTTAGATCAAATGGATAATATTCATTCTTAGCAATGTCCATAATGGTTAGTTATGGTTAGAACAACCTATTTTGATAACCAAGAAGATGATCCACAGGATTACTGGTCTTCTTATGTTGGCAAAAGCTAAAACAACCAAAACCCTAAGTTAGGTCGAGCTTGAAAAGAAAACCCATGCTGAGTGGGATGGAAGGGGAATGAAAATCAGCTATGCTATAGATATGGAACTAAAGTTTGGGATACATATCATCACGCACAAAATATATAGCTCGAGCAGACTCAACAGTGTGTCATGCGAAGTAGTGGATCTCACATGCAAAGTGGTCAAGAATAACATGTCACTTGACCTTGCCAAGTTGATGTTGAACAACTTCAACAAGAATATGGAGAGTATAAGAACTTCAAAGAAAAATCCTTGTAAGTTCAGTTCACTCTTAACTTGTCTATTTTTCTATGTGCAAAAGTTCTTCCCATCTGAAGGTACAGTCGTATGGAGAAAGGATGTACCTGTTCTTTATTAGATTAATGAATATATAGCTGAAATGGGAGAAAACTATGTGAGTATTATGGAAAATTGATTTGATGCATTCAAAGATAACATGAATAATAGATTTAGGATCCCAAATAAACTTGTTGATGATTACAAAGATGATATGTGTTTCATGGTTGATAGTGATAAAGTGTATATACAAGAATTGTATGGGTCAAACCTCTAGGTTATGAGGTAAACATAGATGAAACCAAGGACATTATTGAAACACTAATTAATGATCCCATTGAACCAAAAGCTACATACTTTAGCACCTATGATGAAGCAAATACTAGAATTGAACTTGAAATTAAACTCCCTTTGGCAGTCAACAAAGGGAAGAAGAGAATTGCAAAATTGAAAACCAACACCACTCTTCTATTGAATGAAGGAAAAGGTGGTGATATTGATGAAGATGAAGCAACAAATGAAAAGAAATTAGGGGAAGAAGAGCCATTAAAGAAGAAAGGTAAGGTTATTATAACCAAGCCTGCCAAACCATCTACTGTTGTGTTCACGAGGAGGGTATCTAGGAAGAAATTTGAGAAAGAAGGAGGAGATGTGATCTTTAAGAGGACTCCACCCACCTTTGAAGAAAGCTTAAAAGAAATAGAGTTAGGAGTAGGCATAAAAAAATTTAAATCACTAAGGTATGAGACTAGGACTATAGAAGAGCAAAAGCAAATAGAAGACATGATAATGTCTAAAATCGGTAAGTGGAAGTATTCCCCAGACCAGCTTGCTTAGCAGATTTTGAGTGATCTCATGGAGAAAGTCAAACCAAGATGGGAGAATGCTATGAAAAATGCTAAAGACATATATGAGCAGACCCTAAGGCAACTCATGTCAAGCTTGAGTGATAAGGAAGTAAAAGAATCTCTAAAGAAGAATGAAGAAACCTTACCTTGAGATTCAACACTTGTATTATATTGATGAATGACATTGAACATGTGGTAAGGAATGCCACCAACACATGAAAGAACATTTATTCCCTTCACAAGCAAAGTGATTTTGTTGTCAATGTTAGTGACAAGGATGATGATGAACATGAAAAAGATGAGGAAATTAATGATGAAGAAGTAACATATTATGAAAATGTAGATGATGAGGAAGAGGAACAAGGATAGGAAGCTATCAAGGAAGATTTACCTGATATTTAGAACACTAAGGAGATTGACCCAGAGAAAATTGTAGTAGAGGTCATAGCCTCACTTCCTCATTCTTTGAGCGAAGCACTAAAAAAATCAAGCCCAGAGAAAGCTACTACAGGATCACATATAAAGTTCTAATAACAACTTCTCAATTGCAGATCACATAATAGAACTTTAAACATAAGTTCAAATTACATTGCACATATGCAAGGTGTTGCAAGAAAATTGGGACAAGACAATGGCACTAATTTTAAAGGTACATTCAAAGTTCTTATCTCATTTTTGCATTACTGTATAATATATAGCATACATTTTTGGCATTAATGTTAAAAAGGGGAAAAAGAGTGTATATTGTAAAGAGGAAGCATACATAAAGGGGGAGAAAATGTATATAACATATGTGAAAAAATGTAAAGTATATTGTATAGATGTAGAGCATTATATATGTACAGATACTCAGAGATACATCTCTTACTAAAACAATTTTTTAAAAATTTCAAAAACATAGTACTTTACCGAGTTGGAGACACAAGGTGATGAATAAAAGGTGTTCTTGAAATTCAGTTTTGACTAATAAGTGTTTTTATAACTAAAGCCAAAGGGGGAGATTGTTGACATTATAGTCATGTTTGTTATTAGTGACACACACTTATTCAAATTATAAGTATCTACTGAGCGTATTGAACACTAAACAAAGTTAACCAAGCATTTCAAACTCTACTGAGTTCTACAATTGCTACCAAGTCCAAGGAACAATATTCAATTTGTGCTAAGCATTTTCTACCATGATGGTGATCAACAGTGTAAATCGAGCTTCATAAGGTTTACCGAGTTTCTCAGTGCAAACTAAGGGTTGCAATGCTTATCAAGTTCACAGTTACAATGATGTGAATCCAATGTTGATTGAGCCACTCAATGTTAACCAAGTGATTCAGTTTATACCGAACTTGTTATTATAGCATTTATCGAGCTATGCAGTATGAATCAAGTGACTCAATTTATATGTTGAGTTTTGCAGTATTCACCGAGTCACTAGTGCAGACTAAGTTTATACTACTTGGAAGTGATAATTATGGACCAAGCTTCTACGTCTATCGAGTGCATTACAATGCCAAGCATTGATAGTGGATGTCGAGTATCAGAACCTCACCGAGCTAGTCTTCAGAACCCAAGTTCTAGTAGTTTAGCCCACTTTGTGTATTTTGTGTAAAATTGTATTGTAGCTAACTTTGCTGATTTTAAATTGGATTAGCATACATGTAATGTATTGTATCACATCCAAAATATAGAATAGAAGGAATATAACAAGAAGAAAAGAGAAGAAGTGTGAAATACAAGGCTACAATAGTATAAGGAGCAACAAAGATTTATCTATCACAACAAGGTGATCACTACAATCAAAGGAATCTCATTCAACAAACCAAGTTTCATATCAAAGATCAACCACTGTTTCATCCTAACATGTGGATAAGTTAAATCCTTTCACAAGGTAGACTTAACAATCTTTTGTAAATCTCTTTATCGAGTGCACACTTCACTATATGTTTGTAAATCCTTTTACAAGGTGGACCTAGCAGTCCTTATTGTTCCTAACATGGCAGATCATCAGAAGTGATCATTATAAGCCTTAACAGGCCAACTTTATGCTGTAGTACTAAAGCTTGTGGGTATCATCCCCACCCTAGTTTTACTTTCTATTTGGAAGGTTTTTGGGTCAGCATATTGTGTGTCAAAGTGTTATGAATGTTTTAATTCTTTCAGTTATTCATGCATGCAAATATATCAGAATACACATGAAGGATTAATTGGTAAATAAGGTAAAAATGTCAACAAAGAGTAGGAGGATGTGCTCAAGTCTAAGGTTAGTGTTGCTATATTGATTGAGTAGTACGAAAAACTTAGGAAACAACTTTGTGTTGCTGTCAAGGAAGAGCTTGGTGAGAGGGAGAAGGAGCTACAATCAGTAGAGGACAATGAGAAGGAGAGAGGCTCTAAGACAACTGCTAAAGAGGAAGACAAAGATAAGCATGCAGATGAGAGATGAACCTCAACCTTAGATAGCTAGGAGAGCAGGGAGGTTGAAGTTGGGGAAGCAAAGGAATCAAGCTGTCATGATGTAAGAGATAGTGCATAAGAGGATTGCATTGCTTAAGTGTTGAAAATATTTTACTTTGGGCGCTTGTTCAATGTGGTTGAACAGAGTGATTCGTCATCGATTATTTGGTCAAAAATGCATGAGCATAGCTGCTATCTCTCATATGATTTTGTCATAGATGACACCAATAAGCCTCTACAGGAAGAAGATCTGGACCAACTTTCCTTTTTGGGGTCTTTACAAATGTATCATAGTTGGGGAAAGCTTAGAAATTTGTCTATAGAAGGTTTCTTAGTAAAAAAACAAATCATATTCATAATTTACTATTGTATTATAAACTCTTATATTTTTATTGTTTTTCTAAATTTTTATTGTCTTAGATTATTTTTATCAACATTTCAAATCACACCCATCATCAGAATTATAAAGATATTAGAAAATAGAAAAAAATGAACTATAGATATTTTTCACGATTCTTTATTAGTTCACTTAAATTTTTTTAGATTTGAGGTATCTATAAGTGTAAGGAAGCCAAAACTTGTGGAAAATAAATAGGTTTTTCTCATTTGATGATGTGTGTAAAGTTTTTCAATTTCGAACTTATTTTAGCTAAAAGAGAAGCTAAGTACAACAATACATGCATCCACTTTAGCTTCCAATAAAATCCATGGTGGAGCCATTTACCACTCAAATTTTCTATTCAGTCATGCATTATCTTTTTCCTTGGGTTCAATTTTTTTATTCTCTCAAATATTAAGAAATTATATATTTAAATCTTTACATCGATACATGTGTTAGTTTTAATATCTAAAAAGATTTAGTTCAATTTTTGTATTCACACTATTTTTTTCATAAGAAAGATTTTGGTATTAATTTTTATAGAGATTTGAATTATTTTTTCTATAATATATTAATATTATAAAAATATATGAAAATTAGATAATAGACTAGTTTCACTGAATCTATGTTAGACAGATATGTTAGCAGATTTAAATGACTAAAGTGTTTGATAGTCTTAAATGTGATTACCTACTACCACTTGTATCTGAAGGGTGTATGCTGATAGTAGTGTTGATTATATGGAAATATATCAAGAATACAATCAACACAACTTTCAGTTACAACCAAAAAAATTATTTCCAACAAAAAAAGAAGTCTTTCCCTTCTTGTCACATTTAAGAAACTATACATGATATACTACTATCGGTGTACATAGTGCTAGTTATTATTTTTGCTTTCAATCAATTTAAACTTGAATAGAAACAAGATGTTAATTAGAAATCAAAAGGACACATTTGAATGTAAATTGAATATTTATTTGAATTATGACTATATTTCTAAAATTAGACACTCAAAAATTAAAATAAGAGAGAATAGAGATAACCTTCAATATCTAGAAACCCAATCAAGATGGAACACAAATAAGATTATAAACTAGAAATATTTAAAATGCAAACTAATATTAGTTGAATTACAAATCATTTGTTTTGTTATTTATAATTGTAAATTTTGATAAACTAAATAAAATTTTAAATATTTTACAATATAAATCTATATTTGTTAATTTTTTTTTTATTGGAATAAGAATCTAAGAATTAAAAAACATTTAAAACATTAACATTATAGCATAAAACAACATCATTACAACATAATCACTAGAATATGCTCATGACATGATCAGACTTAACCATCACTACATCAATGCTAGATAAACATGAGTCAATCAACAATGTAGAATGATATGGTGCTATGTTCATGACATCAGACTCAACCATCACTACAACAATGCTGGATAAACATGAGTTGGACAACAATTCAGTATGATATGGTGCTCTCCAAATCAGGATCGGCCAATGGGCTATAACTCCCAACTTGTTGTGTCATCTTTACACATGCTGCAAAGTCAAGTCTAGAATGGATGGGGAGGCTGTCTTGATTCTATTTTGTAGCAGCTCATGGAGTTTTTTAGCATGTATAGTGGCTGCAATGTTCTGAATAGAGGAGACAAGACAAGTTGTTAAAGTTAACAAATTAGAACATATAATTTTCATTTCTATTTCCAATGGGAGAACGGAGTGGGAAAGGGTAGCTTGACATCAAATTTTCTAGATATTTTTAATATTAATCTGCTTGCAAGAGTTAGTAATAATGTTATGAGTGGGTGAGGATCCAAAAAGAGCATATTTCCATGACCAAGTGAAATTGAACAACACAGGTATGGAGGTTTTAAAGGCAGCCCACAACAACCTAATATGAGAGTAGAGCCAAAAATAGTTGATTAATGATTCATCTTTACCACAAAAAGGATAGTGTGGCAGCTGAATGAGGAATTTAAGATGAGAGCCCACTAGAAGCTTGGCATGGAGAAGTTTCCAGGCAATAAATTGTGATTGAGTATCAGCTTTAGTTTTCCAAATTTGAAGACAGAGCTTGTTCCATTAAGAAAAACTTTGTTTACATTTCCAAATAGTGTTGAGACGATGAGAAATGGCCAGGTTAGGTAGAAGCTTCCTGTACAAAACTTTGAGAGGGAAAGCATGAATACTACTACCATTAGGCCACCTTCAGTCCTTTAGGAAACTAGAGTGACTACTAGAAGAAAGAAGGATACAGAGATTAGAATGAACTAGCGTTTGGAGCTCTATTACAATCACCTTGTTAGTATTGCTTAGATTAAAACACTGTTTGAGTTGAGGCCATGATTTCCAAGTGATGTTTGTAGAGTCCCAAAGGTCTCTGAATACTTGAATGCCTTTCTTAAAGAAGCGTTTAGCTTTGAACCTAGGTATCCTCGCCAAAGGACTACCATTGTGTTGGATTAATCTATTCCACCAAATTGAATATGTGGAAAAACTAGATCCGTGGTTGAAAGACCGATCATACCAAGATAACTTACTTGTTGCCAAGCATTCCAAATACAATTAAGAGCAGCTAAGCCATGAAGTTTGAAGAATGGGGCAAGGAGAAGCTTATCGTTCCAATGAATTGTGCTCCAAGACTTACCAACAGTGGTTGTTTCAATTCTATATCTGATTAAACTCTTCCAAGGAGCAGTCCCATCCAAGGCTTTGCTAATCCATTTCGCTGATAATAAAATCCCTTGAGTGTAAGGGTCTATGATATCCAACCCTCCCTTACCCTTTGGAAGGATACAATGAGACCATGATGTAGTAGGCTTTCCTTTTTTATTACCCCATTTGGACGAAATAAAATTATGAATGAGCTGAGCCATTTGATTATAACAAGCCTTAGACAGTAGCCAACATGAAGATATATAAACATGGCTAGCTAAGAGAATTTTATTAGCCACCTGGATTCAACCAACCATGGATGAATAACGGTTTGACCAAGTCAATAGTTTGGATTTGAACTTACATAAGAACCATCTTGATGCAGAGACGTAGGTGGACTTTTTAATTATTTGTAATCAGAGGGACTTCCTTTAGTGTTCTCACAACACAAACAAGCTTCTTCAGGATCATTCTCCTTGATCCAATCAACTTAAAACCTTATCAGAGTGCACATACCATTCTCTTGTGCCACCATAGGCTCTGCATCTTAGAAAAAATCCCCAATGTCTCTCAATCCTTCAAATGGATTCATTTAAGAAATCTTGTCAACAAACTATCAAATGCCCTCAATCATCATTTCCTCTTCATTCAGAGATCTTTTTCATCATTATCTTGACATCCCTACATGAAAACATTTAATGAAACATATAAAATATGAATTAGGTCTCTCCCACAAGACACAGTCACCACAGAAAGTGGGAGAGCCTAGGGCATCATGAAAACTCCAAACCAATTTGGTGATTGCACACAGTATTGTACAGGGACAGTCAGCAAATGACTCAAATTCTTGCTTTTATACCTCACAAAACAACAAAATATTGCATGGAATTAAAAGTAATCTAATCCTCCATCAATTTAATGCATTCCTGATCACGTTTTCATTGAAAAAAGAGAGTTTTAACAACCCGAAAAGAGGACTATCCCCTCAGGACAGCAACTTGGCAGTTTTCAGAGAATTAAAATTTTATTGCATGAAACTTTGTTACATGTCTTTCTTTCAACTCAAAATTACCACCAACTCCCCTCTCTTTTAAAATGATTGATTACAAGGGTTTTATAAACTCCTTTTCCCTTTCCAAACTATCCAACTCCCAAGAACCGACTACAACTCCCTAATTGTCTGTGACAATTTTGAATAACCTTTAATTAATTTTTTAAGACCACTCTTTATTACTTATTTCAGACTTCTAAGACTAAAACATTCATGAAACTTTTGAAACTAATGTAAATGGATGTTCCTATGCTCAAAATAATTATAAACCCTTACTTAACCCTTGACTCCATCATAGTGCCCTATGTGGCCTATTACTAACATTTTGACAATTTGACTTATTTTTCCAATTACATTGTAATTATTTGCATTTGATATGCACTTTATGACTCTTTGATCCCATTTATCAACCTAGTACATTCTAGGATTCTATCCCCATGACACTTCATTACATCACATTAATGATCCTTAGGTACCTTCCTTGTCCTTCCATCATGCCATTAATGACTTAAAATTTTGAACTTTAACAAAATGAGTACAAAACATATTAAAAAGGACCTTTACAAGGTCTTATTACATTTAATGACCCAATATGGTCATGTTGCCATCTTGTGAACTTAATGTCTTCTCATGCCTTCAACCTTAACCTTGATGCTTCTGATACCAATTTGATGAGGAGCAATCACAAACTTGATGATAAAACATACCATACTGAACCAAAAGCATAGGGAACCTAATAAGAATTGAGAAGAAGACTGATTCGCCATTAAAAACAACACATATTTTCATTACATATAACTATCTGCAGATTGCAAAATGGATGGTTCTCTAGCGGCAGCCAGAAAGCCACTTACATTTCCTTCTATTCACTCATTCTCTATCAAAATATTATCTTTTTGCCCTTATCGATTCTCCTCTCTATCCCTTCAATCTTTTCCTCTTATAACATTTGAGGTAGTTATGAAGTCTTACAGGATTGTTTGAATTCTTGACAGTTACAAAACAAACTCATCAACTTCCCTATGGTAATTTATCGATAACATTGGTGGTTGAAATCCTTCTATTTTGGATACATTACTGGTGTTTGAGTTCTTGGTTCTTGGGTGAATTTTTCCCTTATGCAAATTCTTACAATTACATTGCAATTTTAAACAATAAAAATTTGTTATTGTATAAGGGAATTTTGAAGGCCTTAAATATTTATAAAACTTTGAACAAAAGATTCAAATGATGAGGTGCCTCTGCACCATACTTTTGCACTTCAAAAATTTCCATGTCCCATGGAAATGTATTGGTGAGATTCTACAACATATTGATCTCTTCATCTCCACCGATGCCTCTTCTATTATGCTTTCCTTACCTCTTTCAGCTTTAACTCCTATTCATGGAGTTTGCAGTGGTTTCCATCCATGGTGCTTTACCAAACATCTCAAGTCCACCCTCCAATGTCACTTCCTTGTGCCACATCTAGGAGTCCTTTCTTGCCTCTCACCCTAGGTCTTTTGGCAAACCTCGGACCACCCATCTCACTGAATAGTGGATTCTGGAAGATGCCTCACCTTCTTTGTGCCTTGCACCTTCTACCCAGCCTCATCCCTATTGGAGAATGGTCATGACAGACCTCTCATGTCTGCCCACACAAAAAATAACACCAACCCGCAGCTTGATGGACAAGCACCTGCAACCATGAAGCTTACTAACAAGAATCAATATACCCAACATTGCCTGGTGTAGATTTTCTTCCATCTACATGCTCAGAATCTTCTGAGCTCTGATACCAATTTGTTAGAAAGGTTAATCTTTCCTTGGATATATTAATTGGGATATTCCAAGGGTCCCTAAATGTAGTTTTTCCTCTTGTACACATGTGGAGGACATGTCATTGTTTTTCCTTTATTCCACATGTAAGGACAAATCTTGTTTATTTCTTTATTTAGTTTATCCTCCTTAAGAGGATTGTGACACTTTGCACACACCTATTATGAATGTGGCATTCATAGAAATGGGAGTTACAAATGCAACTCCTCTCTCATCTCTATATAAGAGATGCCCCTCCTTCTTTCTTCTACACACTCTTAGCACTTGATGTTATTGTATTCAGCTACTTTTGCTCCAACACTCTCTCTCTCTCTCTTCTCTAGGCATTTGCCTTCATTCATAATACTCACAAGGGGTTTTCTTTGCTTTCCCCTTATAAATCCTTGTCTCCATTGTTGAACCATCTTGGTGTATGCTCTTGGAGTTTGCTTATCTTATGGTAATATTGTTTCAAACTTAACTTACTTGGATTGTTTCTCGTTCCTTGCTCAACATTATCATTTCTTACATGGTATCAGAGCTTGGCTATCTAATCCTTGTTTTAAGTTTTGTGTTGAAGGTTGCCATTCATTGGAGCACACCTTATTTGGAGACGTTATTGAGAGAAGAAGTTTGTGGTGTGATTTTAGCTCTTTTTTAACATATCTTGTGTATGCAGGTTTCATATTTTTTTTTACTAACCCTCTTTGGAAGGCTTGCCGCCAAAGGGTTTTCTTGTTAAATTTCAATTTTTTTTTCTTGTTTTGGACGGCATGCCGCCAAAACAAGAAGTATTATATGAGTAAAGTTTTCAATAAGTCTCTAATTTTCTTACTTCTTTTAAAATTTTTTTTTCCTTCTCTTTTAAAAAAAAAAAAACTTCTAATATATTGTTCTATTCTCATCTCTTACATATTATTGCTTAAATTTCTTATATTTTTTTCATGTTTTAATCGCCCATAGTGCGAATCTTCTTCTTTACACTTTTGTGGGTAGTCGCGCCACCCGCGCACCGCCGCGCGCTAGCCGCACGCCGCCGCGAGCCGTCAACACCGCCGCACGCTACCGCGGGCACTCAGCGCCACCGTGCACCCTCAACACCACCGCACACCACCGCGGGCATTCAGCACCGCCGCGCACCCTCAACACCGCCGTTCGCTCTTAGCACCACCTAAACCCTGCGTCCATTGCTGCACATTAACTCTGTCGGTGTTTGTTTATTGTTTTTTTTCGCAGGCCCACCACTGAACCACCGGCCCCGACTCCCGCGTGTCACCTTCCGCCAACCCTAAGGCGCGGCCTGCGTACAGGCCACGCGTCACCCGCAGCCTACGCAGCCCCGCCACCTGCTCGCCTCCATCCTTATCCGTTTCCCCATTTAATCCGCGCTTTTTTATTTATTTTAAACCTCAACTTTATTTAATAAAAAATTCTTCACAACTTATTTAATTTTTTTTACAAGCAACCTTAAAATAAAAAAATAAGTTTATTTAAAAAAATAAATAAATAATTTTTTCATTTTATAATTTTTTTTACTCTAACCTTTTTAAAATATATATATATATATATATATATATATATATATATATATATATATATATATATATATATATATATATATATATATATATATATATATATATATATATATATATATATATATATATATATATATATATATATATATATATATATATATATATATATATATATATATATATATATATATATATATATATATATATTATTAAAAGACATAATTTTTTTTTATTAATTTGATTGTCAAATCAAGGAATTTTTTTTTAAATTTTTTTTTAATCATGTCAACCTTAATTCCAGAAATAAAACTTAATTATTCCAATTATCATTCTTGGAAAACTCATATCTCATTTATTTTTCATTTTAAACACCTCTTCGAAATAGCCACTGATCCTTCTCTTGAACCTGGTTCAACGGCTACCCAAGATGAGAAAGATACTTGGAAAACTAAAAATGAAGAAGCTTTAGGATTAATTGGTATTTCCATTATTCCAGATTTATATGTGTTGATTGCTCATTGTTCTAAAGCTCATGATGCATGGTCCATCTTGAAAACCAAGTATGACAGTGACGATTAATACCGCAAAATATAGTTGCAGGATCAACTTGAAGATCTCAGGTATGCAGATTTTAAAAGTATGGATGAATTTCTGTTAAAATTTGATTCTCTTAAAAGCCAAATTATTGCCTTAGGTGTTCAATTAGAGGACATTCGTTTAATTCATCTTATTCTTAAAAAGTGTCTTCCTAGACAGTTTCAACAGTTTATAACTAATATTCATGCACAACTTGCTATTCCTACTTTAACTTCTCAGTTAACTTATGTTATTTTTCAAACTTTATTAAGATAGGAAGAAGCTAAGCTAATTTAGTTTGGTACCCTTAAATCCATTGAACATGCATTTGTGTCTAGAAATTCAAATAATAATTTTCGTTCCAATAATAATAATAATAACAACAAACAATATAATACTAATTCAAATAATTCCAACAATAAATTTCATGCGAAATATAATAATAATACCAATCATCCTAATAACACTCGTAATACTAATAATCAAAGGAATCATTCCAATTCCAAACCTCATTGTTCTTATTGTGGCAAAGATGGTCATATTGTCAATAACTGTTTTAAAAAGAAAAATGATAAAAAACCTATGAATACTAGTAACAATAATCAAAACTCAAATCATAAAAAAGGTAACTCTACTGGTTTTAATCCTCGTCATGCTTTTACTTGTAGCTTTAATCTTTGTAGACCTTTAGAATGGATTGTTGACAGTGGTGCATCACAACATGTAACCTCTCATAAAGAAATCTTTGATTCTTTACAACCTGATATTGCTAACATTCCTATTCAATTAGCTAATAATCAGACTTGTAAAGTTGAAGGACTAGGTGATGTTACTATTTCTAATGGTAAATTGCATGATGTTTTATATGTACCTGACTTGAAAACTAATCTGCTTTCTGTTTCACAGTTATGTCAGGACTATAAAGTTGAATTCTACAAAGATACATGTTATATCATAGATCCAAACACTCTAAAAGTGATTGCTCATGCTAAAATGGATAATGACAATCTATTTAAATTCCATGAATTTGCTAGTTCATGATATTCACTACATACTTCTATTGATTTCAATATATGGCATGAGAGACTTGGCCATTTAAATTCTGATTATATTACTTTCATGCAAAAGCATAATATGGTTGATGGCTTGCCTCACATTATACCTTCCAAGATTGCCTGTACAGGTTGTATGAGTGGTAAGATGCATAGGGAGCCCTTTCCAAGTGGAAAATCATGGCGGGCAACTCATAAGTTGCATCTTGTCCATAGTGATCTTTTGGGCCCCATGGAGAATACCTCCATCCAAGGTTCTCGGTATGCACTTACCTTTGTTGATGATTTTTCTAGACGAACTTGGGTCTATTTTTTGCATAGCAAGGATCAAGTTCTTGATATATTTATTGAATTTTAGTTATATGTTGAAAGTCAATCAGGTTTTAAACTTAAAATTTTAGAACTGATAATGGCAAAGAATATGTGAATAATGCTTTTCATTCTTATTTGAAATCATGTGGAATTAAACAAGAGCTTACTATTCCTTATACACCACAACAAAATGGTGTGGCAGAAAGAAAGCATCGGACCATTATTGAAATGGCTAGAAGCATGTTGCATGCTAAGAATCTGCATTATAAATTCTGGGCTGAAGCCATGTATTGTGCAACTTATATTCTTAATTGGATTCCTACCAAAGCTCTCAAGCTTATCACTCCAGAAGAGGCTTGGTCTGGTAGGAAACCTAATTTACATCATTTACTGATTTTTGGTTCTATTTCTTATGTTCATACTCCTAAACAGAAAAGGCATAAATTAGATGCTAAGTCATCTCCTTATCTGTTTGTTTGTTATGATGAAAACACTAAAGGTTATCGTGTTTATGATTCCACTAATAACAAAGTTCAAGTTGCTAGAGATGTTTGTATTGCAGAAAATGGAGTCCATGATTGCTCTACTACACATGATGCAGAATTCAGTGGCACTAAAATTGTGCTGGTGGAGGACCAACCTCCTTCTCTCAACCCTACTCCTCCTCTTAATCCTTCAAATCAAGTACCACCTATTATTTCTGCACCTACACCTCATGATATTCAAGTAGATACTAATGATACTTTTATTACTAATGATTCTTCCTCTAGTGATAATTCTATCACAACTAAATGTAAACCCAAATGGGCTCAAAACTTAATCAATGAAGCTGATGATTATATTTCTAGATCTGGTGGAATTAAACATAGAAGGATTAATTATTGTAATTATGCTTTGATGACTACTATTATGAATTCTAACGATCCTAAGTCTTTTGATCAAGCTAACTCTCAACCTCATTGGCAAAAAGCCATGCAAGAGGAATATGATTCTTTACTTGCTAATCAAACTTGGGACTTAGTCAAATTACCTCATGGCAAGAATCTAGTTTCATGTAAATGGTTATACAAAACAAAGTTGAATACTAATAATGAAATTAGTAAATTTAAGGATAGACTAGTTGCCAGAGGTTTTTCACAAATTGAAGGATTAGACTATAATGAAACTTTTGCTCCTGTTGCTAAGATGCCTACTATCAAACTAGTTCTTGCTTTAGCATCTAAACTGAATTGGCCCATTCATCAAATGGATGTTAAAAGTGCCTTCTTAAATGGTGATTTACATGAAGAAATCTATATGGCTCAACCTCCTGGATTTGTTAAGAAAGGTAGTGAAAATTTGGTTTGCAAATTGAACAAATCTATTTATGGTCTTAAACAATCACCTAGAGAATGGTATTCTAAAATTAATTCTTTCTTTATTTCTCAAGGTTTTGCTAGAAGTCAGAATGATCCAAATTTGTATATTAAACATACTAACGATGACATTATTATTGTTATTGTTTATGTCGATGATCTAATCCTCACGTCTAATTCAGACACTTTGATTTCTGATATCAAATTCCAACTTAAACACAAATTTCAGATGACAGATTTAGGTATCTTATATCTTACATTATTTCTTAGGTATGCAAATTTTTCAAACTCCTAAAGGTATCTTTCTTTCTCAAAGAAAATGTACTTATGATCTTTTAGAAAAATTTAAGATGAATGACTCTAACCATGTTTCAATTCCATGTGACTTAGGAACTAAATTAATGAATGATATGAATACTCCTTTTGTTGATGAAACCTTGTATAGATAGTTGGTAGGAAGTTTAAATTATTTAACTCTTACTAGACCTGATATTGCTTATAGTGTTGGTTTAGTTTCTCGATTTATGTCTAAACCTCAACAAACTCATTTTAAAGTTGCTAAACGCATCTTAAGGTACATTAAAGGAACTATTAATATGGGATTATTTTATGATGCAAATTTTGAATTTACTTTACATGGCTATACTGATTCCGATCTAAGTGGAGATCCCAATGATGGGAAATCCACTTGTGGTTATTTTTTCTTTGTTGGTTCAGGTCCAATTTCTTGGAAAAGAAAAAAAGAACACTCTATTTCCCTATGCTCAACTAAAGTTGAATACAAAGGTTGTACCAATGCAGCTAAGGAAGCTTTGTGGATTAGAAGACTTCTTGACGATTTGGGTCTACCTCAACAATCACCTACACCAATACATTGTGACAATCAGAGTGCTATTGCCTTGGCCAAGAATCTAGTTTATCATGCACGAACCAAACATATTTCACTTCAACATCACTTCATTCGAGAACAAGTTGAAGACAAGCAAATTATTCTTCTTTATTGTAAAGGAGAAGATCAAGTGGCTGATATTTTAACCAAACCACTTTCTAAAGAGAGATTTCAGTTCCATTGTAAAAATTTGGGTTTACAACCCGTTCATGTAAACTCCCCAAGTACATGTCCTCCACATGTGTACAAGAGGACAAACTACATTTAGGGACCCTTGGAATATCCCAATTAATATATCCAAGGAAAGATTAACCTTTCTAACACCCCCCCTTAATCTTTACTTGGGGAGTTTACATGAACGGGTTGTAAACCCAAATTTTTACAATGGAACTGAAATCTCTCTTTAGAAAGTGGTTTGGTTAAAATATCAGCCACTTTCTAAAGAGAGATTTCAGTTCCATTGTAAAAATTTGGGTTTACAACCCGTTCATGTAAACTCCCCAAGTAAAGATTAAGGGGGGGTGTTAGAAAGGTTAATCTTTCCTTGGATATATTAATTGGGATATTCAACGGGTCCCTAAATGTAGTTTGTCCTCTTGTACACATGTGGAGGACATGTCATTGTTTGTCCTTTATTCCACATGTAAGGACAACTCTTGTTTATTTCTTTATTTAGTTTATCCTCCTTAAGAGGATTGTGACACTTTGCACACACCTATTATGAATGTGGCATTCATAGAAATGGGAGTTACAAATGCAACTCCTCTCTCATCTCTATATAAGAGATGCTCCTCCTTCTTTCTTCTACACACTCTTAGCACTTGATGTTATTGTATTCAGCTACTTTTGCTCCAACACACACTCTCTCTCTTCTCTAGGCATTTGCCTTCATTCATAATACTCACAAGGGGTTTTCTTTGCTTTCCCCTTATAAATCCTTGTCTCCATTGTTGAACCATCTTGGTGTATGCTCTTGGAGTTTGCTTATCTTATGGTAATATTGTTTCACACTTAACTTACTTGGATTGTTTCTCGTTCCTTGCTCAACATTATCATTTCTTACACAATCTGATGAGGAGCAATCACAAACTTGATAATAAAACATACCGTACCAAACCAAAAGCATAGGGAACCTAACAAGAATCGATAAGAGGAATGATTCACCATTAAAAACAACACATATTTTCACTACATATAACTATTTGCAGATTGCAAAATGGATGGCTCTCTAGCGGCATCCAGAGAGCCACTTACATTTTCTTCTATTCACTCACTCTCTATCAAAATATTATCTTTTTTCCCTTATCAATTCTCCTCTCTATCCCTTCAATCTCTTCCTCTTATAACATTTGAGGTAGTTATGAAGTCTTACATGATGGTTTGGATTCTTGACAGTTACAAAACAAACTCATCAACTTCCCTATGGTAATTTATCGATAACATTGGTGGCCGAAATCCTTCTATTTTGGATACATTACATTGCAATTTTAAACAATAAAAATTTGTCATTGTATAAAGGAATTTTGAAGGCCTTAAATATTTATAAAATTTTGAACAAAAGATTCAAATGACGAGGTGGCTCTGCACCACATCTCCACATATCTTTCAATGAAACTCCAATTCCAAAGGGGATACCAAGATATCTGGTAATGACTCCATGTTTTATCTCTTTCCAATTATTAGGAATCCATGGGTGCTAAGAGTTGGGATGAGTCTTCCAAAATTCTGTTTTGTGAGTAGCAATTTTGGAACCTGAAATTGTGCAATAGAAATTGATGACAACCAACAGATTATTGACATCCTCAGTTGAGTTTTGGAGAAAAATCATGCTGTCATTGACAAAATGGGAGTTGAGGGCTGTCATGTGGCCAGGAAGGGAGATGGCATGAATAAGGTGAGTCTCTTGAGCATGTTGAAGGAGATAACCAAGGGCATCAGTAGAGAGGACATAAATAAATTTTGTTAAAACTTAAATAAGATATTTAGTTGAAACTTCAACAAACAAATATGAACTCGTGGGGTGATCTTGTATCCCAGCCTCTTTTTTAATAAATAAGTATTATTTTTAAAATTTAAACTCTCAAAAATTGCAAAACATAGTTAAAAATTATAACATTAAAAAAATATACTATTAACTAAAAATTAAATAAATTTTTATCTTAGATTTTCTACTAGATCAAGAAAGTGGAGATCTAGCCTTTCAAAATTACAAATCTACAAATTATTGAACTATTTCTTAAAAGCCAGTTAATATTTATGGACTCTTAAATTAAATATTTAACAAAACGATATCACCATTTCTAAATATAGACGTGCAAAACTTTAAAAAAATAACATGACAATTTAATGTAATAGTTTCCAAGAGTAATCTCAAAGCCACCGTTTCAATTTTGGAAAAAGAGGGCTAAATTATAGGAGTTTATAAAAGCAACCAACCATGAGGCCCTTTAAACCCAACGTTTCAAGGGAAAAAATAATCTACAATTATCAAATTATCTCTCGAAATCAAGAAAGCGCAGATATCATTAGAAATTAGGTCTGCAAAAAGCTCTCTCATGGGAAGGGAGAAGTGTTGAAGAAGAAAATACAACATTCAGCAACATGGGCTATGAAGAAAGGTGGGGATGTGGGTATGGAGCCCATCAAACTGAAAATATCAAAAGTGTCTCAGAAGCCGCCAGTGTTACAGTTGTAGGAGGAGGGTTTTGTTGTGAAGAAAGATAACGAGATGGGCATAAAACCCATTAATATCCAAATAAAAAGATCAGAAGCTCTTCAGAAGCGGCCATTGTCACAAGTGCAAGAGGAGGGTTTTGAGAAAACAAAACAGCCGAAGAAAGATCATGAGATGGGCATAAAGGTTTTCAAAATCAATATGAAAAAACCAAAAGTTTCTCTCAAGTAGCCATTGCCACAATTGCATGTGGGTTGTGAGAAAACACAACACCCAGTAACTAGTGTGGAAAAAGATCATGAGGTGGGAAGCATAAAGCCTATTAAGGTCAAGATGAAAAGATTAGAGTCTCCTCATAAGTCCTCATTGTCACAATTGCAGGTGGATTCTATTCATGCTGAAAGAATGAAGGAGAAAAAATAGAGCCCAAGATATTTTATGATGAAAGATCATGAAATGGGCATCAATGAAAAATCACATGCATCTCAGAAGCCACCATTACCAAAGTTACAGATGGTTTCTTCTTGTGTTGGAAACCAAACTATTAGAAGAGAATGGAGAAGATTACACGTTATCTATGAAGATGAAGAGGAGGAAGAGGCAGAGCCAATTAAAAGAAGCAAAACATCTCATGAGACCAAATCACAAATTTCTACCATTCCTCTTCATAGAGAAGAACAGGTAGGTTAAAATAATTGTTCTTCTTTTTTGGATTCTCACAAAGAACAAGAAGAAATCAGGTGGGGGCTGGTTTTAGGATTAGAGCTTGAAACTAGTATTGACACCATTAACAAATGGAAAGAAGAGGAGGTTGCTCTGGAGGTTGAAAAATTCTTGGGAAGGCTTGAACTTGCAGCAAAGATTGATGATGAATTAATGAGAGAAGCTCGGCTTGGATGCAATAAGCTCAAATTGCTACCTACCCTGGTCAAGCTTCTTTTAACACCAAAGTGCAAATTATTGCCAGAGTTGCTTCTTTCTAGAGGAATTCTTGGCCTCCTAAAGAACTGGATAGGAGACATAGCATTGAGCACTAAGATTATGAAAATGTTGCTGAAGATGGGAGTTGTAGATGATAATAAAATGCTTTTCATGGAGGAAATGAAAAAGAGTGGTTTGGAAAGGAATGTGATGCTGCCCTCAGCATCTGATGGAGAGACTGAATTGAATAGAAGACTTGCAAAATCACTCCTTAATTCATATCTATTGTAACTTATTTTATTTGCATGGATGAAGAATTGTGCCCAATTCAATTGAATTTATGTATTGGAAACATAAATGTTCATTCATACGAGATTGCATTCAATTCTTTATATTTACTAATTTTTATACAATCATAAATGTTCATTCATATCAGATTTGTTTACTACTATCTGTCTGTTGTAAATTATAGTTTAAGAGTGTGCTTTTTTCTTCTTTTTTTTCTTTTTCTTTCAGTTGTAGCTCATACTTCTCAATTCAAGTGACATATTTATTGAATTAGAAATAATTTATTTTTGATTTATTAAGATTTGTTTTCATTTTAGATAACTTGAAATTTAATAGAACCATAAATGTTCAATCTTATTGGATTTGCATTTATATCTATTCTAAAATATTGTCATGGTTGAAAACTATATTTGTTTGCCCTTATGAAATGTGGAAATTATATCTATTTGATCTTATGAATTGGTTTTATATTCTTAATATCTGTATATTTTCATGGAAGTAATAAATATTTGTTTGAATCTATTTGTTTTTGTTTATATTTGCATCGATTCATTTTTTTGGAACAACGTATACTTTTCTATCAGTAATTAAATATTAAATAAAATTACAAGTATAAAGTTTTTACACTTCATGGTAAATGTTCAATGATTTATGAAGTTAATTGTGTTTTAGCTAATTTTTTAATTTCACTATGTTATCAATTTTTAATCAATGAATCTTATTCCATTAATGTTTAACAGTGCTTAATTTGATTTAGTTATCAATTTTTTTATCAATACATCATAGTCTGGATCATTGTTCAATTGTTTCTAAGAAATGGTAAATGTTCATTTATATTGAATTTGTTTATCATATATTCTATACATTTATTATGACTTTCTGGTTTAAATCATTCTTCTTAGTTAGATAAATATGTATTTAATGAAATGAAAACATAATATGTTTGTTCATATAAGGTTGTTCATTTCCAATTGATTGCTTTCATTTTTATTAGTATATTTTTTAATTTTAAAACAGAATTTTCTACCTATATTTAAGTATTAAATAAAATATTTATGAATTTTATAAATTTAACTTTCAAACAAATGTTTATAAATAGAAAAGCAATAAATGTTTATTAAAATTATATTGTTTATTTTTTTATACAATACTTATTTGCATAATTTAAATTTTTTTAAAAATCTACAATGATATTCAAATATTAAATAAAACAATCATTTGCAGTGTCAGGAAAATACAAACACCCAAAACCCATCTGATGAGGATGGCTTTTTTTTTTGCTCTGCTAGGGTTTTCTTGCTTCATGCGAACTTTCAATTTTTTTTTTTGCGTATGGCCCTTTTCTTGCACTCCCCTTCTGTCAGCACTTGTCATACTGCATTTACTGTGGGAGCTTTAGGTTAGGATATAATGGCTTCGGCCAGCGGTGAACCAATTGTTTCTGGTGTTCACACTGCTGCTTCAGACTGCCATGGCGCCGCCATCGAACAAACACCCACGCAAGTTTGTCCCGAAGGTTTTCCATGAGGTAATCCTGATATTGTCCTTCCTTTGCAAGAATTTGATGCTACATGTGACTGGTTAGAACAACATACCTTGATACGGTATTTTGTTGGTAGGACTCCCCCTGAAGCTATGCTCAAAGAATGGGTCAACAAAAGCTGGACTCCTCATGGAGTTTTCCTTGACACTGTGCAAAACCTTACCAAAGGTTTTTTTTTATTTCGCTTTGCTAACCCGTCGCAAGAAAATGCGGTTTTTACCAACGGCCCTTGGTCTATGCATTCCTCTCTGCTTGTTTTTCAGAAATGGTCCCGAGACTTCTCTGTCTCAGATGATAAAAAGCTTAGGGTTCCTGTTTGGGTCGAATTCCCAGGTCTACCCTTGCCCTGCTGGCCTTTTATTGAGTCTATTGCCCAAGCCCTTAGCAAAGTTGTTACCAAGGAGCCAGAGAAATTTTTTAATGCTCGCCCTCAGTGGCGTGTTTGCATTGAAGTTGATCTTTCTAAAGATCTCAAGGATTCTGTGGAAATCTAGATTGGCACTCAAACCTTCACACAGAAGGTGCTTTACTTGAACCTACATAACACAAGATCAAAGATTTCCCTTTGGCTACGCCTAGGGTCAAACCCGAGCCTAAAGCGACGCCTGTCAAACATGTTGAAGGAAAAAAAGAAGAATGGGTTACTGTTGGGTGCAAAGGCAAGCCTGCCTTGAATCCTTTGGCCCCCAAGCCATCCTATGCGACAGTTACCATGATTCCTCCTGCTTCCACCGAAGATTCAACACCTGCTAGCGTGGAGACGCCAACGGCTTCCGTTGCACTTGTTTTGGTTTCGCAGGTTTCAAACCCTGCTGGTTTGCAGGGGATTAAGGCAGCTGCCAAGGCTTTGTCCTTGGCTGGGGCTCATTCTCCTCTTGCAGTCTGTTCCATAGTACCATCGGCAACAAGGAATTCTCGCAGTCCTCCTAGAAATGCAGAGATATCAGGGGTAAAACAACAGGCTGTAAGTCCAGATGATTTCCTATCTGACTTCCACCCAATTTCTACCCTTTTGCAAAATAGTTACTCCTCTCTAGAGGACAAGGATGATATGGAAGAGTTCTCATGAACTTCCTCTCTTAGAATGTTCGAGGTCTTACAAACCTTGCCAGAAAGTTCTATGTTCGGGATACCCATCATAGACTTGGGAATTTAGATTTTCTTTGCCTGCAAGAAGTTAAGATTTTTGGTTTCATGCTTTCTGCTGCATGCCGCGTCATTTGGCAGGATAGCGTCATGTTTTCTTCTCAGCATGAAGCTGGTCAAGGTGGTGTAGTTACTCTCCTGTCACCTCGCCTTCATTTTGCTATTATCTCACACGGTTCTAACTCCACACACCATATTATTTGGCTTTTGCTTTCCATTAACAATCATTCTTTTGGAGTCATTAATGTTTATGCCTCCAATGTTGCTGTGGAAAGGGCACAAATGTGGGTTTGGCTTGCTGACAACTTGCCGCTAGCTACTTGGGTCCTGTGTGGGGACTTCAATATGGTTGAAGTGGCCTTTGACAAAGATGGCATTCTGCCTTTCCATTGAACAGCTGGGGAAAGAGAAGCCTAGTTTTACATGCATCATAAATTGGGCCTTTTTGATCCTAATACTAGCCACCATCATGATAGTGGGGCTTGGCACACTTGGTCCAATTTTTGAGCCGGTCCTTACTACATATTGAAATGTCTTGATCGTGCTATGATCTCGGCACAATCTTTTTTTTACTTTTTTGAAGATCGTGATCTACCTGTCATTCCCCTAACAAATGTGACTTTTTCAGACCACTATCCCATTTATTTTGGCATTTTTTGGAAAATAGCTATCCCCAAAGTGGCCAAGTCTCAATTCTTCCTCAACACGTCTGTGTTGTTGCATGCTTCCACCATCTCCCACATACAACATGTCTAGAATTTGGAACCATGTCCACATTCCCATCGAGGTTGGATTCAATGGTGGAATGACGCCATTACTAGAATGGCTCAATTTTTGTGCATCTACAGGCGTCAGCTGGCAATTTTCAAAAAATGATCTTATGAAGCCAACACCCTTGCCCTCAAAAAAGCCTCTGAAGCGCTCACCTTCAACCCCTTTGATGTGGATCTTCAAATTCATCTTGCCAAGCTTCACCATGAAAAGAAAATTGCCGATAACTATGTTGCCTGAGGAGCTCAAATTAAAGCCCATCTCCACTGGTTGGAGGTTGGCAACAAAGTCTCGAAGGAGTTCTTCTAGGCTCTCCGAGCCCATCATACCAATGTTGGGATTAAAAAGATAAAATAGGGAATTGATGTTCTTTCCAGTCTGCTTGACATCCTGCAAGCTTTTTTTCTTCACTATGAGAACATTTTTGCTTCGCAGGGCCATTCGGTTGCTCAGGAGGAGGCTCTCAGAAAGTGTATTACTGTTACTCCAAACTGCCTCGCGGTTGAGCAATGCGTTTTCTGTGAGAAACTTCTTTCCCTCTGAGACCTTAAAAAGGTAGTTTACTCCATGGCGGATGAAAAATCCCCTAGGTGTGATGGATTTCGCTGTGAATTTTACAAACAGCTTTGGGAGCAAATTGGTCCTGATCTGCACAAAGTCTATCTTTAAGCATACCATTCTAAAAGCTTAGGAGCGATCATAAATAAAGGCAATATTAAATTCATACCTAAAGCTGGTGATCCTGAGGACATCTGCAACTGGAGGCCCATCACCCTCCTGAATGTGTCTTATAAGATCATTGCTAAGGCACTCTCTCTCAAAATCTGCCATATGCTTCCTCTAATTGTGCGGCCTAAACAAACTGGCTTCATCAAATCTAGGTATATTCTTGAAAACATCATTGCTATCTAGGAAGGTATGGAATGGGCCCATAAGTCCAAGCAGCAGGCTATCTTTTTAAAGATAGATTTTGCTAAAGCCTATGATCGCATTGAATGGCCTTTCATTTTGGCTATGCTTCAGGCTCTGGGTTTTGGTCCCAATTTCCTTCAGTCTGTGGAGATGCTCTTTGGTGACGCTAACGCTAATGCTTGCATCACCATCAATAAATAGGTGCTGAGCTACTTAAGGTGCCGAGTGATATAGTTTTGTTAAGGTGCCGAGCTATCCAGGAAACAACATGTGCCAAGTATCAGCAATACTTCAGGAGCTGAGTAACTCAGTAGATTAATATAAGAGTTTAAAATTGCACAAACTATGATGCAAATAGTTTCTACAGCTGACATAAGGTAAATCTCGAAGGATTTAATGATGAGATCGAATCTTTTATTTTTCCTATGCAATTTACATGTAGCCAATAAGAAAAATGATGAAGGCATGCAACCAATCAGCAAAAGATAAGTATTGAGTGGAAAATGAAGATTGAATGTGGATCATAGATCCATACCTAACCCTAAATTCTCAAATGTCTTTATAAGGAAGATGAAATTTCATTGTAAAGAAGATGAGAGGTGTGAGAAGACATACAAGGGTTCACAATGAATTCTATTTTCAAAAGTGAGGATTATCAGATCACAAAAAGGGTCCAGATCAGAGAAAGTAGAACAAGTGCTTGCATTCAACAATCAAGGATTGTAATCAGTCAAGTTTATTGTACCTAATACTCTCTAGCAATTGTATTAGAATGAAAATCCTATGGTGATAGGTTAGCTTAATAGCTATTTCGATAAATCCTTAATTAGGTGATTAAATCCTTTAACAGGGTAACACTTCATGTTAAGTGTTTGAAATCATCTAACCAGGTCACTATTGACACAGTGTAAAGCCTTTAATAGGGTAGGCCTTTAACAGGGCAGACCATCAGAAGTGGTTGAACAATATTGCTGCAATAATTTTTGTGGGTATCATTCCCACCCCAATTTTACCTTCTTATTCCTAGAGGGTTTCTGGGTTACCAAATTCTAGTGTTATGAGTTATTGATGCATGTGTTTAGTTTCAAGTTTATATGATGTATTTACATGCATGCAATTTAC
Source organism: Cupressus sempervirens (assembly GCA_028749045.1). Lineage (NCBI taxonomy): Eukaryota > Viridiplantae > Streptophyta > Pinopsida > Cupressales > Cupressaceae > Cupressus > Cupressus sempervirens. Next base: position 648,159,709 of record CM053787.1, read on the forward strand.
TTTTAGTTAAAAGTTTTATTGGACAAAAATGAGATACTTATGATTCACCACCCCCCCCCCCCCCCCACCCCTTCTCATAAGTACTCTTTCCATATTTGAATATTCCAACAAGATGAACCCATCTAAATAAGGTTCAAGAAAAAATACATTGTAGCAATGAGTTCAAAGTAGAGAACCAATTTGCAAACCTCATCCCCTGTGGATGAAAATGGTTAAAAAAGGACTCAATGATGAATATTCCCAATAAATTGCATTCTAGATGATAAAAATTGGACTAAATTTGATGCATTGCTTAGATAAACATACCACACCAAAAGTGGAAGAATTAAAATGCACACATCTCAACTCCTCGGCTTTCCCGATAACCTTGTTGTCTTCTACAAGGCCCAATTTTCTTCCTAGCCCATCCATGTCCATGTTTCTCTGCAGCATATGTTTGGGAAATGAATGTTACCCTCCTTCGGCCACTCCAACCGAAGGACTTCTCACCGTCTGCAGCCCACGAGCATGTCCTCTACATTCTACTAGACAATGCAACCCCCATCAAATCCATTTGTTGTTTACTAATTTGACCATGATTTTTAAAAAAATTCTATCCCCAATTCTCACACTCTCAATTAAAATTTCTAGATAAAGTAGCTACAAGAGGCACCAAATCTTTGGTAGAACACATAAAAGTGGCCACTTTATAGAGTACATCATTAGAATAGTTAGCTATGAAGGCAATTCCTGAGAGTACATAGTGTTTGGGCACAAGATTAAGGAATGGTCCAAAAATCATAAACTTCAGAACTAAACAGATGGGCAAAACCACAATCCTAACATATCAATGTGTTATTTAATAATGTGCCTACAATATCTATGGTGGTGACTTCAATAATTGAGAATGTTGAATATCATCAGCAGCTTGTCTTCCATACACACCAACACGGGCATTTAAAATCCACTTCATCTCCACATAAAGTTTTTAAACTATGCTTAGAACCATTTATTCAGTAACTTACAACTAGATATTTTTTGATGATGTTTAGTTTCTTATGAACTTCCATAGTAAATTTAAAAACCTACCATTTTGGTGTACTAATTTCACGTATCTTACACAAGCTGACTTGTGTTCTAAATAGTATTAAACATTAAATAAACTACAAAGTGTGCAAACATTCGGGGTTTGAAAAATCTGTTAGCTGAACATTATGCATAGTTGGCTGTTCCCTCCATGTCAGAGCATATTTCCCATTTGGAAAATAATTGATGCAATTTTTGTTATATGTGACAAAGATAACAACCATTGAATACTTCAATTACATCACTCTGAATTTCTATTCTAATACAAATCAGCTCATTTTAAAATTTTAATAAAACAATGCCTACCTTGCTTGAAGAGAAACTAGACAAAGAAAGAATGATAGAGGGTATACTTACATAGCTCCTGTGTACCTCATAGTCAATACTTATATTAATGAATTTAATAACCAGTTTGTAGCTACATTTTATAATGAGATTCGCCCATAGCATAAGTCTAAAGTTTACAGTGCAATTACTGATAATAAATATGTTTTTCAGTCCAAAATATAAAATTTATTCCCACCAACATGTGCAACATAATTTTATTATAATTCTTACTTGATTTTAAAATTGATTTCAAATAGGATGTATGAAATACAAAGAATCCATCTTCATGTGTTGTTCATTAAAGAAGAAGATTGTAGCAGGTATCAAAGTAATGTCAAAATACTTGATATAAACTTGGATTTCCTCAGCATCCACATCCACTAAAGCTATTGATGCAAACTTTGACACTTCACGTGCACACTTTGCAAGCTATAGACACAGTGAGCTTGTATAGAAAATAATAAAATTAATGTCAACAAGTCCATAATCCATCAAAAAATCTTTATAATTAAAAAAATAGAGTAGGCATTAGAGAGGAAACATTACAATTTCATCAAGCTGCATGCAAACAATATCTGTGGCCCTTCCAAAATGAAGAACCAAAACTTTGTCCAATGTATCCCTAATGTGCTTGTCAACTTCCTGTTTCCTCATGAGAGTTTGTAGTAAGTAGCTCATCTCTTTAGAAAAAGGAATTCAACTTCACCCTTTTTCTACAAACAAACACTAGCTATTACCACAATGCAAGCAATAAGGGGCACCTCAAGTTGCTATATAACATGCAAAGTAGAGAATGGATTTAATAATAAACATCTATCCTAGAGAGATTTAGAATAAGGTCATAGGAGGAATGTAAGGCAGCTCATTATGCTAGATCGAGCCCAACATTTAGTAGCATCACTTTTGAAAGATATAGATGTCATTTTTTTGGGAATCAACTGCATGTTTATTGAATGAAATCAATCTATATGATGCATCTTTTCACATGGAATGATTCACAACAGACCATCTCTTGTGAGGTTGAATGTTCTACTTGTCATTGACTACATTAGGATATGATCATATTAGTGATGTAGTGGAATTAAAATGGCAAAAAATAAACACCACATAGTATCAATCAGCACCATAAGGTAAAAAAAAGTCTTCTCGAGAGTCCAAACATCCAAAAAGTATTTTTGCTAGAGCATGCTAAACAATGGAACTCCCTCATGATCATTCCTACTAATCTTGGTGCCCAATTTGTTTATAGATATGAATGCTCACCACAATATGACAATGACAATGATTTTTGGTGGGTAGTTTGTCCACAACCACTAATACCTTCTTATAACCATTTATTAAATCCCAACATTCTAAGACTCACAGAATCTGCTCTAACATTTGTTAGTGTAGAGTCGGGTCGGCTCTAACAGGACCCAAACTCAGCCGAGTCAGCCAAGCTTAACAAACTTGTAGAGTTGGAACTAAGAAGCTTCACATTTAGATTGTGTGTTCAAACTTGTATGTGATGAACCCATAAAGTTCAGTCCACCTGGCCTTGATGGCAGTGCTAGCAAGCACCTGGCCTAGATGGCAGTGTCGGTTGCCAACTATGAAGTTTCATCTCCTTCTAGAAAAAGTAGGAAAAGATTAGATTGCTGCTAGCCATGTGGTCTTATCTGGTGTAGGAAGTAAAGAAACATATTTTAGTCTTGAATCTTCTAGTACAAACCACTGACTTCTTGAAGAATCCCAGTTTTGTCTTGTAGTGACAAATGTCTCCGAGAAGGAAACAACAGATTGCTGCCAACTATGCAATTTTGTCTTCTTGAAAAAAGTTATAATTATTCTTTATTTTATTTTATTTTATTTTTTATTATCTATGCACAATTTGGATCTTGGGACGAAACTCCTAGGAGATCATCTTTTCTATTATATGTTGTTGTTTGAGCTCTACATGGTCTTAGGATGAAACCCTGGAGAGTTCTCATCTGTTGTGCATTACTATTCAAACTCTCTCTATTGAGTTTTGTGTAATTTGAAAGCTTAAATTAGCATTGTAAAGAAATTCTATATCAATTTCAAGAGTAAATATATTCTTAAATTTATAGATGTTGGCTAAAAATGGGATGCTTTGAGACTGCATAAGCACAATTGACTGTTTCTTTTCTTGAATCGATGTTATGTATAGTTATTTGTTTTGAAGTTGAAATAGTTTAGAAAAAAAAGTTCAGATCATACAGACCTTAAGGTCTTTACAGTGGTACCAAAGACAAAATCCTGCCAGTCTAGGATGCTAAGGATGATTACAGAAATGGAAGAAAAGGATAATGAAATAGTAGCCGCTAAAATTGCTGGATGGTATAACAAATATCAAAAGATGAAAAATCTTTTAACTTTTGCCAAATATTTATGTTTTTCAGGTAATACTTTACCTATGCATGAGGTCATTGTAGTCTTTGATGAGTACACAAATGAACCAGAGAAGGTCAAGGCTACTAAATTGATAGGTACCACTGTACTACATAAGAAAAAGGAGAAAGGAAATGGATCTTGAATCAGGCACTCAATCAAAGTCAAAAGACTCATTCTTGAAAGAGAAAGAACCCAAGATAATGGGACTTGAAGCATTGAAGAGTATATTAGAGTCTAAAATTAAAATGTTAAAACCAAAGACAAATGAAAAGAGAAGTTACAAATATGAAGCTATTCAAATCTTTTAAGAGTACCAAAAAGCAAGCAAGAGAGGTTTAAGAAACAAATTCCCTTTGATGAATTCTTAAGTGTGGTCATAATCTTGAGGCATCGTAAATGAACTTGATGTAGTACATCAAAAGAATAACGAAAGAAGAATCAAAATTTAGCCTTGAAGAAGGGTTAATAAAAGAAGAAAAAAGAACAAATACTAAGATGAATCATTTTACAAGTTTAGCAAATGGCAGAAACTAGAGTAAAGAGCTCTCTACTGTAGGAGATAAACTTGGTGACATGTCTTTGTCAAAAGATGTTTTACTTACATCGATGGTGGATCTAGTGAACTATTTGCATACAATGGATCAACCACCTTCCAAAGTGATTCAAACAGCAATGGTTCCAATAGTGACCTTCTTGGGTGAGCATAGGTTGCTAAATCACAAAGATAAGAAGGTGGGACTTGTTTTTACTCACTGCATGAGTGAGTTTATAAGAACTACAACTCCATGGGTTCCTGAGAAGGATGATAAAATAAGGGAGAGCTTTCAATTGATTGTCAAAAGTTTTTATTTGTTAGGTGACATCAAATGTTTCATAATTTCCTCATTGCTATCAAGAGGATCATGACAAATACATTCATGATTACATGAGGATCATTCTGGCTTCAATTATTGCTAAAAGGGATGTTATTTCCTAGCCTATCATATCTTTTCCAAATATAGATTATTTCTACAACTACTTATAACTTGGTATACAATGTTTTCAAGAAATGTGAAGGGAACCTAAAATCTTACTTGTTTGATGAAGAGTTAATGGAAGAGGAGTTCAAAACAGAAAATCAGTCATTTATTATAGTCATATCCAAGGAGCAATCCTCACTTGGAAATGCAATTTTTAGACATGGGAAAGATGGTATTTTAGTTAAGAATTACTTCAAAATTTGACTACTCTGATTACAAATTATTAGTATTAAGAAGAGTCGAGAAGTAAAAAAATACTCAAGCCCATGCCTAAAAGTAAAATATATTTCAGATTTATGCGTTTGGGCCTTTTTAGAATTTACAAAAGAAAAAAGATTAGAAAAATCCCTTATTTGTAAGTAGAGTCAAAATGAAATAAATCCCCATGACAATATCACAAACACATAACCAGTGGTCTTGAAATCATCAATGCATTTCATAGATGAGAACTATATAAACCATGCTGGCGACATTCTTCATTAACCTAAAATGCAATAAAATGATCCTCAACATTCAAATGAAATCAATAATTAACATATTCCTTGAATATGATAATCAAATAGACATTTGCTACAATTTCTAAACCTAGGTTAGATGCCAAATCATAGGAGTAAAATCTCCTCATTTCCTCAATATGGTGGGAGAAGGAGTGAAATCGTACCCGTTTCCAATTGTGGGAGGGATTAAAATTGCATTTTCTCTTCCCACCGATACATGTTTAGGGGAAGAATCTTGGTACATTCCTTTGAATCTAGTTGTAAGAGTAGCTCTCCCTTTTCCATCTGGATTGGAAGTAGGGGTAAAATCTTCTCCTTTCCTAGGATTTCATCCACATAGTCCTCCATTATTACATGTAGAAGATTTGGAAGATTGTGGTCATCATGTGTTGATAGGTGGTGCTAGCATTTTTTAAGCCAAAAGGCATGACTTGATAACAAAAAGTAACTAGAGAAACCATCCATTAGAGATAACATTTTGTGTCTGACAATCAAAATCATTATTATGTCTATTTTGGGTAGTGGAAAATCATTCTTAGAACATGTGAGATTTAAATCTCAAAAATATGAACATATGTGGATGCCTCTAGAGGCTTTACCATAGGAACAATGTTGGAAACCCACTCAAGATAATCAAAAGGTCAAATGAACTTTGCCTCTAACGTTTTCTGCAATTCTACTTTGACAAAAATTTCTAACTTAGGATGCATCTTGCATGACTTTTGCTTAACAAGCTTAATCATTGGATCCATTGTTACGTGATGCATAGCTAATTATGTCTCTAAACCAGGCATGTCTTTTTATATCCATGCAAAATTGATTTTTCCCTTTTATAGGAATTGAGTCATCACTTCTTGTTCTTCTTGGCTTGGGGTAGTAGTCATACAGGTGATCTGTAGACTATCTACCATACCTAAATTAACTAGAATTGTGTCTTCATTCAATATAGATGACTTTTCTAGTGGTAGAGTTATAAATGGAAATTCAACTTCTCCCTCTTCTGGCACCTCTAGGAGGTTTTTACTAGAAGATGCATCCTTTGTTTTATCTTTTTCTTAATCCAAGAGTTCTCTAAAAGTGTTTTCACTACAGGATGTTTCTTCTATTTTTTTGTTTTTGTTTTCTTTTTCAATTTTGTGACTAAGAGAGTTTAGTTGTCTACCAAAGTAGGCTTCCTCATTTTATTGGATCTCATGCTCATAATCTTTGAGATTCTTAAGGCCAAAGAGTGCCATCACTACTTCATCAGAGTTATAGATATTGAGACTTGGTGGTGTGTCTTGAAGGTCTCAGTCTATCATGTTAGGGTTAGTAAGGGGTAAGTTGGTGGATGAGAGGTTAGGTATGGTAATGGTGTGGACATAGTTATCTAGGTCATCCTCAATGTATTAGAAGGGTACTTCAAATAATTCCTCCTCCTCAATCACAAAATCAAGTTCAACCTACAATAGTTGTTAGCAAAGGACACCTTGGGTTAAATGGAGCCCGAACCTCATCCTTTAGGATAGCTAGTAGCCTCAAGGGGTTTTTTGATTCCATCTTCTTTAGGTCCATGGCTTGTATCTCATGTTTTTAATGATGGGAGGAGCCTTGACATACTTATCTTTAGGGAATTCCATAGGATCATCTTTTCCATCATAATATAGCCAATCTAAGATATTAGACTTCATGTGTTCATCACTAAGTGAACCCAAATGCTGAAAGGTTATTTTATTAACATGCATAGTATCCTTATTTGTAGTAGGTGGTATTTGGGAAGGTTTACCAAAGGATTGGGGGGAAATTGGTAGTTGTCCAATGCATAAGGCATTCTCAAATTTATACTTTGCATTCCTTGAGTAGAAAAGGTAACCTTTTTCATTGCACTATTGACCTTGATAGCTTCAACCTTCTATTTTCATTTACCAAAACTGGAATCAATATTGGATGGTTCTGGAAAATTTGTGGTAGGTGATTCCATTTTTCTAAGAGATTTAGGTATAATCTTAGAAAACTCACTGATTAGACAAAAATTCAGTGGGTCACCTTCCAATCTCTTACAAAAAGAAAAAGGCAAAGGATCTCCTATAATTGTGACCTGTCTTCCCTAGTGGGGAAATTTTAGGCACCGATGATAAGTAGATGGGACCGCTTATAGTGTATGTATCCACGGTTGACCTAGCAAGATGTTATATGGTAAGTCCAAATCTAGGACATGACATTCAATGTTTATTATGTTCAGTCTAACTTGTAGTGGTAACATGATAACCCCTTTTGATTCTCTTTCTCTTTCATCATATCCTTTAATGGTTATCCTTTTGTTGATGTCTAGGAGGTCTTCTAGAAGCCCTAAGAAATAGATCATCTTCATTGTACAAAGGTTTAAACCAGATCCATTATCTATAAGGAATTGTTTTATTTTCTATCTCTCTATAAGGACCTCAACTGGGAGCAAAAAATTGTGATGGTGAATAGGACCTTAGAAATATTTGTCTATGAAGAGACAATGTGTTTTTGTGTGGTAAGATTTCCAAACATGGCAGTGAATTGGGATGCATTGATGTTTTTAGGGACATGAGACTTTAAAAGAGAAGTCTCAAGAATTTCTTTGTGGATAGGTGAGGTGGTGAGAAGCTTTGGAATGGATATTTTTCTAGTAGTCTTCCCTAACTAAGATAGGACATCATAGTGATAAGTGGGTCTCTGTGAAGTGGATGGCGCAACAAGTGCATGTGGAACTAATGGATTGGTGGGATTGGGAGTGGAAGCTTGCAAAGTGATTCTTCCCTATCGAGTGTTTGCACCATTATTAGCCTCTTGTAACACAAGGGTATTTACATGAGTGCATACTTCTTCAATGTGGCCACACATGGAATCAAAGCCACATATATCATTTGTTTCTATTTTACCATGCAAGGGGTCAAGGTTTGATATGTGATTAGTAGAATAGTCATAATGGAGTGCATTAGATGTAGAAGCTCAATTGACATTGTTTTTATTGTTGTTTCAATTGTTATTTTCATTGTTGTGTCCAGGGAATGGCTTTTGAAAGATCTTCAATTTAGCATTTTTAGAGGGTGGTCCTACTTTAACCTCAATTTCCCCATTGTTGATAAGATTTTGGATGAATATTTTGAGCTTGATACACTTTTTAGTGTCATGTCTTTTGATGTAGTGGTAATTGAAATATTAATTTTCCCTATACCACTTGGATTTGGGTTGATTTTCATGAAAAAGTCATGTATTGGGGAAAAATATCAAATTGTGATCCACTAGTTTTTGGAATATGGCATCTAAGGCTTCACAAAATCTAATGAACTTTGTATTTCAATCATAGTCATGATTGTAGTTGTTATTGGTATTTTTGTTATTGCAAGTAAAGATTTGTGTTTTATTAAGAGATTGTTGGTTGTTTTGATTTTGATTCTTACTAGAATATTTGAATTATTGTTGTTCCAGCTGTGATAGTAGTTGTTGTTGCTATCATCTCCACCTTGAATTTTTTGTACACTTTTAACATTAGTGACACCATCATGGGTAACACCTTTATCTTTAGACCAAAATTTTGGTTTTCATTTGTTGTTTGTTTCATTAGTTGATGACGACAAGTTATAGTGTTTAATGGGAGCCTTGTCTAAGAGTCCATTTTCAATGTTCTTTCCTTTCTTGATTAAAGTGGAAACGTCTTCATGACTAGCCATCTTCATTTGGAAAGACATCTCTAGAAACCAAATTTTGATGAATAGTCTACAAAGTAGAAATCTTTAATTTTGTAGGGCATGTGATTGGAAAGATGCTGCCACTATTGTAGAAAATGAGCAAATGTTTCTCCAATTATTGGTTTTGTGTAGCATGCTATTCAATATTGTATGAGAATTGGGTCATGAAATTTCTTGTCAAGTCGTTGAAGGAGTTGATGAAACTTCTAGGTAAGTGCATTAGCCATTCAAGTGTAGGGCCTCTAAGGCTTCCTGTGAAGAGCTTCCTATGGTAATCCTCACTATAGACAACTTCTTGACATAGGATAGAAAACTCCTTGAGATGTGTGATGGGACATGTTTCTCTTATGTATTTTTCAAATTTGGGAATCTCAAAGTTTGGCAAAAACGGTATCATGTTGATAGATCTATCAAAGGGAAAAGGAAAAATCTCCTTGTAAGAGAAATCTTTCATCACTTTATTGTTCAAGTTGTGGACAAAAGTCTAATGCTCATGTAATTGCTAGGCTAGATCCTAGTTTGGTTGTATCTGTGATGGTTGTGAATTGATGCTGAATCCACCTCCAAAGTTGTATGAGTTGCCAAATGGATTATAGAATTGCAGTGGATTATGAGGTGGGAGAGGTGGCGGTGCTCAACTTTGGCCAATGTATTGATGTAGTTGTTGGGATTGGCATAGATGTTTTCAACATACTTTTTGGCATTTGAAAATAGGAGGAATACATTGGTTGTGTTAGGGCTTTCATTTGTTGAATAGGTACTTGCCCAATGTTTAAGTATCCTATAGTTGGACCTATCAAGTTTGACTGTGGAAATGCTAGCACGTGTATTTTTGTTGGGCATAACACTAATAATTTTTTGAATGTTTTCTGCACTTAATTAGAATGTGGATTGCATTGTATTGATGTAGGTATAGAACTAGTTCCCACTATAGGCTCTTTACTATTGCCAAATGTTTGTGCTATGGTGGGATTTGGCAATGTAGGAGCACTGTCTTTGGTAATTTGTCTAAACAAAGTGCTCTCATCAAAACTCAGAGGGACATTAACACCATCATTGACAAGGTTTAGGAACACCTCAGTTTTGTTTGACCCAATAGATTTTTCCAACAATTCTAGGTTATATGGGTTTGCAAGAAATGTTTGAACATCACTAGGAATGTCATTATTTTCAATGGGGTCTTCATCTTGGTGTACTTCTTCCTCATCATGTGTGTAATTGCCTATAATAGTGTTTTGAAATGGATTCTCTAGTTCCTATGTGGTGTTGAGCTAGGCATACTAAAGTTTGTACTAGAGGGAAATGTGTTCCCTAATGAGGTTGATTTAAAAGGAAAAGGATTCTCCATCTATTGTTACCTTAGTGATTCTAATAAACGAGACATAGGATTAATTGTGAGTCTATAGGGTCATGTTTGTACCATACAATTGTAACTAAATTGATGTGTGAAAGCTTGTGAAAGGAGAAGATGTGAGAGATCAATTAAACCTTATACAATAAATGGGTAAACACCTAAATGTGAACAAGAGACCTTGTTGATTTGGAAAACCAAGTGTGTATAAGATAAAAAGTATCTTTATCCTACCAAAGATGGACAAATGATCTTTGGGCAAGATAGAATGCTGAATAGAGGAATCAATATTTTGAGATGGAATTGTGATCCCAAATGAGTGAGTGCAACTATGATAAATATTTTATTGTGGATAAAGGGCTACTATTGTAATCTCAAGAGTCTCATAATTAAGATGTGCTCAAGCCAAATGATTAAGGTTCAAATGATCAAAGATCTCTAGAGGAAAATTTGCAAATGGAAGACTAGAAGCTTTGAGAAAGGAATGATGGGAATAGACTGATGTGGAAAATGAGTGTGATGTGGTCACTATGTGGATAGCTTAATCCTCTCTCAAAAAGAAATAGAAATCTAGGATTTACTCTGAGGAAAACATACCAATTTTGAAGTTTAGCATTGTATAAGATTCTATCATGACCTTGTTTATCCTCTTCTTTTTTTATGTCTTTGATAACATATTGGAATTTTTTATCACTATGTGCTAGGCTTTTTCTTTCCTTGTAGGTGAATGGTTTGGATAACTTCACCTTTTTGAGTCTGACTTTTTTGAACATGGAAAGAACAAAATAACCCAAATTAGAAGGCCAAGCATAAGAATTTTAAAAAAATGTTGTGAATAAAAAGACCCAATGAATCTCAAATGCTAGACAAAGTACAAGGACTTGTGAAAATAACTATAGGTCAAGAGGACCCACTTATAACCATTTTGTTCAATGAACATTTAGCTCACCATTTCACTCATTTTAGATCTATTTGATAGTCAGTATTGGTTTTGGATTTAATTACTTAAGCACATGAAAATATCAATCCTAAGAAGGCTCCAACTAGGATTACAAAGATCAACTAGAGGAAATCCTTGATATATGCAAGGTACATGAGGCCCAAATCTGTAGATGAAATAAAATAGTGCCACATTGCCAGGAGGAGATGGTAACCCAAATCACCACCTTCACTTCCCAAAGGTATAAAGTTCTTTAGGGCTTAGCCAAGAGTGACAAAATTTTACTTTCAAGAGAGGTCTTAATTGAGAGGACCAAATGATTGCTGGTACTATGGGAAACCAAGGCACAAAAAGAAAGATTGCTAGAATTGAAAGAAAAATGAAGGAAATAAATCAGATGGAGACAAGGAGGCAAATGTTGCAAGTAAAAAATCCAAAGAGGATGCTTTTCTTCTATCTTTAGAAAGTGTTGATGATTCATGGGTTTTAGGTTCTGGTGCTTCATTTCATGCTACGCCTCATAAAGGTTATTTCATTGATTATGTCCAAGGGGATTTTGGGCTTGTTTATTTGGGGGATAATGAACCCTCTCAGATTGTTGGAAAGAGAAAAATTAAGATTAAGTTGCAGAATGGGAATCATTGGCTACTACATGAGGCAAGACATATTCCAAGGTTGAGTAGGAATTTAATTTCAGCAACTATAGATTTTGATACAGTGTTGTGGCACAACATACTCTGGCACATGAGTGAGAAAGGTATGAAAGTGCTTCATTCAAAGAAAGTTTTACCAGGTTTGAAATGTGTTAATATGGATTTTTTTGAAAGTTGTGTGTATGGAAAAAAAAAGAGAGTGAGTTTTGCAAAGACTAGGAAGGAAAATAAACGGGAAAAATTAGAGCTTGTGCATATCGATGTATGGGGATTGACTTAGGTATCTTACCTTGGTGGCTCTCATTACTATGTTACATTTATTGATGATGCAACTAGAAAAGTATGGGTTTATTTCCTTAGACATAAATCTGATGTATTTCAAACTTTTAAGAAATGGAAATGCTTGGTTGAAAATGAGACTGGTAAAAAAATAAAATGTTTTAGATTTGATAATGGTGGTGAGTATTACAATCATGAATTTGAAGATTATTGCTCTGCTAATGGTATTCATAGAAAAAAAAATCATTCCAAGGACACTGTAGGAAAATGGAGTGGTTGAATGCATGAACAGGACTATAATGGAACATGCAAGGAGCATGAGGTTGCATGATGGGTTGCCATTACACATTTGGGTAGAGGCTATCAATACTATTATATATTTGATTAATAGAGGTCCCTCTACTCCTTTGGGCTGTGGTATTCTAGAGGAGGCATGGACTGGTAAGAAGGTGAGTTATTCTTTTCTCAAAACCTTTAGTTGTGAAGCATTTTCTCACATAGATTATGAAAATAGAACCAAGCTAGAAGCTAGGTCAAAGAAATGTGTATTTTTTGGATATGGAATTAATGAGTTTGGTTATAGGCTTTGGGATTTTGAAAATCATAAAATTGTAAGAAGCAGGGATGTCATATTCACTGAGAAAGTGTTGTACAAAGATCTGTTGAAACAACATGAAAAGAAAGAAGATGATTATGTAGTGTTGGATGATACTCCAAAAGTTGATGTTCTAGCCATTCCTCATGATGTGCAACAATTGCAACCACAAATACCACATAGACCAGTGAATGTTAGATGGTCAACAAGGAAAATTAGACCTCCAGAAAGATTTTCTCCCTCTTTGTATTCTATTTTATTTACTGATGTTGGTGAACCTGAAAGTTATGATGAAGCTATGCAGGTGGATACTAAGATTCAGTGGGAGTTTGCAGTGAAAGATGAAATGGACTCTTTGTTGAAGAATAATACATGGGATTTGTGCAAGTTGCCTATACGGAAAAAGGCTTTATAGAATAAGTGGGTTTATAGGTTAAAAGAAGAGGATGGAGGTAAGAAAATATTTAAAGCTAGGTTAGTTGTAAAAGGATTTGCATAGAGAAAGGGAATTGATTTTGATGAGATATTTTCTCCTGATGTTAAAATGACTTCTATCTGTACTATTTTAAGTCTAGTGGCTACTAAAGATTTGCATTTAGAGCAACTAGATGTTAAAACAACCTTCCTTCATGGTGATTTGGATGAAGAGATATATATGGCTCAGCCACAGGGATTTGCAGTCAAAGGTAAGGAGAAATTAATATGCAAATTGAAGAAAAATTTATATGGCTTGAAGCAAGCACCTCAGCAATGGTATCTAAAATTTGACAATTTTATGCATGAGCATGGTTACAATAGGTGTCATTCAGATCATTGTGTCTACTTTAAGAGGTCTAGTTTAAGAGGTTGGATGATGATAGCTACATTATTTTATGTTTATATGTTGATGATATGCTTGTAGCTGGGTCTAACATGGATCACATTAAGGGGTTAAAAAGCCAATTAGCACATGCATTTTCTATGAAAGATTTGGGGGTAGCAAAAAAAATCCTTGGTATGAAGATTTGTAGAGATAGGAAAAATAGAACATTGACACTATCTCAGGCTGATTATGTTGAGAAGGTGTTGCAATTTTTCTCTATGGAGAATGCTAAAGCTATCAGCACACCTTTACCTAGTAATTTGAAGTCTAAGGAGATGTATCCCAAGACACAATAAGAGGAGGATAAAATGTCCAAGTTACCCTATGCTTCAGCTATACGAAGCTTGATGTATGTTATGGCATGTACTAGGCTAGATATTGCACATGTAGTGGGAGTTGTTAGTAGGTATATGAGTCATCTAGGAACCGAGCATTGGAATGCAGTCAAATGGATTCTTAGATATTTGAGAGGAACATCCAATAAGTGTTTACACTTTGGGGGCTCTACTACTGATTTACAGGGCTATGTTGACTCAGATTTGGTAGAGGATATTGATACCAGGTGGAGTACTACAAGTTACATCTTTACTATTGGTGGGGCAGCCATGAGCTAGATTTCTAGATTAAAAAAGGTTAATTCTTTATCCACTAATAAGACAAAGTATGTAGCTACTACAAAGGTAGGCAAGGAGATGATATGGCTTTAGTTCTTCTTGCAAGAATTTGGACATCCTCAGAAGGATAATTATTTGTTCATAGATAGCCAGAGTGCCATTTATCTTGCAAAGAATTTAGCTCTGCATTCAAAGACCAAACATATACAGTTGTAGCACCATTTTATTTGGTTAGTTTTGGAGGATGGACAATTAAAGCTAGACAAGATACATACAAATGATAATCTAGCAGATATGTTAACCAAGGTAGTAACAAGGGAGAAGTTGCACTCCTCTTCAGCTTCGATTGGTCTTCTAGACTAAATATGAACACAAGAATAGCAGAGTCCAAGGTGGTTTGATCTAGTGGGAGCTTCATGGAGTAGCGACAGAACTATAAGATTAGTCTCCAAGTGGGAGATTGTTGTTTAGTGTAGATCCTGATCAGTCTCTAAGTGGGAGATGAAAAGATAAATTTTGGGGCCCTATTTTATCAAGATTTTGGGCCAACATGTAATTATTAATTATAACCCTAAAGTAGTTAAAATACTTGGATAAAAGGGCTTAGGGTTAGGGATTGTTTTATAAGGTGTGATGTGAAATTGGTTCTTGTGGAAATATTGAGTTGTAAGGGATTATGAATTGTAATTAGGTTGTAATCACTAGATCATAAAAATATTGGACTTGTTTTTTGGTGGACGTAGCCTAAGGATTGGTTGAATGAGGTTAAATCTTGATGTCTTGTGTTCTTTTCTATGTGATCTATTATTTTCTGTTATTAGTTATGTTTGCATGTAATTTTTATTTCTGTCCATGGTTTAATCTTAACACTTAATACTAGGAAGCAAAAGATAGGGACAAACCTAAGGATCAACTAAATCCTATAATCAATAGGGCTAAATCTTAGTTCTAAGCCAACATTAGTAGATTCCTTAGGACTAACTTAACTTTGGGCTCTACTAGGCCAAGGCAAGAAAACCTTAGGGATTAATCTTGTTAATTTCATATACTTTTCCTTCAAAGATTATTCTCTATAGCAGAAATGGTCAATATTCTTGTATGATTTGCTAAATAAAATTCCTAGACATAGTAGCTAACTGTAACCAAAAGGGTAAAAACACAAACCTATGTCACCTTTTATAAAGAAATGTGATATTAGAATGTGATAGTTCAACATTAATGACAAAAAAAATGTTATTTGTGTTTAAAATATGAAGATGATGTAAACTAATGAAATGTGTAGAATTGTATGAATTTTATGCCTATAATTTTTTATAATTTTTTTGACTAATAATTTATTCATTTTATTTTATTTTGAAGTCCCTTTTTTAACTGTAAAAAATATAGGATGTAGTTCCCATCAAACAAGTATGTGCAAATCACCTTTTTTTGTTCTAATTTGAAAATATTTTATAGATGGCATATATAGCTAGTGCACAAAAAAAGAAATAATTAATTTTGATGTATATTTTCTTTGTTATAAGTACTCAAGTTCGACCTTGTTAGAATCCAACAGTTTTTTCCTCTTGTCAAAACTTCCCTATCAAATCTATACCTTCTTGAAAATAAATTACATATTCGTGAAGAGGATTCTCTCCTCTAGTGATAAATATATATTTTTTATTTTTTTGATATGATTTACTATTTTTTTATCATTTTTTGAGAGAGCATCTTCTAAAATGTTGAAATATCGACTTATAATATTTTGAGATTATAACATATTATAACTAATCAAAACACTCAAAAATTTATATAATGATGATATTGAATCTGAAATCTATAAAAGAGTATTTTTAGTTTTTTTTAAAAATTGAGTTTTGATAGAGAAATGAGATTTGACCAAAATAGGTTTTTGTATCACAAATGGTGACACAGATCTATGCTTTTACCCAAAAACTAAATGCAAATAAGTAATGACTAGGAATTTTAGTTATTATTACATAAAAATGATAAATTGATTTCTTTTGTTATGTATTTCCTGCACTTAGGTGAATCATCAACTTGTTCTTGCTCTCTAATATGATCAATGTCTTATCCATGGATATATAGACTCAATAATCAATCATTTTGGACATATTTAATTAACTTGTAATTAAATTTGTCAACAATAAGCTTTGAATTTCATTCTTACCATATCCTTTTTATAAACCCTAAACCTTATCAATTATAGAGAGTGATTATTTGATTATTTGAATCAACAATAAACAGTAAGAGATATACAATTTGCATGAATTGGATTAAAATGAATGAAATTTGTTCATTTCAATCTCAAAATTATAGATATATAAGAAAGGAGACAAATGTGTGTGTGTGTGTGTGTGTGTGTGTGTCTATATATATATATATATAGAAAATTCTTCTTTTATTGATTTCCTGTAAAATTTTCTTTAAAAAACTAACAAAGACTCAATGAATACTCAGAGACTAGCCATTGATACTAGGTATTCACCATATGTATTCATGTATTCAAGAAATGATTACTTTCACTAGATAAAAGAAAAAATAATGGACAAAACTGTAAAAAGGCATAAGAAAAATAAAAGTCTATAGATAGCCAACCTCCACTTTACATCTTCAAAATCCATTTATAGGATTGCAAACAAGCTACAGATGGGAGGAGGAAAGATGTCTAAATGAGAATGGATACCAAAGGTGGCAAGATAGGAACAAAAGATATACAAAAATATTCTTCAGATGTTCAATTAGAAAAGGTGAGGTAGTTGAGAAAGTCAACAAGTGAAAATTGAAGTCATGCTCTTTGACTTTACTCCCTTTTTTCTTTATCTATTCTCAATGAGTAATGTCTTAGCTACTTCCTACTAGAGAGGCTTTGATCTCTCCCACCACTTTCCAAACATAAATTTCTCTTTTTGTGGGACACTTAGTATTTTTAACCTCTTCTAAGTCCTGAGTGGCCTTAGCATCCAATGTGGCTTTAGATTCAACAAAAAACTTTTTAAAGTCTACTTCTACCTTAAAAAGGGAATCAATCAATTTATTATATGGGACATCAGAAGTATCTTCAAAAACTTCCACTGTTTATCAAAGGAATTAGATCATTCCTGCCAATCTATCATTGTATTAGTGGCATCTAGAATTGATTGTATACAGGGCTATATTCCTTGAGATAAAACTTTCAATTTTCCTTGCATAACTTGTAACTTCCTGGTGAAGAAGCCAATCATTTCTTTGACTATATCCAAACTCTCCTTCACTAAGATTAGTTTATCAAGAAAATTTGACTTTTTAGCCATAAGTACAATGAGTCTCTCCAAAAATTGTGTATATGGCCCCTAAAGATTAAAAGTGGGTGATAGCCATGAAAGCAACTCATTGAAAAATTGCTCAGCACTTTGTAAGGCAATAAAAGAAGTATGAGCTTGTTGTGAAATATTCTTCAAAATTTCAATCCTATGGCTCATCGAACTCTTAAGGATAGCTGTCCTTACCTCACCTCACTACTGAGTAGATTGAGCACCAATGCTCATCCTCCTAGGTTCTAATTCTTCCTCTTCCCCCAAATCTTCTATTTGTGTTGGGGCTTTAGTTGTGTCCTTAGTTGGTTTTTGTTGGTCTTCATGTTCTTCTCCTTGTTCTATAACAATCACCTATTCTGCCTATGTAAGTTGCTCCCTGAGAGATGCAACTTCATATTCAAGTGCTTGGAACTTGGCCTCAAGCTCTACTGTCATTTTCTTGTATACATGGCTTTTTCTTAGCTCATCTTCATAGAGCTTTCCCACATCTATGTAATCATAAATGGATTTAGCAAGTCTAGTTTCCATCTCCTCTACCTTGAACTCATTGATAAATGAAAGATGTTTCAATTCCTTAGAAATTTCTATGCCACAGAAGCCTTGTAGAGTCCACACAATCATGTTACCTTGCTCAATGCTCTGTACATCCATTAATTTTGGCTCATTGGATGAAGGATCCATACTCCAAACCACAAAAGATTTGGTTTCTATGTTGAAACTAGTTCTTCTCTATAATCCATCTACACTAGATGCCTCATATGAAATGGAATTTTCCTACCTACTTATCTTATCAAGCATAAATGCTTGTTCTAAGTCCCATCTAGGCATGAATAGCATGCCACTCCTTTGTACAAGATCTCTGGCCTCCTCTAAATTCATGACCTCACTCTCAGGATCATAGGCTTGCAAATTTTCAACCAATTCTATTTTTTGCTCATCAGATTCTCCTAGTTTCATTTTCAATACTAGCTCATTTTGTTTTATTTTGTACAAAAAGCTCTTGAATTTAGTGGATTTGATGAATTCATTATCTTCTAGGAAGTATTGGGTTTGAATTATTCTATCATCAAGACTTGCTGCTACTAACTCCATGTCAATAAGTGTACTCTCAGCTGCATTTATTTTGTCTTGGAGGTAACTTTGCCTTTAGTTAGCAAAATACTAACTATTGCCAGGTAAGATTTGCAATGTCCTCTATTTTACCTCAGTAGGGATATGGAAAACCTTCTATCCCTTATGTCCCTTTGTGATCCATGATGCTTTAGGAACATCAACTTCTTCTATTTCTAGGGTCATAATAGGCTTAGGGCTATCTAAACACACCCTTTCTTCCTCCCCCATTGGTTCTTATAGCATCTTAGCCATAGTCTTAGCATGATCTATGATCATCTTCCTAATCCTATGAGGATAGGGGATATCCATATAAAATCCCATAAATTGGGGATTTACTCTTTTTAGTTCTCTCTCCACCCTCAAAACATCATCTAGCTTTGCTAGCTTATAAGATGCCTCACCCTTTGCAACTATGTTTGGAATGAAATCCTCATGGGATAATTCATTAGTACTAGGTAGCACATAATTTCTCATTTCTTTAAGGGTGACCCTCATCCAATTGTCATGGTCATACATCCTATAAGGACTAGTTGACAAATTGAAATGATGGAGGAAAGAATGGATTTGGTCCAGGGCTTCTTTCCCAATTGTAAAATCTCCAATCTTAAAATATCTAGACAAGAAAGTTCCCTTATGCACTTTGGACCCTAAGTACTCCCTACTAACCATGAACAACTACCATGTGAATTCAATTATTCCCAATCTAGGAGGGATAAACTTTGGTAGTATGTGGGGTGGTTGAGGATAACCATAAAATCTCATCAAAGATAAGGTTGGGAACAAGAAAATATCCCCCTAGTTATGGTCTAATCTTTTACCCTCAAGAAGTAGGGCATGTCTCAAAAGGATTTAAAATATCAAGCGTCCTAAAGTAACTTGGATCTAGCATTTTCATTATAACAACACTAAAATTATTGAAAAATGAGATAGAATCAGAAAAATGATAATTACTATCCCATACCTATGTCCATAGCTGAACTAGTAGAACTCCATTTGCATCAGATGCGTGGTTAATCAAATCAGAATTCACATACCCTACATTCTTGTAGATGATCAAGTGCATCAATAGTGAATAGTGATGGAATTTGAAGTCCTTTAATTCTCCACTTTGAAACCTAGCAATATTATCTTTCATCACATCCAGAATGTAGTTCACATATTCATACTCCCCACCATAGCAGGATTCTTCCACATCTTTGGCAATTATAAATTCATCTCCATAAACCATATTAGTTCTATCCTTGCCAACCACCTTATGGACACCATAGACTTTTTTTACAAAGTAATTTTGAAATTTGTCCAAAGGCATCATTTTTTCCACCTATTTTGGGGAATCATTGACTTCCTTTAAATCCATGGGAATATGTTGTAGCATAGATTTCCTAGTGTAGGCCTTGGTATTTATCTCAAATTTCCTCTACAAATATTTTAAATCTACAAGCTGACCCATAGCTCCATCCAATCCAAAAGTATCAATGAATGATTCATGGTTTAGAGTATACAAGATGGTTCTATCTTTCCTATGGAAGGATTTAGTGGCTAGATTGTAGCAATGTGTGTGCTAGAAAATGTGACCTGTTGAGAGCATGAATCAACAAGAAAACATTAGTTCAAATCAAAACATGTAACAAGAATTCATCAAAATGAAAAACTAAACTAATGCTTGCTTGAGTTTTGCAACTCAAAACAACCAACAAATCAAGTCTTCCAACCACCTCTACAGCTCAACAAAGGCACCCATAAGAGGCCTTGTTGGTGTGTTAAGATGGGGGGTATGTTTGGTGTAATCTCCCAAACACAAAAAAATGATGAATCTCTTGAGTGAATGTGAAAATGTGAGTGAGGATGCAATATGATCCTAAACTACATGAAATGAAGAATACTTCAAGAAATGGCTATGGAGAAAGCCATACTTGAAAGCATTCAATGTTGAAAATATGAAATGCAACAAGGAGACTAATTAGATATGAAAGCCAAACTAAGATGTAAATGAAATGGAGATGAGAAAATGCATGTAAACTAAACTAATAATTCAAATGCAATGCTAAACTAGCTACCAAATGGTTAGTATTCACCTAAAAATATCTATGAAAACTCAAACTATAATGGAAACCCTAGCATGAAAACTCAAGACTCAAAATGGCATGGTAACAATGCAATAATGGGAGATGAAAATGCTTGAGACAAGCCCTCTATTTATAGGCTTGAGGGAGGGCTTGGTGAGGTGGCATCCATGTAGATGACATGCAAGCCATTCAAATAGTCAAAAATTCAAAGTTTGCTCACACATGTGTGAGAAAACTTGAGAAGAAGAGTGGGAGACAAGAGTGCAAAGGGGAGTGTGTAGGCATGCCATCTCACACATGTGTGAGCACACTCTTGGGCTAATGAGAGGGATTAGGAAAGAGATTAAGAATGATTAAGTGGGATTAGAGAAGACGTAGGCTTAAGAGGATGAAAATGATGGTTATAGGCTAGGCTTCTAGGTTAGGCTTAAGATTAAATTAAATAAAATTTAATTTAATCATGGGTTTAGAGGAATTAATAGGATGTGAGGATTAAATAAACAAAATTTATTTAAAAAAGGGGATGATGGAGGATCATGTGTTAAATTAATTTAACACATTAAGGCTAGAAGTATTTAAATTAGATTTAAATACTTAATAGAATGAACTCATTTAATTAATTAATTAAATTAAATAAGTAGAAGAATGTGAGAAATATAATTAATCAATTAATAATTAATTATGATGTCACAGGCAATATTAAAATTAATTAATATAGTGTATAGGGATGATTTTAAGAATCTACATTTTGTCCCTCTTTGATGTGATGTCGGGACAACATCATATCAAAGAAAAGAAAATATAGGTTGCCCCAGAGAAGGATAGGAGTCCTAAGAGTTGTGCTGAAGTGACGACAAGGGAGGAGGGTACCCCCTCGAGGAAATGGGGTGAAAATGAATATATTTTGCCCCATTTTCTTGAAAAATAGACATGGGAAGGAAAAGGGAAAGAGAAAAGGCTTAAAAGATGACCTTGCATGACTTGTTGGTAAGCTTGACATGAAGCAGGGTGAAGTGGATAATGATTAATATAAATGCAACTTAACTACATGAATGCTTGAGATTCAGTTATGTTCATATGGGAGAGCACACCTTATTTTGATATTGCAAGAGGAGTTATGCATCAAATGCTATAGTAGCATAGATGACAATATTCCTTTGCATGGACTAGATTCTCAACACAATGGATGTAGGTTTCAGAGTCATGATGGAACAAATAACATATACACACTAGAGAGGTTTGGGCACACCCAAAGTCTTGTTAGGGATCTTGGTGGAAAGTGTGCTCACCTGTTGCCCCTTGTGAGAAATGCATAATCATAACTTGAAATTGATATAAATGTGCTAAAGAATCATGGAAATAGATCATATTGCAAAATGACACATGTAATCAAGTTAAGCCATGCAAATGATACCAAGATATTAAAGATCGAGGCAAAAATGGGGAGGCTATTGCTGACACACAGAGATAAAATCAACAAAAAGACCTTATGACCAAGTAGTCATTCAATCCACTGTGTTTGACATGAACTTGATTTTGATAGTGAAATTTGTTAAGCTTATGTAGGAAGGATTCATCCTGTAAGGCAAAAATTGATTGTTCGATTGAATTGTATTGAAATGTATGTGATTGTTTGTTGGCAATAGTGTGAAAGGAACAATGTTCTTAAATCATTTAGTCTCACTGTAAATTTGTGTAAGTTTGTTTGCAATCACTATTTGATAAGCTCAGTTTGATGGGTTAAAGCTCAATGTCATGAGAGAAATAGAAGAATGTGGATAAGATAATATAATGGATGAATTGAATTGGAATGGAAGGGAAATGCAAGGGAGAAAGTGATAAATGTTTTATAGAGGAAAGTGTGTTGAATGGAAGACTAGAAATTTGATCAAGGTATATGCAAATAGATGGAAAATGAACGAATTGATTATGGAAATGATTTGAATGAAATGATTAGAAGAAGGGAATATGATTAAAGTAGAGGAGAAATGAATTAATTGAATGGATTGGAAAAGGTAAAAATTGATGGAAGGTGGAATGGATTAGAACCAATGACAAGGGATAACCAAGGGATGGTAAATGGAGGAAAAGCAATGTGAGTTGGTGGATGAAAGGAATGGTGATAGGATATGAGGGAAGCCAAGAACCATGTTTCAAAGGAGCTCAAATGCCCCATACCCAGGATAGGAAAATGGAAGGAAATATGGTGGGACAAGATGCATGAAAATGGAAAGATGGTACAAAGGCTAGCATATGGAGGAAAAGAAGGCATGTACTCTTCCAAATCATGTATGAACCTTTTGGTATTATGCCTCTAATACTGATCACAAGCATGGGGATGAAAATGAATGAATAAGGGATATGGGAGGGAGGGTATAAAAAAAGGCTAATGATATGAAGGGTATGGATGAAGTGTGCGATATGAAGGTGATGGGATGGAAGGGGTGACCAAGATCAAGGAAATATGGAAGAAGGATGGAAGTATATAGGAGTATGGAT
The DNA here is from genome assembly GCA_028749045.1 of Cupressus sempervirens. NCBI lineage: Eukaryota > Viridiplantae > Streptophyta > Pinopsida > Cupressales > Cupressaceae > Cupressus > Cupressus sempervirens. The sequence goes on from CM053787.1 coordinate 648,182,977, forward strand.
GGAAAATGGAAGAAATGAACATGACAAGGACTATGGGATGCAAGATATGGATAGCATGTCAAGTTCAAAGATGTGAAAGTGGATGGAAATATGTAAGATAATGGATGGAGGATTCGCAAGGGATATGGAAAGTGCATGTGGATGGATGAAACGAAAGTGAAAGTCAAGATCAAAGATGGAAAAGGATAATGAACGGTGCATGGAAGCATGGAAGATATGTATGTAAGTGTAGTATGGCTAGAGCTTACCCCCAGTGTAGAGTGCAAGTGGAAGAGGAAAAGTGAATGAAGGGATAAGTGTAATTGGAAGACAATGGATACACGATAGGAGAATAAAGGGAGGACTCAAGCATCTATTTTTCATGGATGGTATCCCTTGATTATTTTTTCTTTTCTTTTTTATTTTCAAAGAATTTTTACTATTTTCTCATAGATGTTTGTAGGATAGTGAATGGAGGAAAATGGCTTATGGAAAGGTTTGGATTAAGGGAGTGGAGTGGGTGGGAGGAAGACATGGTTGATGGATGCTAGGTTGGAAGACTTGTGAAGGAAGTGAAAAGATCGTCATTGGCACACACCTTGAAGGGTGATGGAAAGGAGGAAATTGTGGGGGATAGGTAAGAGAAAGTTTGGATTTTGGGATATATGGACCCAAAATGGATGAAGGAGATGATGGATTTAGGATGGTGGATTTGAGTATATAAGGATCCAAAATGGATTTAGAAAATGGAAGCTTGGAGGATTTATGAATGAGGGAAGCCTTTGGATTAGCAAAATTGGATGTCATTCGGAATATTTCTTTGAGATTCATTGCTACATTAAGTAGCTTTGGGATTGAAATTTTTTTAGCATTTTGTATTTTCAGCCTTTGTGGCCTTTTGATTTTGTTTTAGATCATATTTTTCTTTTCTTGGAGATGTCTTTTAGAGGGGACATGTTGATCCTTGGGCTTTTGTGGATTTTTGGCTTTATGCTCTTTTTCTTTGGCATTCAATTTGCTTCCATTGGCCATGGTATGGGTGCATGAAGATAAATGGGGTGGAGAGCATATGGATGGTGAACATTGGAAGGATTTCAAGGATGTGTGCCTTTGTTGATCTTTAATAGGAGCATAAGGGGATGAAATGGAAAACATGGATATGGTGGAGGGATGTACGTAAGGACCCAAAATGGAAGGAAGGGATGAAGGGTTGGGAATGTGGATATAAGGTCCTAAAATGGACTTGGAGGATGAATGATGGGAAGCTTTACGTTGGGATGGAGGAAGTTTAGGTTTGGAAGGAGTGGAAGGTGTACCAACATCTTGAGACATTGTTTCTTCAATGGGATGCCTATTATTTTTAATACAAGATGCGAGTCCATGTGTATGGGGTTCATGAGTGGAGTGAATAGGCGTGAGAGGATAATGAGGGATACAGAGATTAGAATGAACTAGCGTTTGCAGTTCTATTACAATCACCTTGTTAGTATTGCTTAGATTAAAACACTATTTGAGTTGAGGCCATGATTTCCAAGTGATGTTTGTAGAGTCCCAAAGGTCTCTGAATACTTGAATGCCTTTCTTAAAGAAGAATTTAGCTTTGAACCTGGGTATCCTCGCCAAAGGGCTACCATTGTGTTGGATTAATCTATTCCACCAAATTGAATATGTGGAAAAACTAGATCCGTGATTGAAAGACTGATCATACAAAGATAACTTACTTGTTGCCAAGCATTCCAAATACAATTAAGAGTAGCTAAGCCATGAAGTTTGAAGAATGGGACAAGGAGAAGCTTATCGTTCCAATGAATTGTGCTCCAAGACTTACCAGCAGTGGTTGTTTCAATTCTATATTTGATTAAACTCTTCCAAGGAGCAGTCCCATCCAAGGCTTTGCTGATCCATTTCGCTAATAAGAAAATCCCTTGAGTGTAAGGGTCTATGATATCCAACCCTCCCTCACCCTTTGCAAGGATACAATGAGACAATGATGTAGTAGGCATACCTTTTTTATTACCCCATTTGGACAAAAAACAATTATGAATGAGCTGAGTCATTTGATTATAACAAGCCTTAGATAGTAGCCAACATGAAGATATATAAACATGGCTAGCTAAGAGAATTTTATTAGCCACCTGGATACAACCAACCATGGATGAATAACGGTTTGACCAAGTCAACAGTTTGGATTTGAACTTACATAAGAACCATCTTGATGCAGAGACCTAGGTGGACTTTTTAGTTATTTATAATCAGAGGGGCTTCCTTTAGTGTTCTCACAACACAAACAAGCTTCTTTAGGATTATTCTCCTTGATCCAATCAACTTCAAACCTTATCAGAGTGCACATACCATTCTCTTGTGCCACCATAGGCTCTACATCTTAGAAAACATCCCCAATGTCCTTCAATCCTTCAAATGGATTCATTTAAGCAATCTTGTCAACAAACTATCAAATGCCCTCAATCATCATTTCCTCTTCATTCAGAGATCTTTTTCATCATTATCTTGACATCCCTACATGAAAAAATTTAATGAAACATATAAAATATGAATTAGGTCTCTCCCACAAGACACAGTCACCACAGAAAGTGGGAGAGCCTAGGGCATCATGAAAAATCCAAACCAATTTGGTGATTGCACACAGTATTGTACAGGGACAGTCAGCAAATGACTCAAATTCTTGCTTTTATACCTCACAAAACAAAAAAATATTGCATGGAATTAAAAGTAATCTAATCCTCCATCAATTTAATGCATTCTTGATCACGTTTTCATTGAAAAAAAAGAGTTTTAACAACCTGAAAGGAGGACTATCCCCTCAGGATAGCAACTTGGCAGTTTTCAGAGAATTAAAATTTTATTGCATGAAACTTTGTTACATGTCTTCTTTTCAACTCAAAATTACCACCAACTCCCCTCTCTTTTAAAATGATTGATTACAATGTTTTTATAAACTCCTTTTCCCCTTTCCAAATTGTCCAACTCCCAAGAACCGATTACAACTCCCTAATTGTCTGTGATAGTTTTGAATAACCTTTAATTAATTTTTTAAAACCACTCTTTATTGCTTATTTCAGACTTCTAAGACTCAAACATTCATGAAACTTTTGAAACTAATGTAAATGGATGTTCCTATGCTTAAAAGACTTATAAACCCTTACTTAACCCTTGACTCCATCATAGTGCCCTATGTGGCCTATTACTAACATTTTGACAATTTGACATATTTTTCCAATTACATTGTAATTATTTGCATTTGATATACACTTTATGACTCTTTGATCCCATTTATCAACCTAGTACATTCTAGGACTCTATCCCCATGACACTTTATTACATCACATTAATGATCCTTAGGTACCTTCATTGTCCTTTCATCATGCCATTAATGACTTAAAATTTTGAACTTTAACAAAATGAGTAAAAAACATATTAAAAAGGACCTTTACAAGGTCTTATTACATTTAATGACCCAATATGGTCATGTTGCCATCTTGTGAACTTAATGTCTTCTCATGCCTCCAACCTTGGCCTTGATGCTTCTAATACCAATCTGATGAGGAGCAATCACAAACTTGATGATAAAACATACCATACTGAACCAAAAGCATAGGGAACCTAACAAGAATTGATAAGAAGACTGATTCACCATTAAAAACAACACATATTTTCACTACATATAATTATCTGCAGATTGCAAAATGGATGGCTCTCTAGCGGCAGCCAAAAAGCCACTTACATTTCCTTCTATTCACTCATTCTCTATCAAAATATTATCTTTTTTCCCTTATCGATTCTCCTCTCTATCCCTTTAATATCTTCCTCTTATAACATTTGAGGTAGTTATGAAGTCTTACAGGATGGTTCAGATTCTTGACAGTTACAAAACAAACTCATCAACTTCCCTATGGTAATTTATCGATAACATTGGTGGCCGAAATCCTTCTATTTTGGATACATTACATTGCAATTTTAAACAATAAAAATTTGTCATTGTATAAGGGAATTTTGAAGGCCTTAAATATTTATAAAACTTTGAACAAAAGATTCAAATGACGAGGTGCCTCTGCACCATACTTCTGCACTTCAAAAATTTCCATGTCCCACGAAAATGTATTGGTGAGATTCTGGAACATCTTGATCTCTTCATCTACATCGATGCCTTTGCTATTCTACTTTCCTTACCTCTTTCAGCTTTAACTCCTATTCATGGAGTTTGCAGTGGTTTCCATCCATGGTGCTTTACCAAACATCTCAAGTCCACCCTCCAATGCCGCTTCCTTGTGCCTCACCCAGGAGTCCTTTCTTACCTCTCACCCTAGGTCTTTTGGCAAACCTCGAACCACCCATCTCACCCAATAGTGGATTCTGGAAGATGCCTCACCTTCTTTGTGCCTTGCACCTTCTACCCAGCCTCATCCCTATTTGAGAATGGTCATGACAGACCTCTCATGTCTGCCCACACAAAAACTAACACCAACCTGTAACTTGATGGACAAGCACCTGCAACCATGAAGCTTACCAACAAGAATCAACATACCCAACATTGCTTGGTGTAGATTTTATTCCATCTACATGCTCAGAATCTTTTGAGCTCTGATGCCAATCTAATGAGGAACAATCTCAAACTTGATGATAAAACATACCGTACTGAACCAAAAGCATAGGGAACCTAACAAGAATCGATAAGAAGACTCATTCACCATTAAAAACAAAACATATTTTCAATACATATAACTATCTGCAGATTGCAAAATGGATGGCTCTCTAGTGACAGCCAGAGAGCCACTTACATTTCCTTCTATTCACTCACTCTCTATCAAAATATTATCTTTTTTCCCTTATCGATTCTCCTCTCTATCCCTTCAATCTCTTCCTCTTATAACATTTGAGGTATTTATGAAGTCTTACAGGATGGTTCAGATCATGAAAGATCATGAAATGGGCATCAAAGTTGAAAAATCACAGGTGTCTCAGAAGCTGCCATTACCAATGTTGCAGATGGTTTCTTCTTGTGTTGGAAACCAAACCATTAGAAGAGAACAGAGAAGATTACATGTTATCTATGAAGATGAAGAGGAGGAAGAGGAAGAGCCAATTAAAAGAAGAAAAACATCTCATGAGACCAAATCACAAATTTCTACCATTTCTTTTCATAGAGAAGAATAGGCAGGTAAAAATAATTGTTCTTCTTTTTTGGATTCTCACAAAGAAGAAGAAGAAATCATGTGGGGGCTGGTTTCAGGATTAGAGCTTGAAACAAATATTGACACCATTAACAAATGGAAAGAAGAGGAGGTTGCTCTAGAGGTTGAAAAATTCTTAGGAGGGCTTGAACTTGCAGCAAAGATTGATAATGAATTAATGAGAGAAGCTTGGTTTGGATGCAATAAGCTCAAATTGCTACCCACGCTGGTCAAGCTTCTTTTAACGCCAAAGTGCAAATTATTGCTAGAGTTGCTTCTTTCTAGAGGAATTCTTGGCCTCCTAAAGAATTGGCTAGGAGACACAGCATTGAGCACTGAGATTATGAAAATGTTGCTGAAGATGGGAGTTGTAGATGATAATAAAATGCTTTTCATGGAGGAAATGAAAAAGAGTGGTTTGGAAAGGAATGTGATGCTGCTCTTAGCATCACATTCTGATGGAGAGACTGAATTGAATAGAAGACTTGCAAAATCACTCCTTAATTCATATCTGTTGTAACTTATTTTATTTGCATGGATGAAGAAATGTGCCCAATTCAATTGAATTTATGTATTGGAAACATAAATGTTCATTCATGTGAGATTGCATTCAATTCTTTATATTTACTAATTTTTATACAATCATAAATGTTTATTCATATTAGATTTGTTTACTACTATCTATAGTTTAAGAGTGTGCTTTTTTCTTCTTTTTTATTTTTTTCTTTCAGTTGTAGCTAATACTTCTCAATTCAAGTGACATATTTATTGAATTAGAAATAATTTATTTTTGATTTATTAAGATTTGTATTCATTTTAGATAACTTGAAATTTAATAGAACCATAAATGTTCAATCTTATTGGATTTGCATTTATATCTATTCTAAAATATTGTCATGGTTGAAAACTATATTTGTTTGCCCTTATGAAATGTGGAAATTATATTTATTTGATCTTATGAATTGGTTTGATATTCTTAATATCTGTATATTTTCATGGAAGTAATAAATATTTGTTTGAATCTATTTGTTTTTGTTTATATTTGCATCGATTCATTTTTTTAAAACAAAGTATACTTTTCTATCAGTAATTAAATATTAAATAAAATTACAAGTATAAAGTTTTTACACTTCATGGTAAATGTTCAATGATTTATGAAGTTAATTGTGTTTTAGCTGATTTTTTAATTTCACTATGTAATTAATTTTTAATCAATGAATATTATTCCATTAATGTTTAACAGTGCTTAATTTGATTCAGTTATCAATTTTTTTATCAATACATCATAGTCTGGATCATTGTTCAATTGTTTCTAAGAAATGGTAAGTGTTCATTTATATTGAATTTGTTTATCATATATTCTATACATTTATTATGACTTTCTGCTTTAAATCATTCTTCTCAGTTAGATAAATATGTATTTAATGAAATGAAAACATAATATGTTTGTTTATATAAGGTTGTTCATTTCCAATTGATTGCTTTCATTTTTATTAGTATATTTTTTAATTTTAAAATAGAATTTTCTACCTATATTTAAATATTAAATAAAATATTTATGAATTTTATAAATTTAACTTTTAAACAAATGTTTATAAATAGAAAAACAATAAATATTTATTAAAATTATATTGTTTATTTTGTTATACAATACTTATTTGCATAATTTAATTTTTTTTAAAAATCTACAATGATATTCAAACATTAAATAAAACAATCATTTGCAGTATCAGGAAAATGCAAACACCCAAAACCCATATGATAAACCAAAATGCTCATGACACGCTAAATGTAGCAGTATTAGAATTATGCTATGTCAAAAACAATATCAACATTTTTTTTTCTTTATTCATATTGTAGTTCGATCACATCAATGAATAAATGCACCAATAAAAAAATTATAAGCAAAGAGCTTACAAATTTTGCAGTGGACCATTTTTTTAATTTTATTTTACTAATCTTCAATTTACAAGATAAATTTAAACTCAAACTACAAATTACCTGATTAAAATTGTGAAACCAGAAATTGCCTAGTTGAAATTGTGATTCTTAAAAGTGATACTTTCTTCGTGTATATTTCTAATAAAACTTGTCTTATTATGTAATTCACCATCTACCTTTAATCTAATCATTATTCAATTAAAAATATTAAATTTCAACCCTATTTTATCTTTTATTCTAACTTGCTTAAGTTTGAACAATTATTGAGTTCTTGAAGTTGAACCTAGGGCTCCAAACCACAAGTTACCTATCATATGATGTGATAAATTACATCATATTCTATTCTTAATCTATGAATCTTACATTCATTTCCTTAACATTACATTCTCTATTTAATTATGATTAATTTTTATATATGATCAAATTCTCTATTAAAACTTTAAATTCTTATATATTATTAGTGTCATCTATAGTGATTATCATATTACCCATTAAAGTCACAATTTAATAAATGAATAACACAAAATGCTAATGATATCCCTTAATTTTCTTTGAAGGCTCCATTAAAATGAAGCTTGGTGGGGACCAATTACATTGATTTCTTCTGTTCCTATTGCTCTCTCCACCTTTGCCAATAAAAGAAGGCATCCTTATGCCAATCTAGTAATTTTCCATTCTATCATCTCAATTGGTGAATTTCATTTCTTATGATAGAAACAATGGAATCTACAATTTTCCGCTTCAACTATAGCAACTTCAATTGTATTACTCAAAATTATCCAATCTAGCTTATTCTCTTGAAAGATTTTATTATTTCTTTTCTTCGGGGATGTAACCTAAAGACTTGCAAATAGACTTGAAGAACATAACCTTGACCATCCTCAGAATAGTACCATGACATTATTGGGAAGAAGTTTAAAGAATAACTCTAGTTTAGCACATAGCCATTTCCAACATTGATGTGCATAAAAACAATTAAGGAAGACAATGATTAATAGATTCTTCATAGCCCCACATAGCAAGCCTATTGATGGTCCATGAAATCCAATATTTAAACACCATTCTAAAGTTAGAGTCCTTCCTTGTAGAGATGCTTAAGTAAACATTCTTGCCTTTGGGTATGTGCATGATCATGGTGTGCCAAAAAGTGGTGATCTGAAAATTATGTAGTCTTGAAATGCCTCAGAGTATTTCAAAATCTATTCCAACTTCTTTCCCACCCATCATGATACTATACAAAAATAATTAATACCTTTATAAGGCTTGTTATATCTTTTGATACCAACCCAAAAATGTGTTTTTGGCCTGTTCTTGTGTGTTTTTTACTTCAAACATGTAGAAAATGACATTATTTCATGAAATGAAAAGGGTTTATTAAGAATGTTCTTAGCTTTCCATAAATGTAATTTTTTTCAAATTAAAAGTTTAGTAAGTAATTATTACTTATTTTCTAATGGAGTTACGTATAAAGTGTTGACTGACACACTACTTGAAAAACAACTATAACTTTCAAATCGTACAACATTTTTTGAATTCAAAAGATACATCATATTCTATGCTTCTATTATGAGGAAAAATAAAAGAAAAATTAAGTTTTGTAGAGTTTACAATTAGTTAAGGTGGTCAGACATGAGAGTTTTTTTATTCCAAAAATACAAAAGTAGAAAATTAATAATTATTTATTTATTTAAAATAAAAAATACACAAAAATATGTGTCACATCCAAGCATGAGTCTAATTCTTCTATCTAGAATATTATTTAAAAATATTCTCATTTGATTTTGATTAAGGTGGTTAGACATACGTCTACTTCTTATTTTTGTCCTAAACTTATTTTACTATTGCATCAGAATTTAAAATTTTGATCAATCATTTTTTAATTTATTTTTAGATAAGGCCTAGTAATTTAGAAACAAAATTAATTTTCCTAGAGATTCTTTTCTCTCAACATTTTGATATAAAGTTTATAACAAGTAGAAAATTGCACGTCAAGTTCACATAACCCTGATTTGTTAATTTTCTATTGCCACTTAAGAGCATAGTTTGGTTGACCATGATCCTGCACATACCCCTTTAAAAGAAACAACTTATTTCAACATAAAAAAATTGGATTTTTATCTATATTTTAGAATTCCTTCTTCTCAAATGTGGCTCTATATCCATATGTGGAATTATAATATCATATTTTGATCCCCTTTCATATGACTTGATCATTTCTTTCTTGAAATTTAGTTGACCTATTTTACAATATTGTACTTAGTTGGGCCATATCTTCTTGTAGAAGGCGACACTAGTACATTTGAGGTAATTTTGTGACCAAAATTTGTGACCATTTATTAAAATTTTTTAGATTGGTCCCAATATGGAAGGAAAAATATCTTTTTTTCTAAATCCATGCCCGTGTTGGTCAAAATTTTGACCAACACTTAGTTGAACATGTCAAAATGAAAAAGAGTTGCACCCACCCATTTCATTGTTTTGTTAAATAAGGGTTTGGCCGCCTGTTACATTGCATTTTGTTAAATTGAGAGGAGATTAGTGCAGAGGGTGGGAGGTATATCACTCGTAGGGCATCTCGATTTGGATATGAATACGCTTGGGATACGGATGTGAACACCATCTTTCTCATCTCCGCTGGTTTGAAAGATTCTACAGAGCGCGCACGGGGGAGCTGCACAAGTAATTTAGGAGAAGAGGCAAAAATCAAGGAAGAGGCAAGGAATCAAGGTGATTATCACATTTTTCTACCATTTTTTGCTCAATCTTAGCCATGGAACCAGGCAGTTGGATTCAACCTTTCAATTATGAAGGGATCCCCTTCATATGTAGAAATTTCTTTAAAATATGTCACATTGTTGCTAATTATGATCTTGTGAAGTCTAAATAATCTGTTTCTTAGTGGGAAGATTACTCTTTCCAACATTATACTATTGAGAAAAATTTATCCATGCTGAGATTGTCTTAGATGGTTGCTCATGATTATCCAATTTCTTCTCCTCTGGTAGGTGCAGTTGGGATATATTCTTCCTAGATGGGGGATGATGCTATTGTTGGTGTTTATGAGAATTTTCTTTCTAGTCATTCTCATTTTTTTGGCTTAGCATACACTATTGTCCTTGTTGGCACTATTGGTTATGTTGTTGCTTCTTTGGTTTTTCCTACTAGTTCTTTTCTTTCTGTAGGCTCAACAAGTAATAGTGTTCCATTTCAAATTTATGGTTTTGCTAATATTTTTTATAAGGCCTCAATTAGTGCTTCTTCTATGCTTCTTGAAGGTGTTTCTAGTGCTATCTATTTAGTGGATGTTGGTTCCTTTTCTATTGGTGCTTTTGTTTCCTTAGTTTTTGTTGGCTCTTTGATTTGTGTGGGGACTCCATTACTAGATTCCATTTTCTAGCAAGTTGAGGCTACAAAGGTGAAAGAGGATTGGATTATTGTAAAAAGGAAAAAAACTCTAAATTTGTCTTCTCTTTTGATATGACTATTCGATCTCATATATGGGAAAGAAGAATGGTAGCTCTTAGTGTCTTTTTGTTGGTGGTAGGACTTGACTAGCTTTTTTTCTAGTCTATCCTTCTTTTATTTGGATGGATATGGTCTTTCAAAATCTTGTCTCTTGTCATGAAAATCTATTTTTTTGGTCCATTTCAAACATGAAAGATGAATTAGCATTTCAAACACCTGAAGTATTGATAGTAGGGAGTCCATTTCATCCAGTGATGAACCTTTAACTGGGACACCAAGAACAATAAGTTTAGTCATCGAACCTATCATACCTATGGTATAAATTAATTGTTTCATTAATAAAGATTCAAGAACCTATCAAATATTTTTTTTCTTTTCAGAGATGTGAACCACAAATGACTTTATACATTATTATTTCATTCATTAGAGGTCCACTCACCAGGCAGGGGTGTTGCTCCACCTGCACTTGCTTTTATGACTTTGATTCCTTTTCCATGGGCCTCTTTAGCATATTCTGCCATTCCATCAGGTGTTCAATGAGCAGATTCAATGGTTATCTACAACACAACCAGAATTCAAATATCTTATCAAAATGTGTGGTACCAAATATTGTTGGATTCCATTCACTTAAGCATTTCTTAAAATTATTCTTTAAGAAATTGTGTGCAATTCAAATAGGCTTCACAAACCAACCTCATATGAGACACTAAATGATTTGAGAATTTCTACAGCAGCTGTCATGACTAGTAGATTAGAATCTAAGCCAATTATAATACCCACTTCTGGGCTACTTGTAAGAAATAGACAAAAGGAAGAAATCTTAAGACAATAGTCTATGTATGTATAGAAACAAATCATAGAATGAAAAATAAGATAAAAAATAGTAATGCAGAAGAATAGAGATATTGGAACTACAAAATCAATTGGGACAGATGCTTAAAAATATTGAATAAATAATAAATAGTCAATGCGCAAAATTGCAAGCATATGTCATGATCAATGAGTTGATATTGTTGTACATCAAGGGTGTAATACACCAAGATGATGGAAATGAACTTAAACATATTCATCTATCAATTGGAATTGCTCCATTTTGCTGATCTATGTGCTGATAATCCTATGTATTCAAGGTATGATACATTGAGATGTTAGAAGGGAACTCAAGCTTGATGGACTGTGAAGTCTGATTTGCGGTCTCTGTGAGCTATTATCATCCAAAAAATATACCCCCTTTCATTCATCTATCCATGGGCTATTTCTTGTGATTGTGATTGTGATTGACCTACTTTGGTTGCTAGTGTAGTTTTAGTCTTTTGCTTACTTAGATTCACTCCTCTATCACAATGTAATGTCCCAAATCTTATTTGATATACTAAAAGATTAGATCTAACAGAGTAAATATTATTCTAAATAGAATAGGAAAAGGTGGATTATAATTAAGGAGGACTGTCATCAACATTTATTTTCAAAATATAATTTGCAAGCCTCTTGGAGCATGCAGGGGAAGAAGCTGACATAGCTTATGAAATTATGCTATGCTCTTATTCTATGGAACCAATTTTTGTTGAGGTTGGACACCAAACATATTACCTCACAACCATGTTCATGGTTGATAAGGCACTGTTAGAAAAGATTTCTCAACATATTCATTTTGTTAGAAAAGAGTCAATGCACAAAAAAAATTCATCAATGCACATAAAAATTCAAAAATCATTCCTAATGGATATAGAAAATTAATGAAATAAGGGGGATATGATCATATTGTGTGACTTATAAAGATAGATATTGGAACCCTTAACATGAACTAATATACTACTATAACCTTGTTAACATGTTTATTTTTTTACAGCAAATGATCTATGATGCAGCCACATTGTTCTTCGGCATTGAGATCTCGGTCATGTTTGGAGATTTCATAGATCAAAATTTACAATTATTTTTGACTGATCTTTGAAGGATTCATAGATTAATTTACAATATTTTCAGTAATCTTCAAGGGCTTCAAAAAAAAATTCACTTTGTGTGATCTGTGAAGGCATCAAAGATAAAGTCATGATATTTTCAGTTATCTTTGAAGACTTCATAGATAGATATGTCAAATTTTCCTAAGTTCAAAGATTTCAGAATTTATGTATTTCATAGAAGGATAAATCCCACGGCTTAATTATATTATTAGTATCTCTTTTCTCAGAAACTAATTAGAGAGGAGTATATCATTGAATATATAGATTTTAGTGGCTTAAAATGAAATTCCATGTGGATGCATGGCCATGATTGATATAATGCCTAGATATCGAAAACATCTCGGGAACAGGGGTATTTCCCATCAATGTTATTATGATCAATCCTATCAATGAATTTCAATCTTATGACATTTACAATGTCTATTAAATGTCACACATCCTTAATCCATGTCATATATCCATCACAAAGTCAAACATTTTATCCTACATTTTATCCTACATCCTTAATCATCACATTTTATCCTACATTTACCTAATCAAATTGGCCAATCATTTACTAACCTTCCCTATAGGGTTAGATAACCCATTATTTAATCCTATATCATTATAATCCTTTACATCTCCCATTATTATTCTCACCAATGAGCATTCTCAATTAATTGATATTTATTATTTAATTGATTCATCCTTCACAAACTATGAAAATCTTCAATTTCCTAAGTCCTTTTTTCCACCTCTAATTTCTAAATTACTAATTTCTATTTGTGTGTAATAATGAATTTTTAATTCAAATATTGCACATAATCTTGACACATGGACTATAGTGCTGTCATGTTTGCAGTTTATACCTTGTCTATTTTGATTTGAGAGATACTTGATACTCTTATTTTATGTACTTTGAGATGACCTGAGGGTCAGATGTTATACTTTTATTCACCATCATAGATGCTTTACTACTATGTTGTTTAGTTTATCATATTTGTATGTTGATACCATTTTGAGATGATAGTAGATTTATCATGATATTTGATTATATGTTATTTGGACAGACTTTTTGATTATGTTATGTGATGGATTTTGTGCTATAGTTATTTACTTCATTCTTGTATCTCTATGCTTTTTCTGAATGTGAGTGATGTAAATGGATTAATTAGTCATTTAATGAATTATTGCTTCAGCTATTTTATTATATGTCATTGTAGTTGATCGTGTATTTTAGTGTGCAAGAATTATTTCCCTAACAGTGGCACATGGAGTTAGTGATTTAGCTATTCATATTTTACCAATGTTGTCCGTATATGGTCGACGTATCCGTATTTTAATTGTTTAAGTTAAAACCTTTCGGTGATTATTAAATTTAAACTCATTTACATTATGTGATTGGACTAGTAAACATGTCTATGCATTTAGAGGTTCACATTGTCGTGAAAGTTGTTAGTGATTTTCTATGATTTTAGATTTTCAGGCTTTAAATCTTCCCAAATTTAATTTCTGGAAACTTTTTCTTAGGTGAATTCCCTTTACAAGGAATAACCATTTTTCATTTGGATTGATTTGGAGTCTGGCTAGTCTAACTGACTACTTGCCCTAATCAACTATTCACTCGAAAAGTGAATAAGTATTGAAAAAGGGATTTTATTATTTACTTCACTTTTTGGAAATAGAAATTTGGAGAGATTTTCTAGAATCCTCTTTTGAAGGATTTGATTTTTTTTCATTCCCAAAGTTGTGAGTGTGGGATTTTTGCAAGATCAATCTCATTGGATCTAGCTCAGGTGGACCTTTCTTTTTTGTGATTTTTGCTAGATTCAATGAGCATTTTATTTTATTGTGTGGGTTTGAGTTTCTACCCCTTCTGTTGTCAAGTGGGGCTTTCCTATTTTATCACTTCTACTCTGTTTCAGCTTCTATTTTTGGTAGCCATTTATTGGGAGGTTGAGAACTAGTGTTCCCCTCCATTTTTGTTTGCTGGTTTTGCCCTATTGGTTGGGTATGAACATTTTCCCTATTTTTGGGATGGGGGTTTGTGGTTTTGCACCCTTATGCTGGTCATTTTTGCATACGATGTCTAAACTCAATTATTTTTAGATTTTTGGGGTTTTTGTACCCAAAGAAAAAATGGGTTTTAATTTCAAAGTTTTCCAATTTTTGGGGTTTTCACCTCATTTTGTGTGCCACCCTATTGTCTTAGGTTTTCTTGACATGAGTTTGGTCATGAACTTGGATTATTTGTTTGGATGTCATTTGAACCTTTGTTGCACTTTTGTGTTGCATTGGGATGCATTCTGCATCTATCCTCTTGAGTCTATCTTTGGATGGGTGACTTTCTACTTTTTGTTCTCAACCAATCCTTGTTTTATGATCTTTGTGATGGTGATGCACCACACATGAGTATGTGCTTGTACATTTTTCAAGTGACTTACGAGTCTCAATCTTTTGTAGTACTTCTAGAAGTTATGATCATTGGGGTTGGGTTGGGAATTTTCATGTCTACAGACACTCATCATTGGATGAGCATGGGTAGGGTAGGGTAGCATATGGAGGGGGCTTCTATTTTGCATCCTGGTGATCATTGTACCTGGAGGGTTGGTTAAAGAAGTTTTAATCAAGTGATAACTCAATAAAATACTAGGTGGTGATAAAACTTAAGATAATAATCTATGCTAGAGCCTTTCCATTGAGGGAGTTGAATTTGCATGTTCCTAGCTTGGGCTTGTTGATGTCAAGTGACTCTCCATGATGTCAGCCCCTACTTAGTAGTCCATTGAGTGTCTGACTAGGACCTGTAGTTTATGCATTGTCTATGTCTTGGTTTCAGTCATTATGTTATCTGGCATGCATGTTAGCCATGGACGTTGTGCTTGTGTGTGTTTGTAGTTGGATCATTATTTGCATCTGCATAGTAGGAGTGGACCTATGGGTGCCACATGGTTGGGAGGCATAGCTACCTATATCACTGCTAGGAATCAGTGTATAGAGATGATCTTTTGTCCTAGTGCGGTTGTTGCTGGATGCTTTCACTTGGTGTTTCAAGTTCTAGAGTATGATTTCTTATGATTTATGCTTTCATTAGGATGCTTGTATATCATGTTTAGATGATGTTATTTATTGATGCATTTCGTTATTATGATGAGTAGAATATGATAGATGATGTTATCTAGTTTTATAGGATTATCTTATGCTTTACTTGTAGTATGCTAGATTTCCTTATACTTATGTTGTAGCATGTCTTAGTAGTGATGTCCTTCTTATGATAGTACTGACAATCTATTTGATAGCTTGGGATATTATGCATGGGGGATGGCTAGGGCCCACGATGGTCTTATGATGCTATTATGGTTGGAAGGAACGACATACTTAGTTTGGTTGTGTTGTTCATTGTGATGTTATTTCTATTTATTACAATGTTGTTTTAGCACACTGTGATGTTTCCTTATGTACTTTCCCTTCACTTCTTGTTAGATGGTTAATTGTTATTTTCATCTTTCAATATTTGTTTGAGTGTCTTTCCCTCGATGTGGATGTGGTACTCCCTAGTGTCAATGAATTTATTTTCTATTTTTCTTCCTTTATTGTTTTATGGCTTGCTATTCTAGATTATCATTTGAAATTGTAGTTTCTCGTGCAAGAATGCAAGTCCTTGCATGGTGTGTTGGGTTTTCTCGCACAACTTTGTACTTCTTTTCACGAAACCAAACACCAATTTTAGCTATTGGGCTAGGTACTTTCTCATGTAGATGATAGGTTCTTGTGGGGTGTGTTCCACTTCCTCACACACGAATCTATCTTTGTGGGTCTTGCACAAAAGATGCATCCACTTTAGCTTCCAATAAAATCTGTGGTGGATCCATTTACCACTCAAATTTTCTATTTAGTCATGCATTAGATTTTTCCTTGGGTTCAATTTTTTCATTCTCTTAAATATTAAGAAATTATATATGATATACTACTATCGGTGTACATAGTGCTAGTTATTATTTTTGCTTTCAATCAATTTAAACTTGAATAGAAACAAGAAGTTAATTAGAAATCAAAAGGACACATTTGAATGTAAATTGAATATTTATTTGAATTATGACTATATTTCTAAAATTAGACACTCAAAAATTAAAATAAGAGAGAATAGAGATAACCTTCAATATCTAGAAACCCAATCAAGATGGAACACAAATAAGATTATAAACTGGAAATATTTAAAATGAAAACTAATATTAGTTGAATTACAAATCATTTGTTTTGTTATTTATAATTGTAAATTTTGATAAACTAAATAAAATTTTAAATATTTTAAAATATAAATCTATATTTGTTTATTTTTTTTTTATTGGAATAAGAATCTAAGAATTACAAAGCATTTAAAACATTAACATTATAGCATAAAACAACATAATTACAACATAATCACTAGAATATGCTCATGACATGATCAGACTTAACCATCGCTACATCAATGCTAGATAAACATGAGTCAATCAATAATGTAGAATGATATGGTGCTATGTTCATGACATCAGACTCAACCATCACTACAAAAATGCTGGATAAACATGAGTTGGACAACAATTCAGTATGATATGGTGGTCTCCAAATCACGATCGGCCAATGGGCTATAACTCCCAACTTGTTGTGTCATCTCTACACATGTTGCAAAGTCGAGTCTAGAATGGATGGGGAGGCTGTCTTGATTCTATTTTGTAGCAGCTCATGGAGTTTTTTAGCATGTATAGTAGATGTAATGTTCTGAATAGAGGAGACAAGCCAAGTTGTTAAAGTTAACAAATTAGAGCATATAATTTGCATTTCTATTTTCAATGGGAGAACAGAGTGGGAAAAGGTAGCTTGACATCGAATTTTCCAAATATTTTTTATATTAATCTGCCTGCAAGAGTTAGCAATCATGTTATGAGTGGGCGAGGATCCAAGAAGAGCATATTTCCATGAGAGTAGAGCTAAAAATAGTGGATTAATGATTCATCTTTACCACAAAAGGGACAGTGTGGCAGCTGAATGAGGAATTTAAGACGAGAGCCCACTAGAAGCTTGGCATGGAGAAGTTTCCAGGCAGTAAATTGTGATTGAGCATCAACTCTTTAGTTTTCCAAATTTGAAGAGAGAGCTTGTTCCATTAAGACTGACTTTGTTTACATTTCCAAATAGTGTTGAGATGATGAGAAATGGCCAGGTTAGGTAGAAGCTTCCTGTACAAAACTTTGAGAGGGAAAGCATGAATGCTACTACCATTAGGCCACCTCCAGTCCTTTAGGAAACTAGAGTGACTACTAGAAGAAAGAAGGATACAGAGATTAGAATGAACTAGCATTTGGAGTTCTATTACAATCACCTTGTTAGTATTGCTTAGATTAAAACACTATTTGAGTTGAGGCCATGATTTCCAAGTGATGTTTGTAGAGTCCCAAAGGTGTCTGAATTTTATTAGCCACATGGATACAACCAACCATGGATGAATAATGGTTTGACCAAGTCAACAATTTGGATTTGAACTTACATAAGAACCATCTTGATGTAGAGACATAGGTGGACTTTTTAGTTATTTATAATCAGAGGGACTTCCTTTAGTGTTCTCACAACACAAACAAGCTTCTTCATAGGATCATTCTCCTTGATCCAATCAACTCCAAACCTTATCAGAGTGCACATACCATTCTCTTGTGCCACCATAGGCTCTACATCTTAGAAAACATCCCCAATGTCCCTCAATCCTTCAAATGGATTCATTTAAGCAATCTTGTGAACAAACTATCAAATGCCCTCAATCATCATTTCCTCTTCATTCAGAGATCTTTTTCATCATTATCTTGACATCCCTACATGAAAAAATTTAATGGAACATATAAAATATGAATTAGGTCTCTCCCACAAGACACAGTCACCACAGAAAGTGGGAGAGCCTAGGGCATCATGAAAACTCCAAACCAATTTTGTGATTGCACACAGTATTGTACAGGGACAGTCAGCAAATGACTCAAATTCTTGCTTTTATACCTCACAAAACAAAAAAATATTGCATGTAATTAAAATTAATCTAATCCTCCATCAATTTAATGCATTCCTAATCACGTTTTCATTGAAAAAAAAGAGGTTTAAGAACTCGAAAAGAGGACTGTCTCCTCAGGAAAGCAACCTGGCAGTTTTAGGAGAATTAAAATTTTATTGCATGAAACTTTGTTACATGTCTTCCTTTTGACTCAAAATTACCACCAACTCCCCTCTCTTTTAAAATGATTGATTACAATGTTTTTATAAACTCCTTTTCCCCTTTCCAAACTATCCAACTTCCAAGAACTGACTACAACTCCCTAATTGTCTATGACAGTTTTGAATAACCTTTAATTAATTTTTTAAAACCACTCTTTATTGCTTATTTCAGACTTCTAAAACTCAAACATTCATGAAACTCTTGAAACTAATGTAAATAAATGTTCCTATGCTCAAAAGACTTATAAACCCTTACTTAACCCTTGACTCCATCATAGTGCCCTATGTGGCCTATTACTAACATTTTGACAATTTGACATATTTTTCCAATTACATTGTAATTATTTGCATTTGATATGCACTTTATGACTCTTTGATCCCATTTATCAACCTAGTACATTCAAGGACTCTATCCCCATGACACTTCATTACATCACATTAATGACCCTTAGGTACCTTCCTTGTCCTTTCATCATGCCATTAATGACTTACAAATTTTGAACTTTAACAAAATGAGTACAAAACATACTAAAAAGGACCTTTACAAGGTCTTATTACATTTAATGACCCAATATGGTCATGTCGCCATCTTGTGACCTTAATGTCTTCTCATGCCTTCAACCTTGGCCTTGATGCTTCTGATACCAATCTGATGAGGAGCAATCACAAACTTGATGATAAAACATACCATACTGAACCAAAAGCATAGGGAACCTAACAAGAATCGATAAGAAGACTGATTCACCATTAAAAAAAACACATATTTTCACTACATATAATTATCTGCAGATTGCAAAATGGATGGCTCTCTAGCGGCAGTCAGAAAGCCACTTACATTTCCTTCTATTCACTCATTCTCTATCAAAATATTATGTTTTTTCCCTTATCGATTCTCCTCTCTATCCCTTCAATCTCTTCCTCTTATAACATTTGAGGTAGTTATGAAGTCTTACAAGATGGTTCAGATTCTTGACAGTTACAAAACAAACTCATCAACTTCCCTATGGTAATTTATCGATAACATTGGTGGCCGAAATCCTTCTATTTTGGATACATTACATTGCAATTTTAAACAATAAAAATTTGTCATTGTATAAGGGAATTTTGAAGGCCTTAAATATTTATAAAACTTTGAACAAAAGATTCAAATGACGAGGTGCCTCTGCACCACACTTCTGCACTTCAAAAATTTCCATGTCCCATGGAAATGTATTGGTGAGATTCTGCAACATCTTGGTCTCTTCATCTACACTGATGCCTATGCTATTTTTCTTTCCATACCTCTTTCAGCTTTAACTCCTATTCATGGAGTTTGCAGTAGTTTCCATCCATGGTGCTTTACCAAACATCTCAAGTCCACCCTCCAATGTCACTTCCTTGTACCTCACCCAGCAGTCCTTTCTTGCCTCTCACCCTAGGTCTTTTGGCAAAACTCAGACCACCCATCTCACCCAATAGTGGATTCTGGAAGATGCCTCACCTTCTTTGTGCCTTGCACCTTCTACCCAGCCTCATCCCTATTGGAGAATGGTCATGACAGACCTCTCATGTCTGCCCACACAAAAACTAACACCAACCTGCAGCTTGATGGACAAGCACCTGCAACCATGAAGCTTACCAACAAGAATCAACATACCCAACATTGCCTGGTGTAGATTTTCTTCCATCTACACGCTCAAAATATTCTAAGCTCTGATACCAATATGATGAGGAGCAATCACAAACTTGATGATAAAACATACCGTACCGAACCAAAAGCATAGGGAACCTAACAAGAATCGATAAGAATACTCATTCACCATTAAAAACAACACATATTTTCACTACATATAACTATCTATAGATTGCAAAATGGATGGCTCTCTAGCGGCAGCCAGAGAGCCACTTATATTTCCTTCTATTCACTCACTCTCTATCAAAATATTATCTTTTTTCCCTTATCGATTCTCCTCTCTATCCCTTCAATCTCTTCCTCTTATAACATTTGAGGTAGTTATGAAGTCTTATAGGATGGTTCAGATTCTTGACAGTTACAAAACAAACTCATCAACTTCCCTGTGGTAATTTATCGATAACATTGGTGGCCGAAATCCTTCTATTTTGGATACATTACATTGCAATTTTAAACAATAAAAAATTGTCATTGTATAAGCGAATTTTGAAGACCTTAAATATTTATAAAACTTTGAACAAAAGATTCAAATGACGAGGTGCCTCTGCACCACATCTCCACATATCTTTCAATGAAACTCCAATTCCAAAGGGGATACCAAGATATCTAGTAATGACTCCATGTTTTATCTCTTTCCAATCATTGGGAATCCATGGGTGCTAAGAGTTGGGATGAGTCTTCCAAAATTCTGTTTTGTGAGTAGCAATTTTTGAACCTGAAATTGTGCAATAGAAATTGATGACATCCAACAGATTATTGACATCCTCAATTGAGTTTTGGAGAAAAATCATGCTGTCATCGACAAAATGGGAGTTGAGGGCTGTCCTGTGGCCAAGAAGGGAGATGGCATGAATAAGGTGAGTCTCTTGAGCATGTTGAAGGACATAACCAAGGGCATCAGTAGAGAGGACATAAATAAATTTTGTTAAAACTTAAATAAGATATTTACTTGAAACTTCAACAAACAAATATGAACTCGTGGGGTGATCTTGAATCCCAGCCCCTTTTTTAATAAATAAGTATTATTTTTAAAATTTAAACTCTCAAAAATTGCAAAACATAGTTAAAAATTATAACATTAAAAAAATATACTATTAACTAAAAATTAAATAAATTTTTATCTTACATTTTCTACTATCAAGAAAGTGGACATCTGGCCTTTCAAAATTAAAAATCTACAAATTATTGAACTATTTCTTAAAAGCCAATTAATATTTATGGACTCTTAAATTAAATATTTAACGAAACGATATTGCCATTTCTAAATATAGATGTGCAAAACTTTAAAAAAACAACACGACAATTTAATGTAAGAGTTTCCAAGAGTAAACATGACAATTTAATGTAAGAGTTTCCAAAAGTAATCTCGAAGCTACCGTTTCAATTTTGGAAAAAGACCGCTAAATTACAGGAGTTCATAATAGAAACCAACCATGCGGCCCTTTAAACCCAACGTTTCAAGGGAAACAACAATCTGCAATTATCAAATTATCTCTCCAAATCAAGAAAGTGCAGATATCATTAGAAATTGGGTCTGGAAAAAGCTGGCCATAGGGAATTTGGTGCTCTCTCATGGGAAGGGAATAGTATTGAAGAAGAAAATACAACATTCAGCAACAGGGGCTATGAAGAAAGGTGGGGATGTGGGTATGAAGCCCATCAAATTGAAAATATCAAAAGTGTCTCAGAAGCCGCCATTGTTACAGTTGCAGGAGGAGGGTTGCGTTGTGAAGAAAGATAACGAGATGGGCATAAAACCCATTAATATCCAAATAAAAAGATCAGAAGCTCTTCAGAAGCGGCCATTGTCACAAGTGCAGGAGGAGGGTTTTGAGAAAACAAAACAATTGAAGAAAGATCATGAGATGGGCATAAAGGTTTTCAAAATCAATATGAAAAAACCAGAAGTTTCTCTCAAGCAGCCATTGCCACAGTTGCATGTGGGTTGTGAGAAAACACAACACCCAGTAACTGGGGTGGAAAAAGATCATGAGGTGGGCGGCATAAAGCCCATTAAGGTCAAGATTAAAAGATCAGAGGCTCCTCATAAGTCCTCATTGTCACAGTTGCAGGTGGATTCTATTTGTGCTGAAAGAATGAAGGAGAAAAATCAGAGCCCAAGATATTTTATGATGAAAGATCATGAAATGGGCATCAAAGTTGAAAAATCACAGGCGTCTCAGAAGCCGCCATTACCAAAGTTACAGATGGTTTCTTCTTGTGTTGGAAACCAAACCATTAGAAGAGAACGGAGAAGATTACATGTTATCTATGAAGATGAAGAGGAGGAAGAGGAAGAGCCAATTAAAAGAAGCAAAACATCTCATGAGACCAAATCACAAATTTCTACCATTTCTTTTCATAGAGAAGAACAGGCAGGTAAAAATAATTGTTCTTCTTTTTTGGATTCTCACAAAGAAGAAGAAGAAATCATGTGGGGGCTGGTTTCAGGATTAGAGCTTGAAAATAATATTGACACCATTAACAAATGGAAAGAAGAGGAGGTTGCTCTAGAGGTTGAAAAATTCTTGGGAGGGCTTGAACTTGCAGCAAAGATTGATGATGAATTAATGAGAGAAGCTCGGCTTGGATGCAATAAGCTCAAATTGCTACCCACCCTGGTCAAGCTTCTTTTAACGCCAAAGTGCAAATTATTGCCAGAGTTGCTTCTTTCTAGAGGAATTCTTGGCCTCCTAAAGAATTGGATAGGAGACACAGCATTGAGCACTGAGATTATGAAAATGTTGCTGAAGATGGGAGTTGTAGATGATAATAAAATGCTTTTCATGGAGGAAATGAAAAAGAGTGGTTTAGAAAGGAATGTGATGCTGCTCTCAGCATCTGATGGAGAGACTGAATTGAATAGAAGACTTGCAAAATCACTCCTTAATTCATATCTGTTGTAACTTATTTTATTTGCATGGATGAAGAAATGTGCCGAATTCAATTGAATTTATGTATTGGAAACATAAATATTTATTCATATGAGATTGTATTCAATTCTTTATATTTATTAATTTTTATACAATCATAATAAATGTTCATTCATACCAGATTTGTTTACTACTTATCTGTCTGTTATAAATTATAGTCTAAGAATGCAGTTTTTTTGTTTTTTCCAGTTGTAGCTCATACTTCTCAATTCAAGTGATATGTATCTACATATTTATTGAATTAGCAATAATTTATTTTTGATTTATTAGGGTTAGTTTTACTTTTTGATAACTTAATTTTTTTTTGAAGAAATCATAAATGCTCATTCTTGTACGATTTGTATTTATATCTATTGTAAAATATTGTCACCGTTGAAAAGATGTATAGATATGAAAATCATTTATGTTTGTCCTTATGAACTATGGAAACCATATATGTTTGATCTTATAAATTGGTTTGCTATTCTTATATCTATATATTTTCATGGAAATAATAAATATTTATTTGAATTTATTTGTTTTTGTTGATATTTGTATAGATTCATTTTTTTGAACAAAGTATATTTTTCTATCAAAAATTAAATATTTAATACAATTACAAGTATAAAGTTTTCACATTTCATGATAAATGTTCAATGATTTATGAAGTTAATTGTGTTTTTTCTAATTTTTTAATTTCAATATGTTCTCAATTATTTTATCAATGAATCCTCCTCTATTAATGTTCAATAGTGCTAAATTTGATTCAGTAATCAATTTTTTTATCAATAGATCATAGTCCATCATTGTTTAATTTAGTACATATTTTCACAGAAATGTAAGTGTTCATTTATATTGAATTTTTTCATCATATTTATTATAAATTTGGTATGACATTATGCTTTAAAGCATTCTTCTCAATCAGATAAATATATATTTAATAAAATGAAAACATAATTTATGTTTCTTCATATAGAATTGTTCATTCCATTTATTTTCTTTCATTTTTATTAGAATATTTTTAAATTTTAAAACTTAGTTTTCTACCTATATTTAAATATTAAATAAAATATTATGAATTTTATAAATTGAACTTTCAAACAAATGTTTATATATAGAAGAACAATAAATGTTTATTAAAATTTTATTGTTTTTTTTCTTATATTTTCTTATTTACATTGTTAAAAAAATTTAAAAAATCTACAATAAGATTCAAACATTAAATAAAATAATCATTTGCAATATCAAAAAAAATTCAAACACCCAAAACCCATATGATAACCCAAAATGGTAACGATGGAGCCAACAGCTAAACCAAATCACATGCAAAATGGAAGAACGCTAAAATATAGTAGTATAGCTCAATATTAGACCACTATCTAATAAAACACATATTAGACCACTATGTAATAACACATTGGTTCTTGCAACAAATACTTGATAAGGCTATATTTCCTTTTTCAATCTCATGCATCCAAAATACAGATGCAATACTCTTTCATTGATTTCTCTTTTCTTATGTGACATGCTATAATCTTTTCCAATGAATCTCATGAAGATTTAGTATCATAATCTATGTGTTACACATGCAAATGCATCGCTTGTATACATAAAACATATTTTCATCAATTAAACCGCAAGCCGTTTCTTCATTATGGAAAGCACATAATGAAACCATATAGATTTATTTATTTTCTTCACACGAGCAGAAAAATTAGGCATATAACTTTAGTGCCAAGTGTACTGTAAGTAGGATGATGAGCATAATACTTGTGATATTGAACTACGAAAAAGTAACATTCCTGCTATTGATAAGGTTATAGATGTTTACATCTAAGGTACTCCTACAATTGATGCTAAAACTAATAAGAAAGATGTTGAAGATGAGAAGAGAGATGGCGAGGAAGAAAATAAATATGAAGGAGAGAAATTTCAAAATGAGAAGGTTACATTTTAGACATAATTAGTTGTGATAGAAATTAGATAGAGAAGGTGACTGAGGAGAAGGTCACCTAGTTGAAGGTTGATGCAAGAGACACTCATGTTGAGGTAGTTTAAGAGTTCCTTGATAAGGAAAAGATGGAATTATATAAAGTATAACTAATCAAATGTCTAGTTAGTATTAATGCACTTAGTCCTATACAAATGACGAATATTGTATCACTAATACAAGAAAATAGTAGGAAAGAGATATTGATACTACACATCAAGGATAATGAACTTTTGAAATTTTCATCTAATGTGTTGAAGAAGATTAAATATAAAAATGAAACTCTATCTTGCCTACTAAAGAGTCTTATTAGTGATACAAGTTGGATTTATTTTTGTGTTGGATGGGAGAGATGGAGGTGCCCTAGCTTGTCTGCAGGTTTGCATGCAAGAGTTTTGTGGAAGTGTTTTAGCAATGGAGTAGTTTTTTGTTTACTGCAATGGATTTTGTTTCTTTTTGGCGTCTGTGGGGACTTTTTCAATTTGCTGACATCTGTTCTGATTTTTGCTTGTTTTCTTGGCTTCCATCTTTGCATGGTACAAATTTTTATGGCATTAGTTGTGGATCTTCTTTCATGGACAAGGCTCATAATGGGTCCTCTTCAAGCATGCATTCACAACAAGTAGATACATTTTATACAAGTGTTGGCCCTAATATGAAGAAGGTTAATGGGTGTCTTCCTAGAACCCATGATCACCCAATTTTGTTCATTTGTCCTGATTTGGTGGAAGAAGATGTCTCATATTGGAGTAGACATGCTCTAATTTGTAAGTTTCTTGGTATTCGCATTCCTTTGTCCACTCTCGAGGCTTGGATATGGCATTACTGACAGATTGAAGGAGATATGGACATTATGCTTGCAACAAATAATTATTTTATGGTTATTTTCTCGAATATGGCAAATCACAATAGATTTTTTGAAGGTGACCCATATTTTTAAAATTAGGTTTGATTATTTATTAAACCATAGCATGTAGGTTTTAATTTAGCTAAAGAGATGCCTTCTTGAGTTCCTATTAGGGTTTGTCTACCTCGGCTCCCCTTGGAGTTTTGGCGAGAAGACATTTTACATAAAATTGCTAGTCTCTTGGGAAAGCTTGTGGTAGTTGCTACACAAACATAAAGTAATAAGGTGATTTCTTTTGCTTAGACTTATGTTGGGATAGATGTAAATAATCCCCTATTGGATTCGATGGAAATTTTTTTGGGATCTTCATCATGTATTCAACAATTAGATTATGATTCTCTACCTTTTTTATGTCGATTTTGTCATGAGTATGGCCATCTCCTATGACATTACCCTAAAATTCATAAGGAAGCTCATTCCTCCTCTTCGACACCTCCTCCTCTAAGTAAAGAGGATAAAGGGAAAGTTCCCATGATGGCTAAACCTTAGGGAAAGGACAAGGAAGGATTTGTACTTGTTAAAACTAAGGCTAAAGGATGTCATTAGAAGAGGCCATTCAAGGATATAAAGACAGATTGAGGCTCTAGCAGGTTTGAGATGCTAGAGAAGTTAGCTTTGGAAGAAGGGGTCCTACATGTGGTCACTTCTAATAATGTTGGGATCGGTATGGAGGTTGTACCAGCTCTTGAACTAGAACTAGTTCAAGCTATTCAGGGACAACAAGTGGCTCAGGTGACTTTAAATAATTCCATAGAGGATGACATTATTTTGGAAGATTTAGTTAGAGAAGTTTTAGTTTCATCTCAAAATGAGGGTTCATCTCATAGATTGGGAGTACAACAATGACCCCTTAAGAAAGGTCTTGCTAATAGCTCCTCAAAAGGGTGGAAGATAGACCTTGAAAATATAAAAATGACTAGAGATTTGTTGATGGAATCTGGGCTTGTTAAACCTATTGATGCTCACTTTTCTCAAATCCCTCAATGATCATTCTCTCTTGGAATGTGAGGGGTTTGAATAACACCTGTCGTCAAAAAGCTATTCATGATTTGATTGCAATTCATTCTCTAGATGTCTTTTGTGTTCAAGAGACTAAGGTTTCTATTGAGATTATGTGTCAGCATGCTCCACTCATTTGGTATGCTGGTCACTGTCAAAGTATTAGTTCACAAGGGAATTTTGGAGGTTTGGCTTTGTTTTGAGACCCTCAAAAGATTTCTCCCCTTTGGTGGATTTCTAGTCATTACTCAATCTTTATGGTGGCTACTTCCTTGGACTCTGGTGAGACTATTCTTGTGACAAATATTTATGCCCCTATTGACATTCATGGGAAGATTCATCTCTGGGATCACATTAGGTATGTGCTTTCTTGTGCTCCTTATTTTCCTTGGATTTTAGGAGTCAATTTTAATTCTATTTTAAGTCTTGAGAAGAAAAGAGGAGGTTGGCCTAGGCTTGGCCTTGCTTTTGATCTTTTTCAAGCCAGGGTGGATATTCTTTCTATTATTGATGTTAAGCCTTCAAATGGGGTTTTCACATGGAACAATAGATGGAGTGATCAGGAAGCTATCTCAGACTATTTGGATAGGTTTCTTGTTTCATGTTATTGGGTTAGCGGTGGCCTAATTATGAGTTCTAAAATTCTTGATTGGAGACATTTTGGTCATTGGCCAATTAAGTTCTCTTTTTCTCCTATTGCACTACCTAAGAACCCTTCTTCTAGATTTCATCTTATGTGGCTCCAAGACTTGTCCCTTTATGATTTGGTGGCTAAGTGGTGAAGAGTGGGTGGCCCCAACTTATGGCATGGCTATGTTTGTCTTTGAGAAGAAACTTAAATATGTCAAATATCATCTTAAGAGATGGAATACTTATTTCTTTTTGAACCTTTAGTCTAGAAAGAGGAATTCTCTAGATCATTTTGTAGTGATTACTCGCCAAATTAGAGACTCTAGGATTACAAAGGCTCTTAGCAAGGAAAAATCCCAAGCTATGTGGGATGTGGAATAATAGGAACTTTGGGAAGAGATTTATTGGAAACAAAAGGCTCGCATTGATTGGCTGCAAGAAGGGAATAGAAATACTGGTCTTTTTCATTATTCTATTCAAGCTCATTGTAATAAGGGGTAATTTTATTCTCTTGTTACTACTGAAAGACTTCAGATTTCTTCTCAGTCTACTATGAGCCTAGAAACCCTTCAGTTTTATTCTAACCTTTTTACTAAGGATTCTCATCCTTTAATTGAGGAGGAGAACTTAATTCTTTCATGCATTCCTTCTCTTATCACCAATTCTATGAATTATTCTCTTCTTCATCCAATTTTGATAGCTAAACTTGAAGAGGTTGTGTTTGGGATGAATAAAGATACAGCTCCAGGCCCAGAAGGCTTCCCTATGGAATTCTTTCAGAAATTTTGGGAAATTATTAATATGGATCTCTTGAAGGTGGTTAAGGAATCCCTTCAGAATAAGAAAATGTTTTTGTCCATTGAACTGTACTTTACTGACTCTTATCCCTAAGAAAGAAGGTTCTAACAATCTTGACTCCTTTCATCCCATTGCTCTTTGTAATGTTGTATCCAAAATTATCACCAAATAGATTGCTGAAAGACTCAAGATAATCCTTCTAGTTGTGATTTCAGAGGAACAAGGCAATTTTTTGGTTGGTAAGAAAATTCTTGATGGAATTGTTATTGCTTTTGAATTTATTCATTCTATGCATACATCAAAAGAGCGAGCTATGTTCATTAAGTTGGATATGGGTAAGGCTTGTGATAGAGTCAAATGGAGTTTTCTCCAAAAGATCCTCTTTGGCCTTTGGTTTCTACCAACAGTGGGTGAACTGGATTATGAGTTGTGTTACTTTAGCTTCTTTTTCTGTTTTGGTGAATGGTGTTCCTTTAGAGCTCTTTGGTGCCTCTAGAGGACTTCACCAAGGGGATCCTATTTCATTTTATCTCTTTATCATTATAGCTAAGGGTTTGTGCCACTTTCTTAAGCTTTGTGCTCACTAGGGTTTGATTCATGGGTGGAAATGGGGTGTTGGCTTGCCTCCTATTTGACATCTTCAATTTGTGAATGATAATTCATTTATGGGACATGCATGTCTTTACGAAGCTACTTCTTTTAGGCATGCTTTGGACGTGTATCTTGCAGCTTTGGGATAGAAAGTTAATGAGAACAAATTCTCCATTTTTTTCTTCCATACTCTCGAGGCTCTTTAGTGGTGTATTGGTTCTATTTTGAGGATTCTGATTGGGTCTCTTCCCTTTGTTTATTTGGGTATTCCTTTTACTGTTGGTAGACATCCTAGATCTTCCTAGCAAGTTTTTCTTGATAAACTATGGCAAAAGGTTAATTGTTGGACTCACTGATGCCTATCAATTGCTACTCACTTGACTCTATTAAAATTGGTGCACCACACACAAGTACGTCTGCGTACATTTGTCGAGTGACTTGTGAGGCTCAATCTTCTGTGGTACTTTCGAAAGTTATGATCATTGGGGTTGGGATGGGAGTATGCATGCCCACGGGCACTTGTCGTAGGATGAGCATGGGTAGGGTAGGGTAGCATATGGAGGGGGTTTCTATCTCACAACCTGGTGACCTTAGTCCCATAGTGTTGGCAAAGGAAGTTTTAAATAAGTGATAATTAAAGAAAATGTGTGACTGGTAATAAAACTTAAGATAATAAAATGTGTGTGCGGGGCCCTCTGTTGAGGAGTTGAAACAGACGATCCAAGCTTGGGCTTGTCAATGCCAAGTGATTCTCCATGATGTTAGCCCCTACTTAGTAGCCTATTGAGTGTCTGACTAGGACTTGTACTCCTTGCATTGTCTTAGGTTCTTAGTTGCAGCCATCATACTGTCTGGCGTGAGTGTTAGCCTTGGTTGTTGTTTGGTGTGTTTTGTGGTTGGATTATTATCTCCATCAGCACAACGGGTGTGGACCTATGGGTGCCATGTGGTTGGGAGGCATAGCTACCTTCACCACTACTAAGGATCGGTGTACAGAGATGATCTTTGTTCTAGTGTGACTATTGTTGGATGCTTTCACTTGGTACTTTGGGTTTCGAAGTATGCTTCCTTGTGATTTATACTTTCATTGGAATGCTTGGATATCATGTTTAGATGGTGTTAGTTTATTTGATGCATTCCCTTATCATGATGTTTAGCATATGATTAGATGATGTGATTTGCTTTAGTAGTATATTTATTGCTTATTGTTGTTTAGCATGTGATAGGTGATGTTATCTACTATAGGATTATCTTATGCGTTATCTCCAGCATGTTAGATTTTCTTATGTTGTTCTTATGCATGTTTTAGTAGTGACATCCCTATTACGACAGTACTGATGATCAGGTCAGTGGCTTGGGATGTTACACGCGAGGGATGGCTAGGACCCACGATGGTCTTATGATGCTATTGACAGTTGGGAAAAACCGCACACTTTTTGGTTGTTTAGTTCTAAAATGTATTTCTGTTCATTGCAATGTTTATTTCAGTATGCTCTTTGTTATTATGGTTTAGATGGATAGATGTTCCTCTTTCCTTTCTATTATTGCTCTCGAGTGTTCATTCCTCGATTTGCGTTGATTTGGTATTCTCCAGTGTGGAGGTTTCCTTTATTTTAAGCTTTTCATTTGCGTTTTGTGTTGTGCTGATTTGTTTCCTCATGCAAGAATGTATTTTCCTCGCGCGAGAGAATAAACTTCCTACGCGAAAATGTAAATCTTCACACGATGCATAGGGAATCCTCGCATGAGAACGTGAATCCTCACGCAAAGCTCAATAGTCCTCGCGCGAAGCGGTGAAAGATCTCGCGTGAAACTTGAGACCAGTTTTCTTTCTCGCGCGAGAAACAAGGGCTATCTAGGCTTGTTGGATGAAAGTTTCAAAGTTGGTTTTGGACACCCTTGTGATTTTTACACCTTCGTAGTTCAAAACAAATTTCTTAGGGGTTTAAAATATATCGTTTTAATTCCTTATACTTAAGATATATTTTAATATATGCGACAAATCTTTTGAGATAGGTTTTAGACCTCTCGAAGACAAGTTAAGGATTCTAGGAAATTCCAGAGCTTCAGAAATCAAGACTTAGCCAATTTTCAGGGTTTCAAAATTTTAGGATTAGCTGAATTTTAGGATTCTGTATTATACCCCAGCTTGGTGTTTTGTTGATGAGTGGTTGTTCCTTGAGCCCTCATCTAGTTTGTGGTGGTGGTTGGCTTTTGTTCGCGTGTGTCGTTTAGAAGTGGTGTTCGAAGATCTATTGGTTGCTAGGATTGTGGTGAAGTCTTCCGTTGTGATCGTTGTGATCCCTGTATGATGTTGTCCTGTGCATTCATACTTGAAAAAAAAAAATTCTTGGCTTGTATTTCATCCTTGTTTCCAAGGATCTCCGGGTGGGGCATTACACATGCATCATGCAATCTTAAAACTTTCAATAAATTAATGTCTTTTTCACCACTTAATTTATTTTGAATGTTTAATTTATAAAAGATTTATTAACTTGAATTATAATATTATTTAGCATTTATTTAAAAATGAACTTTAAATATATTATTATTAAATTAAATATTATCATGTTCTAAAATTATCTTTATAACTTTTATCTTTAAATTTAATTCTTTTTATTTAATTAATTAATTAATTAATTAAATATAATTAAATATTAAAATATAATAATAATTTTCATTAAATTAAATCATTAATTTAATCTTTTAATTAGACTTAATTACTAGAAAATTTCACCAAGGACTCATAAAATAAAGTACGAAAACCCATCATAGCAAAACACATTCAAAATCAAACTAAAGGGTTTGGTATATGTGCAACTCTTTGCTATTATCATTGTGTTTTAATGGTGAAAAAGACCAGACAAAAAATTTGTTGCTAACTCACTCGATTCCCTTTTTAACTGAGATCTCCTTGTGTTAACTTGGTTAGTATATGTTTGTGTTGTTCCTACTAAGTCATAGTAGCGTCCATTGAGTCCTTTCCTTGTGTGTACCGAGCTCACTCAATTTCTACTCTTACTAAGCTCACTCGGTCCCTTCCTAATCGAGTTCACTGAGCTCACTCAGTATAGTGTTATCCATGCCCAATTTCACTGAGCTCTTTCCTTTGGAGATTGAGTCACTTGCGTTGCATTGTTGTTGAGAAACATGACATTGCCTATGACTCAGCTACTTAAGGTGTTGTGCAACTTGGTACTCATTGTGGTTCTTGTTTGTTGTGCAAAATTTGTTGTGAATTTTTTCACAACCCCTTTATAGGAGAATCATTTGTTTGAGAAAAATCATTGGTAACAATTGAAGGTAACAATGAAGAATCAAAGATGTAGGTAAAACATCAATAGCCACATAATTTAAAGAATTAAGTTGCATAGTCCCAATCTCACCTTACTTCTAAAAAAATGACTTGAAGTGGAAAAGATGATATAGAAATTAGTTGAGAAAAAATTTGATCAGATCTATGCTCTCATTCAAGCTCCATGGAAGCCTATCCCTAGATTAACTTCTTGTGTTATGCTAGCTACCTTCTATAGAACAAGAATTAGTATGCAAAGAACATTAACAAATAAAGTAAACATTCACAAACCAAAAACTAAATTCACATATATGCTTAGACAAAGAAAGCAAACAAGAAGTGCAAACCTCACAAGAGAAAACACTCCATGCTTTCTTGATTCTGTAGATGTGTCCTTTTGCTGTGGATGTATGCTCAAGATGCTCAAAAGCTGCTTCAATGGAGATGGGTAATGGCAAATTGGTAGCTTTTTGAGCTCTCAATTTGGCATTATAAGGGTATGGGTATGGCTTTTGGCTCTCAAAAGGGCATGGTAACTTTAGCTCAAAGATTGTTGATGAAATGGCTTGGGATGGGATTCAATTTATAGGCTAAGGGGTAGAGGTATGGAGGGCTTAGATGCAAGGATGGATGAAGGCTTAAGGAGGGCTAGGATGCACTCAAAGGAGAGCACATGGATTGTGCTTGTTTAGCACTAATGGGAAGGTGACACTTGTCACAAGGAGGATGAGTGTGAGAGGGTAGGGTAAAGGGTTGGTTAAAGGCATGATGAGTGAGGTTGAGTATGTAAGAGGGATGTAAGAGGAATGAGTGTGGAAGAGGGAAGAGTGTGGAAGATGGGTGTAAGAGTCATGAGTGGGCTTGTAAGAGTCTTTTATGTTTTGTAAGAGCACTCATGACTTAGTGGTTGGGTTTTTTGAGGGGAGACTTTGGTTTGGATTAGGAAAGTCTTAAACTTGTTTAAGGAATGTGACAACATTAGGGGGTGGATTAGGCTTGGGTTTAGGATTAGATTAGGGATGTTAGAGATGTGCAAGTGGATGGCATTAATGAGGGTGGGTGAGTTAGTGGCTAAGCTTGGTTAGTATGGGTGGATGGGGTGGATTAGGCTAAATGGAGGATTAGAGATAGGTTAGGGGTTTTTGAATTTGAGGATTTCATTTATCAAATAGATTTATTTAATAAATGGGGATTTTGGAATTAGATAGGAGAAAAGGATTTAATTGATAAATAATAGATTATTTGATTCATCAATTAGGACTATAGATGATTAATTAAATTAATCAACTAGGGATGGCAAAGGATTAATTAAATAAGAATTTAATTAATGTTGCCTTTAGAAATGGCTAAATTAGATTACCAAAGCAGTGTAATCAAATTTAGGTGTCTACACCTTCCTTGGATTTTGGGATCCAAAGAAAATAATTTTGATTGTTGGGATTAGGGTTTTGGAATGAAATATTATTTTTTGGAAGCTCTTTCATACCCATATGTATCCTAGTTAGTTGTTATCGATTTTATTTTTGGATTAGGCTACTATTATGAAAAGTCATTCCTTTGTCATTCATCACTTGATTTAATCTACAATGCTATATTATACTTTATAATAAACCATTATTATGTTAAAAATATTTTCAGTCATGAAGCATGATTGTTCTTTTCACTTTCTGAATTATTGGTTATTTTGATGTTAACATTTCTCTACTCTGAGGTGTTTTCATTAATTGGTTCAAAATTTCTTCAGTTTAATTTTCCAGTTACCAAAACAACATATATTTCTCAATTAGATTTTTGCGTATTTGGTTTCAAAAATTACTAATTTTGGCAGCATGTTTCCATATCAACTATTGCATCATTTGGGGTTATTTAAGCCAAACTCTTGCTCTGTTTACAAATATAGTGTAGAGGAAGTAAACAATTTGTCTTGTTTTTCACAAAAAGGAGGAAAATGAATCTTCTTAAATATGAAGGTTTTTATAGATTTCATCTTTTACTTAAAATTTGTTACTTGTAGGCAAGAGCCTATGACACAATTGGCTTCAAATCTACTTGAACTTAATAATCATAATAATTAATTATAACAATTACTAATAATTAACCTTGGTTTCGGCCGATCAAATTTTTTTTTGCTACCTGTACCAAAAAAATACATTCACAAACATATTAGTGAAAATGTAAATAACATTTTAAAATATTCTAAACTTTAAATGGCAGTCTAAGTGCCTTTATTTGTATTTAGTGTAGGTTGTATTTTCTATTAAGTTATCAATATTATAATCTATGTTTCTCAACTATTGAAAGTTTGTGTGATCATATTTAGTTTATACTGATTTCTTGATTGTAGACGTTGCATTTAGTTGAGAATAAATTTATCAATATATAACAATGTTTGTATTTTTGATTTAAGAGTAGATCCATCTATGCTCTATCTATCCTAGCTTCTTATGTGTACTAGCACAAATGGAAGGTATACCAAATGGATGTGAAGTCTACCTTCTTGAATGGTGAATTGAAAGAAGAGGTATATGCAGAGAAACCACCTAGTTATGAAGTTGCAGGTGAGGAATACAAAGTATATAGATTGAAGAGAGCTCTATATGGGCTCAAGAAAGCTCCAGGGCATGGTATAGCAGGATTGATTCATACTTCATGAGCAATGGTTTTGGAAAAAGTGATGGTGAGCCCACACTCTACATCAAGGCAACAAATAGTAAAGTTTTGATTATTGTCTTGTATGTAGATGACTTAATCTTCACTGGAAATGATCAGTTCCTAATTGGTGAGTTCAAAGAGGCCATGAAGAATGAATTTTAAATGAAAAACCTAGGTCTCTTGAAGTTTTTTCTAGGCATATAAGTAAAACATATGCATGATGGCATCTTCATCTCTCAATAAAAATATGCAAATCAGATCTTGGAGAGACTCAAAATGTAGAATAGTAAGGAAACCCCAACACCAACAACAGTAGGTCTAAAGTTGAGTAAGGAAGATTACAATAGAAGTGTAAATCTAAAATTATACAAGAGTATGGTTGGAAGCTTGATGTATTTGACAACAACTCGGCTTGACATGATGGATGCAATGAGTTTGATTTCAAGATTTATGGAAACACCAAAGGATTCCCATTGGCAATTGGGAAAGAGGATCCTAAGGTATGTGAATAGTACCAAGGGATTTGGCATTTTGTACACTATTGATAATGATTTTAGGTTGGTTGGGTACACTGATAGTGATTGGGCTAGAAGCCTAGATGATAGGAAGTGCACTTCCAGATATATTTTTCATATGGGCTTGGGCACAATTTCATGGGCATCCAAGAAGAAAACTACTGTTGCTCAATGTATAGTAGAGGTTGAATACATAGTAGTGAATGCAACATGTCAAGCTATTTGGTTAAGGAGAATTTTGACAGATTTGAATGAAAAGCAAGAGGATGGAACCACAATCATTCGTGAAAACATTTCCTCAATTGCATTGTCAAAGAATTTAGTCTTCTATGGGAGAAGCAAACACATTGAGATCAAATATCACTTAATTAGAGAGCTAGTGGAGAATGGAGAAATCAAGATGGAATTTGGCAAGTTTGAGTAGCAACTAGCAAACATATTTACTAAGCCATTGGGCATAGTAACTTATGTGAGCCTAAGAAGCAATCTTGGCTTAGTTAATTTGCATCAAGTGTGATACTTACTTTGTTGGCTTAGGACTAAGGGGGAGTGTTGAAATCTATTGGTTGCCCCTTGAGCCAACTACCCACCTACCCGTCAGTAGCATTAAACTTGGTTGGTGAGTTTGAATTTCAAAAAGAGGGGGAAAGTTTTCAAGATAAGTCAAAACACAAATATGCTCATTCTTTTGATAAGTAGTAGCAGAGAGAGTAGAAGCAAGAAGGATAGAGAATATCATAGCAGAGAAAAGTGAATTCAAAGGACAAAAGAAACAAGAAGAGGATCAGAGTTGCAGCATCAAAAGATCAGTACTCTTTTTCTCTATAAGTTTATTTTGTTTGTCCTGTTGAAGCAGTGATTGCTCTAGGTTTTATTGTATGAAACTTTTTAGTGCTTCAAGTTAATATCATAGATAGAAGATTTTAAGTTAATATATTTTGGTTTTGGTTGAAGCCCTATGCTCCCAGATTTGTAGCAATCGAATATGTTTTTGAATAGAAAGAAAACAAGTAGGCATATTAGTAAATCTCTAGGTATTTGGCTTGTTGTGGTCTTCATTTCTATCTATTCCATATTGGGTTTGGTATTTGTGCAACTCTATGTTATTATCTTTGAGTTTTAACTGTGAAAAAGACCAGAGAACAAATTTGTTGCTAACTCACTCAGTTCCCTTGTTAACCGAGCTCTCCTTGTGTTAACTCGATCAATATATGTTTGTGTTGTTCCTACTGAGTCACAATAGAGTCCATCAAGTCCTTTCCTTATGGGTATCGAGCTCACTTAGTTTCTACTCTTACTGAGCTCACTCGGTCCCTTCCTAGCTGAGTTCACTGAGCTCACTCAGTTCTTGTGCATCCCAAGCTCACTCAATAGAGTGTTACCTAGGCCCATTGTCACCGAGCTCTTTCCTTTGGAGACCGAGTCACTTGGGTTGCATTGTTGCCTAGCAACTTGACATTGGCTATGATTCGGCTACTTAAGGTGTCATGCAACTCGGCACTCACTGTGGTTCTTGTTGGTTCTTGTTTGTCGTGCAAAATTTTTTGTGAAGTTTTTCACAACCCTTTCATAGGAGAATCATTTTTTCGGGAAAGATCATTGGTAACAATTGAAGGTAACAATGAAGAATCAAGTAAAAGATCAATAGCCACATAATTTAAAGAATTAAGATGCATACTCCCAATCTCACCTTGCTTTTAAAAAATGCCTTGAAGTGGAAAAGATGACACAAAAATTAGTTGAGCAAAAACTTGTTCAGATCTATGCTCTCATTCAAGCTCCACAGAAGCCTATCCCTAGACTAACTTCTTGTGGTTATACTAGCTACCTTCCTTGGATTTTTGGATCCAAAGAAAATAATTTTGATTGTTGGGATTAGGGTTTTGGAATGAAATATTATCTTCTAGAAGCTCTTTCATACGCATCTATAAACTAGTTATATCGATTTTCTTTTTGGATTAGGCTATTCTTATGAAAATTCATTCCTTTGTCATTGAGCACTTGATTTAATCTGCAATACTATATTATACTTTATATTAAACCATTATTATGTTAAAAATATTTTCAGTCATGAAGCATGTTTGTTCTTTTCACTTTTAGAATTGTTGGTTATTTTGATGTAAACATTTCTCTACTCTGAGGTGTTTTGATTAATTGGTTCAAAATTTCTTCAATTTAATTTTCCAGTTACCAAAACCACATAGATTTCTCATTAGATTTTTGCGTATTTGGTTTCAAAAATTACTAGTTTTGGCTTCATGTTTCCATATCAATTGTTGCATCATTTGGGGTTATTTGAGCCAAACTCTTGCCCTATTTACAAATATAGCGTAGAGGAAGTAAACAATTTGTCTTGTTTTTCACAGAAAGGAGGAAAAATAATCTTCTTAAATATGAACGTTTTTATAGATTTCATCTTTTACTTAAAATTTGCTACCTATAGGCAAGAGCTTATGACACAATTGGCTTTGAATCTAACTGAGCTTAATAATCATAATAATTAATTATACCAATTAATAATAATTCACCTTGGTTTCGGCCAATCAAAAAAAAAATTGCTACCTGTACCAAAAAAATATGTTCACAAACATATTAGTAAAAATGTAAATATCATTTTTAAGTATTCCAAATTTTAAATGATAGTCTAAGTGCCTTTGATTTGCATCTGGTGCAGGTTGTATTTTTTATTTAGTTATCAATTTTATAATCTATGTTTCTAAACTATTGAAAGTTTGTGTGATTATATTTATTAGTTTATACTGATTTCTTGCTTGTAGACATTTCATTTAGCTGAGAATAAATTTATCAATATATAACAATGTTTGTATTTTTGACTTAAGAGCAGATCCATCTATGCTCTATCTATCCTAGCTTTTTATGATTGAAATTAGTAGACTGTCAATATTATTTGAGTGGAGGCTAAAACAAAAGTGTATAAAATTAAGCTAGGCAAAATGATAGAAAACACAATTGGCTTAAGTTAATTGGCAATTTTTCCCTAGGTTTTCCATCTTCTTCTTGTACCTGATGGTGAAAACTAGTCTTTCTATTTATAGATAATTCATCACCACAGATGTATATCTATATCAAAACACTAATCAAAACAAGAAACATGTTGACCTATGCATAAGTGATTCTACTGAAATCATAAGTGATTCTACTGAAATCAGAAAAAGTTAGAATTTTCAAATCAGTTGACTAACTTAACTGTTGTACTGTCTGGACATGACCTTTAATGCTTGAAAAGAATCGATTGCCAAACAAGACAAAATTAATTGGCTTGTAATATTTGATTCTAAAGCAATAGATAATGAGTTCTCTGTCTTTTCAGCTGCCTCTCGCATCTCTTTTGTTTCTACATAATTCAGCCCCACAAAGCATTTTGGAGCTGCAATAGTATTACTTATGTACTATACCAAATCATTTTTTTTTGTGGCTAGGCAGCCTTGTCTGCCTTTGCAATATTAATTTAATTTAATCATCCCATTTGAATGCAATTGTACATACGTATCCATATTCTTTACAGACATGGTATAAACAAGTGTATATCCATATACATTGAACTGCGTCGAACGGACTCATCTGCCAATTCCACACCATATGTCTTTTCTTGTAGTCATCGACCAAGTGATTAGAGAGAGCACCCAGAGATAGATAGGTCCTCCATCGATAAGATTAGTATACAGGATTAAGGAGTGGTGGCTTACATCCAGATTTCAGACAAGTCACGGTAGAAATGGACATTAGAGGATATGATCAACACGTAATATTGTTACAAAATTACAAATACAGAACAAAGATCCTAGTCAAGTTATAAATTCTGACTATGATTATCATACTGCAATAAGGATGCTGACTCTGCAAGCGGAACACAACATGAAATACTAATTCAATACTCGTATCATGATTTCGATTAGAGTGAAATTTTCATTCAAAAGCATAATCAAGCGGTACCAATGATAATTTTCACGCAGACGTTCGATGAGGAAAATATATGATTATTGTAGATCAATTATCGTTGCATATTAAAGAATGATCGCACTAGTGATTGTTATCTTTACTTTATGTTGGGCATACAATAAAACATGTTGATTCTTGAAATCAAACAAGCCTATCGATGCAATATACCCAACATGGAAATTTATGAAAAAATACACAAACCCTCAAAATAATTGAAGGGATGATGCCGAATTTGAGGTGACGAGCAAGATATGAGAAATTAGCTTGTAGCAATGGAGTATTCTGATAATACATCACAGAATGTAAATGGAAGCATTGATGATAAAAACTTAGTAAAATCAAATCTAAAAATTATATAATATTATAATATATTGTTTATTTCATTAACAGAGCTCTATTTTCTTCATTAGAAGTGGCTGGAGCACAAAATTGTTGAGTATGGAGAAGAGTAATACGGCTTCATGTTGTAGGGCCAAAATGAAGCAATTATGTAACTTTCAAGGAAAAAATAAAGCCAAGGTTGCTCGAACAGAGGAAGCCTGCAAGAGAATGTGACAGTTGATGATATTTCTTATGGCGGCCCACAAACTCTACGACAGTTAATTTTCAATCCTCCCTCAAATGGTGTGCACCCACCAATTCCAACTTCCCACTAGGCAAAGTTCAAATGACAATTATCAACCGTATGTATGCCGACATTAGCGGCAATTTGATTGAGCTTGACTATGATATCATTAGGTACTTATTGGAAGTTAGTTGTGTTGATTTTTCCTTTATTGTGCAACGTACTGACAGTGGTGTTGAGTTGGGTAGATTCATTTATTGTTGTGCAATGTTGGAATCGATTTCATACCATGCTTTGATTCTTGACTTGTCTTTCCAGTTTCATATCGACCTTCAGTTGTTTTTTTAAGTGCTGTAGACAGATCTGTCATCCAATGTGACATGTGAGAAATAAACATTTGAGTTTGAAAAGCATAAACGAAATATAACTTTTCAAAGGAATGAGTCCAGAAGAGTAATAACCAAAGTTTGAAAATTAGAAGACATGTTGGATAGAAATATGAAGAGTAACCCCCTTAATGACCTCTGTCTTCTTTGCTGCGCCACAAAACGTTTTTTGGTCAGTTGAAAGGTTTTGTTTTTACGTGTTAGTAGTAGTTTCTTTTGGAGAACAGTGATATCTTTATAATTGAATTCGGAAACTATAAAGCTGCTATCTTTCAGTTTCTATAATGAATGATTCATAAATAGTAATAATTATTGAAAGTGGGTTTAATATTAGAAAAATTTCTATGGTTAAACATATTTGAGCTAGAGTAAAATTAAAATGGTTTACTTTTTGGGAAGGCATAATGTTTCACCTATGTGAATATCACCTAATATACAATGAGTGATAAATATACCATTTGTTTTCATCATAGATGGAGCTCTTGTGAACCACTGGGGGAGACAACCCAGGCGCTGCCCATGTTCCAATGATCACGATGTCTATTGTTATAGATCCCCCCAAAATTACTGCCCATAAAAAGCCCCAAAAAATGATAGCGCATGTACTAATAGCCAATCACACATGTATTAGTAGTTGATCATTGTTTTAGCTTTCTTGGTTGTTGATTGGTCCATTTGTGCAAAAAGTACTATTTTTTGGTGAGCAACTATTGGGGGGTGGGCATAAGGGGTTTCGGACAAACATTTTAACATGACACTTTTAGACCACCTCACGAGCTCCATAAATGCGGAAAAGCCGAAAGATTAGCTTTAAGCTCTTCACTCACCTATGGAGGTTCACCAAAAAAATTGAAAATTTTTGACATACAGATTAATAGTTCTATGTGCTTGATGTTAGCCTAGGCAACTACTAGGTTATCTCCCCTACTCATGAAACATAAGATAATGAATTTGACTCAAAAACTTTGTAATTGAATCTTTGAAGCATTATCATGGTTGTTGAGTTGTCGTTCATATACTTCAATATATGACCTTCCCTATTTTATTGTAGGGCTCCACCTTTATCTTGCAATGCGTATTTGATTTGAGTGACCTATTTTTAACACCTCTTGTAAGGTGCATTGTAGGTGTTTAGGATCCTAGTCTAGATTAGCTTTAATATTTTGTTAAATTGTATCTTATAAACTAGCTAGGTAGGACCTTCCATTTGCTACTAGAGTGCTCTTCCAGTGAACTAATTTGAACAAATAGACACTTTTGTGACTAATTTAAGATTTAGGTATAACTTATTTCCAACACAACTCTCTAATTGAGCATGGTAAAAATGTTTGAACTACAGAAAAATAAAACTCACTACATTCAAGTATAAACATGGACAATACCAAATGATCTTGGGCTTCTTAAGAAGTTAGAGGAAATAAAGGCTCTATACTATCATTGCACATATCTTCCACATCATTGAAAGAAAAAATCATTTTGACTAGATTGAGAGCACCAATAAATTGAAGATATAGCTTGGATGGCAATGAGACACAACACCCTTACAAACGTACCAAGAATCATCAAGGAGAGAAGTTAGAGAACATTGTACTAATCATATAAAGCACCAAACCAACACCAAAAGCAATACAATTCATATAGGGGTGATTAAGAGTACGAAAGAATGGGAGAAAAGTGAATGTAACAATACTTTAAGATGATGGAAGGAAAATCTTCAAAACCAAGAAGTATGTGTGTGCCACCAAATCTTGCTAAAACAACTTCTAATTGGGATGGTTATATTTGTTCTAAGGCTACATAAAATGTTGTTATTATTATTATAAGTATTAATTTTAATATTTAAATTTGAGTACATGTATCTCTAAAAGAAGGGAAGCTCTATTTTCTTTTTTATAGGTAAAAGGCCATAAGGCCCAAAGTTAGAAATAAATTTGATATCCAATTTTGTGAGGTATCCAAGATTAGGGATGGATAATTATTTTTAGTTAAAGCTTAACTAATTTAATCATTTGATGCCAACTTTTTAACTTCCATATTTGTAGTACTCCTTTTTTGATATCCTTATTATGTACCTATCAAAATAAAAAAAGCTAAGATCAAGTTGTTAGAAGCGCGATTAATACATTATCAAGTAAAAGTAAATATTTTCTAATCTATTGTACAATCAAAATATACTTTAGAGAATTATTTTGATTATGCATAGTTATATTTTATTTTATTTTTCTTTTGATTGTTTTAGAACATCTATATTTATTCTTTATTCTAGATTATATCCCAAATAAACTTTTATCCTTCTACAATTATAAATATCTAAGCACAATTGTTTATCTAATTGTTAACATATTAGATTGATCTTATTGCTATCTCTTCTCCATCTGCTCCTTTATTAGAAAGGTTATCTACTTCTTTATTACCTTCTCTATAGATATGTTTGATTATTGTTTCTTCAAAATTATCAACTATATCTAAGGCATACCCAATTTTAGAATTTAGGATTCAATTAGGCATTTCTCTTTTCTTAATGCATTTAAAATAATATGTAAATTGGTACGACTACAATTGGAACAATTGTTATGTTGTCATTGATGTCAAATCTTATTGTTGAGATAGTTGCTATCTGAGTAGAGTGCAATATCAAGATGATTAATGAAGAGGATTTGAGAAGAAGAGATAACAAAAGGAATTCAAGGAAAGGTTGAGTTATGTGAAACTACAATGGGCACTTGATCAGTTAGACCTTGGCAAGATAATGTGATTGTTTAATCATAACACTAAGTGGAGAAGATAGTTGTATTGAAACCTAGAAGAAATGGTCAAAGGAAGACCAAATGCATAGGCTTCACTGAGCAAAAGAGCAAAAAATTAAGGAACTAGAAGTATATGCCGAGTGATGCTAGTGTTGACCACATTATAGTATAAGTCGAGCATAATACAATGTTGACCAAGTATCACTATCGTTCGAGTATTTGAAAGTATGTCGAACAAAAAAATTAGTATTACTGAGTAATTTAGTGGTGACCGAGTGAACTAGAAGATAGTGATTTTTAAGCGGCAAAAGATCAAAGCTATCTATTTAAGAAGGCATAAAGGTAACCTAAAAGGTTACAGACATTTGTTGATGCTATTGATTGACAAACTTAAGTAGGACACTGAGAAGAGTTGTGAAGAGGTGAAGTCTGATTGCTTGAAGGATTTCCAAGCATATCAAAGACAAAGATGATAATGGAGGTCAATCAATGGAACAACATATGAGTTACATTGTGATCTATATTTGCAAAGTGAGTTGTATTTATTAGATCAACTTGTTGTTAGTTTCTAACCATTGTATCAGTTAAAATCCTTTAATCAAGGTTGACGTAATAATCATTTTTAAATCCTTTAACCAAGATAACATTCTAATGGAATTTTTTAAAATCCCTCTAACCATACCACTCCTAACAGGGTGATTAAATTCTTTAATAGGGTCACATCTAACAATGTGTATTGTAACCTTTAAAAAGGTTGGCTCCCCATAGAGCTCACTTCAGAAGAGTGAAAATTTGGTAACATGTTACTAGTGGTTTTTCTCAAATTGGGTTTCCATG
This sequence comes from Cupressus sempervirens, assembly GCA_028749045.1. NCBI lineage: Eukaryota > Viridiplantae > Streptophyta > Pinopsida > Cupressales > Cupressaceae > Cupressus > Cupressus sempervirens. Next base: position 648,227,187 of record CM053787.1, read on the forward strand.
TTAAATCCTAGTGTCATACTTATGTGGATGTTATTTGAGATATATTATTATTAATGTTTTACATTCCACAAGTTTTTTACTATTAGGAAAATGGACTCCAAGTTTTACATTATTGATTATTTTCTATAGAGATCAAGCTACGTAATGATTTGATTTGAAGTATTTGAAATGATTAGAAGTTGAATTGGTACATTTGGACTTGAGGATAACTGATTCACTCCCGCGCAGTTATTCTAAATCATTCTAACAATTGATATGAGAACTATTGGTGCTTGTAAGGAAAAGTTTGAAGGTACTTGAAGCTTAAATCAAGATGTACAAAAAGGATGTGTCAAGGTTGAACAAGGAGAACTTCCCTACATGGAAAAGTACGATGAAGCTGCATATGATTTTTGTTATGTTGGTTGAGTTTGGGAGATGGTTTTATATTAGGCATTTTCCTTGGATTAGGAATGATTATTCCTTGGTTTAGGAATAGTTTATGAGTTTGATATTCTTGTGAGAGGCTTACATCCATGATTAGTTATATGGCATGGTTTGGGTCTTGTTGTGGCTTCTTGGTTGGTGTTTTATGGAGGAGATCTTACTTAGCACAATTTACATCTAGAGGTGTGTGTAGAAGGACATGATACAAGTTATTATTTGCATGGTTTCTATTTGATCTTGGTTATCTTCCTGGATGTTCAATTTCACTTACATTGGATTTGAGATTGGTTGGTGATTATGATCACTAGTTTCTGTTCATGTATATCATGTGAGAGATGACATGGTTATTCCTTTATCTCTTTCCTTTGTTGGTTGTGGAGAATTTGGGAGAGTGTTGGAGACTTGTTATGAGATTTGTTCTTGCATGTTATGTGTTTATATATTGCGGATGTCCTTGATACTACATGGATATACTTCATTGAGATTTTGTGAGCGGAATGGTTATAGATTTGACATTATCTTTCGATGTGGGAGCTTATTAGTATATATGTGGTAAGTATTGTTTTTGAGGCTTGTGATTGTAGGTTACAGATTGGATATGTTGATGATGTAAGATTTCTTTGGTATATCTTTGGAGGTATGGATAGTTGGATGGGTTGGCACTTGTTGTGGGTGCTATTTCATCTTTGGATATTTTGACAACTACGAATACATGTGATTACCTTTGGATCAGGTTTTTGGGTGCTTGACATTTTAGTAGATACAAAATTTTATGATTCTTATGTGATAGGTTGGGTGGCTTTCTCTTTGGATGACTTCTATGTATGCTTGGTGGAAGTGGTATAATAGGATGTGAGACCATTCATGTTTGAGATGTTGTATACTTTGATTTTGTTGTGGGTATCGGGATTGAGCACTTAGTGTACTTTGATCCATGATGGTGGATGTGCTAAGAGGGATTGTTTCCTTGTTCATTTATGTGGCTATGGATTGACCCTAAAGAATGTATACAAAAAGTGGGAGATTGCTGAGATAATGGGTATTACACACATTGCATAATATTGTTATATTGTATTATTTTATTTTATTATGTAATGTTGCACCTCAGAGCACCTAGATGGACAAGCAACATGTAAGGATTTCTATGGGATATACTTGATGAGGTGTATTATAACATTGTGATTATATTTGATGTAATTATTTAATATTGGGGAAAAGGAATTAAATGTCTAATATTAAATATAGGTTGAATGAGTTAGATAGCACATGGTTTATGTAATACCACTTGGTAGTTTTGTGGGACTTGCTACTATATAAGTAGCCACAAGTTTAGTTGTAGAGACAAGACAAAAGAGAAAAAAAAAAGGGAAAAAGAGAAAAATGATAGTCAAGCAAGAAAAGGCTTGACAGGTTAACCAAACGGAGTATTTGTGTCGAAGGTTGGAAACATGGCATTCAATGTGTGGATTCATGCTTGACCACATGGATTGCTTGGTGTTGGCTATGGCTTTAAAGGCTTCCATGGCTGTATTGAAATGGTATTTTTGCTCAATAATACATGGTGATGGATTTTTTTGGAGGCTAGGTTTTTCCCTCAATGAGGGTTTCCTAGGCTTTATCTTGTGTCACATTTTGTGGGTATGTTGTCTATCATCTTGCATGTAGATTTTTATTGCATATTTATTTCAGATATATTATGGGTTATGTGGAAACCATTATATTTTTTTTGTAAGTTTCCTTACAACCATCCACACTGAAATTAGCAAGTTCATCTTCCTTACCATCACATTTTCTATAGATATGGTTATTTTCTATATTCTCAAAGTTTTTGATTAATTTCTAGGGTCCTTCTACCTCTATTCTTTTTAATCCCACCTCTACACATAGAACCAAATCCTCTATTAAAACTTAAAATTATTCTATATCCTTGAATGGATTATTGTTTGTATCAATGGTAAATGGCACTCCAACAATGTACACATCTATTTGTGTAACAATGCTTATAAATTGTTATGTGTTCTCATCCTCTCCTATAGGTCCTTTAGTTATTTTTTTCTTCTACTTCAATCTTCAAGACATCAGACCCACATAACACATTTTGTACTTCTTTAGCCGTCTCTTCCCATATTTACTCATATTGTCCTAGAATGATTTGAATTGGTCTCATTTTCCTCCTCAAATGATGCTCCATTTTCTTCATGATAGTCTTCAATTGTTCCTCATTCTCAATTTCACATAAGTTTTTCATTATAATGTCTCTCAATTTCTTGTCCTTCTCTACTACTCTAGGCCTTTTAGCTTCCAATTTATTGTAAAGATCCTCTAGTATACTTCAATGCATAGTAATAAGATATTGCTTGAATTTCAACATATACTTGATTAATACAATTTCAAGTTGTCTCTGTTGATTTGCATCTTACATGTCATAATATTTTCTCAACTAATCAAGTTTTCCATCATGCATAATCATATTATTTAACCTTCCTAACTCAGGTTTCCATCCCTTTCTCTTCTTTCCAAAGCTTGACTCAAGTTGCTCTTATGGTTTTGCAATTTACCTCTCATTTTCGACATTTCTTTTCCTTCCTCTTGATTCTTCTTGCTTTTCCTTACAATCTAAGCAATCTTAGGTTTCTATTGTCTAAGGTCTTGTTCCATTTCCTTAACTCTCTTTGGTTTTTTCAGTGACTCCTCTAACTTTTCTTTCTTAAGCACTATTGCCATACTCACTATTGGCTTTCTTTTTGTCATGGATGGTCAAGTTCTAGTTCATCTCCTTGTAGTCATTGACTATGGTGTAGCCTAAATATATGGAATCTTTACTTCTTCCTTATAGATATGTGTTGTTTTTCTAATAATTTTGCTACTGGTGCACTTGATGATGCTTCAATAGCAAGTGGCTTAACCATAAGTATATTTAATTATCCACTAACATGCATTTCTACTACTATCTACTTAGCTTTATTCCATTCTTCTTTGTCATTTGAAAATCTTTAATCATTTGATCCACCAATTTACTTACCTTTATTTTCCTTGCTCTATTGATTAGTTGCTCACGTATTTCACTTCATTTTTCTTCATAGGTACCCCATCTAGGGCACTCTCCATCCCTCTTTGAATTTAGAATTGTGCTTGCATATCCTACCAACATCTCTTCTGTTACCTCATAACCCATAGGTTCAATGTAACGTTCTCTATGTTCCATGCTTCCACACAAGTCTAATCGATTTCTACTATAAAACAAATACCATCCTTGTATTTCTCCATGATTAACTTAAGAATTTTGAACCTCTTCTTCATCTCAGTCTAAAATATTTTATCATTCTAGTAATATCCTTTGTAATTCTATTTGTAGGTTGCTTCCTATAGTTATGTGTGCATCTTCCACTAGTCCACTCATAACTAGGAATACTTGTAAAACCATTCATAACTTTTTTTTTTAATTTGAAAGCTTCTTGCTAAAAGAATTGTATGCCACCATTAAGATGCTTTTATGAAAAAAAATTGAGAGATTTTCTTACTCTGAATTTGTATGATAGTTTTTGGAGAGATTTTAGTTCTATAAAGAAGAATTTGTGAATATTGAATATATCATTCTCCTATATATATATATATATATATATATATATATATAAAACTAGAATTACTAGAAATTGAGTTCATCTACATTTAAACTACTATTTAAATATTATCTATTTGATCAAATTCCCAAATTTATGTTTTCTTTCTGCAATTCAACATTTTTTAAAATTGCAACCCAAGTTGAAATCCCTAAAGAGTTTGAAATCCTAAATTCCTCTGCAAAGCCTCCTTGATTGAACTCTTGACCTTCCTCCTCTTCGTCAAGGATGTGATGATTCCTTCTTCTTGAAATACATTTAAGAGTAGATTTAAAATTTAAATATATTTATGAATATTTTTCTATACATTTGATATCACTTTCCTTTGTTTGAAATACAGTTGTATTTCAGCCTCATTAATCTGTTATGGCTTGTAGTGAACACTAATATTAATTTAGAATTATGTTTATGATTCTACAACATGATCTATCATTTGATATATTCTTTCATATACTTCCTTAACTATAGTTTGGTAGATTTTAGGAGACTTGAACACTCATGTTTCGGTGAAGTACCATTAAATATTCATGTTCAATTTTTTATTATTATTTAAATATAGAATTAACTATAGTTTTGGTGGTTTCTTATTATTTAAATATAGAAGATGAAAATAATGGATATATTGTAGGAAATGGAAATAAGAATTAGGATCAGCTTACCCTCTAACTCGTTTAATCAATTTAATTCTAGTTTTGCTAGTAACCATTGTTAGTCTTCACATGAGTAAGAATTTGTTTTGATGATGCCACAAGTATAAAAATTAGTATAAAAGAAGGTAGGCTATGTGTTTCATAGTTTCTTGTTAGTTCAATTTTCTAATAGTTTTTTATAATATAAATTTAGAACCTTTTTTATTTAAAATTATGAGTCTATTATTCTTTTTATTAGAAAATAATTTTTTTTATTTAATTATTTTTAAAAACTAGTATCTTATTTAATAAAATTATTAAATAATAATAGTTCAACAATTAAATATCTATATAGTGAATTTAATTGAATCTCTCTTCTAAGAAGATAAGCTCAAAGAATGGTCAAGAATAAGGAGTATTGATTTGTTATAAAGGAACAAACTTTCTACTAGATTTATAAAACATTTTTCACTTGTGAATATAAAATTTGTTGAAGTATTGGATATTTTTTATAAGATACATTTATTTTTGATAAAAATTATCTTCAAGATCTAATAAAATATCTCAATCTAAAAGACTAACAATAACCCATGCTAATGTTGTTGCAAAAATAGTTTAAGCTTTGTCAATATCTAGCTTGTCACATACCTTTGCAATTATTTAAAATTCTTTACTAATTTGATAAATCTTTACTAATCTGACATTATTTAGCAAGAACTTCTGTGCACAAAACCTTTTTTTTTTATAATTTAGTGGTATTCTTGAAAAAATATTATACATATCAAAATTTGTCATTGTCTTATTTTTTAAATTTCAGAGAGTCACTTCATAAGAAAATCATAATTTATTTAATAATATTCTTAAAATATGACTATATATCAAAATGCATCAATCTCCATTTCATACTTTCTACAAATCTAGTAAATTCAAATTGTTGGCATTTATATAACTAAATATTTAGGAAAATAAAAATAAAAATACTTCATCAATCAATTAAAGTTGAAGAGAATCAAGAATGTGCATTTGAAATATATTAAAATGGTAATTGTTATTATTAAAATTTGAAATTGGATATTCTATTTGACCTAAGTAATTCACTAACCCAATCAATATTGACAAGTAATAAAATTATAACTTGAAATATTTTAAAATATAAATTATATAGATTGACTCTAATTAAATTGGATTTAGTTCAATCTTGAACAAACAAAAGGTAGATTTTTTTTTGATGTTTTTTTTAAGCTATTTGATACATGTAAATTCATAATTTATGTAATGGCCTCATTTAAAATTTAAAATTAAAGTGGTCCCCATGCGGTTGCTAAGAAGATGTCATTTTTTTCAATAAGCAACACCTGTTTATTCTTCTTATCCAACCCCTCCCTAATTGGAAAATGACATGGGAACACTACTCAAAGTTTATCAATGATATTTGAAAAAAAACTATATCTATTAAAATTCATTTAATACATTTCATTAATCTAAAATTATAAAATTATTTGCATTTGACTTTTGAAATTTTAATCAAATTATAAATAATTAAGTCGATAGGCATTTATTGTGGCACGCAATATCGAAACTAAAAACATTGTGAAGTTGTGGAGGTGTCGCTTAATAGGAGTTTCTAGCTCCATTGAATGCACCAATCTAAGAAAATTTGGCCACAATAGAAGAGAGAAAAAGGAGGACCATTCAATATTCAAACGCCATGGGAGCCCATTAATGATTGTGAAGAGTTTTTTGATCTAGTTTGAGCATATATGGTGGATGTTTTGATAAGGAGGAGTAGTTTATAGGAGTTGGGTACTAGATAGATTGAGCTTAAAACCCTTGAAAGCAACTGGGTTTTATTAGGAGCATATGAAAATATAAGAGTTAAGGTTTTGTTGTTGAGTTATTTTTTGTGTTGACGTTATAGTCATGTTTGTTATTAGTTGAATTTCATAGTATTCATCGAGTCACTAGTGCAAACCGAGTTCAGACTACTTGGAAGTGATCAATATGGACATAGCTTCTACGTTTACTGAGTGAATGATGATGTTGAGCATTGAAAGTGGATGTTGAGTATCAGAACCTCACTGAGCTAGTCTTTAGAACGCAAGTTCTAGTAGTTTGGTTGACTTTGTGTATTTTGTGTAAACTTGTATTGAAGCTGACTTTGATAATCTGTAAATTGGATTGGTATATGTGTAATGTATTGTATCACATCCAAAATATAGAATAGAAGGAATATAACAAGAAGAAAAGAGCAGAAGTGCAAAATACAAGGCTACAACAATATAAGGAGCATCAAAGATTTATCTATTATAGCAAGGTGATCATTAGACTTAAAGGAATCTCATTCAACAAACCAAGTTGCAGATCAAAGATCAAACACTATTTCATCCTAACAAGTAGATCAGTTAAATCCTTTCACAAGGTAGACTTAGCAATCTTTTGCAAATCTCTTTACCAAGTGCATACTTCAGTGTATGTTTGTAAATTCTTTTGCAAGGTGGACCTAGCAGTCCTTATTGCTCCTAAAAGAGTAGATCATCAAAAGTGATCATTGTAAGCCTTAATGGGCCAAATTTATACTACAGTACTAAAGCTTGTGGGTATCATCCCCACCCCATTTTTACTTTCTATTTGGAAGGTTTCTAGGTCACCATATCGTGTGTCAAAGTGTTAAATGTTTTAATGCTTTCAGTTATTCATGCATGCAAATAGATCAGAATACAAATGAAGGATTAATTGGTAAATAAGGATTAAGTTTTATTGATTACTGATTCACCCCTCTCCTCTCAGTAACTTAGCCCATCATATATATTTCCAACAATTTGTATCAGAGCTTTGTGGTTCTTAGAGAAAATTTTAAAAGCTTGAGCAAAGATCAAAGGCTATGGAGGTATTCAGACTTGACAAGGCTATAGATAGCAATATATACCAAGTTTAGACTACTTGTCACTGAACTAATATTTAGAACCCAAGTTCTAGTAGTTTGGTTGACTTTGTGTATTTTGTGTAAACTTATATTGTAGCCAATTTTGTTGATTTGTAAATTTGATTGGTATATATGTAATATATTGTATCACATCCAAAATATAGAATAGAAAGAATATAAAAAGAAAAAAAGAGCAGAAGTGAGAAATACAGTGCTACAACAGTATAAGAAGAAACAAAGATTTATCTATCACAATAGGGTGATCATTACACTTAAAGGAATCTTGTTTAGAAAACCAAGTTGTAGATCAGAGATCAACCACTATTTCATCCTAACAAGAGGATTACTTAAATCCTTTCACAAGGTAGAGTTTACAGTCTTTTGTAAATTTCTGTACTTAGTGCATACTTCATTGTATGTTTGTAAATCCTTTTGCAAGGTGGACCTAGTAGTCCTTATTGCTCCTAATAGGGTAGATCATTAGAAGTGGTCATTGTAAGCCTTAACAGGCCAAATTTATACTACAATACTAAAGCTTATGGGTATCATCCCCACCCTAGTTTTACTTTCTATTTGGAAGGTTTCTAGGTCACCATATTGTGTGTCAAAGTGTTATGGATGTTTTAATGCTTTTAGTTATTAATGCATGCAAATAGATCATAATACACATGAATGATTATTTGGTAAAGAAGGAATAAGTTTTATTGGTTATTGATTTACCCCTCCCCTCTCAGCAACTTAGCCTATCATATATATTTCCAACAATTGGTATTAGAGCTTTGTGGTTCTCAAAGAAAGGTTTAAAAACTTGAGCAAAGATCAGAGGCTATGGAGGTATTCAGACTTGACAAGGATATAGACACCAGTGCAGACCAAGTTTAGACAACTTGGAAGTGATCAGTATGAATCGAGCTTCTATGTCTACCAAGTGCATGATGATGTTGAGCATTGAAAGTGGATGCTGAGTATTAGAACCTCACCGAGCTAGTCTTTGGAACTTGAGTTCCAGTAGTTTGGCTGACTTTGTGTATTTTGTGTAAACTTGTATTGTAGCCAACTTTGTTGATTTGTAAATTGAATTGGTATATATGTAATGTATTGTATCACATCCAAAATATAGAATAGAAGGAATATAACAAGAAAAAAAGAGTAGAAGTGTGAAATACAAGGCTACACTAGTATAAGGAGCAGAAAAGATTTATCTATCACAGTAGGGTGATCATTACACTCAAAGGAATCTCATTCAGCAAACCAAGTTGTAGATTAGAGACCAGCCACTGTTTCATCCTAACATGTGGATCAATTAAGTCCTTTCACAAGGTACACTTTACCGTCTTTTGTAAATATCTTTACCAATTGCATACTCCATTGTATGTTTGTAAGTCATTTTGCAAGGTGGACCTAGTAGTCCTTATTGATCCTAACAAGGCAGATCATTAGAAGTGATCATTGTAAGCCTTAATAGGCCAAATTTATACTACAGTACTAAAGCTTGTGGGTATCATCCCCACCCTAGTTTTACTTTCTATTTGGAAGGTTTTTGGGTCACAATATTGTGTGTCAAAGTGTTATAAATGTTTTAATGCTTTTAGTTATTCATGCATGCAAATAGATCAAAATACACATGAAGGATTAATTGGTAAATAAGGATTAAGTTTTACTAGTTACTGATTCACTCCTTCCCACTCAGTAACTTAGCCTATCATATATATTTCCAACAATTGGTATCAGAGCTTTGTGGTTCTTAGAGAAAAGTTTAAAAGCTTGAGCAAAGATCAAAGGCTATGGAGGTATTCAGACTTGACAAGGCTATAGACACTAGTGCAAACTGAGTTCAAACTACTTGGAAGTGATTAGTATGGACCGAGCTTCTATGTCTACCGAATGCATGACAATGCCAAGCATTGAAAGTGGATGTCGAGTATTAGAACCTTATCGAGCTAGTCTTCATAACTGGAGTTCCAGTAGTTTGGCTGACTTTGTGTATTTTGTGTAAACTTGTATTGTCATCAACTTTGTTGATTTGTAAATTGGATTGGTATATATGTAATGTATTGCATCACATCCAAAATAGAGAATAGAAGGAATATAATAAGAAGAAAAGAGTAGAAGTGTGAAATACAAGGCTAAAATAGTATAATCAGAAAAAAAAGATTTATCTATTACAGCAGGGTGATCATTACACTCGAAGGAATCTCATTCAGCAAACCAAGTTGCAGATCAAAGATCAATCCTAATAGGTGAATCAGTTAAATCATTTCACAAGTTAGACTTAATAGTCTTTTGTAAATCTCTTTGTCGAGTGCATACTTCATTGTATGTTTGTAAATCCTTTTGCAAGGTGGAACTAGTAGTCTTTATTGCTCCTAACAAGGAAGATCATCAGAAGTGATCATTGCAATTCTTAATAGGCCAAATTTATACTGCATTACTAAATCTTGTGGGTATCATCCCCATCCCAGTTTTACTTTCTATTTGGAAGGTTTTTGGGTCACCATATTTTGTATCAAAGTGTTATGAATGTTTTAATACTTTCAATTATTCATGCATGCAAATAGATCAGAATACACATGAAGGATTAATTGGTAAATAAGGATTAAGTTTTATTGGTTATTGATTCACCCCTCCCCTCTGAGTAACTTAGTCTATCATATATATTTCCAAAAATTGGTATCAATTTTTTGTGGTTCTCAGAGAAAAGTTTAAAAGCTTGAGCAAAAATTAGAGCTATGGAGGTATTCATACTTGAAAATGCTATAGACAATGAGAAGCTAGATTTGGAATTGGCTATTGGACAACTAAAGAAAGCAAAGGAACAACTCTCTCAATCCTTGAAAAGAAGAAAAGATATTTCAGTACAAATGAATGACCAACTCTACATTGAAGAAATAATTGAAGACATCCATTCAAGTAATTCAGATGAAGCTAATGAGGTAGTCAAAGAACTATTGGAACAGAATGGTACACTTCAAGAAGAAGTAAGAAAACTAAGAAGAGAGCAAGAAATCCAGTCAATAAGATTGTGTAAAATCATGGAAAAGAAAAATAAGATAAAAGAAGAGATAAAAGGAAAGAACAATGAAATTCAACATCTATCCCTTTAGCAAGCAAACTTCAATAATCAATTCACCAATACAAATGAAGAAATCATGAATCTAAGATCTGAGAATGAAAGATTGCAGAATGATCTAAATACTAAAAAGAAAACCAACGAGAGGATGATGAAATCTCAAGCAGACATGAATCAATTGAATGAGAAAAGTCATTATAGACAAAAAGTTAAAGAAGGAATTAGATATACAGAAGAAGGTGAATCATCCAAGCAAGGAGTTCAAAAGAATTAAAGACCTACTTGCAATCACTGTGGTAAGATAGGACATACATCAAACAAATGTTGGTGCAATGGGAAAGCTAAATTCAATGGAAAATGCTACAATTGCAATTAGCATGGACATAGAGCTAATGAATGCAAAGAGAAACCTGAGTTTGAAGGCAAATGCCACAAATGCAAGAAGCATGGGCACAAATCCTCAAAATGCAAAACTAAGATATTGAACCCAACAGAGCATATTATAAAAGCTATATTTGGTTGGGACTATAACACTTGGTGCAGATGTCATTACTATTGAGAATTTAGACACATTGGAATGAATTGTGTAAAACATCACATGAGGACAAGAGACACCACCATAAGATGTTTTATCTGTATAGAACTTGGTCATCTTGCTAAGAACTATATGAATACTAGAAGAATTGAAGATGAAAAGAGAGGCAAGGCTAATAACATTAGAAAGAAAATGAGATAGCAATGAATTCCAAAATCTTTTGAGAATTCAAGTCCAAGCAATAATGAATATGTCACTCAAGAATTGGGTGACTCCAACAATTCCAATTGATCTCTTGCAAGGAGAACTGGAACTAGGATTCTAAAGAATACATCTCACATTAGTTCCAATTAGTAGAATGAAAGATCCATATCAGCATTCAAGATGCAAAGGGATCACCGAGAAATCAAGAAGGTGTTAGTCATTACCTAGTAAGGTCAGGTTATAGTCCTTACTGAGCGAGGTTGGATCACAAGAATCTATCGAACAAGGTCATGAGTAACTAAGTTTTGTATGGTTACCGAGTCATGGATGACTCTATGAGCATTCAATGCAAGCAAGGTGGATGCTAGTCTATCATTTGAGCGAACAATTGTACCAAAAATTTATGGTGATCGAAAGGTTAAATTTGATAAAAGGATGAAATCGAATTCATTTCTCATTGTAAATTTTTGAGAGCTATCTATGTAGAGAAATGTTTAGGGCACTCAAGCAATTTGAGTGAATTAATATTGAGAATTTCCATGTTCTCTCAAACCCTACCGAGAAATATGGCATCCACCAGCAGCAAATCAATAAAAGGATCTGATATGTTGGTTCAAGGCATGGAATGGAAGGCACTAGACTTTAAGCTAAGTCCTGCCATCACAAAAACCCTAGATTTGAGCAGAGCTCAATCGCAAACACCATCAAAGGTACTATTGATTAATGAAATTCATTCACATTTTTTTTGTGCTATTCAAGATATTGGAACATTGGAAATAGATGAAACCCTACAGAAGTTGTCTGTGAATGGTGTGTTAAAATAGGAGCATCAACATCTTGAAGCAGAGGGTTTGACTCACATTTTGCATATGCCACAATATTTTCAGATCAAATGGATAAGATTCATTCTTAGTAATGTCCATAATGGTCAGTTATGGTTAGAACAACCAATTTTGATAACCAAGAAGATGATCCATAGGATTACTGGTCTTCTTATGTTGGCAAAAGCTAAAACAACCAAAACCCTAAGTCAGGTTGAGCTTGAAAAGAAAACCCTTGCCGAGTGGGATGGAAGGGGAATGAAAATCAGCTATGTTATAGATATGGAACTAAACTTTGGGATACATATCATCATGCACAAAATATATAGCTCAAGCAGACTCAACAGTGTGTCATGCGAAGCAGTGGATCTCACATACAAAGTGGTCAAGAATAACATGTCACTTGACCTTGCCAAGTTGATGTTGAACCACTTCAACAAGAATATGGAGAGTATAATAACTTCAAAGAACAATCCTTGTAAGTTCAGTTCACTCTTAACTTGTCTATTTTTCTATGTGCAAAAGTTCTTTCCATCTAAAGGTACAGTCGTATGGAGAAAGGATGTACCTATTCTTTATTAGATTAATGAATATATAGCTGAAATGGGAGAAAACTATGTGAATATTATGGAAAATTGCTTTGATACATTCAAAGATAACATGAATAATAGATTTAGGATCCCAAATAAACTTGTTGATGATTACAAAGATGATATTTGTTTCATGGTTGATAGTGATAAAGTGTATATACAAGAATCATATGGGTCAAACCTCTAGGTTATGAGGTAAACATAGATGAAACCAAGGACATTATTAAAGCACTAATTAATGAGCCCATTGAACCAAAAGCTACATACTTTAGCACCTATGATGAAGCAAAGGCTAGAATTGAACTTGAAATTAAACTCCCTTTGGCAGTCAACAAAGGGAAGAAGAGAATTGCAAAATTGAAAACCAACACCACTCTTCTATTGAATGAAGGAAAAGGTGATGATATTGATGAAGATGAAGCAACAAATGAAAAGAAATCAAGGGAAGAAGAGCCATTAAAGAAGAAAGGTAAGGTTATTATAACCAAGCCCGCCAAACCATCTATTGTTGTGTTCACGAGGAGGACATCTAGGAAGAAATTTGACAAAGAAGGAGGAGATGTGATCTTTAAAAGGACTCCACCCACCTTTCAAGAAAGCTTAATAGAAATAGAGTTAGGAGTAGGCATAACAAAATTCAAATCACTAAGGTATGAGACTAGGATTGTAGAAGAGCAGAAGCAAATAGAAGACATGATAATGTCTAAAATCGGTAAGTGGAAGTATTCCCCAGACCAGCTTGCTTAGCAGATTTTGAGTGATCTCATGGAGAAAATCAAACCAAGATGGGAGAATACTATGAAAAATGCTAAAGACATATATGAGAAGACCCTGAGGCAACTCATGTCGAGCTTGAGTGATAAGGAAGTAAAAGAATCTCTAAAGAAGAATGAAGAAAGCCTTACTTTGAGATTCAACACTTGTCTTATATTGATGAATGACATTTAACATGTGGTAAGGAATGCCACCAACACAAGGAAGAACATTTATGCCCTTCACAAGCAAAGTGATTTTTTTGTCAATGTTAGTGACAAGGATGATGATGAACATGAAAAAGATGAGGAAAATAATGATGAAGAAGTAACATATTATGAAAATGTAGATGATGAGGAAGAGGAGCAAGGATAGGAAGCTATCAAGGAAGATTTACCTAATATTTAGAACACTAAGGAGACTAACCCAGAGAAAATTGCAGCAGAGGTCATAGCCTCACTTCCTCATTCTCTGAGCGACGCACTAAAAACATCAAGCCCAGAGAAAGCTACTATAGGATTGATTGTGTCAAAAATTGAAAGTACAAGAACTCAATCAATTTTTGGACCTATGCAGCTCAGTACTTCATTGATAGAAGTGACAAGCACTTCATCTACCAAGCAAGCAACACTTCCCTCTACATAAATTTTGGTTACACCAAGTATTTAAAAAATAAGTGCAGTATCTACTTTTTTAGCTATTCCTACTATTTCTACCATTATTTCCATTCCTAGCATGCATATAATAAGTGCAAGGACAGTTGAGACAAAGCCTCAACCGAGTAAAAACTTTTTGAATAAAGGCAAAGAGAAAGAAGAAGAAATAGATCTTGATGAGGAGATTGTTATTGCAAATTGGGACATCTCCAATCTTAATCTTGATCAAATGCATATATTTGGAGAACTTCTTTAACAGAAAGATAAGAAATAGAGGCTTAGAGATGAAAGAAATAAAGAATTTTAATAAATTGAAGATGCAAAGAATATCCTAGTAGAGGCACTAAACATAGAGGTTGACATTTCTCAACTAATTTTTGTTCAATTAGCAGAGGTAGTCCAAAAATTAAACAAAGATTTGAATGGATAGGAGAAATTATTGTAGAGAGCTGAGAAGAAATTTGAGAATAAAGTATTGGAGCTAATTGCTAAAAAGATTGCAATTCATCAAGTAGATCTATCTATTATCCTAAGCTTATTGTAGACCTCTTGCAACAATGTGTCTTTATTATTTGGTAAACTCTATGATATTTCAATTTTTACCAAAGAAATTAAAGAAAAACTATCAAATATTGATGAAGATCTATAGGCAAGTACACAACAATTGCAACTTGACTCGAGTTACAGCTTTGTCCACTAAACAAAGATTAGATTCTTAACTGATATGTAGGTAAAATTGGTAAGAGAAGAAGCCAGAATAAGAGCTACACTAATAAACATACAAGGCATGATTCTCCCAAACATGGATACATTGTAGAAACATATTGCACATGCCAAAATGGTCATCCATGATAACAACTTCTCAATTGTAGATCACATAATAGAACTTTCAATAGAAGTTCAGATTACATTGCACATATGCAAGGTGTTGCAAGAAAATTCGGACAAGACAATGGTACTAATTTTAAAGGTACGTAAAAAGTTCTTATCTTGTTTTGGCATTACTGTATAATATATAGCATACATTTTTGGCATTAATGTCAAAAATGGGGAGAAGATTGTATATTGTAAAGAGGAAGCATACATAAAGGGGGAGAAAATGTATATATCAGATGTGAAAAAATGTAAAGTATATTGTATAGATGTATGGGGGAGCATTATATATGTATAGATACTCAGAGATACATCTCTTACTAAAACAATTTTTGAAAAATTTCAAAAACATAGTACTTTACCAAGTTGGAGACACAAGGTGATGAATAAAAGGTGTTCTTGAAATTCTGTTTTGACTAATAACTGTTTTTATAACTAATGCCAAAGGGGGAGATTGTTGACATTATAGTCATGTTTGTTATTAGTGATACACACTTATTCAAATTATAAGTATCTACTGAGTGTATTGAATAGTTAACAGAGTTAACCAAGCATTTCAAACTCTACCGATTTCTACAGTTGCTACTAAGTCCAAGGAACAGTATTCAGTTTGTGCTGAGCATTTTCTACCATGATGGTGATCAACAGTGTATATCAAGCTTCATAAGGTTTACCGAGTTTCTTCGTGCAAACTGAGGGTTGCAGTGCTTACCAAGTTCATAGTTACAACAATGTGAATCCAATGTTGACTGAGCCACTCAGTGTTAACCAAGTGATTCGGTTTATACCGATCTCATAATGATAGTATTTATCGAGCTATGCAGTATGAATCAAGTGACTCAATTTATATTTTGAGTTTTGTAGTATTCACTGAGTCACCAGTGCAGACTGAGTTTATACTACTTGGAAGTGATAATTATGGACCAAGCTTCTACGTCTATCGAGTGTATTACAATGCCAAGCATTGATAGTGGATGTTGAGTATCAGAAGCTCACCGAGCTAGTCTTCAGAACCCAAGTTCTAGTAGTTTGGCCCACTTTGTGTAAAATTGTATTGTAGCTGACTTTGTTGATTTTAAATTGGATTGGTATACATGTAATGTATTGTATCACATCCAAAATATAGAATAGAAGGAAAATAACAAGAAGAAAAGAGAAGAAGTGTGAAATAAAAGGCTACAATAGTATAAGGAGCAACAAAGATTTATCTATCACAACAAGGTGATCATTACAATCAAAGGAATCTCATTCAACAAACCAAGTTTCATATCAGAGATCAACCACTGTTTCATCCTAACATGTGGATAAGTTAAATCCTTTCACAAGGTAGACTTAACAGTCTTTTGTAAATCTCTTTATCGAGTGCATACTTCACTGTATGTTTGTAAATGCTTTTACAAAGTGGACCTAGCAGTCCTTATTGCTCCTAATAGGGCATATCATCAGAAGTGATCATTGTAAGCCTTAACAAGCCAAATTTATGTTGCAGTACTAAAGATTCTGGGTATCATCCCCACCCTAGTTTTACTTTCTATTTGGAAGGTTTTTGGGTCAACATATTGTGTGTCAAAGTGTTATGAATGTTTTAATGCTTTCAGTTATTCATGCATGCAAATAGATCAGAATACACATGAAGGATTAATTGGTAAATAAGGATTAAGTTTTATTGGTTATTGATTCACCCCTCCCCTCTTAGTAACTTAGCCTATCATATATATTTCCAACAATTTGGACTATTTTGTTTTTGTCATTTCATCAGATTAACTAGGTTGTAGAATGGCTGATATGGAGGTAGCAACTCTTGATGTCTATAAGTTCTTCTTTGTCAAGCCTTGTTAAGGACGACCTAGTTATGTCCACATGGAACAAGAAGCTTAGGGCTTTGAAGAAGAATTATAACCAAGTATTGCAAATTAAAGATAGCTGAAATCAAGGTAAAAAGGTCAACAAAGAGTAGGAGGATGTGCTCAAGTCTAAGGTTAGTGTTGCTATATTGATTGAGTAGTATGAAAAACTTAGGAAACAACTTTGTGTTGCTGTCAAGGAAGAGCTTGGTGAGAGGGAGAAGGAGCTACAGTCAACAGAGGACAATGAGAACGAGAGAGGCTCTAAGACAACTGCTAAAGAGGAAGACACATATAAGCATGCAGATGAGAGATGAACCTCAACCTTAGATAGCTAGGAGAGCAGGGAGGTTAAAGTTGGGGAAGCAAAGGTAGTACATAAGAGGATTTCATTGCTTAAGTGTTGAAAATATTGTACTTCGGGTGCTTCTTCAATGTGGTTGAACAGAGTGATTCGTCATCGATTATTTGGTCAAAAATGCATGAGCATAACTCCTATCTCTCATATGATTTTGTCACAGAAGACACCAATAAGCCTCTACAGGAAGAAGATCTGGACCAACTTTCCTTTTTTGGGGTCTTTACAAATGTATCACAGTTGGGGAAAGCTTAGAAATTTGTCTGTAGGAGGTTTCTCAGTAAAAAAAACAAATTATATTCATAATTTACTATTGTATTATAAACTCTTATATTTTTATTGTTTTTCTAAATTTGATTGTCATAGATTATTTTTATCAACATTTCAAATCACACCCATCATAAGAATTATAAAGATCTTAGGAAATAGAAAAAAATGAACTATAGATATTTTTCACGATTCTTTATTAGTTCACTTAAATTTTTTTAGATTTGAGGTATCTATAAGTGTAAGGAAGCCAAAACTTGTGGACAATAAATAGGTTTTTTTCATTTGATGATGTGTGTAAAATTTTTCAACTTCGAATTTATTTTAGCTAAAAGAGAAGCTAAGTACAACAATACATGCATCCACTTTAGCTTCCAATAAAATCCATGGTGGATCCATTTACCACTCAAATTTTCTATTCAGTTATGCATTAGCTTTTTCCTTGGGTTCAAATTTTTCATTCTCTTAAATATTAAGAAATTATATATTTAAATCTTTACATCGATACATGTGTTAGTTTTAATATCTAAAAAGATTTTGTTCAATTTTTGTATTCACATTTGTATCCACACTATTTTTTTCATAAGAAAGATTTTGGTATTAATTTTTATAAAGATTTGAATTCTTTTTTCTATAATATATTAATATTATAAAAATATATGAAAATTAGATAATAGACTAGTTTCACTGGATCTATGTTAGACAGATATGTCAGCAGATTTAAATGACTAAAGTGTTTGACAGTCTTAAATGTGATTACATATGACCACTTGTATCTGAAGGGTGTATGCTGATAGTAGTGTTGAGAATATGGAAATATATCAAGAATACAATCAACACAACTTTTAGTTACAACAAAAAAAAGTATTTCCAACAAAAAAAGAAGTCTTTCCCTTCTTGTCACATTTAAGAAACTATACATGATATACTACTATCGATGTACATAGTGCTAGTTATTATTTTTGCTTTCAATCAATTTATACTTGAATAGAAACAAGATGTTAATTAGAAATCAAAAGGACACATTTGAATGCAAATTGAATATTTATTTGAATTATGACTATATTTCTAAAATTAGACACTCAAAAATTAAAATAAGAGAGAATAGAGATAACCTTCAATATCTAGAAACCCAATCAAGATGGAACACAAATAAGATTATAAATTGGAAATATTTAAAATGCAAACTAATATTAGTTGAATTACAAATCATTTGTTTTGTTATTTATAATTGTAAATTTTGATAAACTAAATAAAATTTTAAATATTTTAAAATATAAATCTATATTTGTTATTTTTTTATATATTGGAATAAGAATCTAAGAATTACAAAGCATTTAAAACATTAAAATTATAGCATAAAACAACATCATTACAACATAATCACTAGAATATGCTCATGACATGATCAGACTTAACCATCGCTACATCAATGCTAGATAAACATGAGTCAATCAACAATGTAGAATGATATGGTGCTATGTTCATGACATCAGACTCAACCATCACTACAAAAATGCTGGATAAACATGAGTTGGACAAAAATTCAGTATGATATGGTGCTCTCCAAATCACGATCGGCCAATGGGCTATAACTCCCAACTTGTTGTGTCATCTCTACACATGCTGCAAAGTCGAGTCTAGAATGGATGGGGAGGCTGTCTTGATTCTATTTTGTAGCAACTCATGGAGTTTCTTAGCATGTATAGTAGCTGTAATGTTCTAAATAGAGGAGACAAGCCAAGGTGTTAAAGTTAACAAATTAAAGCATATAATTTGCATTTCTATTTTCAATGGGAGAACAGAATGGGAAAAGGTAGCTTGACATCAAATTATCCAAATATTTTTAATATTAATCTGCTTGCAAGAGTTAGCAATCATGTTATGAGTGGGTGAGGATCCAAGAAGAGCATATTTCCATGACTAAGTGAAATTGAACAACACAGGTATGGAGGTTTTAAGGGCAGCCCACAACAACCTAACATGAGAGTAGAGCCAAAAATAGTGGATTAATGATTCATCTTTACCACAAAAGGGACAGTGTGGTAGCTGAATGAGGAATTTAAGATGAGAGCCCACTAGAAGCTTGGCATGAAGAAGTTTCCAGGTAGTAAATTGTGATTGAGCATCAGCTCTTTAGTTTTCCAAATTTGAAGACAGAGCTTGTTCCATTAAGACTGACTTTGTTTACATTTCCAAATAGTGTTGAGATGATGAGAAATGGCTAGGTTAGGTAGAAGCTTCCTATACAAATCTTTGAGAGGGAAAGCATGAATACTACTACCATTAGGCCACCTCCAGTCCTTTAGGAAACTAGAGTGACTATTAGAAGAAGGAAGGATACAGAGATTAGAATGAACTAGTGTTTGGAGTTCTATTACAATCACCTTGTTAGTATTGCTTAGATTAAAACACTGTTTGAGTTGAGGCCATGATTTCCAAGTGATGTTTGTAGAGTCCCAAAGGTCTCTGAATACTTGAATGCCTTTCTTAAAGAAGCGTTTAGCTTTGAACTTGGGTATCCTCACCAAAGGGCTACCATTGTGTTGGATTAATCTATTCCACCAAATTGAATATGTGGAAAAACTAGATCCATGGTTGAAAGACCGATTATACCAAGATAACTTACATGTTTCCAAGCATTCCAAATACAATTAAGAGCAGCTGAGCCATGAAGTTTGAAAAATGGGGCAAGGAGAAGCTTATCATTCCAATGAATTGTGCTCCAAGACTTACCAGCAGTGGTTGTTTCAATTCTATATTTGATTAAACTCTTCCAAGGAGCAGTCCCATCCAAGGCTTTGCTGACCCATTTCGCTAATAAGCAAATCCCTTGAGTGTAAGGGTCTATGATATCCAACCCTCCCTTACCCTTTGGAAGGATACAATGAGACCATGATGTAGTAGGCATACCTTATTGATTACCCCTTTTGGACGAAATAAAATTATGAATGAGCTAAGTCATTTGATTATAACAAGCCTTAGACAGTAGCCAACATGAAGATATATAAACATGGCTAGCTAAGAGAATTTTATTATCCACCTGGATACAACCAACCATGGATGAATAATGGTTTGACCAAGTCAACAGTTTGGATTTGAACTTACATAAGAACCATCTTGATGCAGAGACCTAGGTGGACTTTTTAGTTATTTATAATCAAAGGGACTTCCTTTAGTGTTCTCACAACACAAACAAGCTTCTTCATAGGATCATTCTCCATGATCCAATCAACTTCAAACCTTATCAGAGTGCACATACCATTCTCTTGTGCCACCATAGGCTCTACATCTTAGAAAATATCCCCAATGTCCCTCAATCCTTCAAATGGATTCATTTAAGCAATCTTGTCAACAAACTATCAAATGCCCTCAATCATCATTTCCTCTTCATTCAGAGATCTTTTTCATCATTATCTTGACATCCCTACATGAAAACATTTAATGGAACATATAAAATATGAATTAGGTCTCTCCCACAAGATACAGTCACCACAAAAAGTGCGAGAGCCTAGGGCATCATGAAAACTCCAAACCAATTTGCTGATTGCACACAGTATTGTATAGGGACAGTCGGCAAATGACTCAAATTCTTACTTTTATACCTCACAAAAAAAAAAAAAATATTGCATGGAATTAAAAGTAATCTAATCCTCCATCAATTTAATGCATTCTTGATCACGTTTTCATTGAAAAAAAGAGTTTTAACAACCCAAAAAGAGGACTGTCCCCTCAAGACAACAACCTAGCAGTTTTCAGAGAATTAAAATTTTATTGCATGAAACTTTGTTACATGTCTTCCTTTCGACTCAAAATTACCACCAACTCCCCTCTCTTTTAAAATGATTGATTAAAATGTTTTTATAAACTCCTTTTCCCGTTTCCAAACTGTCCAACTCCCAAGAACCAACTACAACTCCCTAATTCTCTGTGACAGTTTTGAATAACCTTTAATTAATTTTTTTAAACCAGTCTTTATTGCTTATTTCAAACTTCTAAGACTCAAACATTCATGAAACTTTTGAAACTAATGTAAATGGATGTTCCTATGCTCAAAAGACTTATAAACCCTTACTTAACCCTTGACTCCATCATAGTGCCCTATGTGGCATATTACTAACATTTTGACAATTTGACATATTTTTCCAATTACATTGTAATTATTTGCATTTGATATGCACTTTATGACTCTTTGATCCCATTTATCAACCTAGCACATTCTAGGACTCTATCCCCATGACACTTCATTATATCACTTTAATGACCCTTAGGTACCTTCCTTGTCCTTTCATCAAGCCATTAATGACTTACAATTTTGAACTTTAGCAAAATGAGTACAAAACATATTAAAAAGGACCTTTACAAGATCTTATTACATTTAATGACCCAATATGGTCATGCTGCCATCTTGTGACCTTAATGTCTTCTCATGCCTTCAACCTTGGCCTTAATGCTTCTGATAACAATCTGATGAGCAGCAATCACAAACTTGATGGTAAAACATACCATACTGAACCAAAAGCATAGGGAACCTAACAAGAATCGATAAGAAGACTGATTCACCATTGAAAACAACACATATTTTCACTACATATAACTATCTGCAGATTGTAAAATGGATGGCTCTCTAGCGGTAGCCAGAGAGCCACTTACATTTCCTTCTATTCACTCACTCTCTATCAAAATATTATCTTTTTTCCCTTATCGATTCTCCTCTCTATCCCTTCAATCTCTTCCTCTTATAACATTTGAGGTAGTTATGAAGTCTTATAGAATGGTTTAGATTCTTGACAGTTACAAACCAAACTCATCAACTTCCCTATGGTAATTTATCAATAACATTGGTGGCCGAAATCCTTCTATTTTGGATACATTACATTGCAATTTTAAACAATAAAAAATTGTCATTGTATAAGGGAATTTTGAAGGCCTTAAATATTTATAAAACTTTAAAAAAAAGATTCAAATGATGAGGTGCCTCTGCACCACATCTCCACATATCTTTCAATGAAACTCCAATTCCAAAGGGGATACCAAGATATCTGGTAATGACTCCATGTTTTATCTCTTTCCAATCATTAGGAATCTATGGGTGCTGAGAGTTGGGATGAGTCTTCCAAAATTCTGTTTTGTGAGTAGCAATTTTGGAACCTGAAATTGTGCAATAGAAATTGATGACATCCAACAGATTATTGACATCCTGAGTTGAGTTTTGGAGAAAAATCATGTTGTCATCGACAAAATGGGAGTTGAGGGCTGTCATGTGGCCAGGAAGGGAGATGGCATGAATAAGGTGAGTCTCTTGAGGATGTTGAAGGAGATAACCAAGGGCATCAGTAGAGAGGACATAAATAAATTTTGTTAAAACTTAAATAAGATATTTACTTGAAACTTCAACAAAAAAATATGAACTCGTGGGGTGATCTTGTATCCCAGCCTCTTTTTTAATAAATAAGTATTATTTTTAAAATTTAAACTCTCAAAAATTACAAAACATAGTTAAAAATTATAACATTAAAAAAAATTTACTATTAACTAAAAATTAAATAAATT
This sequence comes from Cupressus sempervirens, assembly GCA_028749045.1. Classification (NCBI taxonomy): domain Eukaryota; kingdom Viridiplantae; phylum Streptophyta; class Pinopsida; order Cupressales; family Cupressaceae; genus Cupressus; species Cupressus sempervirens. The sequence goes on from CM053787.1 coordinate 648,250,309, forward strand.
TTTATCTTACATTTTCTACTAGATCAAGAAAGTGGAGATCTAGCCTTTCAAAATTACAAATCTACAAATTATTGAACTATTTCTTAAAAGCCAATTAATATTTATGGACTCTTAAATTAAATATTTAACGAAACGATATTGCCATTTCTAAATATAGACGTGCAAAACTTTAAAAAAACAACACGACAATTTAATGTAAGAGTTTCCAAGAGTAATCTCGAAGCCACCGTTTCAATTTTGGAAAAAGAGCACTAAATTACAGGAGTTTATAAAAGCAACCAACCATGAGGCCCTTTAAACCCAATGTTTCAAGGGAAAAAACAATCTACAATTATCAAATTATCTCTCCAAATCAATAAAGTGCAGATATCGTTAGAAATTAGGTCTACAAAAAGCTGGCCATGAAGAATTTGGTGCTCTCTCATGGGAAGGGAAAAGTATTGAAGAAGAAAATACAACATTCAGCAACAAGGGTTATGAAGAAAGGTGGGGATGTGGGTATGGAGCCCATCAAACTGAAAATATCAAAAGTGTCTCAGAAGTCACCATTGTTATAGTTGTAGGAGGAGGGTTTTGAGAAAACAAAACAGCTGAAGAAAGATCATGAGATGGGCATAAAGGTTTTCAAAATCAGTATGAAAAAACTAGAAGTTTCTCTCAAGTAGCCATTGCCACAATTGCATGTGGGTTGTGAGAAAAAACAACACCCAGTAACTGGTGTGGAAAAAGATCATGAGGTGGGCAGCATAAAGCCCATTAAGGTCAAGATTAAAAGATCAGAGGCTCCTCATAAGTCCTCATTGTCACAATTGCAGGTGGATTCTGTTCATGTTGAAATAATGAAGGAGGAAAAACAGAGCCCAAGATATTTTATGATGAAAGATCATGAAATGGGCATCAAAGTTGAAAAATCACAGGCGTCTCAGAAGCCGCCATTACCAAAGTTGCAGATGGTTTCTTCTTGTGTTGGAAACCAATCCATTAGAAGAGAATAGAGAAGATTACATGTTATCTATGAAGATGAAGAGGAGGAAGATGAAGAGCCAATTAAAAGAAGCAAAACATCTCATGAGACCAAATCACAAATTTCTACCATTTCTTTTCATAGAGAAGAATAGGCAGGTAAAAATAATTGTTCTTCTTTTTTGGATTCTCACAAAGAACAAGAAGAAATCATGTGGGGGCTGGTTTCAGGATTAGAGCTTGAAACTAATATTGACACCATTGAGAAATGGAAAGAAGAGGAGGTTGCTCTAGAGGTTGAAAAATTCTTGGGAGGGCTTGAACTTGCAGCAAAGATTGATGATGAATTAATGAGAGAAGCTCGGCTTGGATGCAATAAGCTTAAATTGCCACCCACCCTGGTCAAGCTTCTTTTAACACCAAAGTGCAAATTATTGCCAGAGTTGCTTCTTTCTAGAGGAATTCTTGGCCTCCTAAAGAATTGGATAGGAGACACAGCATTGAGCACTGAGTTTATGAAAATTTTGTTGAAGATGGGAGTTGTAGATGATAATAAAATTCTTTTCATGGAGGAAATGAAAAAGAGTGGTTTGGAAAGGAATGTGATGCTGCTCTCGGCATCTGATGGAGAGACTAAATTGAATAGAAGACTTGCAAAATCACTTCTTAATTCATATCTATTGTAACTTATTTTATTTGGATGGATGAAGAAATGTGCCCAATTCAATTGAATTTATGTATTGGAAACATAAATGTTCATTCATATGAGATTGCATTCAATTCTTTATATTTTCTAATTTTTATAGAATCATAAATGTTCATTCATATCAGATTTGTTTACTACTATCTGTCTGTTGTAAATTATAGTTTAAGAGTGTGCTTTTTTCTTTTCTTTTTCTTTTTTTTTTCAGTTGTAGCTCATACTTCTCAATTCAAGTGACATATTTATTGAATTAGAAATAATTTATTTTTGATTTATTAAGATTTGTTTTCATTTTAGATAACTTGAAATTTAATAGAACCATAAATGTTCAATCTTATTGGATTTGCATTTATATCTATTCTAAAATATTGTCATGGTTGAAAACTATATTTGTTTGCCCTTATGAAATGTGGAAATTATATCTATTTGATCTTATGAACTGGATTGATATTCTTAATATTTGTATATTTTCATGGAAGTAATAAATATTTGTTTGAGTCTATTTGTTTTTGTTTATATTTGCATTGATTCATTTTTTTGGAACAAAGTATACTTTTCTATCAGTAATTAAATATTAAATAAAATTACAAGTATAAAGTTTTTACACTTCATGGTAAATGTTCAATGATTTATGAAGTTAATTGTGTTTTAGCTAATTTTTTTAATTTCACTATGTTATCAATTTTTAATCAATGAATCTTATTCCATTAATGTTTAACAGTGCTTAATTTGATTCAATTATCAATTTTTTTATCAATACATCATAGTTCCGATCATTGTTCAATTGTTTCTAAGAAATGGTAAGTGTTCATTTATATTGAATTTGTTTATCATATATTCTATACATTTATTATGACTTTCTGCTTTAAATCATTCTTCGCAGTTAGATAAATATGTATTTAATGAAATGAAAACATAATATGTTTGTTCATATAAGGTTGTTCATTTCCAATTGATTGCTTTCATTTTTATTAGTATATTTTTTAATTTTAAAACAGAATTTTCTACCTATATTTAAGTATTAAATAAAATATTTATGAATTTTATAAATTTAACTTTCAAACAAATGTTTATAAATAGAAAAACAATAAATTTTTATTAAAATTATATTGTTTATTTTGTTATACAATACTTAGTTGCATAATTTAAATTTTAAAAAAAAATCTACAATGATATTCAAACATTAAATAAAACAATCATTTGTAGTATCAAGAAAATGCAAACACCCAAAACTCATATGATGAGGATGGCTTTTCTTTTTTGCTCTACCAGGGTTTTCTTGCTTCATGTGAACTTTCAATTTTTTTGCGTACGGCCCTTCGCTTGCACTCCCCTTCTGTCGGCACTTGTCATACCACATTTACTATGGGAGCTTTAGGTTAGGATATAATGGCTGCAACTAGCGGTGAACTAGTTGTTTCTGATGTTCACACTGCTGCTTCAGACTGCCATGGCGCCACCACCGAACAAATGCCCGTGCAAGTTTGTCCCAAAAGTTTTCCACGAGCTAATCCTGATATTGTCCTTCCTTTTCAAGAATTTGATGCTACATGTGACTGGTTAGAACAACATACCTTGATAGGGTATTTTGTTGGTAGGACTCCCCCTGAAGCTATGCTCAAAGAATGGGTCAACAAAAGCTAAACTCCTCATGGAGTCCACCTTGACACTGTACAAAACCTTACCAAAGGTTTTTATTTATTTCGCTTTGCTAGCTCATTGCAAGTAGACGTAGTTTTTATGAACGACCCTTGGTCTGTCCATTCCTCTCTGCTTGTTTTTCAAAAATGGTCCTGAGACTTCTCTGTCTTGGATGATAAAAAGCTTAGGGTTCTTGTTTGGGTTGAATTCCCAAGTCTACCCTTGCCCAGCTAGCCTTTTATTGAGTCTATTGTCCAAGCCCTTATCAAAGTTGCTACCAAGGAGCTAGAGAAATTATTTAATGCTCGCCCTCAGCGGCGTGTTTGCATTGAAGTTGATCTTTCTAAAGATCTCATGGATTCTGTGGAAATCCAAATTGGCACTCAAACCTTTGCACAGAAGGTGGTTTACTTGAACCTACCTAACACCTATTATAGGTGCTAGTCTGTGGATCACAAGATCAGGGATTGCCCTTTGGCTACGCCTAGGGTCAAACCCCAGCCTAAGCGATGCTTGTCAAACATGTCAAAGGAAAAAAAGAAGAATGGGTTACTATTGGGCGCAAAGGCAAGCCTACCTTGAATCCTTTGGCCCCAAAGACATTCATATGAGATTGTATTCAATTCTTTATATTTATTAATTTTTATACAATCATAATAAATGTTCATTCATACCAGATTTGTTTACTACTTATTTGTCTGTTGTAAATTATAGTCTAAGAGTGCAGTTTTTTTGTTTTTTCCAGTTGTAGCTCATACTTCTCAATTCAAGTGATATGTATGTACATATTTATTGAATTATCAATAATTTATTTTTGATTTATTAGGGTTAGTTTTCATTTTTGATAACTTAATTTTTAGTATCATAATCTGTTTGTTACACATGCAAATGCATCGCTTGTATACATAAAACATATTTTTATCAATTAAACCGCAAGCCGTTTCTTCATTATGGAAAGCACATAATAAAACCATATAGATTTATTTATTTTCTTCACACAGGCAGAAAAATTAGGCATTTAACTTTAGTGCCAAGTGTACTATAAGTAGGATGATGAGCAGACTACTTGTGATATTGAACTACTAAAAAGTAACATTCCTGCTATTGATAAGGTTATATATGTTTACATCTAAGGTACTCCTACAATTGATGCTAAAACTAATAAGAAAGATGTTGAAGATGAGAAGAGAGATGGCGAGGAAGAAAATAAATATGAAGGAGAGAAATTTCAAAATGAGAAGGTTACATTTTAGACATAATTAGTTGTGATAGAAATTTAGATAGAGAAGGTGACAGAGGAGAAGGTCACCTAGTTGAAGGTTGATGCAAGAGACACTCATGTTGAGGTAGTTTAAGAGTTTCTTGATAAGGAAAAGATGGAATTATATAAAGTATAACTAATCAAAGGTCTAGTTAGTATTAATGCACTTAGTCCTATTCAAATGATGAATATTGTATCACTAATACAAGAAAATAGTAGGAAAGAGATATTGATGATACACATCAAGGATAATGAACTTTTGAAATTTTCATCTAATGTGTTGAAGAAGATTAAATATAAAAATGAAACTCTATCTTGCCAACTAAAGAGTATTATTAGTGATACAAGTTGGATTTATTTTTGTGTTGGATGGGAGAGATGGAGGTGCCCTAGCTTGGTTGCAGGTTTGCATGCAGGAGTTTTGAGGAAGTGTTTTAGCAATGGAGTAGTTTTTTGTTTATTGCAGTGGATTTTGTTTCTATTTGGCGTTTGTGGGGACTTTTTCAATTTGCTGACAGTTGTTCTGATTTTTGTTTGTTTTCTTGGCTTCCATCTTTGCATGGTACAAATTTTTATGTCATTAGTTGTGGATCTTCTTTCATGGACAAGGCTCATAATGGGTCCTCTTCAAGCATGCATTCACAACAAGTAGATACATTTTATACAAGTGTTGGCCCTAATATGAAGAAGGTTAATGGGTGTCTTCCTAGAACCCATGAACACCCAATTTTGGATATTTCTCCTAATTTGGTGGAAGAAGATGTCTCATATTGGAGTAGACATGCTCTAATCTGTAAGTTTCTTGGTATTCACATTCCTTTGTCCACTCTCGAGGCTTGGATATAGCATTACTGACAGATTGAAGGAGATATGGACATTATGCTTGCAACAAATAATTATTTTATGGTTATTTTCTCGAATATGGCAGATCACAATAGAGTTTTTGAAGGTGACCCATATTCTTAAAATTAGGTTTGATTATTTATTAAACCATAGCATGTAGGTTTTAATTTAGCTAAAGAGATGCCTTCTTGAGTTCCTATTTAGGTTTGTCTACCTTGCCTCCCCCTGGAGTTTTGGCGAGAAGACATTTTACATAAAATTGCTAGTCTCTTGGGAAAGCTTGTGGTAATTGCTACACAAACATTTGGTAATAAGGTGATTTCTTTTGGTTAGACTTGTGTTGAGATAGATGTAAATAATCCCCTGTCAGATTTGATGGAAATTTTTTTGGGATCTTCATCATGGATTTAACAATTAGATTATGAATCTCTACCTTTTTGATATCGATTTTGTCATGAGTATGGCCATCTCCTATGACATTACCCTAAAATTCATAAGGAATCTCCTTCCTCCTCTTCGAAACCTCCTCCTATAAGTAAAGGGGATAAAGGGAAAGCTCCCATGATGGCTAAACCTTAGGGAAAGGACAAGGAAGGATTCGTACTTGTTAAAACTAAGGCTAAAGGATGTCATTAGAAGAGGCCATTCAAGGATAGACAGATAGATGGAGGCTTTAGTAGGTTTGAGGTGCTAGAGAAGTTAGCTTTGGAAGAAGGGGTCCTACATGTGGTCACTTCTAATAATGTTGGGATCAGTATGGAGGTTGTACCAACTCTTGAACTAGAACTATTTCAAGCTATTCAGGGACAACAAGTGGCTCAGGTGACTTTAAATAATTCCATAGAGGATGACATTATTTTGGAAGATTTAGTTAGAGAAGTTTTAGTTTCATCTCAAAATGAGGGTTCATCTCATAGATTGGGAGTACAACAACGACCCCTTAAGAAAGGTCTTGCTAATAGCTCCTTGAAAGGGTGGAAAATAGACCTTGAAAAGATAAAAATGACTAGAGATTCTTTGATGGAATCTGGGCTTGTTAAACCTATTGATGCTCACTTTTCTCAAATCCCTCAATGATCATTCTCTCTTCGAATGTGAGGGGTTTGAATAACATGTGTCATCGAAAATCTATTTATGATTTGATTGCAATTCATTCTCTAGATGTCTTTTGTGTTCAAGAGACTAAGGTTTCTATTGAGATTATGTGTCAACATGCTCCACTCATTTGGTATGCTGGTCACTGTCAAAGTATTAGTTCACAAGGGAATTTTGGAGGTTTGGCTTTGTTTTGGGACCCTCAAAAGATTTCTCCCCTTTGGTGGATTTCTAGTCATTACTCAATCTTTATGGTGGCTACTACCTTGGACTCTGGTGAGACTATTCTTGTGACAAATATTTATGCCCCTATTGACATTCGTGGGAAGAGTCATCTCTGGGATCACATTAGGTATGTGCTTTCTTGTGCTCCTTATTTACCTTGGATTTTAGGAGGCAATTTTAATTCTATTTTAAGTCTTGAGAAGAAAAGAGGAGGTTGGCCTAGGCTTGGCCTTGCTTTTGATCTTTTTCAAGCCAGGGTGGATATTCTTTCTGTTATTGATGTTAAGCCGTCAAATGGGGTTTTCACATGGAACAATAGATGGAGTGATCAGGAAGCTATCTCAGACTATTTGGATAGGTTTCTTGTTTCATGTTATTAGGTTGGCAGTGGCCTAATTATGAGTTCTGAAATTCTTGATTGGAGACGTTTTGGTCATTGGCCAATTAAGTTCTCTTCTTCTCCTATTGCACTACCTAAGAACCCTTCTTCTAGATTTCATCTTATGTGGCTCCAAGACTTGCCCCTTTATGATTTGGTGGCTAAGTGGTGAAGAGTGGGTTACCCCAACTTATGGCATGGCTATGTTTGTCTTTGAGAAGAAACTTAATATGTCAAATATCATCTTAAGAGATGGAATACTTATTTCTTTGGGAACCTTTAGTCTAAGGGGTATATTTATTCTCTTGTTACTACTGAAAGACTTCAGATTTCTTCTTAGTCTACTATGAGCCTAGAAACCCTTTAGTTTTATTCTAACCTTTTTACTAAGGATTCTCATCCTTTAATTGAGGAGGAGAACTTAATTCTTTCATGCATTCATTCTCTTATCACCAATTCTATGAATGATTCTCTTCTTCGTCCAATTTTGATATCTGAACTTGAAGAGGTTGTGTTTGGGATGAATAAAGATACAGCTCCAGGCCCAGATGGCTTCCCTATGGAATTCTTTCAGGAATTTTGGGAAATTATTAATATGGAACTCTTGAAGGTGGTTAAGGAATCCCTTCAGAATAAGAAAATGTTTTCGTGCATTGAACTATACTTTATTGACTCATATCACTAAGAAAGAAGGTGCTAACAATCTTGACTCCTTTCATCCCATTGCTCTTTGTAATGTTGTATACAAAATTATCACCAAATAGATTTTTGAAAGACTCAAGATAATCCTTCAAGTTGTGATTTGAAATGAACAAGGTAGTTTTGTGGTTCGTAAGAAAATTCTTGATGGAATTGTTATTGCTTTTGAATTTATTCATTCTATGCATACATCAAAAGAGCAAGCTATGTTCATTAAGTTGGATATGGCTAAGGCTTGTGATAGAGTCAAATGGAGTTTTCTCCAAAAGATCCTCTTTGGCCTTTGGTTTCTACCAATAGTGGGTGAACTGGATTATGAGTTGTGTTACTTTAGCTTCTTTTTCTATTTTGGTGAATGGTGTTCCTTTAGAGCTCTTTGGTGCCTCTAGAGGACTTCACCAAGGGGATCCTATTTCATTTTATCTCTTTATCATTATAGCTAAGGGTTTGTGCCACTTTCTTAAGCTTCATGCTCACTAGGGTTTGATTCATGGGTGGAAATGGGGTGTTGGCTTGCCTCCTATTTCACATCTTCAATTTGTGAATGATAATTCATTTATGGCACATGCATGCCTTTAGGAAGCTACTTCTTTTAGGCATGCTTTGGATGTGTATCTTGCAGCTTTGGGATAGAAAGTTAATGAGAAAAAATTCTCCATTTTTTTCTTGAATACTCTCAAGGCTCTTTAGTGGTGTATTGCTGCTATTTTGAGGATTCTGATTGGGTCTCTTTCCTTTGTTTATTTGGGTATTCCTTTTACTGTTGGTAGACATCCTAGATCTTCCTAGCAATTTTTTCTTGATAAACTATGGCAAAAGGTTAATCATTGGACTCATTGATGCCTATCAATTGCTACTCGCCTGACTCTATTAAAATTGGTGCACCACACATGAGTATGTCTGCGTACATTTGTTGAGTGACTTGTGAGGCTCGATCTTCCGTGGTACTTTCAAAAGTTATGATCATTGGGGTTGGGATGGGAGTATGCATGCCCACGGGAACTTGTCGTAGGATGAGCATGGGTAGGGTAGGGTAGCATATGGAGGGGGCTTCTATCTCGCAGCCTAGTGACCTTAGTCCTATAGTGTTGGCAGATGAAGTTTTAAATAAGTGATAATTAAAGAAAATGTGTGACTGCTAATAAAAATTAAGATAATAAAATGTGTGTGCGAGGCCCTTTGTTGAGGAGTTGAAACACACGATACAAGCTTGGGCTTGTCGATGCCAAGTGATTCTCCATGATGTCAGCCCCTACTTAGTAGCCTATTGACTGTCTGACTAGGACCTATACTCCTTGCATTGTCTTAGGTTCTTGGTTGTAGCCATCATACTATCTGGCATGAGTGTTAGCCTTGGTTGTTGTTTGGTGTGTTTTGTGGTTGGATCATTATCCCCGTCAGCATGACGGGTGTGGACCTACGGGTGCCACGTGGTTGGAAGGTGTAGCTACCTTCACCATTGCTAGGGATTGGTGTATAGAGATGATCTTTGTTTTAGTGCGACCATTGTTGGATGCTTTCACTTGGTACTTTGGGTTTTGAAGTATGCTTCCTTGTGATTTATACTTTCATTGGAATGCTTGGATATCATGTTTAGATGATGTTAGTTTATTTGATGCATTCCCTTATCATGATGTTTAGCATATGATTAGATGATGTGATTTACTTTAGTAGTATATCTGTTGCTTATTGTTGTTTAGCATGTGATAGGTGATGTTATCTACTGTAGGATTATCTTATGCATTATCTCCAACATGTTAGATTTCCTTATGTTGTTCTTATGCATGTTTTAGTAGTGACATCATTATTACAACAGTACCGATGATCTGGTCGGTGGCTTGGGATGTTACGTGTGGGGGATGGCTAGGACCCATGATGGTCTTATGATGCTATTGATGGTTGGGAGGAACCACAAACTTTTTGGTTGTTTAGTTCTGAAATATATTTATGTTCATTGCAATGTTTATTTCAGTATTCTCTTTGTTGTTATGGTTTAGATGGATAGATGTTCCTCTTTCCTTTCTATTGTTTCTCTCGAGTTTTCATTCTTCGATTTGCGTGGATTCAGTACTCCCCAATGTGGAGGTTTCCTTTTTTAAAGCTTTTCGTTTGCATTTTGTGTTGTGCTGATTTGTTTCCTCCTTCGAGAATGTATTTTCCTTGCGCGAGAGAATACACTTCCCGCGCGAGAATGTAAATCTTCGCGCAGTATGCAGAGAATCCTCACGTGAGAACGTGAATCCTCACGCAAAGCTCAATAATCCTTGCACGAAGTGCGCACTTTCTCACATGAAGTGGTGCAAGAGCTCACGTGAAACTCGAGACCAATTTTCTTTCTCATGTGAGAAACAGGGGATATCTAGGCTTGTTGGATGAAAGTTCAAAATTTGGTTTTGGACACCCTTTTGATTTTTACACCTTCCTAGTTCAAAATAGATTTCTTAGGGGTTTAAAATATATTGTTTAAGTATAAGTTGACGTATATTTAATTCCTTATACTTAAGATATATTTTAATATATGCGACAAATCTTTTGAGATAGGTTTCAGACCTCTCGGAGAAAAGTTAAGGATTCTAGGAAATTCCAGAGCTTCAGAAATCCAGACTTAGCCAATTTTCAAGGTTTCAAAATTTCATGCTTAGCTGAATTTTAGGATTCTACATTATACCCCAGCTTGGTGTTTTGTTGATGAGTGGTCATTCCTTGAGCCCTCATCTAGTTTGTGGTGGTGGTTGGCTTTTGTTTGCATGTGTCGTTTAGTAGTGGTGTTCGAAGATCTGTTGGTTGCCAGGATTGTGGTGAAGTCTTCGGTTGTGATTGTTGTGATCCCTATATAATGTTGTCATGTGCATTCATACTTGTAAAAAAATAATTCTTGGCTTGTATTTCATCCTTGTTTCCAAGGATCTCCGGGCGGGGCATTACACATGCATCATGCAATCTTAAAACTTTCAATAAATTAATATCTTTTTCACCACTTAATTTATTTTGAATGTTTAATTTATAAAATATTTATTAACTTGAATTATAATATTATTTAGCATTTATTTAAAAATGAACTTTAAATATATTATTATTAAATTAAATATTATCATGTTCTAAAATTATCTTTATAACTTTTATCTTTAAATTTAATTTTTTTTATTTAATTAAATATAACTAAATATTAAAATATAATAATAATTTTCATTAAATTAAATCATTAATTTAATCTTTTAATTAGACTTAATTACTAGAAAATTTCACCAAGGACGCATAAAATAAAGTACGAAAACCCATCATAGCAAAACACATTCAAAATCAAACTAAAGGGTTATAATCATGAATTAACGTCATCTGACGCATTCAGGGGGTACACAACTTAGATACTTGTCCTAATTTTCTAGGACAAATGGCTTTAGGGTTTAGGATTTGGACTTAAGAATTTATCTCCCCTCTCTTACCATTGAGATAATGCAATAGGGTATGCTCATCCTAGCAAATTCAGGGAAGTTGGTACTCGATACCTGCAACATGCATAAAATCTATGCATGTACAAACACATATATACTAAGCTAAACAGACAATGGCAGGAAGTGGTGCATCATGTAGATCCTGACTAGTAGGTGACTACGACTCTCTTAACAACATCAAAAATGCCATATATAAAGAAAACAGACTCACACACCATACACATGCAGTATGGGGTAAGTATCCATAAGAAAACACATATGATAATCCATCTAACTAATCATCATCAATATTGAAATCACTGAATAATCATCATGCATATATGAAATATAGAGTACCAAGTAATCTCATCATAAAATCAACTATATGTAAAACAATATTTGATAATCTAAAAGTATTGCTACTAAACATCAAGCATGAAATTGGCCTAAAAGAGTTTGGCAATGAAAAAAAAAATGTAAACTAGGGGCAAGCACTACAATTGATTTGCATCAAGTGTGATCCTTACTTTTTTGGCTTGGGACAAAGGAGGAGTGTTGAAATATGTTGGTTGCCCCTTGAGCCAACTACCCACCTACCCATAAGGAGCATTAAACTTGGTAGGTGAGTTTGAATTTCAAAAAGAGAGGGAAAGTTTTTGAGATAAGTCAAAACACAAATATGCTCATTCTTTTGATAAGTAGCAATAGAGAGAGTAGAAACAAGAAGGACAAAGAATATCATATTAGAGAAAAGTGAATTCAAAGAACAAAAGGAACAAGAAGAGGATTAGAGTTGCAACATCACGAGATCAGTACTTTTGTGATTACTCCAGGCATTATTGTATGCATCTCTTTAGTGCTTCAAGTTAATACTATAGATAGAAGTTTTTAAGTTAATATATTTTGGTTTTGGTTGAAGCCCTATGCTTCCAGATTTGTAGCAGCTGAATATGTTTTTGAATAGAAATAAAACAAGTAGGTATATTAGTAACTCTCTAGGTATTTGGATTGTTGTCTTCATTTCTATCTATTCCATATTGGGTTTGGTATATGTGCAACTCTTTGCTATTATCATTGTGTTTTAATGGTGAAAAAGACCAGACAACAAATTTGTTGCTAACTCACTCGATTCCCTTGTTAACTGAGATCTCCTTGTGTTAACTTGGTTAGTATATGTTTGTGTTGTTCCTACTAAGTCACAGTAGCATCCATTGAGTCCTTTCCTTGTGTGTACTGAGCTCACTCGATTTCTACTCTTACTAAGCTCACTCGGTCCCTTCCTAGCTGAGTTCACTGAGCTCACTCAGTATAGTGTTATCCATGGCCATTTTCACTGAGCTCTTTCCTTTGGAGACAGAGTCACTTGCATCACATTATTGTCGAGAAGCATGACATTGCCTATGATTCAGCTACTTAAGGTGTTGTGCAACTTGGCACTCATTGTGGTTCTTGTTTGTTGTGCAAAATTTGTTGTGAAGTTTTTCACAACCCCTTTATAGGAGAATCATTTGTTTGAGAAAAATCATTGGTAACAATTGAAGGTAATAATGAAGAATCAAAGATGCAGGTAAAACATCAATAGCCACATAATTTAAAGAATTAAGTTGCATAGTCCCAATCTCACCTTACTTCTAAAAAAATAACTTGAAGTGGAAAAGATGACACAAAAATTAGTCGAGCAAAAATTTGATCAGATCTATGCTCTCATTCAAGCTCCATGGAAGCCTATCCCTAGATTAACTTCTAGTGGTTATGCTAGCTACCTTCCTTGGATTTTGGGATCCAAAGAAAATAATTTTGATTGTTGGGATTAGGGTTTTGGAATGAAATATTATTTTTTGGAAGCTCTTTCATACCCATATGTATCCTAGTTAGTTGTTATCAATTTTGTTTTTGGATTAGGCTACTGTTATGAAAAGTCATTCCTTTCTCATTCATCACATGATTTAATCTAGAATTCTATATTATACTTTATATTAAACCATTATTATGTTAAAAATATTTTCAGTCATGAAGCATGATTGTTCTTTTCACTTTCTGAATTATTGCTTATTTTGATGTTAACATTTCTCTACTCTGAGGTGTTTTGATTAATTGGTTCAAAATTTCTTCAATTTAATTTTCCAGTTACCAAAACAACATAGATTTCTCAATTAGATTTTTGCGTATTTTGTTTCAAAAATTACTAATTTTGGCTGCATGTTTCCATATCAACTATTGCATCATTTGGGGTTATTTAAGCCAAACTCTTGCTCTATTTACAAATATAGTGTAGAGGAAGTAAACAATTTGTCTCGTTTTTCACAAAAAGGAGGAAAATGAATCTTCTTAAATATGAAGGTTTTTATAGATTTCATCTTTTACTTAAAATTTGTTACTTGTAGGCAAGAGCCTATGACACAATTGGCTTCAAATCTACTTGAACTTAATAATCATAATAATTAATTATAACAATTACTAATAATTAACCTTGGTTTCGGCCGATCAAAATTTTTTTTGCTAGCTGTACCAAAAAAATACATTCACAAACATATTAGTGAAAATGTAAATATCATTTTGAAATATTCTAAACTTTAAATGGCAGTCTAAGTGCCTTTGATTTGTATTTAGTGTAGGTTGTATTTTCTATTAAGTTATCAATTTTATAATCTATGTTTCTCAACTATTGAAAGTTTGTGTGATCATATTTAGTTTATACTGATTTCTTGATTGTAGACGTTGAATTTAGTTGAGAATAAATTTATCAATTTATAACAATGTTTGTATTTTTGATTTAAGAGTAGATCCATCTATGCTCTATCTATCCTAGCTTCTTATGTGTACCAGCACAAATGGAAGGTATACCAAATGGATGTGAAGTCTACCTTCTTGAATGGTGAATTGAAAGAAGAGGTATATGCAGAGCAACCACCTAGTTATGAAGTTGCAGGTGAGGAATACAAGGTATATAGATTGAAGAGAGCTCTATATGGGCTCAAGAAAGCTCCAGGGCATGGTATAGCAAGATTGACTCACACTTGATGAGCAATGGTTTTGGAAAAAGTGATGGTGAGCCCACACTCTACATCAAGCCAACAAATAGTAAAGTTTTGATTATTGTCTTGTATGTAGATGACTTAATCTTCACTGGAAATGATCAGTTCCTAATTGGTGAGTTCAAAGAGGCCATAAAGAATGAATTTGAAATGACAAACCTAGGTCTCTTGAAGTTTTTTCTAGGCATATAAGTAGAACATATGCATGATGGCATCTTCATCTCTAAAAAAAAATATGCAAATTAGATCTTGGAGAGATTCAAAATGTAGAATAGTAAGGAAACGCCAACACCAACAACAGTAGGTCTAAAGTTGAGTAAGGAAGATTACAATAGAAGTGTAAATCTAACATTATACAAGAGTATGGTTGGAAGCTTGATGTATTTGACAACAACTTGGCCTGACAGGATGCATGCAATGAGTTTGATTTCAAGATTTATGGAAACACCAAAGGATCCGCATTGGCAATTGGGAAAGAGGATCCTAAGGTATGTGAATGGTACCAAGGGATTTGGCATTTTGTACACTGTTGATAATGATTTTAAGTTGGTTGGGTACACTGATAGTGATTGGGCTAGAAGCCTAGATGATAGGAAGTGCACTTCCAAATATATGTTTCATATGGGCTTGGGCACAATTTCATGGGCATCCAAGAAGAAAGCTCTTTTTGCTCAATGTATAGTAGAGGTTGAATACATAGTAGTGAATGCAAAATGTCAAGCTGTTTGGTTAAGGAGAACTTTGACATATTTGAATGAAAAGAAAGAGGATGGAACCACAATCATTTGTGAAAACATTTCCTCAATTGCATTGTCAAAGAATTTAGTCTTCTATGGGAGAAGCAAACACATTGAGATCAAATATCACTTCATTAGAGAGCTAGTGGAGAATGAAGAAATCAAGATGGAATTTGGCAAGTCTGAGCAGCAACTAGCAAACATATTTGCTAAGGCATTGGGCATAGTAACTTATGTGAGCCTAAGAAGCAATCTTGGCTTAATTAATTTGCATCAAGTGTGATCCTTACTTTGTTGGCTTAGGACTAAGGAGGAGTGTTAAAATTTGTTGGTTGCCCCTTCAGCCAACTGCCCACCTACCCATCAGTAGCATTAAACTTGGTTGGTGAGTTTGAATTTCAAAAAGAGGGGGAAAGTTTTCAAGATAAGTCAAAACACAAATATGCTCATTCTTTTGATAAGTAGCAACAAAGAGAGTAGAAGGAAGAAGTATAGAGAATATCAGAGCAGAGAAAAGTGAATTCAAAGGACAAAAGAAACAAGAAGAGGATCAGAGTTGTAGCATCAAAAGATCAGTACTTTTTTTCTCTATAAGTTTATTTTGTTTGTCCTATTGAAGCAGTGATTGCTCTAGGTGTTATTGTATGAAACTTTTTAGTGCTTCAAGTTAATATTATAGATAGAAGATTTTAAGTTAATATATTTTGGTTTTGGTTGAATCCCTATGCTCCCAGATTTGTAGCAATCGAATATGTTTTTGAATAGAAAGAAAACAAGTAGGCATATTAGTAAATCTCTAGGTATTTGGCTTGTTGTGATCTTCGTTTCTATCTATTCCATATTGGGTTTGGTATATGTGCAACTGTATGTTATTATCTTTGAGTTTTAACTGTGAAAAAGACCAGAGAACGAATTTGTTGCTAACGCACTCAGTTCCCTTGTTAACCGAGCTCTCCTTGTGTTAACTCAATCAATATATGTTTGTGTTGTTCCTACTGAGTCACAATAGAGTCC
Source organism: Cupressus sempervirens (assembly GCA_028749045.1). Taxonomy (NCBI): domain Eukaryota; kingdom Viridiplantae; phylum Streptophyta; class Pinopsida; order Cupressales; family Cupressaceae; genus Cupressus; species Cupressus sempervirens. The sequence goes on from CM053787.1 coordinate 648,266,335, forward strand.
ATCAACTCCTTTCATTGTGGGTACCAAGCTCACTCAGTTTCTACTCTTACTGAGCTCACTCGGTCCCTTCCTAGCTATGTTCACCGAGCTCACTCGGTTCTTGTGCATCCCAAGCTCACTCAATATAGTGTTACCTATGCCCATTGTCATTGAGCTCTTTCCTTTGGAGACCAAGTCACTCGGGTTGCATTGTCATTCTTGTTGGTTCTTGTTTGTTGTGCAAAATTTGTTGTGAATTTTTTCACAACCCTTTCATAGGAGAATCATTTTTTGAGAAAAATCATTGGTAACAATTGAAGGTAACAATGAAGAATCAAGTAAAACATCAATAGCCACATAATTTAAAGAATTAAGCTGCATACTCCCAATCTCACCTTGCTTTTAAAAAATGCCTTGAAGTGGAAAAGATGACACAAAAATTAGTTGAGCAAAAACTTGTTCAGATCTATGCTCTCATTCAAGCTCCACAGAAGCCTATCCCTAGACTGACTTCTTGTGGTTATACTAGCTACCTTACTTGGATTTTGGGATCCAAAGAAAATAATTTTGATTGTTAAGATTAGGGTTTTGGAATGAAATATTATCTTCTAGAAGCTCTTTCATATGCATCTATATACTAGTTATATCAATTTTCTTTTTGGATTAGGCTATTCTTATGAAAATTCATTCCTTTGTCATTGAGCACTTGATTTAATCTGCAATACTATATTATACCTTATATTAAACCATTATTATGTTAAAAATATTTTTAGTCATGAAGCATGATTGTTCTTTTCACTTTTCGAATTGTTGGTTATTTTGATGTAAACATTTCTCTACTCTGAGGTGTTTTGATTAATTGGTTCAAAATTTCTTCAATTTAATTTTCTAGTTACCAAAACAACATAGATTTCTCAATTAGATTTTTGTGTATTTGGTTTCAAAAATTACTAGTTTTGGCTGCATGTTTCCATATCAATTGTTGCATCATTTGGGGTTATTTGAGCCAAACTCTTGCCCTATTTACAAATATAGCATAGAGGAAGTAAATAATTTGTCTTTTTTTTCATAGAAAGGAGGAAAAATAATCTTCTTAAATATGAACATTTTTATAGATTTCATCTTTTACTTAAAATTTTCTACCTATAGGCAAGAGCTTATGACACAATTGGCTTTGAATCTAATTGAGCTTAATAATCATAATAATTAATTATACCAATTAACAATAATTCACCATGGTTTCGGCTGATCAAAAAAAAAATTGCTACCTGTACCAAAAAAATATGTTCAGAAACATATTAGTAAAAATGTAAATATCATTTTTAAATATTCCAAATTTTAAATGATAGTCTAAGTGCCTTTGATTTGCATCTGGTGCAGGTTGTATTTTCTATTTAGTTATCAATTTTATCATCTATGTTTCTAAACTATTGAAAGTTTGCATGATTATATTTATTAGTTTATACTGATTTCTTGCTTGTAGACATTTCATTTAGCTGAGAATAAATTTATCAATATATAACAATGTTTTTATTTTTGACTTAAGAGCAGATCCATCTATGCTCTATCTATCCTAGCTTTTTATAATTGAAATTAGTAGACTGTCAATATTATTTGAGTGGAGGCTAAAACAAAAGTGTATAAAATTAAGCTAGACAAAATGATAGAAAACAAAATTGGCTTAAGTTAATTGGCAATTTTTCACTAGGTTTTCCATCTTCTTCTTCTTGTACCTGATGGTGAAAATTAGTCTTTCTATTTATAGATAATTCATCACCACAAATGTATATCTATATCAAAACACTAATCAAAACAAGAAACATGTTGACCTAAGCATAACTGATTCTACTAAAATCGGACAAAGTTAGAATTTTCAAATCAGATGACTAACTTAACTGTTGTACTATCTGGGCATGACCTTTAATGCTTGAAAAGAGTTGATTACCAAACAAGAAAAAATTAATTGGCTTGTAATCTTTGATTCTAAAGCAATAGATAATGAGTTCTCTGTCTTTCCAGCTTCCTCTCACATCTATTTTGTTTCTACATAATTCAGCCCCACAAAGCATTTTATCCTCATTGAGGAATACATTCTTTTGGAGCTGCAATAGTATTACTTATGTACTATACCAAATCATTTTTTTTTGTGTCTAGGAAGCCTTGTCTGCCTTTGCAATTAATATAATTAAATCATCCCATTTGAATGCAATTGTACATACATATCCATATTCTTTACAGACATGGTATAAACAAGTGTATATCCATATATGTTGAACTGCGCCGAATGGACTCATCTGCCAATTCCACACCATATGTCTTTTGTTGTAGTCATCGATCAAATGTACTTATATTAGACCCCCTTAATGACCTCTGTCTTCTTTGTTGCGCCACAAAATGTTCCATCCACTAGAGGAGCAAACAAAATAAACCCTGTGAAAATTTTTGGTCAGTTGAAAGGTTTTGTTTTTACTTGTTAGTAGTAGTTTCTTTTGGAGAACAGTGATATCTTTATAATTGAATTCTGAAACTATAAAGCTGCTATCTTTCAGTTTCTATAATGAATGATTCATAAATAGTAATAATTATTGAAAGTGGGTTTAATATTAGAGAAATTTCTATGGTTAAACATATTTGAGCTGGAGTAAAATTAAAATGGTTTACTTTTTGGGAAGGCATAATGTTTCACCTATGTGAATATCACCTAATATACAATGAGTGATAAATATACCATTTGTTTTCATCATAGATGGAGCTCTTGTGAACCACTGGGGGAGACAACCCAGTCGTTGCCCATGTTCCAATGACCATGATGTCTATTATTGTAGATACCCCCAAAATTACTGCCCATAAAAAGCCCCAAAAAATAACAGCGCATGTACTAAAAGCCAATCACACATGTATTAGTAGTTGATCATTGTTTTAGCTTTCTTGGTTGTTGATTGGTCCATTTGTGCAAAAAGTACTATTTTTTGGTGAGCAACTATTGGGGGGTGGGCATAAGGGGTTTCAGATGACCATTTTAACATGACACTTTTAGACCACCTCACAAGCTCCATAAATGCGAAAAAGCTGAAAGGTTAGCTTTAAGCTCTTCACTCACCTATGGAGGTTCACCAAAAAAATTGACAAATTTTGACATACAGATTAATAGTTCGATGTGCTTGATGTTAGCCTAGGTAGCTACTGGGTTATCTCCCCTACTCATGAAACATAAGATAATGAATTTGACTCAAAAACTTTGTAATTGAATCTTTAAAGCATTATCATGGTTGTTGAGTTGTCGTTCATATACCTTCAATATATAACCTTCCCTTTGTTATTGTAGGGATCCACCTTTATCTTGCAATGCGTTGTTGATTTGAGTGACCTATTTCTAAAACCTCTTGTAAGGTGCATTGTAGGTGTTTAGGATCCTACTCTAGATTAGCTTTAATATTTTGTTAAATTGTAGCTTATAAACTAACTAGGTAGGACCGTCCATTTGCTACTAGAGTGCTCTTCCAGTGAACTAATTTGAACAAATAGACACTTTTGTGACTAATTTAAGATTTGGGTATAACTTACTCCCAACACAACTCTCTAATTGAGCATGGTAAAAATGTTTGAACTACAAAAAGATCAAACCCACTACATTCAAGTATAAACATGGACAATACCAAATGATCTTGGGCTTCTTAAGAAGTTAGAGGAAATAAAGGCTCTATACTATCATTGCACATATCTTCCACATCATTGAAAGAAAAAATCATTTTAACTATATTGAGAGCACCAATAAATTGAAGATATAGATTGGATGGCAATGAGACCCAACACCCTTACAAAAGTACCAAGAATCATCAAGGAGAGAAGTTAGAGAACATTGTACTAATCATATAAAGCACCAAACCAACACCAAAAGAAATACAATTCATATAGGGGTGATTAAGAGTATGAAAGAATGGGAGAAAAGTGAATGTAACAATACTTTAAGATGATGGATGAAAGGAAAATCTTCAAAACCAAGAAGTATGTGTGTGCCACCAAATCTTGCTAAAATAACTTCTAATTGGGATGGTTATATTTGTTCTAAGGCTACATAAAATGTTTTTATTATTATTATAAGTATTAATTTTAATATTTAAATTTGAGTACATGTATCTCTAAAAGAAGGGAAGCTCTATTTTCTTTTTGATAGGTAAAAGGCCATAAGGCCCAAAGTTAGAAATAAATTTGATATCCAATTTTGTGAGGTATCCAAGATTAGGGATGGATAATTATTTTTAGTTAAAGCTTAACTAATTTAATCATTTTATTCCAACTTTTTAACTTCCATATTTGTAGTACTACTTTTTTTATATCCTTATTATGTACCTATCAAAATAAGAAAAAACTAAGATCAAGTTGTTAGAAGCGCTATTAATACATTATCAAGTAAAAGTAAACATTTTCTAATCTATTGTACAATCAAAATATGCTTTAGAGAATTATTTTGATTATAGATAGTTATATTTTATTTTATTTTTCTTTTGATTATTTTAGAACATTTATATTTATTCTTTATTCTAGGTTATATCCCAAATAAAATTTTATCCTTCTACAATTATTAATATCTAAGCACAATTGTTTATCTAATTGTTAACATATTAGTTTGATCTTATTACTATCTCTTCTCCATTTGCTCCTTTATTAGAAAGGTTATCTACTTCTTTATTACCTTCTCTATAGATATGTTTGATGATTATTTCTTCAAAACTATCAACTATATCTAAGGCATACCCAATTTTTGAATTTAGGATTCAATTAGGCGTTTCTCTTTTCTTAATGCATTTAAAATAATATGTGAATTGTTACGACTACAATTGGAATAATTGTTATGTTGTCATTGATGTCAAATCTTATTGGTGAAACAGTAACTATCTGAGTAGAGTGCAATATCAAGATGATTAATGAAGAGGATTTGAGAAGGAGAGATAACAAAAGGACTTCAAGGAAACGTTGAGTTATGTGAAACTACAATGGGCACTTGATCAGTTAGACCTTGGCAAGATAATGTGATTGTTTAATCATAACACTAAGTGGAGAAGATAGTTGTATTGAAACCTAGAAGAAATGGTCAAAGGAAGACCAAATGCATAGGCTTCACTGAGCAAAAGAGCAAAAAATTAAGAAACTAGAAGTATATGCCGACTGATGCTAGTGTTGACCACATGATAGTATAAGCTGAGCATAATACAATGTTGACTGATTATCACTATAGTTCGAGTATCTAAAAGTATGTCGAACAAAACAATTAGTATTACTGAGTAATTTAGTGGTGACCGAGTGAACTAGAAGACAATGATGATCGAGTATCAAAATTTGGCATTTTGTGAGGAAATCTTGATTTCAAGCCAACATAATTGAATTCTTGGAATATGCAAAAATTTACGTGTTGAAGATAAAGATGGATGACCTGGAGCATTTAATACATGATAAATCATTTTTGTGCACTCCAAGACATGGATTCAAAGAGAAGTTTTCAAAAATATCTAGAAGGGGAGAAGAAGAACATAATGGTGGAAGGATTTGATGAACCTAACCAAACCCTAAGATCTATAGTGATTTTTAAGCGGCAAAAGATCAAAGCTATCTATTTAAGAAGGCATAAAGGTAACCTAAAAGGTTATAGACATTTGTTGATGCTATTGATTGACAAACTTAAGTAGGACACTGTGAAAAGTTGTGAAGAGGTGAAGTCTGATTCCTTGAAGGATTTCCAAGAATATTAAAGACAAAGATGATAATGGAGGTCAATCAATGGAACAACATATGAGTTACATTGTGATCTATATTTGCAAAGTGAGTTGTATTTATCAGATCAACCTATTGTTAGTTTCTAACCATTGTATCAGTTAAAATCGTTTAATCAAGGTTGACGTCATAATCATTTTTAAATCCTTTAACCAAGATAACATTCTAATGGAATTTTTAAAATCCCTCTAACCATACCACTCCTAACAGGGTGATTAAATTCTTTAATAGGGTCACATCTAACAATGTGTATTGTAACCTTTAAAAAGGTTGGCTCCTCATAGAGCTCACTTGAGAAGAGTGAAAATTTGGTAACATGTTACTAGTGGGTTTTCTCAAATTGGGTTTCCATGTTAAATCCTAGTGTCATACTTATGTGGATGTTATTTGAGATATATTACTATTAATGTTTTACATTCCACAAGTTTTTTACTATTAGGACAATGGACTCCAAGTTTTACATTATTGATTATTTTCTATAGAGATCAAGCTACTTAATGATTTGATTTGAAGTATTTGAAATGATTAGAAGTTGAATTGGTACATTTGGACTGGAGGATAACTGATTCACCCCCTCTCAGTTATTGTAAATCATTCTAACAATTGGTATGAGAGCTATTCGTTCTTGTAAGGAAAAGTTTGAAGGTACTTGAAGCTTAAATCAAGATGTACAAAAAGGATGTGTCAAGGTTGACCAAGGAGAACTTCCTTGCATGGAAAAGTATGATGAAGCTGTATATGATTTTGTTATGTTGGTTGAGTTTGGGAGATGGTTTTATATTAGGCATTTTCCTTGGATTAGGAATGATTATTCCTTGGTTTAGGAATAGTTTATGAGTTTTATATTCTTGTGAGAGGCTTACATCCATGATTAGTTATATGGGATGGTTTGGGTCTTGTTGTGGCTTCTTGGTTGGGGTTCTATGGATGAGATCTTACTTAGCACAATTTACATCTAGAGGTGTGTGTAGAAGGACATGATACAAGTTATTATTTGCATGGTTTCTATTTGATCTTGGTTATTTTCCTAGATGTTCGATTTCACTTACATTGGATTTGAGATTGGTTCGAGATTATGATCACTAGTTTGTGTTCATGTATATCATGTGAGAGATGACATGGTTGTTCCTTTATCTCTTTCCTTTTTTGGTTGTGGAGAACTTGGGAGAGTGTTGGAGACTTGTTATGAGATTTGTTCTTGCATGTTATGTGTTTATATATTGCGGATGTCCTTGATACTACATGGATTTACTTCATTGAGATTTTGTGAGTGGATTGGTTATAGATTTGAAATTATCTTTTGATGTGGGAGCTTAGTATATATGTGGTAAGTATTGTTTTTGAAGCTTGTGATTGCAGGTTACAGATTGGATATGTTGATGATGTAAGATTTCCATGGTATACCTTTGGAGGTATGGATAGTTGGATGGGTTGGCATTTGTTGTGGGTGCTATTTCATCTTTAGATATTTTGACAACTACAATTCATGTGATTATCTTTGGATTAGGTTTTTGGGTGCTTGACATTTCAATAGATACAAAATTTTATGATTCTTATGTGACAGGTTGGATGGCTTTCTCTTTGGATGACTTCTATGTATGCTTGGTGGAAGTGGTATAATAGGATGTGAGACCATTCATGTTTGAGATGTTGTATACTTTAATTTTTTTGTGGGTACCAGGATGGAGCACTCAGTGTACTTTGATCCATGATGGTGGATGTGCTAAGAGGGATTGTTCCCTTGTTCATTTATGTGGCTATGGATTGATCCTAAACAATGTATACAAAAAGTGGGAGATTGTTGAGATCATGGGTATTGGACACATTGCATAATATTGTTATATTGTATTATTTTATTTTATTATATAATGTTGCACCTTAGAGCACCTAGATGGACAAGCAACATGTAAAGATTTCTATGGGATATACTTGATGAGGTGTATTGTAACATTGCGATTATATTTGATATAATTATTTAATATTGTGGAAAGAAGAATTAAACGTCTAATATTAAATATAGGGTGAATGAGTTAGATAGCACATGGTTTTAGGACATGGTTTACGTAATACCACTTGGTAGTTTTGTGGGACTTGCTACTATATAAGTAGCCAAAAGGTTAGCTGTAGAGACAAGACAAAAGGGAAAAAAAAGGGAAAAAGAGAAAAATGATAGTCGAGAAAGAGAAGGCTTGACAAGTTAGCCAAACGGAGTATTTGTGTCGAAGGTTGGAAACATGGCATGCAATGTGTGGATTCATGCTTGATCACATGGATTGCTTGGTGTTGGCTATGGCTTTAAAGGCTTCCATGGTTGTATTGCAATGGTATTTTTGCTCAATAATACATGGTGATGGATGCTTTTGGAGGCTAGGTTTTTCCCTCAATGAGGGTTTCCTAGGCTTTATCTTGTGTCACATTTTGTGGGTATGTTGTCTATCCTCTTGCATGTAGATTTTTATTGCATATTTATTTCAGATCTATTATGGGTTATGTGGAAACCATTATATTTTTGTTGTAAGTTTCCTTACAACCATCCAAACCAAAATTAGCAAGTTCATCTTCCTTACCATCACATTTTCTATAGATATGGTTATTTTCTATATTCTCAAAGTGTATGATTAATTCCTAGGGTTTATCCAACAAAAAATTCAACATCCAATTTCGAGTACTTCTAGTCCTCAAAGCATTAAATCTAATTTCTCAATGTCCTTCTATCTCTATTCTTTTTAATCCCACCTCTACACATAGAACCAAATCCTCTATTAAAACTTAAAATTCTTCTATATCCTTGAATGGATTATTGTTTGTATCAATGGTAAATGGCACTCCAACAATGTACACATCTATTTGTGTAACAATGCTTATAAATTTTTATGTGTTCTCATCCTCTCCTATAGGTCCTTTAGTTATTTTTTTCTTCTACTTCAATCTTCAAGACATCAGACCCACTTAACACTTTTTGTACTCCTTTAGCCATCTCTTCCCATATTTCCTCAGATTGTCCTAGCATGATTTGAATTGGTCTCATTTTCCTCCTCAAATGTTGCTCCATTTTCTTCATGATAGTCTTCAATTGTTCCTCATTCTCAATTTCACATAAGTTTTTCATTGTAATGTCTCTCAATTTCTTGTCCTTCTCTACTACTCTAGGCCTTTTAGCTTCCAATTTATTGTAAAGATCCTCTAGTATACTTCAATGCATAGTAATAAGATATTGCTTGAATTTCAACATATACTTGATTAATGCAATTTCAATTTGTCTCTGTTGATTTGCATCTTGCATGTCATAATATTTTCTCAACTGATCAAGTTTTCCATCATGCATAATCATATTATTTAACCTTCCTAACTCAGGTTTCCATCCCTTTCTCTTCTTTCCAAAGCTTGACTCAGGTTGCTCTTATGGTTTTGCAATTTCCCTCTCATTTTTGACATTTCTTTTCCTTCCTCTTGATTCTTCTTGCTTTTCCTTACAATCTGAGCAATCTTAGGTTTCTATTGTCCAAGGTCTTGTTCCATTTCCTTAACTCTCTTTGGTTTTTTCGGCGACTCCTCTAACTTTTCTTTCTTAATCTCTATTGCCATACTCACTATTGGCTTTCTTTTTGTCATGGATGGTCAAGTTCTAGTTCATCTCCTTGTAGTCATTGACTATGGTGTAGCCAAAATATATGGAATCTTTACTTCTTCCTTATAGATATGCGTTGTTTTCCTAATAATTTTGCTACTGGTGCACTTGATGATGCTTCAATAGCAAGTGGCTCAACCATAAGTATATTTAATTATCCCCTAACATGCATTTCTACTACTATCTACTTAGCTTTATTCCATTCTTGCTTTGTCATTTGAAAATCTTTAATCATTTGATCCACCAATTTACTTACCTTTATTTTCCTTTCTCTACTGTTTACTTGCTCATCTATTTCACTTCATTTTTCTTCATAGGTACCCCATCTAGGGCACTCTCCATCCCTCTTTGTATTTAGAATTGTGCTTGCATATCCTTCCAACATCTCTTCTATTACCTCATAACCCATAGGTTCAATGTAACGTTCTCTATGTTCCATGCTTCCACACAAGTCTAATCTATTTCTACTATAAAATAAATACCATCCTTGTATTTCTCCATAATCAACTTAAGAATTTTGAACCTCTTCTTCATCTCAGTCTAAAATATTTTATCATTCTAGTAATATCCTTTGTAATTCTATTTGTAGGTTGCTTCCTATAGTTATATGTGCATCTTCCACTATTCCACTCATAACTAGGAATACTTGTAAAACCATTCATAACTTTTTTTTTATTTGAAAGCTTCTTGCTAAAAGAATTGTATGCCACCATTAAGATGCTTTTATGAAAAAAAATTGAGAGATTTTCTTACTCTGAATTTGTATGATAGTTTTTGGAGAGATTTTAGTTCTATAAAGAAGAATTTGTGAATATTGAACATATCATTCTCCTATATATATATATATAACTAGAATTACTAGAAATTAAGTTCATCTACATTTAAACTACTATTTAAATATCATCTATTTGATCAAATTCCCAAATTTATGTTTTCTTTCTGCAATTCAACTTTTTTTTTAAATCGCAACCCAAGTTGAAATCCCTAAAGACTTTGAAATCCTAAATTCCTCTCCAAAGCCTCCTTGATTGAACTCTTGACCTTCCTCCTCTTCCTCAAGGATGTGATGATTCCTTCTTCTTGAAATACATTTAAGAGTAGATTTAAAATTTAAATATATTTATGAATATTTTTCTATACATTTGATATCACTTTCCTTTGTTTGAAATACAGTTGTATTTCAGCCTCATTTATTTGTTATTCCTTGTAGTGAACACTAATATTAATTTAGAATTATGTTTATGATTTCTACAACACGATCTGTCATTTGATATATTCTTTCATATACTTCCTTAACTATAGTTTGGTAGATTTTAGGAGACTTGAACACTCATGTTTCGGTGAAGTACCATTAAATATTCATGTTCAATTTTTTATTATTATTTAAATATAGAATTAACTATAGTTTTGGTGGTTTCTTATTATTTAAATATAGAAGATGAAAATGATGGATATATTGTAGGAAATGGAAATAAGAATCAGGATCAGCTTACCCTCTAACTCATTTAATCAATTTAATTCTAGTTTTGCTAGTAGCCATTGGGTTCTGACCTAGGATTGGATTTGTTAGTCTTCACATGAGTAAGAATTTGTTTTGATGATGCCACAAGTATAAAAATTAGTATAAAAGAAGGTAGGCTATGTGTTTCATAGTTTCTTGTTAGTTCAATTTGCCAATAGTTTTTTATAATATAAATTTAGAACCTTTTTTATTTAAAATTATGAGTCTATTATTCTTTTTATTAGAAAATAAATTTATTTATTTATTTATTTTTAAAAGCTAGTATCTTATTTAATAAAATTATTAAAGAATAATAGTACAAAAATTAAATATCTATATAGTGAATTTAATTGAATCTCTCTTCTAAGAAGATAAGCTCAAAGAATGGTCAAGAATAAAGAGTATTGATTTGTTATAAAGGAACAAACTTTCTACTAGATTTATAAAACATTTTTCACTTGTGAATATAAAATTTGTTGAAGTCTTGGATATTTTTGATAAGATACATTTATTTTTGATAAAAATTATCTTCAAGATCTAATAAAATATCTCAATCTAAAAGACTAACAATAACCCATGCTAATGTTGTCACAAAAATATTTTAAACTTTGTCAATATCTAGCTTGTCACATACCTTTGCAATTATTTAAAATTCTTTACTAATTTGACAAATCTTTACTAATCTGACATTATTTAGCAAGAACTTCTATGCACAAAACCTTTTTTTTTTTTTTAATTTAGTGGTATTCTTGAAAAAATATTATATATATCAAAATTTATCATTGTCTTATTTTTTAAATTTTAGAGAGTCACTTCATAAGAAAATCATAATTTATTTAATAATATTCTTAAAATATGACTATATATCAAAATGCATCAATCTCCATTTCATACTTTCTACAAATCTAGTAAATTTAAATTGTTGGCATTTATATAACTAAATATTTAGAAAAAATAAATAAAAATACTTCATCAATCAATTAAAGTTGAAGAGAATCAAGGATGTGCATTTGAAATATATTAAAATGGTAATTGTTATTATTAAAATTTGAAATTGGATATTCTATTTGACCTAAGTAATTCACTAACCCAATCAATATTGAAAAGTAATAAGATTGTAACTTGAAATATTTTAAAATATAAATTATATAGATGGACTCTAATTAAATTGGATTTAGTTCAATCTTGAACAAACAAAGGGTAGATTTTTTTTTTTGATGTTTTTTTGTAAGCTATTTGATACATGTAAATTCATAATTTATGTAATGGCCTCATTTAAAATTTTAAATTAAAGTGGTCCCCATGCGGTTGCTAAGAAGATGTCATTTTTTTCAATAAGCAACACCTGTTTATTCTGCTTATTCAACCCCTCCCTAATTGGAAAATGACATGGAAACACTACTCAAAGTTTATCAATGATATTTGAAAAAAAAAAAACTATATCTATTAAAATTCATTTAATACATTTCATTAATCTAAAATTATAAAATTATTTGCATTTGACTTTTGAAATTTTAATCAAATTATAAATAATTAAGTCGATAGGCATTTATTGTGGCATGGAATATCGAAACTAAAAACATTGTGAAGTTGTGGAGGTGTTTCTTAATAGGAGTTTCTAGCTCCATTGAATGCACCAATCTGAGAAAATTTTGCCACAATAGAAGAGAGAAAAAGGAGGACCATTCAATATTCAAACACCATGGGAACCCATTAATGATTGTGAAGAGTTATTTGATCTAGTTTGAGCATATATGGTGGATGTTTTGATAAGGAGGAGTAGTTTATAGGAGTTGGGTACTAGATAGATTGAGCTAAAAACCCTTGAAAGCAACTGGGTTTTAGTAGGAGCATATGAAAATATAAGAGTTAAGGTTTTGTTGTTGTGTTGTTTTTTGTGTTGACGTTATAGTCATGTTTGTTATTATTGACACACACTTGTTTAGATTATAAGTATCTACTCAACGTATTGAACAATTAATAGAGTTAACCAAACATTTTAGACTCTTCCAAGTTCCACAGTTGCTACTGAGTCAAAGGAACAATATTCAATTTGCATCGAGTAGTTTCTACCATGATGGTGATCAGCAATGTAAACCGAGCTTCATAAGGTTTACTGAGTTCCTCAGTGCAAACCAAATTGTGTAGTGCTTACCGGGTTCACAGTTATAATGAAGTAAATCCAATGTTGACTAAGCCACTCAGCGTTAACCAAGTGATTTAGTTTATACCAAGCTCATAATGATAGCATTTATCGAGCTATGCAGTATGAATCAAGTGACTCAATTTATATGCTGAATTTCATAGTATTCATTGAGTCACTAGTGCAAACCGAGTTCATACTACTTGGAAGTGATCTATATGGACTGAGATTCTATGTTTATTGAGTGCATGATGATGTTGAGAATTGAAAGTGGATGTTGAGTATCAGAACCTCACTGAGCTAGTCTTTAGAACCCAAGTTCTAGTAGTTTGGTTGACTTTGTGTATTTTGTGTAAACATGTATTGTAGCTAACTTTGATAATTTGTAAATTGGATTGGTATATGTGTAATGTATTGTATCACATCCAAAATATAGAATAGAAGGAATATAACAAGAAGAAAAGAGCAGAAGTGCAAAATACAAGGCTAAAACAATATAAGGAGCATCAAATATTTATCTATCATAGCAGGGTGATCATTAGGCTTAAAGGAATCTCATTCAAAAAAGCAAGTTGCAGATCAAAGATGAACCACTATTTCATCCTAACAAGTAGATCAGTTAAATCCTTTCACAAGGTAGACTTAGCAATCTTTTGTAAATCTTTTTACCAAGTGAATACTTCATTGTATGTTTATAAATTCTTTTGCAAGGTGGACCTAGCAGTCCTTATTGCTCCTAACAGAGTAGATCATCAAAAGTGATCATCGTAAGCCTTAACAGGCCAAATTTATACTATAGTACTAAAGCTTGTGGGTATCATCCTCATCCCAATTTTACTTTCTATTTGGAAAGTTTCTAGGTCACCATATTGTGTGTCAAAGTGTTAATGTTTTAATGCTTTTAGTTATTCATGCATGCAAATAGATCAGAATACACATGAAGGATTAATTGGTAAATAAGGATTAAGTTTTATTGGTTATTGATTCACCCCTCCCCTCTTAGTAACATAGCCTATCATATATATTTCCAACAATTTGGACTATTTTGTTTTTGTTATTTCATCAGATTAACTAGGTTGTAGAATGGCTGACATGGAGGTAGCAACTCTTGATGTCTATAAGTTCTTCTTTGTCAAGCATTATTAAGGATGACCTAGTTATGCCCACATGGAACAAGCAGCTTAGGGATTTGAAGAAGAATTATAACCGAATATTGCAAAATGAAGATAGTTGAAATCAAGGTAAAAATGTCAACAAAGAGTAGGAGGATGTGCTCAAGTCTAAGGTTAGTGTTGCTATATTGATTGAGTAGTATGAAAAACTTAGGAAACAAATTTGTGTTGCTGTCAAGGAAGAGCTTGGTGAGAGGGAGAAGGAGCTACAGTCAGTAGAGGAAAATGAGAACGAGAGAGGCTCTAAGACAACTGCTAAAGAGGAAGACAAAGATAAGCATGCAGATGAGAGATGAGCCTCAACCTTAGATAGCTAGGAGAGTAGGGAGGTTGAAGTTGGGGAAGCAAAGGAATCAAGCTGTCATGATGTAAGAGACAGTGCATAAGAGGATTGCATTGCTTAAGAGTTGAAAATATTGTACTTTGGGCGCTTGTTCAATGTGGTTGAACAAAGTAATTCGTCATTGATTATTTGGTCAAAAATGCATGAGCATAGCTGCTATCTCTCATATGACTTTTTCACAGATGACACCAATAAGCCTCTACGGGAAGAAGATCTGGACCAACTTTCCTTTTTGGGGTTTTTACAAATGTATCACAGTTGGGGAAAGCTTAGAAATTTATCTGTAGAAGGTTTCTTAGTAAAAAAAAAAATCATATTCATAATTTACTATTGTATTATAAACTCTTATATTTTTATTTTTTTTCTAAATTTGATTGTCTTAGATTATTTTTATCAACATTTCAAATCACACCCATCATCAGAATTATAAAGATCTTAGAAAATAGAAAAAAATGAACTATAGATATTTTTCACGATTCTTTATTAGTTCACTTAAATTTTTTTAGAATTGAGGTATCTATAAGTGTAAGGAAGCCAAAACTTGTGGACAATAAATAGGTTTTTTTCATTTGATGATGTGTGTAAAGTTTTTCAATTTTGAACTTATTTTAGCTAAAAGAGAAGCTAAGTACAACAATACATACATCCACTTTAGCTTCCAATAAAATCTGTGGTGGAGCCATTTACCACTCAAATTTTCTATTCAGTCATGCATTAGCTTTTTCCTTGGGTTCAATTTTTTCATTCTCTTAAATATTAAGAAATTATATATTTAAATCTTTACATCGATACATGTGTTAGTTTTAATATCTAAAAAGATTTAGTTCAATTTTTGTATTCACACTATTTTTTTCATAAGAAAGATTTTGGTATTAAATTTTATAAAGATTTGAATTCTTTTTTCTATAATATATTAATATTATAAAAATATATGAAAATTAGGTAATAGACTAGTTTCACTGAATCTATGTTAGATAGATATGTTAGCAAATTTAAATGACTAAAGTGTTTGACAGTCTTAAATGTGATTACCTACTACCACTTGTATCTGAAGGGTGTATGCTGATAGTAGTGTTGATTATATGGAAATATATCAAGAATACAATCAACACAACTTTTAGTTACAACAAAAAAAAGTATTTCCAACAAAAAAAGAAGTCTTTCCCTTCTTGTCACATTTAAGAAACTATACATGATATACTACTATCGGTGTACATAGTGCTAGTTATTATTTTTGCTTTCAATCAATTTAAACTTGAATAGAAACAAGATGTTAATTATAAATCAAAAGGACACATTTGAATGTAAATTGAATATTTATTTGAATTATGACTATATTTCTAAAATTAGACACTCAAAAATTAAAATAAGAGAGAATAGAGATAACCTTCAATATTTAGAAACCCAATCAAGATGGAACACAAATAAGATTAAAAACTGGAAATATTTAAAATGCAAACTAATATTAGTTGAATTAAAAATCATTTGTTTTGTTATTTATAATTGTAAATTTTGATAAACTAAATAAAATTTTAAATATTTTACAATATAAATCTATATTTGTTAATTTTTTTTATTGTAATAAGAATCTAAGAATTACAAAGCATTTAAAACATTAACATTATAGCATAAAACAACATCATTACAACATAATCACTAGAATATGCTCATGACATGATCAGACTTAACCATCGCTACATCAATGCTAGATAAACATGAGTCAATCAACAATGTAGAATGATATGGTGCTATGTTCATGACATCAGACTCAATCATCGCTACAACAATGCTGGATAAACATGAGTTGGACAAAAATTCAATATGATATGGTGCTCTCCAAATCATGATCGGCCAATGGGCTATAACTCCCAATTTGTTGTGTCATCTCTACACATGCTACAAAGTCGAGTCTAGAATGGATGGGGAGGCTGTCTTGATTCTATTTTGTAGCAGCTCATGGAGTTTTTTAGCATGTATAGTAGCTGCAATGTTCTGAATAGAGGAGACAAGCCAAGTTGTTAAAGTTAACAAATTAGAACATATAATTTGCATTTCTATTTCCAATGGGAGAACGGAGTGGGAAAAGGTAGCTTGACATCAAATTTTCCAAATATTTTTAATATTAATCTGCCTGCAAGAGTTAGCAATAATGTTATGAGTGGGTGAGGATCCAAGAAGAGCATATTTCCATGACCAAGTGAAATTGAACAACACAGGTATGGAGGTTTTAAGGGCAGCCCACAACAACCTAATATGAGAGTAGAGCCAAAAATAGTGGCAAAAGGGACAGTGTGGTAGCTGAATGAGGAATTTAAGACGAGAGCCCACTAGAAGCTTGGCATGGAGAAGTTTCCAGGCAATAAATTGTGATTGAGCATCAGCTTTAGTTTTCCAAATTTGAAGACAAAGCTTGTTCCATTAAGACAAACTTTGTTTACATTTCCAAATAGTGTTGAGACGATGAGAAATGGCCAGGTTAGGTAGAAGCTTCATGTACAAAACTTTGAGAGGGAAATCATGAATACTACTACCATTAGGCCACCTCTAGTCCTTTAGGAAACTAGAGTGACTACTAGAAGAAAGAAGGATACAACGATTAGAATGAACTAGCGTTTAGAGTTCTATTACAATCACCTTGTTAGTATTGCTTAGATTAAAACACTGCTTGATTTAAGGCCATGATTTCCAAGTCATTTTTGTAGAGTCCCAAAGGTCTCTGAATACTTGAATGCCTTTCTTAAAGAAGTGTTTAGCTTTAAACTTGGGTATCCTCGCCAAAGGGCTACCATTGTGTTGGATTAATCTATTCCACCAAATTGAATATGTGGAAAAACTAGATCCGTGGTTGAAAGACCGATCATACCAAGATAACTTACTTGTTGCCAAGCATTCCAAATACAGTTAAGAGTAGCTAAGCCATGAAGTTTGAAGAATGGTCCAAGGAGAAGCTTATCATTCCAATGAATTGTGCTCCAAGACTTACCAACAGTGGTTGCTTCAATTCTATATCTGATTAAACTCTTCCAAGAAGCAGTCCCATCCAAGGCTTTGCTAATCCATTTCGCTGATAAGAAAATCCCTTGAGTGTAAGGGTCTATGATATCCAACCCTCCCTTACCCTTTGGAAGGATAAAATGAGACCATGATGTAGTAGGCATACCTTTTTTATTACCCCATTTGGATGAAATAAAATTATGAATGAGCTGAGGCATTTGATTATAACAAGCCTTAGACAGTAGCCAACATGAAGATATATAAACATGGCTAGCTAAGAGAATTTTATTAGCCGCCTGGATACAACCAACAATGGATGAATAATAGTTTGACCAAGTCAATAGTTTGAATTTGAACTTACATAAGAACCATCTTGATGCAGAGAGCTAGGTGGACTTTTTAGTTATTTATAATCAAAGGGACTTCCTTTAGTGTTCTCACAACACAAACAAGCTTCTTCAGGATCATTCTCCTTGATCCAATCAACTTCAAACCTTATCAGAGTGCAGATACCATTCTCTTGTGCCACCATAGGCTCTACATTTTAGAAAACATCCCCAATGTCCCTCAATCCTTCTAATGGTTTCATTTAAACAATCTTGTCAACAAACTATCAAATGCCCTCAATCATCATTTCCTCTTCATTCAGAGATCTTTTTCATCATTATCTTGACATGCCTACATGAAAACATTTAATGAAACATATAAAATATGAATTAGGTCTCTCCCACAAGACACAGTCACCACAAAAAGTGGGAGAGCCTAGGGCATCATGAAAACTCCAAACCAATTTGCTGATTGCAGACAGTATTGTACAGGGACAATCAGCAAATGACTCAAATTCTTGCTTTTATACCTCACAAAACAATAAAATATTGCATGGAATTAAAAGTAATCTAATCCTCCATCAATTTAATACATTCCTGATCACGTTTTCATTGAAAAAAATGAGTTTTAACAACCTGAAAAGAGGACTACCCCCTCAGGACAGCAACTTGGCAGTTTTCAGAGAACTAAAATTTTATTGCATGAAACTTTGCTACATGTCTTCCTTTCGACTCAAAATTACCACCAACTCCCCTCTCTTTTAAAATGATTGATTAAAATGTTTTTATAAACTCCTTTTCCATTTCCAAACTGTCCAACTCCCATGAACCGACTACAACTACCTAATTGTCTGTGACAGTTTTGAATAACCTTTAATTAATTTTTTAAAACCACTCTTTATTGCTTATTTCAGACTTCTAAGACTCAAACATTCATGAAACTTTTGAAACTAATTTAAATGGATGTTCCTATACTCAAAAGACTTATAAACCCTTACTTAACCCTTGACTCCATCATAGTGCCCTATGTGGCCTATTAATAACATTTTGACAAATTGACATATTTTTCCAATTACATTGTAATTATTTGCATTTGATATGCGCTTTATGACTCTTTGATCCCATTTATCAACCTAGTACATTCTAGGACTCTATCCCCATGACACTTCATTACATCACATTAATGATCCTTAGGTACCTTCCTTGTCCTTTCATCATGCCATTAATGACTTAAAATTTTAAACTTTAACAAAATGAGTACAAAACATATTAAAAAGGACCTTTACAAGGTCTTATTACATTTAATGACCCAATATGGTCATGTTGCCATCTTGTGAACTTAATGTCTTCTCATGCCTTCAACCTTGGCCTTGATGCTTCTGATACCAATCTGATGAGGAGCAATCACAAACTTGATGATAAAACATACCATACTGAACCAAAAGCATAGGGAACCTAACAAGAATCAATAAGAAGATTGATTCACCATTAAAAACAACACATATTTTCACTACATATAACTATCTGCAAATTGCAAAATGGATGGCTCTCTAGCGGCAGCTAGAAAGCCACTTACATTTCCTTCTATTCACTCATTCTCTATCAAAATATTATCTTTTTGCCCTTATCGATTGTCCTCTCTATCCCTTCAATCTCTTCCTCTTATAACATTTGTGGTAGTTATGAAGTCTTACAAGATGTTCAGATTCTTGACAGTTACAAAACAAACTCATCAACTTCCCTATGGTAATTTATCGATAACATTGGTGGCCGAAATCCTTCTATTTTGGATACATTACATTGCAATTTTAAACAATAAAAATTTGTCATTGTATAAGGGAATTTTGAAGGCCTTAAATATTTATAAAACTTTGAACAAGACATTCAAATGATGAGGTGCCTCTGCACCATACTTCTGCACTTCAAAAATTTCCATGTCCCATGGAAATGTATTGGTGAGATTCTGCAACATCTTGATCTCTTCATCTACACCAATGCCTCTGCTATTATGCTTTCCTTACCTCTTTCATCTTTAACTCCTATTCATGGAGTTTGCAGTGGTTGCCATCCATGGTTCTTTACCAAACATCTCAAGTCCACCCTCCAATGTCGCTTCCTTGTGCCTCACCCAGGAGTCCTTTCTTGCCTCTCACCCTAGGTCTTTTTGAAAACCTTGGACCACCCATCTCACCACATAGTGGATTTTGGAAGATGCCTCACCTTCTTTGTGCCTTGCACCTTCTACCCAGCCTCATCCCTATTGGAGAATGGTCATGACAGACCTCTCATGTCTGCCCACACAAAAACTAACACCAACCTACAGCTTGATGGACAAACACCTGCAACCATGAAGCTTACCAACAAGAATCAACATACCCAACATTGCTTGGTGTACATTTTCTTCCATCTACATGGTCAGAATCTTTTGAGCTCTGATACCAATCTGATGAGGAGTAATCACAAACTTGATGATAAAACATATCATACCGAACCAAATGCATAGGGAACCTAACAAGAATCGATAAGAAGACTGATTCACCATTAAAAACAAAACATATTTTCAATACATATAACTATCTGCAGATTGCAAAATGGATGGCTCTCTTGCGACAGCCAGAGAGCCACTTACATTTCCTTCTATTCACTCACTCTCTATCAAAATATTATCTTTTTTCCCTTATCGATTCTCCTCTCTATCCCTTCAATCTCTTCCTCTTATAACATTTGAGGTAGTTATGAAGTCTTACAGGATGGTTTGGATTCTTGACAGTTACAAAACAAACTCATCAACTTCCCTATTGTAATTTATCGATAACATTGGTGGCCGAAATCCTTCTATTTTGGATACATTACACTGCAATTTTAAAGAATAAAAATTTGTCATTGTATAAGGGAATTTTGAAGGCCTTAAATATTTATAAAACTTTGAACAAAAGATTAAATTGACGAGGTGCCTCTGCACCACATCTCCACATATCTTTCAATGAAACTCCGATTCCAAAGGGGATACCAAGATATCTGGTAATGACTCCATGTTTTATCTCTTTCCAATCATTAGGAATCCATGGGTGCTGAGAGTTGGGATGAGTCTTCCAAAATTCTATTTTGTGAGTAGCAATTTTGGAACCTGAAATTGTGCAATAGAAATTGATGACATCCAATAGATTATTGACATCCTCAGTTGAGTTTTGGAGATAAATCATGCTGTCATCGACAAAATGGGAGTTGAGGGCTGTCATGTGGCCAGGAAGGGAGATGGCATGAATAAGGTCAGTCTCTTGAGCATGTTGAAGGAGATAACCAAGGGCATCAGTAGAGAGGACATAAATAAATTTTGTTAAAACTTAAATAAGATATTTACTTGAAACTTCAACAAAAAAATATGAACTCGTGGGATGATCTTGTAACCCAGCCTCTTTTTTAATAAATAAGTATTATTTTTAAAATTTAAAGTCTCAAAAATTGCAAAACATAGTTAAAAATTATAACATTAAAAAAAAAATACTATTAACTAAAAATTAAATAATTTTTTATGTTACATTTTCTACTAGATCAAGACAGTGGAGATCTAGCCTTTCAAAATTACAAATCTATAAATTATTGAACTATTTCTTAAAAGTCAATTAATATTTATGGACTCTTAAATTAAATATTTAACGAAACGATATCGCCATTTCTAAATATAGACGTGCAAAACTTTAAAAAAATAACACGATAATTTAATGTAAGAGTTTCCAAGAGTAATCTCAAAGCCACCATTTCAATTTTCGAAAAAGAGCACTAAATTACAGGAGATTATTAAAGAAACCAACCATGAGGCCCTTTAAACCCAACATTTCAAGGGAAAAAACAATCTACAATTATCAAATTATCTCTCCAAATCAAGAAAGCGCAGATATCATTAGAAATTAGGTCTGCAAAAAGCTCTCTCATGGGAAGGGAGAAGTGTTGAAGAAGAAAATACAACATTCAGCAATAGGGGCTATGAAGAAAGGTGGGGATGTGGGTATGGAGCCCATCAAACTAAAAATATCAAAAGTGTCTCAGAAGTCGCTGTTGTTACAGTTGCAGGAGGAGGGTTGTGCTGTGAAGGAAAATATCCAAATAAAAATATCAGAAGCTCTTCGGAAGTGGCCATTGTCACAAGTGCAGGAGGAGGGTTTTGAGAAAACAAAATAGCTGAAGAAAGATCATGAGATGGGCATAAAGGTTTTCAAAATCATAATAAAAAAACCAAAAGTTTCTCTCAAGAAGCCATTGCCACAATTGCATGTGGGTTGTGAGAAAACACAACACCCAGTAAATGGGCATCAAAGTTGAAAAATCACAGGTGTCTCAGAAGCTACCATTACCAAAGTTACAGATGGTTTCTTCTTGTGTTGGAAACCAAACCATTAGAAGAGAACAGAGAAGATTACATGTTATCTATGAAGATGAAGAGGAGGAAGAGGAAGAGCCAATTAAAAGAAGCAAAACATCTCATGAGACCAAATCACAAATTTCTACTATTTCTTTTCATAGAGAAGAATAGGCAGGTAAAAATAATTCTTCTTCTTTTTTGGATTCTCACAAAGAACAAGAAGAAATCAGGTGGGGGCTGGTTTCAGGATTAGAGCTTGAAACTAGTATTGACACCATTAACAAATGGAAAGAAGAGGAGGTTTCTCTAGAGGTTGAAAAATTCTTGGGAGGGCTTGAACTTGCAGCAAAGATTGATGATGAATTAATGAGAGAAGCTCGGCTTGGATGCAATAAGCTCAAATTGCTACCCACCCTGGTCAAGCTTCTTTTAACACCAAAGTGCAAATTATTGCCAGAGTTGCTTCTTTCTAGAGGAATTCTTGGCCTCCTAAAGAACTAGATAGGAGACACAACATTGAGCACTGAGATTATGAAAATGTTGCTGAAGATGGGAGTTGTAGATGATAATAAAGTGCTTTTCATGGAGTAAATGAAAAAGAGTGGTTTGGAAAGGAATGTGATGCTGCTCTCAGCATCTGATGGAGAGACTGAATTGAATAGAAGACTTGCAAAATCACTCCTTAATTCATATCTATTGTAACTTATTTTATTTGCATGGATGAAGAAATGTGCCCAATTCAATTGAATTTATGTATTGGAAACATAAATGTTCATTCATATGAGATTGCATTCAATTCTTTATATTTACTAATTTTTATACAATCATAAATGTTCATTCATATTAGATTTGTTTACTACTATCTGTCTGTTGTAAATTATAGTTTAAGAGTGTTCTTTTTTCTTCTTTTTTTTCTTTTTCTTTCAATTATAGCTCATACTTCTCAATTCAAGTGACATATTTATTGAATTAGAAATAATTTATTTTTGATTTATTAAGATTTGTTTTCATTTTAGATAACTTGAAATTTAATAGAACCATAAATGTTCAATCTTATTGGATTTGCATTTATATCTATTCTAAAATATTGTCATGGTTGAAAACTATATTTGTTTGCCGTTATGAAATGTGGAAATTATATCTATTTGATCTTATGAACTAGTTTGATATTCCTAATATCTGTATATTTTCATGGAAGTAATAAATATTTGTTTGAATCTATTTGTTTTTGTTTATATTTGCATCGATTCATTTTTTTGGAACAACGTATACTTTTCTATCAGTAATTCAATATTAAATAAAATTACAAGTATAAAGTTTTTACACTTCATGGTAAATGTTCAATGATTTATGAAGCTAATTGTGTTTTAGCTATTTTTTTAATTTCACTATGTTATCAATTTTTAATCAATGACTCTTATTCCATTAATGTTTAATAGTGCTTAATTTGATTCAGTTATCAATTTTTTTATCAATACATCATAGTCTGGATCATTGTTCAATTGTTTCTAAGAAATGGTAAGTGTTCATTTATATTGAATTTGTTTGTCATATATTCTATACATTTATTATGACTTTCTGCTTTAAATCATTCTTCTCAGTTAGATAAATATGCATTTAATGAAATGAAAACATAATATGTTTGTTCATATAAGGTTTTTCATTTCCAATTGATTGCTTTCATTTTTATTAGTATATTTTTTAATTTTAAAACAGAATTTTCTACCTATATTTAAGTATTAAATAAAATATTTATGAATTTTATAAATTTAACTTTCAAACAAATGTTTATAAATAGAAAAACAATAAATGTTTATTAAAATTATATTGTTTATTTTTTTATACAATACTTATTTGCATAATTTAAATTTTAAAAAAAATCTACAATGATATTCAAACATTAAATAAAACAATCATTTGCAGTGTCAGGAAAATGCAAACACCCAAAACCCATATGATGAGGATCGCTTTTTTTTTGCTCTGCTAGGATTTTCTTGCTTCATGCGAACTTTCAAATTTTTTTTGCGTACGGCCCTTCACTCGCACTCCCCTTCTTTCGGCACTTGTCATACTGCATTTACTGCAGGAGCTTTAGGTTAGGATATAATGGCTCCGGCCAGCGGTGAACCAGTTGTTTCTGGTGTTCACACTGTTGCTTCGGACTGCCATGGCGCCGCCACTGAACAAACGCCCACGCAAGTTTTTCTCGAAGGTTTTCCATGAGGTAATCCTAATATTGTCCTTCCTTTGCAAGAATTTGATGCTGCATGTGACTGGTTAGAACAACATACCTTGATAGGGTATTTTTTTGGTAGGACTCCCCCTGAAGCTATGCTCAAAGAATGGGTCAACAAAAGCTGGACTCCTCATGGAGTTTGCCTTGACACTATGCAAAACCTTACCAAAGGTTTTTTTTTATTTCACTTTGCTAACTCGTCGCAAGCAGACGTGGTTTTTACCAACGGTCCTTGGTCTGTGCGTTCCTCTCTGCTTGTTTTTCAAAAATGGTCCCGAGACTTCTTTGTCTCGGATGATAAAAAGCTTAAAGTTCTTGTTTGGGTCAAATTTTCAAGTCTACCCTTGCCCTGCTGGCCTTTTATTGAGTCTATTACCCAAGCCCTTAGCAAAATTGTTACCAAGGAGCCAGAGAAATTTTTAATGCTTGCCCTCAGCGACGTGTTTGCATTGAAGTTGATCTTTCTAAAGATCTCAAGGATTCTATGGAAATCCAGATTGGCACTCAAACCTTCGCACATAAGGTGCTTTACTTGAACCTAACTAACACCTGTTATAGGTGCTAGTCTGTGGAACACAAGATCATGGATTTCCTTTGGCTACGCCTAGGGTCAAACCTAAGCCTAAGGCGACGCCTATCAAACATGTCGAAGGAAAAAAAGAAGAATGGGTTACTGTTGGGCGCAAAGGCAAGTCTGCCTTGAATCCTTTGGCCCCCAAGCCATCCTATGCAGCAGTTACCATGATTCCTCCTGCTTCCACCGAAGTGTCAGCACCTGCGAGCATGGAGACACCAGCGGCTTCCGTTGCACTTGTTCTGGTTTCGTAGGTTTCAAACCCTGCTAGTTCGCAGGGGATTAAGGAAGCTTCCAAGGCTTCGTCCTTGGTTGGGGCTCATTCTCCTCTTGCAGTCTCTTCCATAGTACCACCAGCAATAAGGCATTCTCATAGTTCTCCTAGACGTGCAGAGATATCAGGTGTAAAATGGTAGGCTGTAAGTCCAGATGATTTCCTATCTGACTTCCACCCGTTTTTTACCTTTTTGCAGAATAGTTACTCCTCTCTAGAGGAAAAGGATGATATGGAAGATTTCTCATGAACTTCCTCTCTTGGAATGTTTGAGGTCTTACAGACCTCCCCAGAAAGTTCTATGTTCAGAATACCCATCATAGACTTGGGAATTTAGATTTTCTTTGCCTGCAAGAAGTTAAGATTTCTGGTTTCATGCTTTCTGTTGCATGCCACGTCATTTGGCAGGATAGCGTCATGTTTTCTTCTCAGCATGAAGCTGGTCAAGGTGGTGTAGTTACTCTCCTATCACCTCACCTTCATTCTGCTATTATCTCACACGGTTCTAACTCCACACACCGTATTATTTGGCTTTTTCTTTCCATTAACAATCATTCTTTTGGAGTCATTAATGTTTATGCCTCCAATGATGCTATGGAAAGGGCACAAATGTGGGTTTGGCTTGCTGACAACTTGCCACCAGCTACTTGGGTCCTGTGTGGGGACTTCAATATGGTTGAAGTGGCCTCTGACAAAGATGGCATTCTACCTTTCCATTGGATAGCTGGGG
This sequence comes from Cupressus sempervirens, assembly GCA_028749045.1. Lineage (NCBI taxonomy): Eukaryota > Viridiplantae > Streptophyta > Pinopsida > Cupressales > Cupressaceae > Cupressus > Cupressus sempervirens. Next base: position 648,292,364 of record CM053787.1, read on the forward strand.
AAAGAGAAGCCTAGTTTTACATGCATCATAAATTGGGCCTTTTTGATCCTAATACTAGCCGCCATCATGATAGTGGGGCTTGGCACACTTGGTCCAATTTTTGAGCCAGTCCTGACTGCATATTGAAATGTCTTGATCGTGCTATGATCTCAGTGCAATCTTTTTTTTCCTTTTTTGAAGATCGTGATCTACCTGTCATTCCCCTAATAGATGTGACTTTGTCAAACCACTATCCCATTTATTTTGGCATTTTTTGGAAAACAGCTATCCCCAAAGTCACCAAGTCTCAATTCTTCCTCAATACGTCTGTGTTGTTGCATGCTTCCACCATCTCCCACATACAATGTGTCTGGAATTTGGAACCACATCCACATTCCCATCGAGGTTGGATTCAATGGTGGAATAATGCCATTACCAGAACGGCTCAATTTTTGTGCATCTACGGGCGTCAGCTGGTAATTTTCAAAAAATGGTCTTATGAAGCCAACACCCTTGCCCTCAAAAAAGCCTCTGAAGTGCTCACCTTCAACCCCTTTGATGTGGATCTTCAAATTCAGCTTGCCAAGCTTTGCCATGAAAAGCAAATTACCGATAACTATGTTTCCTGGGGAGCTCAAATTAAAGCCCATCTCCACTGGTTGGAGGTTGGTGACAAAGCCTCGAAGGGGTTCTTCCAGGCTCTCCGAGCCCATCATACCAATGTTGGGATTAAAAAGATAAAATAGGGAACTGATGTTCTTTCCAGTCTACCTAACATCCTGCAAGCTTTTTTTCTTCACTATGAGAAGTTTTTGCTTCGCAGGGCCATTCGGTTGCTTAGGAGGAGGCTCTCAGAAAGTGTATTACTGTTACTCCAAACTGCCTCGCTATTGAGCAATGTGCTTTCTGTGAGAAACTTCTTTCCCTCCGAGACCTTAAAAAGGCAGTTTACTCCATGGTGGATGACAAATCCCCTAGGTGTGATGGATTTCCTTGTGAATTTTATGAACATCTTTGGGAGTAAATTGGTCTTGATCTGCACAAAGTCTATCTTGAAGCATACCATTCTAAAAGCTTAGGAGTGATCATAAATAAAGGCAATATTAAATTCATACCTAAAGCTGGTGATCCTAAGGACATATGTAACTCAAGGCCTATCACCCTCCTGAATGTGTCTTATAAGATCATTGCTAAGGCGCTCTCTCTCAAAATCTGCCATATGCTTCCTCTAATTGTGCGGCTTGAACAAACTGGCTTCATCAAATCCAAGTATATTCTTGACAACATCATTGCTATCTAGGAAGGTATGGAATGGGCCTGTAAGTCCAAGCAACAAGCTATCTTTTTAAAGATAGATTTTTCTAAAGCCTATGATCGCATTGAATGGCCTTTCATTTTGGCTATGCTTCAGGCTCTGGGTTTTTGGTTCCAATTTCCTTCAGTCCCTGGAGATGCTCTTTGGTGACACTAACGCTAATGCTTGCATCACCATCAACAAATAGGTGCCGAGCTACTTAAGGTGCCGAGTGATATAGTTTTGTTAAGGTGCCGAGCTATCCAGGAAATAGCATGTGCCGAGTATCAGCAATACTTCAGGAGCCGAGTAACTCAGTAGATCAATATAAGAGTTTAAAATTGCACAAACTATGATGCAAATAGTTTTTACAGCTGACATAAGGTAAATCTCGAAGGATTTAATGATGAGATCGAATCTTTTATTTTTCCTATGCAATTTACATGTAGCCAATAAGAAAAATGATGAAGGCATGCAACCAATTAGCAAAAGATAAGTATTGAGTGGAAAATGAAGATTGAATGTGGATCGTAGATCCATACCTAACCCTAAATTCTCAAATGTCTTTATAAGGAAGAACAAATTTCATTGTAAAGAAGATGAGAGGTGTGAGAAGACATACAAGGGTTCACAAGGAATTCTATTTTCAGAAGCGAGGATTATCAGATCACAAAAAGGATCCAGATTAGAGAAAGTAGAACAAGTGCCTGCATTTAGCAATCAAGGATTGTAATCAGTCAAGTTTATAGTACCTAATACTCTCTAGCAATTGTATTAGAATGAAAATCCTATGGTGATAGGTTAACTTAACAGCTATTTCGATAAATCCTTAATTAGGTGATTAAATCCTTTAACAGGGTAACACTTCATGTTAAGTGTTTGAAATCCTCTAACCAGGTCACTATTGACACAGTGTAAAGCCTTTAACAGGGTAGGCCTTTAACAGGGCAGACCATCAGAAGTGGTTGAACAATATTGCTGCAATAATTTTTGTGGGTATCATCCCCACCCCAATTTTACCTTATTCTTGGAGGGTTTCTGGGTTACCAAATTCTAGTGTTATGAGTTATTGATGCATGTGTTTAGTTTCAAGTTTATATGATGTATTTACATGCATGCAATTTACTTTCAGTTAAAAGTTTTATTGGAAAAAAATGGGATACTTATGATTCACCCCCCCGCCCCCTCTCATAAGTACTCTTTCCATATTTGAATATTCCAACAAGATGAACCCATCTAAATAAGGTTCATGAAAAATTACTTTGTAGCAATGAGTTCAAAGTAGAGAACCAATTTGCAAACCTCACCCCCTGTGGATGAAAAGGGTTAAAAAAGGACTCAATGATGAATATTCCCAATAAATTGCATTCTAGATGATAAAAATTGCACTAAATTTGATGCATTGCTTAGATAAACATACCACACCAAAAGTGGAAGAATTAAAATGCACACATCTCAACTCCTCAGCTTTCCCGATAACCTTGTTGTCTTCTACAAGGCCCAGTTTTCTTCCTAGCCCATCCATGTCCATGTTTCTCTGCAACGTATGTTTGGGAAATGAATGTTACCCTCCTTCGGCCACTCCAACCAAAGGACTTCTCATCGTCTGCAGCCCATGAGCATGTCCTCTACATTCTACCAAACAATGCGACCCCCATCAAATCCATTTGTTGTTCACTAATTTGACCATGATTTTTTTTAAAATTCTATCCCCAATTCTCACACTCTCAATTAAAATTTCTAGATAAAGTAGCTACAAGAGGCACCAAATCTTTGGTAGAACACATAAAAGTGGCCACTTTATAGAGTACATCATTAGAATAGTCAGCTATGAAGGAAATTCTTGAGAGTATGTAGTGTTTGGGCACAAGATTAAGGAATGGTCCAAAAATCATAAACTTCAGAACTAAACAGATGGGCAAAACCACAATCCTAACATATCAATGTGTTATTTAATAATGTGCCTACAATATCTATGGTGGTGAATTCAATAATTGAGAATGTTGAATATCATCAGCAGCTTGTCTTCCATACACACCAACACAGGCATTTAAAATCCACTTCATCTCCACATAAATTTTTTAAACTATGTTTAGAACCATTTATTCAGTAACTTACAACTGGATTTTTTTGATGATGTTTAGTTTCTTATGAACTTCCATAGTAAATTTAAAAACCTACAAATTTGGTGTACTAACTTCACGTATCTTACACAAGCTGACTTGTGTTCTAAATAGTATTAAACATTAAATAAACTACAAAGTGTGCAAACATTTGGGGTCTGAAAAATTTGTTAGCTGAACATTATGCATAGTTGGCTGTTCCCTCCACGTCAGAGCATATTTCCCATTTGGAAAATAATTGATGCAATTTTTGTTATATGTGACAAAGCTAACAACCATTGAATACTTCAATTACACCACTCTGAATTTCTATTCTAATACAAATCAGCTCATTTTAAAATTTTAATAAAACAATGCCTACCTTGCTTGAAGAGAAACTAGACAAAGAAAGAATGACAGAGGGTATACTTACATAGCTCCTATGTACCTCATAGTCAATACTTATATTAATGAATTTAATAACCAGTCTATAGCTACATTTTATAATGAGATTCGCCCATAGCATAAGTCTAAAGTTTACAGTGCAATTACTGATAATAAATATGTTTTTTAGTCCAAAATATAAAATTTATTCCCACCAACATGTGCAGCATAATTTTATTATAATTCTTATTTGATTTCAAAATTGATTTCAAATAGGATGTATGAAATACCAAGAATCCATCTTCATGTGTTGTTCATTAAAGAAGAAGATTGTAGCAGGTATCAAAGTAATGTCAAAATACTTGATATAAACTTGGATTTCCTCAGCATCCACATCCACTAAAGCTATTGATGCAAACTTTGACACTTCACGTGCACACTTTGCAAGCTATAGACACAGTGAGCTTGTATAGAAAATAATAAAATTAATGTCAACAAGTCCATAATCCATCAAAAAATCTTTATAATTAAAAAAATAGAGTAGGCATTAGAGAGGAAACATTACAAATTCATCAAGCTGCATGCAGACAATATCTGTGGCCCTTCCAAAATGAAGAACTAGAACTTTGTCCAATGTATCCCTAATGTGCTTGTCAACTTCCTATTTCCTCGTGAGAGTTTGTAGTAAATAGCTCATCTCTTTAGAAAAAGGAATTCAACTTCACCCTTTTTCAACAAACAAACACTAGCTATTACCACAATTCAAGCAATAAGGGGCACCTCAAGTTGCTATATAACATGCAAAGTAGAGAATGGATTTAATAATAAACATCTATCCTAGAGAGATTTAGAATAAAGTCATAGGAGGAATGTAAGGCAGCTCATTATGCTAGATCGAGCCCAACATTTAGTAGCATAACTTTTGAAAGATATAGATGTCATTTTTTTGGGAATCAACTGCATGTTTATTGAATGAAATCAATCTATATGATGCATCTTTTCACATGGAATGATTCACAACAGACCATCTCTTGTGAGGTTGAATGTTCTACTTGTCATTGACTACATTAGGATATGATCATATCAGTGATGTAGTGGAATTAAAATGGCAAAAAATAAACACCACATAGTATCAATCAGCACCATAAGGTAAACCAAGTCTTCTCGAGAGTCCAACCATCCAAAAAGTATTTTTGCTAGAGCATGCTAAACAATGGAACTCCCTCATGATCATTCTTACTAATCTTGGTGCCCAATTTGTTTATAGATATGAATGCTCACCACAATATGACAATAAAAATGCTTTTTGGTGGGTAGTTTGTCCACGACCATTAATACCTTCTTATAACCATTTATTAAATCCCAACATTCTAATACTCATAGAATCTACTCTAAACTCTGTTAGTGTAGAGTCAGGTCGGCTCTAACAGGACCCAAACTTAGTCGAGTCAGACAAGCTTAACAAACTTGTAGAGTTGGAACTAAGACGCTTCACATTTAGATTGTGTGTTCAAACTTGTATGTGATGAACCCATAAAGTTCAGTCCACCGGGCTTTGATGGTAGTGCTGGCAAGCACCTAGCCTAGATGGCAGTGTTGGTTGCCAACTATGAAGTTTCATCTCCTTCTAGAAAAAGTAGGAAAAGATTAGATTGCTGCTAGCCATATGGTCTTATCTGGTGTAGGAACTAAAGAAACATATTTTAGTCTTGAATCTTCTAGTACAAACCACCGACTTCTTGAAGAAGCCCAGTTTTTTCTTGTAGTGACAAATTTCTCCGAGAAGGAAACAACAGATTGCTGCCAACTATGCAATTTTGTCTTCTTGAAAAAAGTTATAATTATTATTTATTTTATTTTTTATTATCTATGCACAATTTAGATCTTGGGAAAAAACTCCTAGGAGATCATCTTTTCTATTATATGTTGCTATTTGAGCTCTACATGGTCTTGGGATGAAACCCTGGAGAGTTCTCATCTATTCTGCATTACTATTCAAACTCTCTCTATTGAGTTTTGTGTAATTTGAAAGATTAAATTAGCATTGTAAAGAAATTCTATATCAATTTCAAGAGTAAATATATTCTTAAATTTATAGATGTTGGCTAAAAATGGGATGCTTTGAGACTGCATAAGCACAATTAACTGTTTCTTTTCTTGAATCGATGTTATGTATAGTTATTTGTTTTGAGGTTTAAATAGTTTAGAAAAAAAAGTTCAGATCGTACAGACCTTAAGGTCTTTACAGTGGTACCAAAGACAAAATCCTGCCAGTCTAGGATGCTAAGGATGATTACAGAAATGGAAGAAAAGGATAATGAAATAGTAGCCTCTAAAATTGCTGGATGGTATAAAAAATATCAAAAGATGAAAAATCTTTTAACTTTTGCCAAATATTTATGTTTTTTAGGTAATACTATACCTATGCATGAGGTCATTGCAGTCTTTGATGAGTACACAAATGAACCAGAGAAGGTCAAGGCTGCTAAATTGATAGGTACCACTGCACTACATAAGAAAAAGGAGAAAGGAAATGGATCTTGAATCAGGCACTCAATCAGAGTCAAAAGACTCATTCTTGAAAGAGAAAGAACCCAAGATAATGGGACTTGAAGCATTGAAGAGTACATTAGAGTCTAAAATTAAAATGTTAAAACCAAAGACAAATGAAAAGAGAAGTTACAAATATGAAGCTATTCAAATCTTTGAAGAGTACCAAAAAGCAAGCAAGAGAGGTTTAAGAAACAAATTTCCTTTGATGAATTCTTAAGTGTGGTCATAATCTTGAGGCATCATAAATGAACTTGATGCAGTACATCAAAAGAATAACGAAAGAAGAATTAGAAGTTAGCCTTGAAGAAGGGTTAACAAAAGAAGAAAAAAGAACAAATACTAAGATGAATCATTTTAAAAGTTTAGCAGATGACAGAAACTAGAGTAAAGAGCTCTCTACTGTAGGAGATAAACTTGGTGACATGTCTTTGTCAAAAGATGTTTTACTTACATCGATGGTGGATCTAGTGAACTATTTGCATACAGTGGATCAACCACCTTCCAAAGTGATTCAAACAGCAATGGTTCCAATAGTGACCTTATTGGGTGAGCATAGGTTGCTAAATCACAAAGATAAGAAGGTGGGACTTGTTTTTACTCACTGCATGAGTGAGTTTATAAGAACTACAACTCCATGGGTTCCTGAGAAGGCTGATAAAATAAGGGAGATCTTTCAATTGATTGTCAAAAGTTTTTATTTGTTAGGTGAAAACAAATGTTTCATAATTTCCTCATTGCTATCAAGAGGATCATGACAAATACATTCATGATTACATGAGAATCATTCTGGCTTCAATTATTGCTAAAAGGGATGTTATTTCCCAACCTATCATATCTTTTCCAAATACAGATTATTTCTACAACTACTTATAACTTGGTAGACAATGTTTTCAAGTAATGTGAAGGGAACCTAAAATCTTACTTGTTTGATGAAGAGTTAATGGAAGAGGAGTTCAAAACAAAAAATCAGTCATTTATTGTAGTCATATCCAAGGAGCAATCCTCACTTGGAAATGCAATTTTTAGACATGGGAAAGATGGTATTTTAGTTAAGAATTACTTCAAAATTGGACTACTCTGATTACAAATTATTAGTATCAAGAAGAGTCGAGAAGTAAAACAATACTCAAGCCCATGCCTAAAAGTAAAATATATTTCAGATTTATGCATTTGGGCCTTTCTAGAATTTACAGAAGAAAAATGATTAGACAAATCCCTTATTTGTAAGTAGAGTCAAAATGAAATAACTCCCCATGAAAATATCACAAACACATAACCAGTCATCTTGAAATCATTAATGCATTTCATAGATGAGAACTATATAAACCATGCTGGTGACATTCTTTATTAACCTAAAATGCAATAAAATGATCCTCAACATTCAAATGAAATCTATAATTAACATATTCCTTGAATATGATAATCAACTAGACATTTGCTACAATTTCTAAACCTAGGTTAGATGCAAAATCACAGGGGTAAAATCTCCTCATTTCCTCAATATGGTGGGAGAAGGAGAGAAATTGTACCCATTTCCAATTGTGGGAGGGATTAAAATTGCATTTTCTCTTCCCACCGATACATGTGTAGGTGCAGAATCTTGGTACATTCCTTTGAATCTAGTTGCAAGAGTAGCTCTCCCTTTTCCATCTGGATTGGAAGTAGGGGTAAAATCTTCTCCTTTCCTTAATATGGTAGGCACAGAAGTGCTATCACACTCATTTCCAATTATGGGAGGGGTATAAACTACATCTTCTCTTCCCACCGATACATGTGTAGGAATGGAATCTTGGTACCTTCCTTTGTATCTAGTTGCAGGATGTAGAATGATAATTATTGACTTTCTCAAGCAATTTTTGAGAAGGGATTGCATAACAACTATTCAAATGTACCTTTTGTATAGGAGAGATGTCAACTCTTTGGAGAGCAACACTCGAGATGGGCCTGGGTGATCCAACCATTGGTAGACAAAGTCCAATTTCTTGAGATCTTCCACTAGGCCATCATGGCCTTCCTTGTGATTGTTAAGAGGCCTTTGTCCTCTGCCATTTCCCGTTGTTGAAGGGGGAGTTGCAACTCACCCTCGCCATTGCGTTGCAGAGATAGGAAGCCCCTCTAAGCTCCCACCATTGATCCTATTACCCTCATTCTCTTTGTTCCCTGCAAGCATGGGGGACTTGTTGCGTGTCATGGGAGGAATTTTAGCCCTCATTTCTAAACCAAATAAAATGCTTGTGCAACTCCTGCATGCACAAAACATAACAATGAAATGGGAAACCTTTTTTGTTTTGACATGTTAAGCTCGTGTTGGTTGAAATTTTGACCAACGCGGGCATGGACTTTTAAAAAAAAATATTTTTCCTTCCATATTCCAACCAATCTAAAACATTCTAATAAATGGTTGAAAAATGGGGTCAAATGTACTAGTGAGTGGATGAACTTTATCTTCTAACTGGGACACAAACTATCTGATGGACTATAACCACCCTTGAAATCTATGGAGTTGTTTCAATGTAGTAGGTGGAGGCATTTCTATGATGGCTTTTACTTTTGTAGGATCTACTTCAATGTCTCTTCTTGACGCTATGTAGCCTAGAAATTTTTTTGGATTGGCCCCTAGAAATAGACTTCTTAGGATTAAAGAAAACTTTGTATTTATGCAACCTTTCAAATATGGTGGTAAGAACAACAATGTGGGAATCAAATTTCTTAGAATTTAATAGGATTTCATCCACATAGTCCTCCATTATTACATGTAGAAGATCTAGAAGATTGTGGCCATCATGTGTTGATAGGTGGTGCTAGCATTTTTTAAGCCAAAAGGCATGACTTGATAACAAAAAGTAACAAGAGAAACCATCCATTAGAGATAACATTTTGTGTTTGACAATCAAAACCATTATTATGTCTATGTTGGGTAGTGGAAAATCATTCTTAGAGCATGTGAGATTTAAACCTCAAAAATATGAACATATGTGGATGCCTCTAGAGGCTTTACCATAGGAACAATGTTGGAAACCCACTCAGGATAATCAAAAGGTCAAATGAACTTTGCCTCTAACATTTTCTGCAATTCTACTTTGACAAAAATTGCTAACTTAGGATGCATCTTGCATGACTTTTGCTTAACAAGTATAATCTTTGGATCCATTGTTAGGTGATGCACAACTTATTATGTCTCTAAACCAGGCATGTCTTTTTATATCCATGCAAAATTGATTTTTCCTTTTTATAGGAATTGAGTCATCACTTCTTGTTCTTCTTGGCTTGGGGTAGTAGTCATATAGGTGATCTGTAGACTATCTACCATACCTAAATTAACTAGAATTGTGCCTTCATTCAATATAGATGACTTTTCTAGTGGTAGAGTTATAAATGGAAATTCAACTTCTCCCTCATGTGGAACCTCTAGGAGGTTTTTACTGGAAGATTCATCCTTTGTTTTATTTTTTTCTTAATCCAAGAGTTCTCTAAAAGTGTTTTCACTACAGGATGTTTCTTCTATTTTTTTGTTTTTGTTTTCTTTTTCAATTTTGTGACTAAGAGAGTTTAGTTGTCTACCAAAGTAGGCTTCCTCATTGTATTGGATCTCATGTTCATAATCTTTGAGATTCTTAAGGCCAAAGAGTGCCATCACTACTTCATTAGAGTTATAGATATTGAGACTTGGTGGTGTGTCTTGAAGGTCTTAGTCTATCATGTTAGGGTTAGTAAGGGGTAAGTTGGTGGATGAGAGGTTAGGTATGGTAATGGTGTGGACATAGTTATCTAGGTCATCGTCAATGTATTGGAAGGGTACTTCAAATAATTCCTCCTCCTCAATCACAAAATCAAGTTCAACCTACAATAGTTGTTAGCAAAGGACACCTTGGGTTAAATGGAGCCCGAACCTCATCCTTTAGGATAGCTAGTAGCCTCAAGGGGTTTTCTGATTCCATCTTCTTTAGGTCCATGTCTTGTGCCATGATATCTCATGTTTTTAATGATGGGAGGAGCCTTGACATACTTATCTTTAGGGAATTCCATAGGATCATCTTTTCCATCATAATATAGCCAATCTAAGTTATTAGACTCCATGTGTTCATCACTAAGTGAACCCAAATGCTGAAAGGTTATTTTATTAACATGCATAGTATCCTTATTTGTAGTAGGAGGTATTTGGGAAGGTTTACCAAAGGATTGGGGGGAAATTGGTAGTTGTCCAATGCATAAGGCATTCTCAAATTTATACTTTTTCATTCCTTGAGTAGAAAAGGTAACCTTCTTCATTGCAGTATTGACCTTGATAGCTTCAACCTTCTCTTTTCATTTACAAAAACTGGAATCAATATTGGATGGTTCTGGAAAATTTTTGGTAGGTGATTCCATTTTTCTAAGAGATTTAGGTATAATCTTAGAAAACTCACTGATTAGACAAAAATTCAGTGGGTCACCTTCCAATCTCTTACAAAAAGAAAAAGGAAAAGGATCTCCTATAATTGTGACCTTTCTTCCCTAGTGGGGAAATTTTAGGCACTGATGATAAGTAGATGGGACCGCTTATAGTGTATGTATCCACGGTTGTCCTAGTAAGATGTTATATGGTAAGTCCAAATCTAGGAAATGACATTCAATGTTTATTATGTTCACTGTAACTTGTAGTGATAACATGATAACCCCTTTTGATTCTCTTTCTCTTTCATCATATCCTTTAATGGTTATCCTTTTGTTGATGTCTAGGAGGTCTTCTAGAAGCCCTAAGAAATAGATCATCTTCATTGTACAAAGGTTTAAACTAGATCCATCATCTATAAGGAATTGTTTTATTTTCTATCTCTCTATAAGGACCTCAACTGGGAGTGAAAAATTGTGATGGTGAATAGGACCTTAGAAATATTTGTCTATGAAGAGACAATGTGTTTTTGTGTGGTAAGATTTCCAAACATGGCAGTGAATTGGGATGCATTGATGTTTTTAGGGACATGAGACTTTAAAAGAGAAGTCTCAAGAATTTCTTTGTGGATAGGTGAGGTGGTGAGAAGCTTTGGAATGGATATTTGTCTAGTAATCTTCCCTAACTAAGATAGGACATCATAGTGAGAAGTGGGTCTCTGTGAAGTGGATGGCGCAACAAGTGCATATGGAACTAATGGATTGGTGGGATTGGGAGTGGAAGCTTGCAAAGTGATTCTTTCCTGTCGAGTGTTTGCACCACAATTAGCCTCTTGTAACACAAGGGTATTTACATGAGTGCGTACTTCTTCAATGTGGCCACACATGGAATCATAGCCACATATATCATTTGTTTCTATTTTACCATGCAAGGGGTCAAGGTCTGATATGTGATTAGTAGAATAGTCATAATGGAGTGCATTAGATTTAGAAGATCAATTGACATTGTTTTTATTGTTGTTTCAATTGTTATTTTCATTGTTGTGGCTAGGGAATGGCTTTTGAAAGATCTTCAATTTAGCATTTTTAGAGGGTGGTCCTACTTTAACCTCAATTTCCCCATTGTTGATAAGATTTTGGATGAATATTTTGAGCTTGATACACTTTTTAGTGTCATGTCTTTTGATGTAGTGGTAATTGCAATATTAATTTTCCCTATACCACTTGGATTTGGGTTGATTTTCATGAAAAAGTCATGTATTGGGAAAAAATATCAAATTGTGATCCACTAGTTTTTGGAATATGAAATCTAAGGCTTCACAAAATCTAATGAACTTTGTGTTTCAAACATAGTCATGATTGTAGTTGTTATTGGTATTGTTGTTATTGCAAGTAAAGATTTGTGTTTTATTAAGAGATTGCTGGTTGTTTTGATTTTGATTCTTACTAGAATATTTGAATTATTGTTGTTCCAGCTGTGATAGTAGTTGTTGTTGCTGTCATCTCCACCTTGAATGTTTTGTACACTTTTAACATTAGTGACACCATCATGGGTAACACCTTTATCTTTAGACCAAAATTTTGGTTTTTATTTGTTGTTTGTTTCATTAGTTGATGACGACAAGTTATAGTGTTTAATGGGAGCCTTGTCTAAGAGTCCATTTTCAATGTTCTTTCCTTTCTTGATTAAAGTGGAAACGTCTTCATGACTAGCCATCTTCATTTGGAAAGACATCTCTAGAATCCAAATTTTGATGAATAGTCTACAAAGTAGAAATCTTTAATGTTGTAGGGCATGCGATTGGAAAGATGCTGCCACTATTGTAGAAAATGAGCAAATGTTTCTCCAGTTATTGGTTTTGTGTAGCATGATATTCAATATTGTATGAGAATTGGGTCATGAAATTTCTTGTCAAGTCATTGAAGGAGTTGATGAAACTTCTAGGTAAGTGCATTAGCCATTCAAGTGCAAGGCCTCTAAGGCTTCCTGTGAAGAGCTTCCTAAGGTAATCCTCACTATAGACAACTTCTTGACATAGGATAGAAAACTCCTTGAGATGTATGATGGGACATGTTTCTCTTATGTATTTGTCAAATTTGGGAATCTCAAAGTTTGGAAAAAATGGTATCATGTTGAAAGATCTATCAAAGGGAAAAGGAAAAATATCCTTGTAAGAGAAATCTTTTATCACTTTATTGTTCAAGTTGTGGACAAAACTCTAAAGCTCATGTAATTGCTAGGCTAGATCCTAGTTTGGTTGTTTCTGTGATGGTTGTGAATTGATGCTGAATCCACCTCCAAAGTTGTATGAGTTTCCAAATGGATTATAGGATTGTAGTGGATTATGAGGTGGGGGAGGTGGCGGTGCTCAACTTTGGCCAATGCATTGATGTAGTTTTTGGGATTGGCACAGATGTTTTCAACATACTTTTTGGCATTTGAAAATAGGAGGAATACATTGGTTGTGTTAGGGCTTTCATTTGTTGAATAGGTACTTGCCCAATGTTTAAGCATCCTATAGTTGGACCTATCAAGTTTGACTGTGGAAATGCTAGCATGTGTATTTGTGTTGGGCATAACACTAATAATTTTTTGAATGTTTTCTGCACTTAATTAGAATGTGGATTGCATTGTATTGATGTAGGTATAGAACTAGTTCCCACTATAGGCTCTTTTCTATTGCCAAATGTTTGTGCTATGGTGGGATTTGGCAATGTAGGAGCACTGTCTTTGGTAATTTTTCTAAACAAAGTGCTCTCATCAAAACTCGGAGGGACATTAACACCATCATTGACAAGGTTTAGGAACACCTCAGTTTTGTTTGACCCAATAGATTTTTCCAACAATTCTAGGTTATATGGGTTTGCAAGAAATGTTTGAACATCACTAGGAATGTCATTATTGTCAATGGGGTCTTCATCTTGGTGTACTTCTTCCTCATCATGTGTGTAATTGCCTATAATAGTGTTTTGAAATGGATTCTCTGGTTCCTATGTGGTGTTGAGCTAGGCATACTAAAGTTTGTACTAGAGGGAAATGTGTTCCCCAATGAGGTTGATTTAAGAGGAAAAGGATTCTCCATCTATTGTTACCTTAGTGATTCTAACAAACGAGACATAGGATTAAATGTGAGTCTATAGGATCATGTTTGTACCATACAATTGTAACTAAATTGATGGGTGAAAGCTTGTGAAAGGAGAAGATGTGAGAGATCAATTAAACCTTATACAATAAAAGGGTAAACACCTAAATGTGAACAAGAGACCTTGTTTATTTGGAAAACCAAGTGTGTATAAGATAAAAAGTATCTTTATCCTACCAAAGATGGACAAATGATATTTGGGCAAGATAGAATGTTGAATAGAGGAATCAATATTTGGAGATGGAATTGTGATCCCAAATGAGTGAGTGCAACTATGATAAATATTTTATTGTGGATAAAGGGCTACTATTGTAATCTCAAGAGTCTCATAATTAAGATGTGCTCAAGCCAAATGATTAAGGTTCAAATGATCAAAGATCTCTAGAGGAAAATTTGCAAATGGAAGACTACAAGCTTTGAGAAAGGAATGATGGGAATAGACTGATGTGGAAAATGAGTGTGATGTGGTCACTATGTGGATAGCTTAATCCTCTCTCAAAAAGAAATTGAAATCTAGGATTTACTCTAAGGAAAACATACCAATTTTGAAGTTTACCCTTGTATAAGATTCTATCATGACCTTGTTTATCCTCTTTTTTTTTTTATGTCTTTGATAGCATATTGGAATTTTTTATCACTATGTGCTAGGCTTTTTCTTTCCTTGTAGGTGAATGATTTGGATAACTTCACCTTTTTTAGTCTAACTTTTTCAAACATGGAAAGAACAAAATAACCCAAATTAGAACGCCAAGAATAATAATTTTACAAAAATGTTGTGAATAAAAAGACCCAATGAATCTCAAATGCTAGACAAAGTACAAGGACTTGTGAAAATAACTATAGGTCAAGAGGACCCACTTATGACCATTTTGTTCAATGAACATTTAGCTCACCATTTCACTCATTTTAGACCTATTTGATAGTCAGTATTGGTTTTGGATGTAAACACTTAAGCACATGAAAATATCAATCCTAAGAAGGCTCCAACTAGGATTACAAAGATCAACTAGAGGAAATCCTTGATATATGTAAGGTACATGAGGCCCAAATCTGTAGATGAAATAAAATAGTGCCACATTGCCAGGAGGAGATGGTAACCCAAATCTCCACCTTCACTTCCCAAAGGTATAAAGTTCTTTAGGGCTTAGCCAAGAGTGACAAAATTTTACTTTCAAGAGAGGTGTCTTTCGATTCACCACCCAATATTTACACTCCACCAGAACATGGAGTTGAGGTCATCCCAAGGGGTAATGAAATCCCCAAGTAGGCCTCCTTAAAATGAAAATCAAGACCACTTATTTCTTGTCGACTCAATATCATCTGAAGGCATGAAAGGAGAGAATATGTAAGTGACCTCAAGGTTTAAAAGACACACATTCTTTCCCAATTGAAGCTTTGAATTTTCTATTTACTTTTGAAGACACTTGTGTTTATAGCATACAATGTTCTTTCCAACTTGAACACATCATCAACATAATAAAATTGAGGATTCATCAACAAAAATAAATCGATCATTGTCAACATAAGAAAATCAATAAAGGTAAAAAATTCCCTTAAATCATTCAAGATTGGGTGTATTCATTTTAAGCACCAAGTCCAAATTTTTCATAGCAAGCTTCTTTGTCCTTTAAGCACTCAAGATTGTATGAGAATATGTTAAGCCCACATCAGAATATTTAATCACATTCTTCTTTAATCTTTAAGAGTACAAGTGTATTTTTAAACATTCATTCCAATGAAATGTGTGTAAATTCCCTTAGGGACATTCAAGAGTATGTGTGTAATGTTACTTTAAATGCCTTTGAGAGTTTGTGTGGATTTCTATATTAATTGCAACATACATTCCAAGGACAAATGATTAAGCCATACAAATTCATTGATCACCTAATTCTAATGTCTTCCAAAGTTTGTCTCCTGCAATAAAAAATTGGTCAGTATGTTGGAGTTCTTACTGGTAAGGAACATATCAAGTACATCTAAACTTAATGTTAGATTGTGGTGATTAATCAGGAAAGTACTGTACATACTGCATAAATTCTTTGGGCTGACATGTAATTATTAATTATAACCCTAAAGTAGTTAAAATACTTTTATAAAAGGGCTTAGGGTTACAGATTGTTTTACAAGGTGTGATGCAAAATTGGTTCTTGTGGTAGTATTGAGTTGTAAGGGATTATAGACTGTAATTAGGTTGTAATCATTGGATCATAAAAATATTGGACTTTCTATTTGGTGGACGTAGCCTAGGGATTGGGTGAACCACGTTAAATTTTGGTGCTTTGTGTTCTTTTTTGTGTGATCTATTATTTTCTAGTATTGGTTATATTTGCATGTAATTGTTATTTATGTCCGTGGTTTAATCCTAACAAGTGGCATCAGAGCCTAGTTGTTTTTCAGTTATCCTCTGCAAGAAATTTTCATAGTTGAGTGGGAGCAATGGTAGATGAGGGTAAGTTGAGGGTTGATAGGTTTAATGGGTAGAACTTCAAGCTATAGAAGATGCAAATGGAAGACTATTTGTATCAAAAGGATTTATGGAAGTCGTTGGAAGGAAAAGCCAAGAATCAGGATCTATGTCAAATGATGAATGGGATCTTTTGGACAGAAAGGCACTTGGAAGCATTTGATTATACCTACACCATCAAGGGTATTTAATATTACAAAAGCAAAGATGACAGAAGAATTAATGAAAACCCTAGCGATACTATATGAAAAGCCCTCCTCTTCAAACAAGGTATTTCTCATGAAGTGTTTATTTAATATGAAAATGGTAGAAGGTTGATCTATTACAGATCATTTAAACGAGTTTAATACTATTACTAGTCAGTTATCTTCTATGGGTATCAATTTTAAAAAAGAAATTAGGGCTCTCTTGATTTTGCATTCTTTGCCTAAAAGCTGGAATGGCTTGGTAATGGCTATGAGTAATTTTGTTTCTTGATCTAGTACCCTAAAATATGATGATGTGATTGGTATTATTTTGAGTGAGGAAACTCGTAGGAAAACCTCAGGTGGATCTACATCAAGAAGTGCTTTGAGTGCACAAAGTAGGGGCATAATGACTGAGAGAGGACACAATTTTGGAAATTGTGGGAAATCAAGAGGAAATTCAAGTGGAGGAGGTCTCAATTGAGAGGACCGAATGATTGTTGGTACTGTGGGAAACCAAGGCACAAAAAGAAAGATTGCTGGAATTGAAAGAAAAATGAAGGAAATAAATCAGATGGAGACAATGAGGCAAATTTTGCAAGTAACAAATCCAAAGAGGATGCTTTTCTTCTATCTTTAGAAAGTGTTGATGATTCATGGGTTTTAGGTTCTGGTGCTTCATTTCATGCTACACCTCATAAAGGTTATTTCATTGATTATGTCTAAGGAGATTTTGGGCTTGTTTATTTGGGGGATAATGAACCCTCTTAGATTGTTGGAAAGAGAAAAATTAAGATTAAGTTGTAGAATGGGAATCTTTGGCTACTACATGAGGCAAGACATATTCCAAGGCTGAGTAGGAATTTAATTTCAACAAGGCAACTCAGTGATGAGGGTTGTGTAGTTACTTTTAATGATAAAAATTGAAAGGTTTCAAAAGGTTCCCTTATATTAGCAAAAGGTGTGAAAGTAGGCAACTTATATCTTTGTACATGTCATATTGTTCCTTCTACTTTAATTGTTTTAGAGAAAAATGAATGTTCAGGAACAATTGCTGCAGTTGAGTAGGGAGAACAAATAGCTACTATAGACTCTGATACAGTGTTGTGGCACAACATACTCTAGCACATGAGTGAGAAAGGTATGAAAGTACTTCATTCAAAGAAAGTTTTACCAGGTTTGAAATGTGTTAATATGGATTTTTGTGAAAGTTGTGTGTATGGAAAACAAAAGAGAGTGAGTTTTGCGAAGACTAGGAAGGAAAATAAAAGGGAGAAATTAGAGCTTGTGCATATCGATGTATGGGGATTGGCTTAGGTATCTTCCCTTGGTGGCTCTCATTACTATGTTACATTTATTGATGATGCAACTAGAAAAGTATGGGTTTATTTCCTTAGACATAAATCTGATGTATTTCAAACTTTTAAGAAATGGAAATGCTTGGTTGAAGATGAGACTGGTAAAAAAATAAAATGTTTCAGATTTGATCATGGTGGTGAGTATTACAGTCATGAATTTGAAGATTATTGCTCCACTAATGGTATTTGTAGAAAAAAAAACTATTCCAAGGACACTGTAGGAAAATGGAGTGGTTGAATGCATGAACAGGACTATGATGGAACATGCAAGGAGCATGAGGTTGCATGATGGGTTGCCATTACACATTTGGGTAGAGGCTATCAATACTATTATATATTTGATTAATAGAGGTCTCTCTACTCCTTTGGGCTATGGTATTCTAGAGGAGGCATGGACTGGTAAGAAGGTGAGTTATTCTTTTCTCAAAACCTTTAGTTGTGAAGCATTTTCTCACATAGATTATGAAAATAGAACCAAGCTAGAAGCTAGGTCAAAGAAATGTGTATTTGTTGGATATGGCATTAATGAGTTTGGTTATAGGCTTTGGGATTTTGAAAATCATAAAATTGTAAGAAGCAGGGATGTCATATTCAATGAGAAAGTGTTGTACAAAGATCTATTGTAACAACATGAAAAGAAAGAAGATGATTATGTAGTTTTGGATGATACTCCAAAAGCTGATGTTCTAGCCATTCCTCATGATGTGCAACAATTGCAACCACAAATACCACACACACCAGTGAATTTAGATGGTCAACAAGGAAAATTAGACCTCCAGAAAGATTTTCTCCCTCTTTGTATTCTATTTTACTTACTGATGTTGGTGAACCTAAAAGTTATGATGAAGCTATGCAGGTGGATACTAAGATTCAATGGGAGTTTGCAGTGAAAGATGAAATGGACTCTTTTTTAAAGAATAATACATGAGATTTGTGCAAGTTTCCTGTACGGAAAAAGGCTTTATAGAATAAGTGGGTTTATAGGTTAAAAGAAGAGGATGGAGGTAAGAAAATATTTAAAGCTAGGTTAGTTGTAAAAGGATTTTCATAGAAAAATGGAATTGATTTTGATGAGATATTTTTTGCTGATGTTAAAATGACTTCTATCTGTACTATTTTAAGTCTAGTGGCTACTAAAGATTTGCATTTAGAGCAACTAGATGTTAAAACAACCTTCCTTCATGGTGATTTGGATGAAGAGATATATATGGCTTAGCCACAGGGATTTGCAGTCAAAGGTAAGGAGAAATTAGTGTGCGAATTGAAGAAAAGTTTATATGGCTTGAAGCAAGCACCTCAGCAATGGTATCTAAAATTTGACAATTTTATGCATGAGCATGGTTACAATAGGTGTCATTCAGATCATTGTGTCTACTTTAAGAGGTCTAGTTTAAGAGGTTGGATGATGATAGCTATATTATTTTATGTTTATATGTTGATGATATGCTTGTAGCTGGGTCTAACATAGATCACATTAAGGGGTTAAAAAGCCAATTAGCACATGCATTTTCTATGAAAGATTTGGGGGTAGCAAAAAAAATCCTTGGTATGAAGATTTGTAGAGATAGGAAAAATAGAACATTGACACTATCTCAGGCTGATTATGTTGAGAAGGTGTTGCAATTTTTCTCTATGGAGAATGCTAAAGCTATCAGCACACCTTTACCTAGTAATTTGAAGTCTAAGGAGATGTGTCCCAAGACACAATAAGAGGAGGATAAAATGTCCAAGGTACCCTATGCTTCAGCTATAGGAAGCTTGATGTATGTTATGGCATGTACTAGGCTAGATATTGCACATGCAGTGGGAGTTGTTAGTAGGTATATGAGTCATCCAGGAATCGAGAATTGGAATGCAGTCAAATGGATTCTCAGATATTTGAGAGGAACATTCAATAAGTGTTTACACTTTGGGGGCTCTACTACTGATTTACAGGGCTATGTTGACTCAGATTTGGTAGAGGATATTGATAAAAGGTGGAGTACTACAAGTTACATCTTTACTATTGGTGGGGTAGCCGTGAGCTAGATTTCTAGATTACAAAAGGTTAATTCTTTATCCACTAATAAGACAAAGTATGTAGCTACTACAAAGGTAGGCAAGGAGACGATATGGCTTTAGTTCTTCTTGCAAGAATTTGGACATCCTCAGAAGGATAATTATTTGTTCATAGATAGCTAGAGTGCCATTCATCTTGCAAAGAATTTAGCTCTGCATTCAAAGACCAAACACATATAGTTGTAGTACCATTTCATTTGGTCAGTTTTGGAGGATGGACAATTAAAGCTAGACAAGATACATACAAATGAAAATCTAGCAAATATGTTAACCAAGGTAGTAACAAGGGAGAAGCTGCACTCCTCTTCAGCTTCAGTTGGTCTTCTAGACTAAATATGAACACAAGAATAGTAGAGTCCAAGGTGGTTTGATCTAGTGGGAGCTTTATGGAGTAGCGGCACAACTATAGGATTAGTCTCCAAGTGGAAGATTGTTGTTTAGTGTAGATCCTGATCAGTCTCTAAGTGGGAGATGAAAAGATAAATTATGGGGCCCTATTTTATCAGGATTTTGGGCCAACATGTAATTATTAATTATAACCCTAAAGTAGTTAAAATTATTGGATAAAAGGGCTTAGGGTTAGGGATTGTTTTATAAGGTGTGATGTGAAATTGGTTCTTGTGGCAATATTGAGTTGTAAGGGATTACCAATTGTAATCAGGTTGTAATCACTGGATCATAAAAATATTGGACTTGTTGTTTGGTGGATGTAGCCTAAGGATTGGGTGAATGAGGTTAAATCCTGATGTCTTGTGTTCTTTTCTATGTGATCTATTATTTTCTGTTATTAGTTATGTTTGCATGTAATTTTTATTTCTGTCCATGGTTTAATCTTAACACTTAATACTAGGAAGCAAAAGATAGGGACAAACATAAGGATCAACTAAATCCTATAATCAATAGGGCTAAATCTTAGTTCTGAGCCAACATTAATAGATTCCTTAGGACTAACTTAACTTTGGGCTCTACTAGGCCAAGGCGGGAAAACCTTAGGGATTAATCTTGTTAATTTTATATAATTTTCCTTTAAAGATTGTTCTCTATAGCAGAAATGGTCAATATTCTTGTATGATTTGCTAAATAAAATTCCTAGACATAGTAGCTAACTGTAACCAAAAACTAAATGCAAATAAGTAATGACTAGGAATTTTAGTTATTATTACATAAAAATGATAAATTGATTTCTTTTTTTATGTATTTCCTGCACTTAGGTGAATCATCAACTTGTTCTTGCTCTCTAATATGATCAATGTCTTATCCATGGATATATAGACTCAATAATCAATCAGCTTGGACATATTTAATTAACTTGTAATTAAATTTTTCAACAATAAGCTTTGAATTTCATTCTTACCATATCCTTTTTATAAACCCTAAACCTTATCAATTATAGAGAGTGATTATTTGATTATTTGAATCAGCAATAATTAGTAAGAGATATACAATTTGCATGAATTGGATTAAAATGAATGAAATTTATTCATTTCAACCTCAAAATTATAGATATATAAGAAAGGAGACAAGTGTGTGTGTGTGTGTGTGTATAGAAAATCCTTCTTTTATTGATTTCCTCTAAAATTTTCTTAAAATAACTAACAAAGACTCAATGAATACTCAGAGACTAGCCATTGATACTAGGTATTCACCATATGTATTCATGTATTCAAGAAATGATTACTTTCACTAGATAACAGAAAAAATAATGGACAAAACTGCAAAAAGGCATAAGAAAAATAAAAGTCTATAGATAGCGAACCTCCACTTTACATCTTCAAAATCCATTTATAGGATTGCAAACAAGCTATAGATGGGAGGAGGAAAGATGTCTAAATGAGAATGGATACCAAAGGTGGCAAGATAGGAACAAAAGATATACAAAAATATTCTTCAGATGTTCAATTAGAAAAGGTGAGGTAGTTGAGAAAGTCAACAAGTGAAAATTGAAGTCATGCTCTTTGACTTTACTCCCCTTTTTCTTTATCTATTCTCAATGAGTAATGTCTCAACTACTTCTTACTAGAGAGGCTTTGATCTCTCCCACCACTTTCCAACCATAAATTTCTCTTTTTGTGGACCACCTAGTATTTTTAACCTCTTCTAAGTCTTGAGTGGCCTTAGCATCCAATGTGGCTTTAGATTCAACAAAAAACTTGTTTAAGTCTACTTGTACCTTAAAAAGGGAATCAATCAATTTATTATATGGGACATCAAAAGTATCTTCAAAACTTCCACTGTGTATCAAAGGAATTAGATCATTCCTGCCAATCTATCATTGTATTAGTGGCATCTAGAATTGATGGTATACAGGGCTATATTCCTTGAGATAAAACTTTCAATTTTCCTTGTATAACTTGTAACTTCCTAGTGAAGAAGCCAATCATTTCTTTGACTATATCCAAACCCTCCTTCACTAAGATTACTTTATCAAGAAAATTTGACTTTTTAGCCATAAGTACAATGAGTCTCTCCAAAAATTGTGTATATGGCCCCTAAAGATTAAAAGTGGGTGATAGCCATGAAAGCAACTCATTGCAAAATTGCTTAACACTTTGTAAGGCAATAAAAGAAGTATGAGCTTGTTGTGAAATATTCTTCAAAATTTCAATCCTATGGCTCATCGAACTCTTAAGGATAGCTATCCTTACCTCACCTCACTACTGAGTAGATTGAGCACCAATGCTCATCCTCCTAGGTTCTAATGCTTCCTCTTCCCCCCAAATCTTCTATTTGTGTTGGGGCTTTAGTTGTGTCCCTAGTTGGTTGCTGTTGGTCTTCATGTTCTTCTCCTTGTTCTATAACAATGACCTATTCTGCCTATGTAAGTTGCTCCCCGAGAGATGCAACTTCATATTCAAGTGCTTGGAACTTGGCCTCAAGCTCTACTATCATTTTCTTGTATACGTGGCTTTTTCTTAGCTCATCTTCATAGAGCTTTCCCACATCTATGTAATCATAAATGGATTTAGCAAGTCTAGTTTCCATCTCCTCTACCTTGACCTCATTGATAAATGAAAGATGTTTCAATGCCTTAGAAATCTCTATGCCATAGAAGCATTGTAGAGTCCACATAATCATGTTACCTTGCTCAATGCTCTGTACATCCATTAATTTTGGCTCATTGGATGAAGGATCCATACTCCAAACCACAAAAGATTTGGTTTCTATGTTGAAACCAGTTCTTCTCTATAATCCATCTACACTAGATGCCTCATATGAAATGGAATTTTCCTACCTACTTATCTTATCAAGCATAAATGCTTGTTCTAAGTCCCATCTAGGAATGAATAGCATGCCACTCCTTTGTACAAGATCTCTGGCCTCCTCTAAATTCATGACCTCACTCTCAGGATCATAGGCTTTCAAATTTTCAACCAATTCTATTTTTTACTCATCGGATTCTCCTAGTTTCATTTTCAATACTAGCTCATTTTGTTTTATTTTGTACAAAAAGCTCTTGAATTTAGTGGATTTGATGAATTCATCATCTTCTAGGAAGTATTGGGTTTGAATTATTCTATCATCAAGACTTGCTACTACTAACTCCATGTCAATAAGTGTACTCTCAGCTGCATTTATTTTGTCTTGGAGGTAACTTTGCCTTTAGTTAGCAAAATACTAACTATTGCCAGGTAAGATTTGCAATGTCCTCTATTTTACCTCAGTAGTGATATGGAAAACCTTCTACCCCTTATGTCCCTTTGTGATCCATGATGCTTTAGGAACATCAACTTCTTCTATTTCTAGGGTCATAATAGGCTTAGGGCTATCTGAACACACCCTTTCTTCCTCCCCCATTGGTTCTTATAGCATCTTAGCCATAGTCTTAGCATGATCTATGATCATCTTCCTAATCCTATGAGGATAGGGGATATCCATATAAAATCCCATAAATTGGGGATTTACTCTTTTTAGTTCTCTCTCCACCCTCAAAACATCATCTAGCTTTGCTAGCTTATAAGGTGCCTCACCCTTTGCAACTATGTTTGGAATGAAATCCTCATGGGATAATTCATTAGTACTAGGTAGTACATAATTTATCATTTCTTTAAGGGTGACCCTCATCCAATTGTCATGGTCATACATCCTATAAGGACTAGTTGACAAATTGAAATGATGGAGGAAAGAATGGATTTGGTCCAGGGCTTCTTTCCCAATTGTAAAATCTCCAATCTTAAAATATCTAGAAAAGAAAGTTCCCTCCCTACTAACCATGAACAACTACCATGTGAATTCAATTATTCCCAATCTAGGAGGGATAAAATTTGGTAGTATGTGGGGTGGTTGAGGATAACCATAAAATCTCATCAAAGATAAGGTTGGGAACAAGAAAATATCCCCCTACTTATGGTCTAATCTTTTACCCTCAGGAAGTAGGGCATGTCTCAAAAGGACCTTTAAAATATCAAGCATCCTAAAGTAACTTGGATCTAGCATTTTCATTATAACAACACTAAAATTATTGAAAAATGAGATAGAATCAGAAAAATGATAATTACTATCCCATACCTATGTCCATAGCTGAACTAGTAGAACTCCATTTGCATCCGATGGGTGGTTAATCAAATCAGAATTCACATACCCTACATTCTTGTAGATGATCAAGTGTATCAATAGTGAATAGTGATGGAATTTGAAGTCCTTTAATTCTCCACTTTGAAACCTAGCAATATTCTCTTTCATCACCTCCAGAATGTAGTTCACATATTCATACTCCCCACCATGGTAGGATTCTTGCACATCTTTGGCAATTATAAATTCATCTCCATAAACCATATTAGTTCTATCCTTGCCAACCACCTTATGGACACCATAGACTTTTTTTACAAAGTAATTTTGAAATTTGTCCAAAGGCATCATTTTTTCCACCTATTTTGGGGAATCATTGACTTCCTTCAAATCCATGGGAATATGTCGTAGCATAGATTTCCCAGTGTAGGCCTTAGTATTTATCTCAAATTTCCTCTACAAATATTTTAAATCTACAAGCTGACCCATATCTCCATCCAATCCAAAAGCATCAATGAATGATTCATGGTTTAGAGTATACAAGATGGCTCTATCTTTCCTATGGAAGGATTTAGTGGCTAGATTGTAGCAATGTGTGTGCTAGAAAATGTGACCTATTGAGAGCATGAATCAACAAGAAAACATTAGTTCAAATCATAACATGTAACAAGAATTCATCAAAATGAAAAAATAAACTAATGCTTGCTTGAGTTTTGCAACTCAAAACAGCCAACAAATCAAGTCTTCCAACCACCTCTACAGCTCAACAAAGGCACCCATAAGAGGCCTTGTTGGTGTGTTAAGATGGGGGGTATGTTTGGTGTAATCTCCCAAACACAACAAAATGATGAATCTCTTGAGTGAATGTGAAAATGTGAGTGAGGATGCAACATGATCCTAAACTACATGAAATGAAGAATACTTCAAGAAATGGCTATGGAGAAAGCCATACTTGAAAGCATTCAATGTTGAAAATATGAAATGCAACAAAGAGACTAATTAGATATGCAAGCCAAACTAAGATGTAAATGAAATGGAGATGAGAAAATGCATGTAAACTAAACTAATAATGCAAATGCAAAGCTAAACCAGCTACCAAATGGTTAGTATTCACCTAAAAATATCTATGAAAACTCAAACTATAATGGAAACCCTAGCATGAAAACTCAAGACTCAAAATGGCATGGCAACAATGCAATAATGGGAGATGAAAATGCTTGAGACAAGCCCTCTATTTATAGGCTTGAGGGAGGGCTTGGTGAGGTGGCATCCATGTAGATGACATGCAAGCCATGCAAATAGTCAAAAATTCAAAGTTTGCTCACACATGTGTGAGAAAACTTGAGAAGAAGAGTGGGAGACAAGAGTGCAAAGGGGAGTGTGTAGGCATGCCATCTCACACATGTGTGAGCACACTTTTGGGCTAATGAGAGGGATTAGGAAAGAGATTAAGAATGATTAAGTGGGATTAGAGGAGACGTAGGCTTAAGAGGATGAAAATGATGGTTATAGGCTAGGCTTCTAGGTTAGGCTTAAGATTAAATTAAATAAAATTTAATTTAATCATGGGTTTAGAGGAATTAATAGGATGTGAGGATTAAATAAACAAAATTTATTTAAAAAAGGGGATGATGGAGGATCATGTGTTAAATTAATTTAACACATTAAGGCTAGAAGTATTTAAATTAGATTTAAATACTTAATAGAATGAACTCATTTAATTAATTAATTAAATTAAATAAGTAGAAGAATGTGAGAAATATAATTAATCAATTAATAATTAATTATGATGTCACAGGCAATATTAAAATTAATTAATATAGTGTTTAAGGATGATTTTAAGAATCTACATTTTGTCCCTCTTTGATGTGATGTCGGGACAACATCATATCAAAGAAAAGAAAATATAAGTTGCCCCAGAGAAGGATAGGAGTCCTAAGAGTTGTGCTGAAGTGACGACAAGGGAGGATGGTACCCCATCGAGGAAATGGGGTGAAAATGAATATATTTTGCCCCATTTTCTTGAAAAATAGACATGGGAAGGAAAAGGGAAAGAGAAAAGGATTAAAAGATGACCTTACATGACATGTTGGTAAGCTCGACATGAAGCAGGGTGAAGTGGATAATGATTAATCTAAATGCAACTTAACTACATGAATGCATGAGATTCAGTTATGTTCATATGGGAGAGCACACCTTATTTTGATATTGCAAGAGGAGTTATGCATCAAATGCTATAGTAGCATAGATGACAATATTCCTTTGCATGGACTAGATTCTCAACACAATGGATGTAGGTTTCAGAGTCATGATGGAAAAAATGACATATACACACTAGAGAGGTTTGGGCACACCCAAAGTCTTGTTAGGGATCTTGGTGGAAAGTGTGCTAACCTATTGCCCCTAGTGAGAAATGCATAATCATAACTTGAAATTGACATAGATGTGCTAAAGAATCATGAAAATAGATCATATTGCAAAATGACACATGTAATCAAGTTAAGCCATGCAAATGATACCAAGATATTAAAGATCGAGGCAAAAATGGGGAGGCTATCACTGACACACAAAGATAAAATCAACAAAAAGACCTTATGACCAAGTAGTCATTCAATCCATTGTGTTTGCCATGAACTTGATTTTGATGGTGAAATTTGTTAAGCTTATGTAGGAAGGATTCATCCTGTAAGGCAAAAATTGATTGTTTGATTGAATTGTATTGAAATGTATGTGATTGTTTGTTGGCAATAGTGTGAAAGGAACAATGTTCTTAAATCATTTAGTCTCACTATAAATTTGTGTAAGTTTGTTTGCAATCACTATTTGATAAGCTCAGTTTGTTGGGGTTAAAGCTCAATGTCATGAGAGAAATAGAAGAATGTGGATAAGATAATATAATGGATGAATTGAATTGGAATGGAAGGGAAATGCAAGGGAGAAAGTGATAAATGTTTTATAGACGAAAGTGTGTTGAATGGAAGACTAGAAATTTGATCAAGGTATATGCAAATAGATGGAAAATGAATGAATTGATTATGGAAATGATTTGAATGAAATGATTAGAAGAAGGGAATATGATTAAAGTAGAGGAGAAATGAATTAATTGAATGGATTGGAAAAGGTAAAAATTGATGGAAGGTGGAATGGATTAGAACCAATGACAAGGGATAACCAAGGGATGGTAAATGGAGGAAAAGTAATGTGAGTTGGTGGATGAAAGGAATGGTGACAGGATATGAGGGAAGCCAAGAACCATGTTTCAAAGGAGCTCAAATGCCCCATACACAAGATAGGAAAATGGAAGGAAATATGGTGGGACAGGATGTATGAAAGTGGAAAGATGGTACAAAGGCTAGCATATGGAGGAAAAGAAGGAATGTACTCTTCCAAATCATGTATGAACCTTTTGGTATTGTGCCTCTAATAGTGATCACAAGCATGGGGATGAAAGCGAATGAATAAGGGATATGGGAGGGAGGGTATAAAAAAAGGCTAATGATATGAAGGGTATGGATGAAGTGTGTGATATGAAGGTGATGGGATGGAAGGGGTGACCAAGATCAAGGACATATGGAAGAAGGATGGAAGTATATAGGAGTATGGATGGAAAATGGAAGAAATGAACATGACAAGGACTATGGGATGCAAGATATGGATAGCATGTCAAGATCAAAGATGTGAAAGTGGATGGAAATATGTAAGATAATGGATGCAGGATGCGCAAGGGATATGGAAAGTGCATGTGGATGGATGAAAGGAAAGTGAAAGTCAAGATCAAAGATGGAAAAGGATAATGAATGGTGGATGGAATCATGGAAGATATGTATGTAAGTGTAGTATGACTAGAGCTTGCCCCTAGTGTAGAGTACAAGTGGAAGAGGAAAAGTGAATGAAGGGATAAGTGTAATTGGAAGACAATGGATACATGATAGGAGAATAAAGGGAGGACTCAAGCATCTATTTTTCATGGATGGTATCCCTTGATTATTTTTTCTTTTCTTTTTTATTTTCAAAGAATTTTTACTATTTTCTCATAGATGTTTGTAGGATAGTGAATGGAGGAAAATGGCCTATGGAAAGGTTTGGATTAAGGGAGTGGAGTGGGTGGGAGGAAGACATGGTTGATGGATGCTAGGTTGGAAGACTTGTGAAGGAAGTGAAAAGATCGTCATTGGCACACACCTTGAAGGGTGATGGAAAGGAGGAAATTGTGGGGGACATGTAAGAGAAAGTTTGGATTTTGGGATATAGGGACCCAAAATGGATGAAGGAGACGATGGATTTAGGATGGTGGATTTGAGTATATAAGGACCCAAAATGGATTTAGAAAATGGAAGCTTGGAGGATTTATGAATGAGGGAAGCCTTTGGATGAGCAAAATTGGATGTCATTCAAAATCTTTCTTTGAGATTCATTGCTACATTAAGTAGCTTTGGGATTGACAAAATTTTAGCATTTTGTACTTTCAGCCTTTGTGGCCTTTTGATTTTGTTTTGGATTGTATTTTACTTTTCTTGGACATGTCTTTTAGAGGGGACATGTTGATCCTTGGGCTTTTGTGGATTTTTGGCTTTATGCTCTTTTTCTTTGGCATCCAATTTGCTTCCATTGGCCATGGTATGGGTGCATGAAGATAAATGGGGTGGAGAGCATATGGATGGTGAACATTGGAAGGATTTCAAGGATGTGTGCCTTTTTTGATCTTTAATAGGAGCATAAAGGGATGAAATGGAAAACATGGATATGGTGGAGGGATGTACGTAAGGACCCAAAATGGATGGAAGGGATATAGAGATTAGAATGAACTAGCGTTTGGAGTTCTATTACAATCACCTTGTTAGTATTGCTTAGATTAAAACACTGTTTGAGTTGAGGCCATGATTTCCAAGTGATGTTTCTAGAGTCCCAAAGGTCTCTGAATACTTGAATGCCTTTCTGAAAGAAGCGTTTAGCTTTGAACCTAGGTATCCTCGCCAAAGGGCTACCATTGTGTTGGATTAATCTATTCCACCAAATTGAATATGTGGAAAAACTAGATTCGTGGTTGAAAGACCGATCATACCAAGATAACTTACTTGTTGCCAAGCATTCCAAATACAATTAAGAGTAGCTAAGCCATGAAGTTTGAAGAATGGGGCAAGGAGAAGCTTATCGTTCCAATGAATTGTGCTCCAAGACTTACCAGTAGTGGTTGTTTCAATTCTATATCTAATTAAACTCTTCCAAGGAGCAGTCCCATTCAAGGCTTTGCTGATCCATTTCGCTGATAAGAAAATCCCTTGAGTGTAAGGGTCTATGATATCCAACCCTCCCTTACCCTTTGGAAGGATACAATGAGACCATGATGTAGTAGGCATACCTTTTTTTATCACCCCATTTGGACAAAAAAAAATTATGAATGAGCTGAGTCATTTGATTATAACAAGCCTTACATAGTAGCCAACATGAAGATATATAAACATGGCTAGCTAAGAAAATTTTATTAGCCACCTGGATACAACCAACCATGGATGAATAATGGTTTGACCAAGTCAAAAGTTTGGATTTGAACTTACATAAGAACCATCTTGATGCAAAGACCTAGGTGGACTTTTTAGTTATTTATAATCAGAGGGACTTCCTTTAGTGTTCTCACAACACACACAAGCTTCTTCAGGATCATTCTCCTTGATCCAATCAACTTAAAACCTTATCAGAGTGCACATACCATTCTCTTGTGCCACCATAGGCTCTACATATTATAAAACATCCCCAATGTCCCTCAATCCTTCAAATGGATTCATTTAAGCAATCTTGTCAACAAACTACCAAATGCCCTCAATCATCATTTCCTCTTCATTTAGAGATCTTTTTCATCATTATCTTGACATCCCTACATGAAAAAATTTAATGAAACATATAAAATAATAATTAGGTCTCTCCCACAAGACACAGTCACCACAGAAAGTGGGAGATCCTAGGGCATCATGAAAACTCCAAACCAATTCGCTGATTGCACACAGTATTGTAGAGGGACAGTCAGCAAATGACTCAAATTCTTGCTTTTATACCTCACAAAACAACAAAATATTGCATGGATTTAAAAGTAATCTAATCCTCCATCAATTTAATGCATTCCTGATCACATTTTCATTGAAAAAAAAGAGTTTTAACAACCCGAAAATTGGACTATCCCCTCAGGACAGCAACTCGGCAGTTTTCAGAAAATTAAAATTTTATTGCATGAAACTTTTTTACATGTCTTCCTTTCACCTCAAAATTACCACCAACTCCCCTCTCTTTTAAAATGATTGATTACAATGTTTTTATAAACTCCTTTTCCCCTTTCCAAACTGTCCAACTCCCAAGAACCGACTACAAATTCCTAATTGTCTGTGACAGTTTTGAATAACCTTTAATTAATTTTTTAAAACCACTCTTTATTGCTTATTTCAGACTTCTAAGACTCAAAAATTCATGAAATTTTTGAAACTAATGTAAATGGATGTTCCTATGCTCAAAAGACTTATAAACCCTTACTTAACCCTTGACTCCATCATAGTGCCCTATGTGGCCTATTACTAACATTTTGACAATTTGACATATTTTTCCAATTACATTGTAATTATTTGCATTTGATATGCACTTTATGACTCTTTGATCCCATTTATCAACCTAGTACATTCTAGGACTCTATCCCCATGACACTTCATTACATCACATTAATGATCCTTAGGTACCTTCCTTGTCCTTTCATCATGCCATTAATGACTTAAAATTTTAAACTTTAACAAAATGAGTACAAAACATATTAAAAAGGACCTTTACAAGGTCTTATTACATTTAATGACCCAATATGGTCATGTTTCCATCTTGTGAATTTAATGTCTTCTCATACCTTCAACCTTGGCCTTGATGCTTCTGATACCAATTTGATGAGGAGCAATCACAAACTTGATGATAAAACATACCATACTGAACCAAAAGCATAGGGAACCTAACAAGAATTGATAAGAAGACTGATTCACCATTAAAAACAACACATATTTTCACTACATGTAACTATCTGTAGATTGCAAAATGGATCGCGCTCTAGCGGCAGCCAGAAAGCCACTTACATTTCCTTCTATTCACTTATTCTCTATCAAAATATTATCTTTTTGCCCTTATCAATTCTCCTCTCTATCTCTTCAATCTCTTCCTCTTATAAAATTTGAGGTAGTTATGAAGTCTTATAGGATGGTTCGGATTCTTGAAAGTTACAAAAAAAACTCATCAACTTCCCTATGGTAATTTATCGATAACATTGGTGGCCGAAATCCTTCTATTTTGGATACATTACATTGCAATTTTAAACAATAAAAATTTGTCATTGTATAAGGGAATTTTGAAGGCCTTAAATATTTATAAAACTTTGAACAAAAGATTCAAATGACGAGGTGCCTCTGCACCATACTTCTGCAATTCAAAAATTTCCATGTCCCATGGAAATGTATTGGTGAGATTCTGCAACATCTTGATCTCTTCATCTACACCGATGCCTCTGCTATTCTACTTTCCTTACCTCTTTCAACTTTAACTCCTATTCATGGAGCTTGTAGTGGTTTCCATCCATGGTGCTTTACCAAACATCTCAAGTCCACCCTCCAATGCCGCTTCCTTGTGCCTCACCCAGGAGTCCTTTCTTGCCTCTCACCCTAGGTCTTTTGGCAAACCTCAGACCACCCATCTCACCCAATAGTGGATTCTGGAAGATGCCTCACCTTCGTTGTGCCTTGCACCTTCTACCCAGCCTCATCCCTATTGGAGAATGGTCATGACAGACCTCTCATGTCTGCCCACACAAAAACTAACACCAACCTGCAGCTTGATGGACAAGCACCTACAACCATGAAGCTTACCAACAAGAATCAACATACCCAACATTGCCTGGTGTACATTTTCTTCCATCTACATGCTCAAAATCTTTTGAGCTCTGATACCAATCTGATGAGGAGCAATCACAAACTTGATGATAAAACATACTGTACCAAACCAAAAGCATAGGGAACCTAACAAGAATCGATAAGAAGACTGATTCACCATTAAAAACAACACATATTTTCACTACATATAACTATCTGCAGATTGCAAAATGGATGGCTCTGTCGCAGCAACCAGAGAGCCACTTACATTTCCTTCTATTCACTCACTCTCTATCAAAATATTATCTTTTTTCCCTTATCGATTCTCTTCTCTATCCCTTCAATATCTTCCTCTTATAACATTTGAGGTAGTTATGAAGTCTTACAGGATGGTTCGGATTCTTGACAGTTACAAAACAAACTCATCAACTTCCCTATGGTAATTTACCAATAACATTGGTGGCTGAAATCCTTCTATTTTGGATACATTACATTGCAATTTTAAGAAATAAAAATTTGTCATTGTATAAGGGAATTTTGAAGGCCTTAAATATTTATAAAACTTTGAACAAAAGATTCAAATGACGAGGTGCCTCTGCACCACATCTCAACATATCTTTCAATGAAACTGCAATACCAAAGGGGATACCAAGATATCTAGTAATGACTCCATGTTTTATCTCTTTCCAATCATTAGGAATCGATGGGTGTTGAGAGTTGGGATGAGTCTTCCAAAATTCTATTTTGTGAGTAGTGATTTTGGAACCTGAAATTGTGCAATAGAAATTGATGACATCCAACAGATTACTGACATCCTCAATTGAGTTTTGGAGAAAAATCATGATGTCATCGACAAAATGGGAGTTGAGGGCTGTCATGTGGCAAGGAAGGGAGATGACATGAATAAGGTGAGTCTCTTGAGCATGTTGAAGGACATAACCAAGGGCATCAGTAGAGAGGACATAAATAAATTTTGTTAAAACTTAAATAAGATATTTACTTGAAACTTCAACAAACAAATATGAACTCGTGGGGTGATCTTGAATCCCAGCCCCTTTTTGAATAAATAAGTATTATTTTTAAAATTTAAAATCTGAAAAATTGCAAAACATAGTTAAAAATTATAACATTAAAAAAAATACTATTAACTAAAAATTAAATAAATTTTTATCTTACATTTTCTACTAGATCAAGAAAGTGGAGATCTAGCCTTTCAAAATTAGAAATCTACAAATTATTGAACTATTTCTTAAAAGACAATTAATATTTATGGACTCTTAAATTAAATAGCAACAGGGGCTATGAAGAAAGGTGGGGATTTGGGTATTGAGCCCATCAAGCTGAAAATATCAAAATTGTCTTAGAAGCCGCCATTGTTACAGTTGCAGGAGGAGGGTTGTGTTGTGAAGAAAGATAACGAGATGGGCATGAAACCCATTAATATCCAAATAAAAAGATCAAAAGCTCTTCAGAAGCGGCCATTTTCACAAGTGTAGGAGGAGGGTTTTGAGAAAACAAAACAACTGAAGAAAGATCATGAGATGGGCATAAAGGTTTTCAAAATCAGTATGAACAGACCAGAAGTTTCTCTCAAGCAACCATTGCCACAATTGCATGTGGGTTGTGAGAAAACACAACACCCAGTAACTGGTGTGGAAAAAGATCATGAGGTGGGTAGCATAAAGCCCATTAAGGTCAAGATTAAAAGATCAGAGGTTCCTCATAAGTCCTCATTATCACAATTGTAGGTGAATTCTGTTCATGCTAAAAGAATGAAGGAGGAAAAATAGAGCCCAAGATATTTTATGATGAAAGATCATGAAATGGGCATCAAATTTGAAAAATCACAGGCGTCTCAGAAGCCGCCATTACCAAAGTTGTAGATGGTTTCTTCTTGTGTTGGAAACCAAACCATTAGAAGAGAACCGAGAAGATTACATGTTATCTATGAAGATGAAGAGGAGGAAGAGGAAGAGCTAATTAAAAGAAGCAAAACATCTCATGAGACCAAATCACAAATTTCTACCATTTCTTTTGATAGAGAAGAATAGGCAGGTAAAAATAATTGTTCTTCTTTTTTGGATTCTCACAAAGAAGAAGAATAAATCATGTGGGGGTTGGGTTTAGGATTAGAGCTTGAAACTAATATTGCCACCATTAACAAATGGAAAGAAGAGGAGGTTGCTCTAGAGGTTGAAAAATTCTTAGGAGGGCTTGAACTTGCAGCAAAGATTGATGATGAATTAATGAGAGAAGCTCGGCTTGGATGCAATAAGCTCAAATTGCTACCCACCCTAGTCAAGCTTCTTTTAACGCCAAAGTGCAAATTATTGCCAGAGTTGCTTCTTTCTAGAGGAATTCTTGGCCTCCTAAAGAATTAGATAGGAGACACAGCATTGAGCACTGAGATTATGAAAATGTTGCTGAAGATGGGAGTTGTAGATGATAATAAAATGCTTTTCATGGAGGAAATGAAAAAGAGTGGTTTGGAAAGGAATGTGATGCTGCTCTCAGCATCTGATGGAGAGACTGAATTGAATAGAAGACTTGCAAAATCACTCCTTAATTCATATCTATTGTAACTTATTTTATTTGCATGGATGAAGAAATGTGCCCAATTAAATTGAATTTATGCATTGGAAACATAAATGTTCATTTGTATGAGATTGCATTCAATTCTTTATATTTACTAATTTTTATACAATCATAAATGTTCATTCATATCAGATTTGTTTACTACTATCTGTAGTTTAAGAGTGTGCTTTTTTCTTCTTTTTTTTCTTTTTCTTTCAGTTGTAGTACTTCTCAATTCAAGTGACATATTTATTGAATTAGAAATAATTTATTTTTGAGTTATTAAGATTTGTTTTCATTTTAGATAACTTGAAATTTAATAGAACCATAAATGTTCAATCTTATTGGATTTGCATTTATATCTATTCTAAAATATTGTCATGGTTGAAAACTATATTTGTTTGCCCTTATGAAATGTGGAAATTATATCTATTCGATCTTATGAACTGGTTTGATATTCTTAATATCTGTATATTTTCATGGAAGTGATAAATATTTGTTTGAATCTATTTGTTTTTGTTTATATTTGCATCGATTCATTTTTTTTGAACAAAGTATACTTTTCTATCAGTAATTAAATATTAAATAAAATTACAAGTATAAAGTTTTTACACTTCATGATAAATGTTCAATGATTTATGAAATTAATTGTATTTTAGCTAATTTTTAAATTTTACTATGTTATTAATTTTTAATCAATGAATCTTATTCCATTAATGTTTAACAGTGCTTAATTTGATTCAGTTATCAATTTTTTTATCAATACATCATAGTTTGGATCATTGTTCAATTGTTTCTAAGAAATGGTAAGTGTTCATTTATATTGAATTTGTTTATCATATATTCTATACATTTATTATGACTTTCTGCTTTAAATCATTCTTCTCAGTTAGATAAATATGTATTTAATGAAATGAAAACATAATATGTTTGTTCATATAAGGTTGTTCATTTCCAATTGATTGCTTTCATTTTTATTAGTATATTTTTTAATTTTAAAATAGAATTTTCTACCTATATTTAAATATTAAATAAAATATTTATGAATTTTATAAATTTAACTTTTAAACAAATGTTTATAAATAGAAAAACAATAAATATTTATTAAAATTATATTGTTTATTTTGTTATACAATACTTATTTGGATAATTTAAATTTTTTTAAAAATCTACAATGATATTAAAACATTAAATAAAACAATCATTTGCAGTATCAGGAAAATGCAAACACCCAAAACCCATATGATAAACCAAAATGCTCACAACACGCTAAATGTAGCAGTATTAGAATTATGCTATGTCAAAAACAATATCAACATTTTTTTTTCTTTATTCATATTGTAGTTCGATCACATCAATGAATAAATGCACCAATAAAAAAATTATAAGCAAAGAGCTTACAGATTTTGCAGTGGGCCATTTTTTTACTTTTATTTTACTAATCTTCAATTTACAAGATAAATTTAAACTCAAACTACAAATTACCTGATTAAAATTGTGAAACCAAAAATTGCCTAGTTGAAATTGTGATTCTTAAAAGTGATACTTTCTTCATGTATATTTCTAATAAAACTTGTCTTATTATGTAATTCACCATCTACCTTTAATCTAATCATTATTCAATTAAAAATATTAAATTTCAACCCTATTTTATCTTTTATTCTAACTTGCTTAAGTTTGAACAATTATTGAGTTCTTGAAGTTGAACCTAGGGCTCCAAACCACAAGTTACCTATCATATGATGAGATAAATTACATCATATTCTATTCTTAATCTATGGTTCTTACATTCATTTCCTTAACATTACATTCTCTATTTAATTATGATTAATTTTTATATATGATCAAATTCTCTATTAAAACTTTAAATTCTAATATATTATTAGTGTCATCTATAGTGATTATCATATTATCCAATAAAGTCACCATTCAATAAATGAATAACACAAAATGCTAATGATATCCCTTAATTTTCTTTGAAGGCTCCATTAAAATGAAGCTTGGTGGGGATCAATTACATTGATTTCTTCTGTTCCTATTGCTCTCTCCACCTTTGCCAATAAAAGAAGGCATCTTTATGCCAATCTAGTAATTTTCCATTCTATCATCTCAATTGGTGAATTTCATTTCTTATGATAGAAATAATGGAATCTACATTTTTCCACTTCAACTATAGCAACTTCAATTGTATTACTCAAAATTATCCAATCTAGCTTATTCTCTTGAAAGATTTTATTATTTCTTTTCTTCGGGGATGTAACCTAAAGACTTGCAAATGGACTTGAAGAACATAACCTTGACCATCCTCAGAATAGTACCATGACATTATTGGGAAGAAGTTTA
Organism: Cupressus sempervirens; assembly: GCA_028749045.1. Classification (NCBI taxonomy): domain Eukaryota; kingdom Viridiplantae; phylum Streptophyta; class Pinopsida; order Cupressales; family Cupressaceae; genus Cupressus; species Cupressus sempervirens. The sequence goes on from CM053787.1 coordinate 648,329,561, forward strand.
AAAAATAACTCTAGTTTAGCACATAGCCATTTCCAACATTGATGTGCATAAAAACAATTAAGGAAGACAATGATTAATAGATTCTTCATAGCCTCACATAGCGAGCCTATTGATGGTCCATGAAATCCAATATTTAAACACCATTCTAAAGTTAGAATCCTTCCTTGTAGAGATGCTTAAGTAAACATTCTTGCCTTTGGGTATGTGCAGGATCATGGTGTGCCAAAAAGTGGCGATCTGAAAATTATGTAGTCTTGAAATGCCTCAGAGCATTTCAAAATCTATTCTAACTTTTTTCCCACCCATCATGATACTAAAAAAAAATAATTAATACCTTTATAAGGCTTGTTATATCTTTTGATACCAACCCAAAAATGTGTTTTTGGCCTGTTCTTGTGTGTTTTTTACTTCAAACATGTAGATAATGACATTATTTCATGAAATAAAAAGGGTTTATTTAGAATGTTCTTAGCTTTCCATAAATGTAATTTTTTTCAAATTAAAAGTTTAGTAAGTAATTATTACTTATTTTCTAATGGAGTTACGTATAAAGTGTTGACTGACACACTACTTGAAAAACAACTATAACTTTCAAATCATACAACATTTTTTGAATTCAAAAGATACATCATATTCTATGCTTCTATTATGAGGAAAAATAAAAGAAAAATTAAATTTTGTAGAGTTTACAAATAGTTAAGGTGGTCAGACATGAGAGTTTTTTATTCCAAAAATACAAAAGTAAAAAATTAATAATTATTTATTTATTTAAAATAAAAAATACACAAAAATATGTGTCACATCCAGGCATGAGTCTAATTCTTCTATCTAGAATATTATTTAAAAATATTCTCAATTGATTTTGATTAAGGTGGTTAGACATATGTCTACTTCTTATTTTTGTCCTAAACTTATTTTACTATTGCATCAGAATTTAAAATTTTGATCAATCATTTTTTAATTTATTTTTAGATAAGGCCTAGTAATTTAGAAACAAAATTAATTTTCCTAGAGATTCTTTTCTCTCAAATTTTTGATATAAAGTTTATAACAAGTAGAAAATTGCACGTCAAGTTCACATAACCCTGATTTGTTGATTTTCTATTGCCACTTAAGAGCATAGTTTGGTTGACCATGATCTTGCACATACCCCTTTAATAGAAACAACTTATTTTAGCATAAAAAATTTGATTTTTATCTATATTTTAGAATTCCTTCTTCTCAAATGTGGCTCTATATCCATATGTGGAATTATAATATCATATTTTGATCCCCTTTCATATGACTTGATCATTTCTTTCTTGAAATTTAGTTGACCTATTTTACAATATTGTACTTAGTTGGGCCATATCTTCTTGTAGAAGGCGACACTAGTACATTTGAGGTGATTTTGTGAGCAAAATTTGTGACCATTTATTAAAATGTTTTAGATTGGTCGCAATATGGAAGGAAAAATATCTTTTTTTCTAAATTCATGCCCGTGTTGGTCAAAATTTTGACCAACACTTAGTTGAACATGTCAAAATGAAAAAGAGTTGCGCCCACCCATTTCATTATTTTGTTAAATAAGGGTTGGCTGCCTGTTACATTGCATTTTGTTAAATTGAGAGGAGATTAGTGTAGAGGGTGGGAGGTATATCACTCGTAGGGCATCTCGATTTGGATGTGAATACGCTTGGGATATGGATGTGAAGACCATCTTTCTCGTCTTCGCTGGTTTGAAAGATTCTACAGAGCGTGCAAGGGGGAGCTGCACAAGTAATTTAGGAGAAGAGGAAAAAATTGAGGAAGAGGCAAGGAATTAAGGTGCTTATCACATTTTTCTACCATTTTTTGCTCAATCTTAGCCATGGCACCGGGCAGTTGGATTCAACCTTTCAATTATGAAAGGATCCCCTTCATATGTAGAAATTTCTTTAAAATATGTCACGTTGTTGCTAATTATGATCTTGTGAAGTCTAAAGAATTTGTTTCTTAGTGGGAAGATTACTCTTTCCAACATTATACTATTGAGAAGAATTTATCCATGCTGAGCTTGTCCTAGATGGTTGCTCATGATTATCCTATTTCTTCTCCTCTGGTAGGTGCAGTTGGGATATATTCTTCCTAGATGGGGGATGATGCTATTGTAGGTGTTTATGAGAATTTTCTTTCTAGTCATTCTCATTTTTTTGGCTTAGCATACACTATTGTCCTTGTTGGCACTATTGGTTATGTTGTTGCTTCTTTGGTTTTTCCTACTAGTTCTTTTCTTTCTGTAGGCTCAACAAGTAATAGTGTTCCATTTCAAATTTATGGTTTTGCTAATATTTTTTATAAGGCCTCAATTAGTGCTTCTTCTAAGCTTCTTGAAGGTGTTTCTAGTGCTATCTATTTAGTGGATGTTGGTTCCTTTTCTATTGGTGCTTTTGTTTCCTTAGTTTTTGTTGGCTCTTTGATTTGTGTGGGGACTCCATTACTAGATTCCATTTTCTAGCAAGTTGAGGCTACAAAGGTGAGAGAGGATTGGATTATTGTAAAAAGGAAAAAAAACTCTAAATTTGTCTTCTCTTTTGATATGACTTTTCGATCTCATAAATGGGAAAGAAGAATGGTAGCTCTTAGTGTCTTTTTGTTGGTGGTAGGACTTGACTAGTTTTTTTTCTAGTCTATCCTTCTTTTATTTGGATGGACATGGTCTTTCACAATCTTGTCTCTTGTCATGAAAATCTATTTTTTTGATCCATTTCAAACATGAAAGATGAATTAGCATTTCAAACACTTGAAGTATTGATAGTAGGGAGTCCATTTCATCTAGTGATGAACCTTTAACTGGGACACCAAGAACAATAAGTTTAGTCATCGAAGCTATCATACCTATGGTATAAATTAATTGTTTCATTAATAAAGATTCAAGAACCTATCAAACATTTTTTTTCTTTTTAGAGATGTGAACCACAAATGACTTTATACATTATTATTTCATTCATTAGAGGTTCACTCACCAAGCAGGGGTGTTGCTCCACCTGCACTTGCTTTTATGACTTTGATTCCTTTTCCATGGGCCTCTTTAGCATATTCTGCCATTCCATTAGGTGTTCAATGAGAAGATTCAATGGTTATCTGCAACACAACCAGAATTCAAATATCTTACCAAAATGTGTGGTACCAAATATTGTTGCATTCCATTCACTCAAGCATTTCTTAAAATTATTCTTCAGTAAATTGTGTGCAATTCAAATAGGCTTCACAAACCAACCTCATATGAGACACTAAATGATTTGAGAATTTTTGCAGCAGCTGTCATGACTAGTAGATTAGAATCTAAGCCCATTATAATACCCACTTCTGGGCTACTTGTAAGAAATAGACAAAAGGAAGAAATCTTAAGACAATAGTCTATGTATGTATAAAAACAAATCATAGAATGAAAAATAAGACAAAAAATAGTAATGCAGAAGAATAGAGATATTGGAACTACAAAATCAATTGGGACAGATGCCTAAAAATATTGAATAAATAATAAATAGTCAATGCGCAAAACTGCAAGCATATGTCATGATCAATGAGTTGATATTGTTGTACATCAAGGTTGTAATACACCAAGATGATGGAAATGAACTTAAACATATTCATCTGTCAATTTGGAATTGCTCCATTTTGCTGATCTATGTGCTGCTAATCCTATGTATTCAAGGTATGATACACTGAGATGTTAGAAGGGAACTCAAGCTTGATGGATTGTGAAGTCTGATTTGTGGTCTCTGCGAGCTATTATCATCCAAAAAATATACCCCCTTTCATTCATCTATCCATGAGCTATTTCTTGTGATTGTGATTGTGATTGACCTACTTTGGTTGCTAGTGTAGTTTTAGTCTTTCGCTTACTTAGATTCACTCCTCTATCACAATGTAATGTCCCAAATCTTGTTTGATATACTAAAAGATTAGATCTAACAGAGTAAATATTATTCTAAATAGAATAGGAAAAGGTGGATTATAATTAAGGAGGACTGTCATCAACATTTATTTTCCAAATATAATTTGCAAGCCTCTTGGAGCGTGCAGGGGAAAAAGCTGACATAGCTTATGAAATTATGCTATGCTCTTATTCTATGGAACCAATTTTTGTTGAGGTTGGACACCAAACATATTACCTCACAACCATGTTCATGGTTGATAAGGCACAATTAGAAAAGATTTCTCAACATATTCATTTTGTTAGAAAAGAGTCAATGCACAAAAAAAATTCATCAATGCACATAAAAATTCAAAAATCATTCCTAATGGATATAGAAAATTAATGAAATAAGGGGGATATGATCATATTGTGTGACTTATGAAGATAGATATTGGAACCCTTAACATGAACTGATATACTACTATAACCTTGTTAACAAGTTTTTTTTTTTACAGCAAATGATCTATGATGCAGCCACATTGTTCTTCGGCATTGAGATCTTGGTCATGTTTGGAGATTTCATAGATCAAAATTTACAATTATTTTTGACTGATCTTTGAAGGATTCATAGATTAATTTACAATATTTTCAGTAATCTTCAAGGGCTTCAAAAAAAAATTCACTTTGTGTGATCTGTGAAGGCATCAAAGATAAAGTCATGATATTTTTAGTTATCTTTGAAGACTTCATAGATAGATATGTCAAATTTTCCTAAGTTCAAAGATTTCGGAATTTATGTATTTCATAGAAGGATAAATCCCACGGGTTAATTATATTGTTAGTATCTATTTTCTCAGAAACTAATTAGAGAGGAGTATATCATTGAATATATAGATTTTAGTGGCTTAAAATGAAATTCCATGTGGATGCATGGCCAGGATTGATATAATGCCTAGATATCGAAAACATCTCGGGAACAGGGGTATTGCCCATCAATGTTATTATGATAAATCCTATCAATGAATTTCAATCTTATGACATTTACAATGTCTAGTAAATGTCACACATCCTTAATCCATGTCATATATCCATCAAAAAGTCAATCCTAATTGCAAAATCAATTTGATCATGGCTTTGATCTACCCACAATATCCTAATCAACCTGCATAATCATCACATTTTATCCTACATTTACCTAATCAAATTGGCCAATCATTTACTAACCTTCCCTATAGGGTTAGATAACCCATAATTTAATCCTATATCATTATAATCCTTTACATCTCCCATTATTATTCTCACCAATGAGCATTCTCAATTAATTGATATTTATTATTTAATTGATTCATCCTTCACAAACTATGAAAATCTTCAATTTCCCAAGTCCTTTTTTCCACCTCTAATTTCTAAATTACTAATTTCTATTTGTGTGTAATAATGAATTTTTAATTCAAATATTGCACATAATCTTGACACATGGACTGTAGTGCTGTCATGTTTGCAGTTTATACCTTGTCTATTTTGATTTGAGAGATACTTGATACTCTTATTTTATGTACTTTGAGATGACCTGAGGGTCAGATGTTATACTTTGATTCATCATCATAGATTCTTTACTACTATGCTGTTTAGTTTATCATATTTGTATGTTGATGCCATTTTGAGATGACAGTAGATTTATCATGATATCTGATTATCTGGTATTTGGACATACTTTTTGATTATGTTATGTGATGGATTTTGTGCTATAGTTATTTACTTCATTCTTGTATCTCTATGCTTTTTGTGAATGTGAGTGATGTAAATGGATTAATTAGTCATTTAATGAATTATTGCTTCAGCTATGTTATTATATGCCATTGTAGTTGATCGTGTATTTTAGTGTGCAAGAATTATATCCCTAATAGTGGCACATGGAGTTAGTGATTTAGCTATTCATATTTTACCAATGTTGTCCCTATATGGTCGACGTATCCATATTTTAATTATTTAAATTAAAACCTTTCGGTGATTATTAAATCTAAACTCATTTGCATTATGTGATTGGACTAGTAAACATGTCTATGCATTTAGAGGTTCACATTGTCGCGAAAGTTGTTAGTAATTTTCTATGATTTTAGATTTTTAGGCTTTAAATCTTCCCAAATTTAATTTTTGGAAACTTTTTCTTAGGTGAATTCCCTTTACAAGGAATAACCATTTTTCATTTGGATTGATTTGGAGTCTGGCTAGTCTAATTGACTACTTTCCCTAATCAACTATTCACTCGAAAAGTGAATAAGTATTGAAAAAGGGATTTTATTATTTACTTCACTTTTTGGAAATAGAAATTTGGAGAGATTTTCTAGAATCCTCTTTTGAAGGATTTCATTTTTTTTTCATTCCCAAAGTTGTGAGTGTGGGATTTTCGCAAGATCAATCTCATTGGATCTAGCTCAGGTGGACCTTTCTTTGTTGTGATTTTTGCTAGATTCGATGAGCATTTTATTTTATTGTGTGGGTTTGAGTTTCTACACCTTTTGTTGTCAAGTGGGGCTTTCCTATTTTATCACTTCTACTCTGTTTAATCTTCTATTTTTGGTAGCCATTTGTTGGGAGGTTGAAAACTAGTGTTCCCCTCCATTTTTGTTTGCTAGTTTTTCCCTGTTGGTTGGGTATGAACATTTTCCCTATTTTTGGGATGGGGGTTTGTGGTTTTGCACCCTTATGCTGGTCATTTTTGCATACAATGTCTAAACTCAATTATTTTTAGATTTTTGGGGTTTTTGTACCCAAAGAAAAAATGGGTTTTAATTTCAAAGTTTTCCAATTTTTGGGGTTTTTACCTCATTTTGTGTGCCAACCTATTGTCTTAGGTTTTCTTGACATGAGTTTGGTCATGAACTTGGATTATTTGTTTGGATGTCATTTGAACCTTTGTTGCACTTTTGTGTTGCATTGGGATGCATGCTGCATCTATCCTCTTGAGTCTATCTTTGGTTGGGTGACTTTCTACTTTGTGTTCTCAACCAATCCTTGTTTTATGATCTTCGTGATGGTGATGCACCACACATGAGTATGTGCTTGTACATTTTTCAAGTGACTTATGAGTCTCAATCTTTTGTAGTACTTCTAGAAGTTATGATCATTGGGGTTGGGTTGGGAATTTTTATGTCTACAGACACTCATCATTGGATGAGCATGGGTAGGGTAGGGTAGCATATGGAGGGGGCTTCTATTTTGCATCCTGGTGATCATTGTACCTAGAGGGTTGGTTAAAGAAGTTTTAATCAAGTGATAACTCAATAAAATACTAGGTGGTGATAAAGCTTAAGATAATAATCTATGCTAGAGCCTTTCCATTAAGGGAGTTGAATTTGCATGTTCCTAGCTTGGGCTTGTTGATGTCAAGTGACTCTCCATGATGTCAGCCCCTACTTAGTAGCCCATTGAGTGTCTGACTAGGACCTGTAGTTTATGCATTGTCTATGTCTTGGTTTCAGTCATTATGTTATCTGGCATGCATGTTAGCCATGGACGTTGTGCTTGTGTGTGTTTGTAGTTGGATCATTATCTGTATTTGCATAGCAGGAGTGGACCTATGGGTGCCACATGGTTGGGAGGCATAGCTACCTATATCACTGCTAGGAATCAGTGTATAGAGATGATCTTTTGTCCTAGTGCGATTGTTGCTGGATGTTTTCACTTGGTGTTTCAAGTTCTAGAGTATGATTTCTTATGATTTATGCTTTCATTAGGATGCTTGTATATCATGTTTAGATGATGTTATTTATTGATGCATTTTGTTATTATGATGAGTAGAATATGATAGATGATGTTATCTGGTTTTATAGGATTATCTTATGATAGTAATGACAATCTATTTGATAGCTTGGGATATTATGCATGGGGGATGGCTAGGGCCCACGATGGTCTTATGATGCTATTATGGTTGGAAGGAACGACATACTTAGTTTGGTTGTGTTGTTCATTGTGATGTTATTTCTATTTATTACAATGCTGTTTTAGCACACTGTGATGTTTCCTTATGTACTTTCCCTTCACTTCTTGTTAGATGGTTAATTGTTATTTTCATCTTTCAATATTCATTTGAGTGTCTTTCCCTCGATGTGGATGTGGTACTCCCTGGTGTCAAGGAATTTATTTTCTATTTTTCTTCCTTTATTGTTTTATGGCTTGCTATTCTAGATTATCATGTGAAATTGTAGTTTCTCGTGCAAGAATGCAAGTCCTTGCATGGTGTGTTGGGTTTTTTTGCACAACTTTGTACTTCTTCACACGAAACCCAACACCAATTTTAGCTATTGGGCTAGGTACTTTCTCATGTAGATGATAGGTTTTTGTGGGGTGTGTTGCACTTCCTCGCACAAGAATCTATCTTTGTGGGTCTTGCACAAAAGATGCATCCACTTTAGCTTCCAATAAAATCCCTGGTGGATCCATTTAACACTCAAAATTTCTATTCAGTCATGCATTAGCTTTTTCCTTGGGTTCAATTTTTTCATTCTCTTAAATATTAAGAAATTATATATTTAAATCTTTACATCGATACATGTGTTAGTTTTAATATCTAAAAAGATTTAGTTCAATTTTTGTATTCACATTTGTATTCACACTATTTTTTTCATAAGAAATATTTTGGTATTGATTTTTATAAAGATTTGAATTCTTTTTTCTATAATATATTAATATTATAAAAATATATGAAAATTAGATAATAGACTAGTTTCAGTGAATCTATGTTAGACAGATATGTTAGCAGATTTAAATGACTGAAGTGTTTGACAGTCTCAAATGTGATTACCTACTACCACTTGTATCTGAAGGGTGTATGCTGATAGTAGTGTTGATTATATGGAAATATATCAAGAATACAATCAACACAACTTTCAGTTACAACAAAAAAAAGTATTTCCAACAAAAAAAGAAGTCTTTCCCTTCTTGTCACATTTAAGAAACTATACATGATATACTACTATCAGTGTACATAGTGCTAGTTATTATTTTTGCTTTCAATCAATTTAATCTTGAATAGAAACAAGATGTTAATTAGAAATCAAACGGACACATTTGAATGTAAATTGAATATTTATTTGAATTATGACTATATTTCTAAAATTAGACACTCAAAAATTAAAATAAGAGAGAATAGAGATAACCTTCAATATCTAGAAACCCAATCAAGATGGAACACAACTAAGATTATAAACTGGAAATATTCAAAATGAAAACTAATATTAGTTGAATTACAAATCATTTGTTTTGTTATTTATAATTGTAAATTTTGATAAACTAAATAAAATTTTAAATATTTTAAAATATAAATCTATATTTGTTTTTTGTTTTTTTATTGGAATCAGAATCTAAGGATTACAAAGCATTTAAAACATTAACATTATAGCATAAAACAACATCATTACAACATAATCACTAGAATATGCTCATCACATGATCAGACTTAACCATCGCTACATCAATGCTAGATAAACATGAGTCAATCAATAATGTAGAATGATATGGTGCTATGTTCATGACATCAGACTCAACCATCACTACAACAATGTTGGAAAAACATGAGTTGGACAACAATTCAGTATGATATGGTGCTCTCCAAATCACGATCGGCCAATGGGCTATAACTCCCAACTTGTTGTGTCATCTCTACACATGCTGCAAAGTCGAGTCTAGAATGGATGGGGAGGCTGTCTTGATTCTATTTTGTAGCAGCTCATGGAGTTTTTTAGCATGTATAGTAGATGTAATGTTCTGAATAGAGGAGACAAGCCAAGTTTTTAAAGTTAACAAATTAGATCATATAAGTTGCATTTCTATTTTCAATGGGAGAACAGAGTGGGAAAAGGTAGCTTGACATCGAATTTTCCAAATATTTTTAATATTAATCTGCCTGCAAGAGTTAGCAATCATGTTATGAGTGGGCGAGGATCCAAGAAGAGCATATTTCCATGACCAACTGAAATTGAACAACACAAGTATGGAGGTTTTAAGGACAGCCCACAACAACCTAACATGAGAGTAGAGCCAAAAATAGTGGATTAATGATTCATCTTTACCACAAAAGAGACAGTGTGGTAGCTGAATGAGGAATTTAAGATGAGAGCCCACTAGAAGCTTGGCATGGAGAAGTTTCCAGGCAGTAAATTGTGATTGAGCATCAGCTCTTTAGTTTTCCAAATTTGAAGACAGAGCTTGTTCCATTAAGACTGACTTTGGTTACATTTCCAAATAGTGTTGAGATGATAAGAAATGGCCAGGTTAGGTAGAAGCTTCCTGTACAAAACTTTGAGAGGGAAAGCATGAATACTACTACCATTAGGCCACCTCCAGTCCTTTAGGAAACTAGAGTGACTACTAGAAGAAAGAAGGATATAGAGATTAGAATGAACTAGCGTTTGGAGTTCTATTACAATCACCTTGTTAGTATTGCTTAGATTAAAACACTATTTGAGTTGAGGCCATGATTTCCAAGTGATGTTTGTAGAGTCCCAAAGGTCTCTGAATTTTATTAGCCACATGGATACAACCAACCATGGATGAATAACAGTTTGACCAAGTCAACAGTTTGGATTTGAACTTACATAAGAACCATCTTGATGCAGAGACCTAGGTGGACTTTTTAGTTATTTATAATCAGAGGGAGTTCCTTTAGTGTTCTCACAACACAAACAAGATTCTTCATAGGATCATTCTCCTTGATCCAATCAACTCCAAACCTTATTAGAGTGCACATACCATTCTCTTGTGCCACCATAGGCTCTACATCTTAGAAAACATCAACAATGTCCCTCAATCCTTCAAATGGATTCATTTAAGCAATCTTGTCAACAAACTATCAAATGCCCTCAATCATCATTTCCTCTTCATTCAAAGATCTTTTTCATCATTATCTTGACATCCCTACATGAAAAAATTTAATGGAACATATAAAATATGAATTAGGTCTCTCCCACACGACACAGTCACCACAGAAAGTGGGAGCGCCTAGGGCATCATGAAAACTCCAAACCAATTTTCTGATTGCACATAGTATTGTACAGGGACAGTCAGCAAATGACTCAAATTCTTGCTTCTATACCTCACAAAATAACAAAAAATTGCATGGAATTAAAATTAATCTAATCCTCCATCAATTTAATGCATTCCTGATCACGTTTTCATTGAAAAAAAAGAGTTTTAACAACTCGAAAAGAGGACTGTCCCCTCGGGACAGCAACCTGGCAGATTTCAGAGAATTAAAATTTTATTGCATGAAACTTTGTTACATGTCTTCCTTTTGACTCAAAATTACCACCAACTCCCCTCTCTTTTAAAATGATTGATTACAATGTTTTTATAAACTCCTTTTCCCCTTTCCAAACTTTCCAACTCCCAAGAACTGACTACAACTCCCTAATTGTCTGTGACAGTTTTGAATAACCTTTAATTAATTTTTTAAAACCACTGTTTATTGCATATTTCAGGCTTCTAAAACTCAAACATTCATGAAACTTTTGAAACTAATGTAAATAAATGTTCCTATGCTCAAAAGACTTATAAGCCCTTACTTAACCCTTGACTCCATCATAGTGCCCTATGTGGCCTATTACTAACATTTTGACAATTTGACATATTTTTCCAATTACATTGTAATTATTTGCATTTGATATGCACTTTATGACTCTTTGATCCCATTTATCAACCTAGTACATTCTATGACTCTATCCCCATGACACTTCATTACATCACATTAATGACCCTTAGGTACCTTCCTTGTCCTTTCATCATGTCATTAATGACTTACAATTTTGAACTTTAATAAAATGAGTACATGACATATTAAAAAGGACCTTTACAAGGTCTTATTACATTTAATGACCCAATATGGTCATGTTGCAATCTTGTGACCTTAATGTCTTCTCATGCCTTCAACCTTGGCCTTGATGCTTCTGATACCAATTTGATGTGGAGTAATCACAAACTTGATGATAAAACATACCATACTGAACCAAAAGCATAGGGAACCTAACAAGAATCGATAAGAAGACTGGTTCACCATTAAAAACAACACATATTTTCACTACATATAACTATCTGTAGATTGCAAAATGGATGGCTCTCTAGTGGCAGCCAGAAAGCCACTTACATTTCCTTCTATTCACTCATTCTCTATCAAAATATTATCTTTTTGCCCTTATCGATTCTCCTCTCTATCCCTTCAATCTCTTCCTCTTATAACATTTGAGGTAGTTATGAAGTCTTACAGGATGGTTCGGATTCTTGACAGTTACAAAACAAACTCATCAACTTCCCTTTGGTAATTTATCGATAACATTGGTGGCCAAAATCCTTCTATTTTGGATACATTACGTTGCAATTTTAAACAATAAAAATTTGTCATTGTATAAGGGAATTTTGAAGGCCTTAAATATTTATAAAACTTTGAACAAAAGATTCAAATGACAAGGTGCCTCTGCACCATACTTTTGCACTTCAAAAATTTCCATGTCCCATGGAAATGTATTGGTGAGATTCTGCAACATCTTGGTCTCTTCATCTACACTGATGCCTATGCTATTCTGCTTTCCTTACCTCTTTCAGCTTTAACTCCTATTCATGGAGTTTGCAGTGGTTGCCATCCATGGTGTTTTACCAAACATCTCAAGTCCACCCTCCAATGCCGCTTCCTTGTGCCTCACCCAGGAGTCCTTTCTTGCCTCTCACCCTAGGTCTTTTGGCAAACCTCAGACCACCAATCTCACCCAATAGTGGATTCTGGAAGATGCCTCACCTTCTTTGTGCCTTGCACCTTCTACCCAGCCTCATCCCTATTGGAGAATGGTCATGACAGACCTCTCATGTCTACCCACATAAAAACTAACACCAACCTGCAGCTTGATGGACAAGCACCTGCAACCATGAAGCTTACCAACAAGAATCAACATACCCAACATTGCCTGGTGTAGATTTTCTTCCATCTACACGCTCAGAATCTTCTGAGCTCTGATACCAATATGATGAGGAGAAATCACAAACTTGATGATAAAACATATCGTACCGAACCAAAAGCATAGGGAACCAAACAAGAATCGATAAGAAGACTCATTTACCATTAAAAACAACACATATTTTCACTACATATAACTATCTGCAGATTGCAAAATGGATGGCTCTCTAACAGCAGCCCGAGAGCCACTTACATTTCCTTCTATTCACTCACTCTCTATCAAAATATTATCTTTTTGTCGTTATCGATTCTCCTCTCTATCCCTTCAATCTCTTCCTCTTATAACATTTGAGGTACTTATGAAGTCTTACATGATGGTTAGGATTCTTGACAGTTACAAAACAAACTCGTCAACTTCCCTATGGTAATTTATCGATAACATTGGTGGCCGAAATCCTTCTATTTTGGATACATTATATTGCAATTTTAAACAATAAAAAATTGTCCTTGTATAAGGGAATTTTGAAGGCCTTAAATATTTATAAAAATTTGAACAAAACATTCAAATGACGAGGTGCCTCTGCACCACATCTTCACATATCTTTCAATGAAACTCCAATTCCAAAGGGGATACCAAGATATCTAGTAATGACTCCATGTTTTATCTCTTTCCAATCATTAGGAATCCATGGGTGCTGAGAGTTGGGATGAGTCTTCCAAAATTCTATTTTGTAAGTAGCAATTTTGGAACCTGAAATTGTGCAATAGAAATTGATGACATCCAACAGATTATTGACATCCTCAATTGAGTTTTGGAGAAAAATCATGTTGTCATCGACAAAATGGGAGTTGAGGGCTGTCCTGTGGCCAGGAAGGGAGATGGCATGAATAAGGTGAGTCTCTTGAGCATGTTGAAGGACATAACCAAGGGCATCAGTAGAGAGGACATAAATAAATTTTGTTAAAACTTAAATAAGATATTTACTTGAAACTTCAACAAACAAATATGAACTCGTGGGGTGATCTTGAATCCCAGCCCCTTTTTAAATAAATAAGTATTATTTTTAAAATTTGAACTCTCAAAAATTGCAAAACATAGTTAAAAATTATAACATTAAAAAAATATACTATTAAGTAAAAATTAAATAAATTTTTATCTTACATTTTCTACTATCAAGAAAATGGAGATCTGGCCTTTCAAAATTACAAATCTACAAATTATTGAACTATTTCTTAAAAGCCAATTAATATTTATGGACTCTTAAATTAAATATTTAACGAAACCATATCGCCATTTCTAAATATAGACGTGCAAAACTTTAAAAAAACAACACGACAATTTAATGTAAGAGTTTCCAAAAGTAATCTCGAAGCTACCGTTTCAATTTTGGAAAAAGACCGCTAAATTACAGGAGTTCATAATAGAAACCAACCATGCGGCCCTTTAAACCCAACGTTTCAAGGGAAAAAACAATCTGCAATTATCAAATTATCTCTCCAAATCAAGAAAGCGCAGATATCATTAGAACAAGAAAGCGCAGATATCATTAGAAATTCGGTCTGCAAAAAGCTGGCCATGAAGAATTCGGTGCTCTCTCATGGGAAGGGAACAGCTATGAAGAAAGGTGGGGATGTGGGTATGAAGCCCATCAAACTGAAAATATCAAAAGTGTCTCAGAAGCCGCCATTGTTACAGTTGCAGGAGGAGGGTTGCGTTGTGAAGAAAGATAACGAGATGGGCATAAAACCCATTAATATCCAAATAAAAAGATCAGAAGCTCTTCACAAGCGGCCATTGTCACAAGTGCAGGAGGAGGGTTTTGAGAAAACAAAACAGCTGAAGAAAGATCATGAGATGGGCATAAAGGTTTTCAAAATCAATATGAAAAAAACAGAAGTTTCTCTCAAGCAGCCATTGCCACAATTGCATGTGGGTTGTGAGAAAACACATCACCCAGTAACTGGGGTGCAAAAAGATCATGAGGTGGGCGGCATAAAGCCCATTAAGGTCAAGATTAAAAGATCACAGGCTCCTCATAAGTCCTCATTGTCACAGTTGCAGGTGGATTCTCTTTGTGCTGAAAGAATGAAGGAGAAAAATCAGAGCCCAAGATATTTTATGATGAAAGATCATGAAATGGGCATCAAAGTTGAAAAATCACAGGCGTCTCAGAAGCCGCCATTACCAAAGTTACAGATGGTTTCTTCTTGTGTTGGAAACCAAACCATTAGAAGAGAACGGAGAAGATTACATGTTATCTATGAAGATGAAGAGGAGGAAAAGGAAGAGCCAATTAAAAGAAGCAAAACATCTCATGAAACCAAATCACAAATTTCTACCATTTCTTTTCATAGAGAAGAACAGGCAGGTAAAAATAATTGTTCTTCTTTTTTGGATTCTCACAAAGAAGAAGAAGAAATCATGTGGGGGCTGGTTTCAGGATTAGAGCTTGAAACTAATATTGACACCATTAACAAATGGAAAGAAGAGGAGGTTGCTCTAGAGGTTGAAAAATTCTTGGGAGGGCTTGAACTTGCAGCAAAGATTGATGATGAATTAATGAGAGAAGCTCGGCTTGGATGCAATAAGCTCAAATTGCTACCCACCCTGTTCAAGCTTCTTTTAACGCCAAAGTGCAAATTATTGCCAGAGTTGCTTCTTTCTAGAGGAATTCTTGGCCTCCTAAAGAACTGGATAGGAGACACAGCATTGAGCACTGAGATTATGAAAATGTTGCTGAAGATGGGAGTTGTAGATGATAATAAAATGCTTTTCATGGAGGAAATGAAAAAGAGTGGTTTGGAAAGGAATGTGATGCTGCTCTCAGCATCTGATGAAGAGACTGAATTGAATAGAAGACTTGCAAAATCACTCCTTAATTCATATCTATTGTAACTTATTTTATTTGGATGGATGAAGAAATGCGCCCAATTCAATTTATTTGAATTTATTTGTTTTTGTTGATATTTGTATAGATTCATTTTTTTGAACAAAGTATATTTTTCTATCAAAAATTAAATATTTAATGCAATTACAAGTATAAAGTTTTCACATTTCATGATAAATGTTCAATGATTTATGAAGTTAATTGCGTTTTTACTAATTTTTTAATTTCAATGTGTTCTCAATTATTTTATCAATGAATCCTCCTCTATTAATGTTCAACAGTGCTAAATTTGATTCAGTAATCAATTTTTTTATCAATAGATCATAGTCCATCATTGTTTAATTTAGTACATATTTCCACAGAAATGTAAGTGTTCATTTATATTGAATTTGTTCATCATATTTATTATCAATTTGGTATGACATTATGCTTTAAAGCATTCTTCTCAATCAAATAAATATATATTTAATAAAATGAAAACATAATTTATGTTTCTTCATATAGAATTGTTCATTCCATTTATTTGCTTTCATTTTTATTAGAATATTTTTAAATTTTAAAACTTAGTTTTCTACCTATATTTAAATATTAAATTAAATATTATGAATTTTATAAATTGAACTTTCAAACAAATGTTTATATATAGAAGAACAATAAATGTTTATTAAAATTTTATTGTTTGTTTTCTTATATTTGCTTATTTATATTGTTAAAAAAATTTAAAAAATCTACAATAAGATTCAAACATTAAATAAAATAATCATTTGCAATATCAGAAAAAATGCAAACACCCAAAATCCATATGATAACCCAAAATGGTCACGATGGAGCCAACAGCTAAACCAAATCACATGCAAAATGGAAGAACACTAAAATATAGCAGTATAGCTCAATATTAGACCACTATCTAATAAAACACATATTAGACCACTATGTAATAACGCATTGTTTCTTGCAACAAATACTTGATAAGGCTATATTTCCCTTTTCAATCTCATGCATCCAAAATACAGATGCAATACTCTTTCATTGATTTCTCTTTTTCTTATGTGACATGCTATAATATTTTCCAATGAATCTCATGAAGATTTAGTATCACAATCTATGTGTTACACATGCAAATGCATCGCTTGTATACATAAAACATATTTTCATCATTAAACTGCAAGCTATTTCTTCATTATGGAAAGCACATAATGAAACCATATAGATTTATTTATTTTCTTCACACGAGCAGAAAAATTAGGCATTTAACTTTAGTGCCAAGTGTACTGTAAGTAGGATGATGAGCAGAATACTTGTGATATTGAACTACGAAAAAGTAACATTCCTGCTATTGATAAGGTTATAGATGTTTACATCTAAGGTACTCCTACAATTGATGCTAAAACTAATAAGAAAGATGTTGAAGATGAGAAGAGAGATGGCGAGGAAGAAAATAAATATGCAGGAGAGAAATTTCAAAATGAGAAGGTTACATTTTAGACATAATTAGTTGTGATAGAAATTTAGATAGAGAAGGTGACAGAGGAGAAGGTCACCTAGTTGAAGGTTGATGCAAGAGACACTCATGTTGAGGTAGTTTAAGAGTTCCTTGATAAGGAAAAGATGGAATTATATAAAGTATAACTAATCAAAGGTCTAGTTAGTATTAATGCACTTAGTCCTATTCAAATGACGAATATTGTATCACTAATACAAGAAAATGGTAGGAAATAGATATTGATGATACACATCAAGGATAATGAACTTTTGAAATTTTCATCTAATGTGTTGGAGAAGATTAAATATAAAAAATGAAACTCTATCTTGCCAACTAAAGAGTCTTATTAGTGATACAAGTTGGATTTATTTTTGTGTTGGATGGGAGAGATGGAGGTTCCCTAGCTTGGTTGCAGGTTTGCTTGCAGGAGTTTTGTGGAAGTGTTTTAGCAATGGAGTAGTTTTTTGTTTATTGCAATGGATTTTGTTTCTTTTTGGCGTCTGTAGGGACTTTTTCAATTTGCTGACAGTTGTTCTGATTTTTGTTTATTTTCTTGGCTTCCATCTTTGCATGGTACAAATTTTTATGGCATTAGTTGTGGATCTTCTTTCATGGACAAGGCTCATAATGGGTCCTCTTCAAGCATGCATTCACAACAAGTAGATACATTTTATACAAGTGTTGGCCCTAACATGAAGAAGGTTAATGGGTGTCTTCCTAGACCCATGGTCACCCAATTTTGGTCATTTCTCCTGATTTGGTGGAAGATGTCTCATATTGGAGTAGACATGCTCTAATTTGTAAGTTTCTTGGTATTTGCATTCCTTTGTCCACTCTCGAGGCTTGGATATGGCATTACTGACAGATTGAAGGAGATATGGACATTATGCTTGCAACAAATAATTATTTTATGGTTATTTTCTCAAATATGACAAATCACAATAGAGTTTTTGAAGGTGACCCATATTTTTAAAATTAGGTTTGATTATTTATTAAACCATAGCATGTAGGTTTTAATTCAGCTAAAGAGATGCCTTCTTGAGTTCCTATTTGGGTTTGTCTACCTCAGCTCCCCCTGGAGTTTTGGCGAGAAGACATTTTACATAAAATTGCTAGTCTCTTGGGAAAGCTTGTGGTAGTTGCTACGCAAACATTTGGTAATAAGGTGATTTATTTTGCTTAGACTTGTGTTGAGATAGATGTAAATAATCCCTTGTCGGATTCGATGGATTTTTTTTTGGGATCTTCATCATATATTCAACAATTAGATTATGAATCTCTACCTTTTTGATGTCGATTTTGTCATGAGTATGGCCATCTCATATGACATTACCCTAAAATTCATAAGGAAGCTCATTCCTCCTCTTCGACACCTCCTCCTCTAAGTAAAGAGGATAAAGGGAAAGCTCCCATGATGGCTAAACCTTAGGGAAAGGACAAGGAAGGATTTGTACTTGTTAGAACTAAGGCTAACAGATGTCATTAGAAGAGGCCATTCAAGGATAGAAAGACAGATGGAGGCTCTAGCAAGTTTGAGGTGCTAGAGAAGTTAGCTTTGGAAGAAGGGGTCCTACATGTGGTCACTTCTAATAATGTTGGGATCAGTATGGAGGTTGTACCACCTCTTGAACTAGAACTAGTTCAAGCTATTTAGGGACAACAAGTGGCTTAGGTGACTTTAAATAATTCCATAGAGGATGACATTATTTTGGAAGATTTAGTTAGAGAAGTTTTAGTTTCATCTCAAAATGAGGGTTCATCTCATAGATTGGGAGTACAACAATGACCCCTTAAGAAAGGTCTTGCTAATAGCTCCTCAAAAGGGTGGAAGATAGACCTTGAAAAGATAAAAATGACTAGAGATTTGTTGATGGAATCTGGGCTTGGTAAACCTATTGATGCTCACTTTTCTCAAATCCCTCAATGATCATTCTCTCTTGGAATGTGAGGGGTTTGAATAACACCTTTCGTCAAAAAGCTATTCATGATTTGATTGCAATTCATTCTCTAGATGTCTTTTGTGTTCAAGAGACTAAGGTTTCTATTGAGATTATGTGTCAGCATGCTCCACTCATTTGGTATGCTGGTCACTGTCAAAGTATTAGTTCACAAGGGAATTTTGGAGGTTTGGCTTTGTTTTGGGACCCTCAAAAGATTTCTCCCCTTTGGTGGATTTCTAGTCATTACTCAATCTTTATGGTGGCTACTTCCTTGGACTCTGGTGAGACTATTCTTGTGACAAATATTTATGCCCCTATTGACATTCGTGGGAAGATTCATCTCTGGGATCACATTAGGTATGTGCTTTCTTGTGCTCCTTATTTTCCTTGGATTTTAGGAGTCAATTTTAATTCTATTTATAGTCTTGAGAAGAAAAGAGGAGGTTGGCCTTGCTTTTGATCTTTTTCAAGCCAGGGTGGATATTCTTTCTGTTATTGATGTTAAGCCTTAAAATGGGGTTTTCACATGGAACAATAGATGGAGTGATCAGGAAGCTATCTCAGACTATTTGGATAGGTTTCTTGTTTCATGTTATTGGGTTGGCGGTGGCCTAATTATGAGTTCTGAAATTCTTGATTGGAGACGTTTTGGTCATTGGCCAATTAAGTTATCTTCTTCTCCTATTGCACTACCTAAGAACCCTTCTTCTAGATTTCATCTTATGTGGCTCCAAGACTTGTCCTTTTATGATTTGGTGGCTAAGTGGTGAAGAGTGGGTGGCCCCAACTTATGGCATGGCTATGTTTGTCTTTGAGAAGAAACTTAAATATGTCAAATATCATCTTAAGAGATGGAATACTTATTTCTTTGGGAAGCTTTAGTCTAGAAAGAGGAATTCTCTAGATCATTTTGTAGTGATTACTTGCCAAATTAGAGACTCTAGGATTACAAAGGCTCTTAGCAGGGAAAAATCCCAAGCTATGTGGGATGTGGAATAATAGGAACTTTGGGAAGAGATTTATTGGAAACAAAAGGCTCGCATTGATTGGCTGCAAGAAGGGAATAGAAATACTGGACTTTTTCATTATTCTATTCAAGCTCATTGTAATAAGGGGTAAATTTATTCTCTTGTTACTACTGAAAGACTTCAAATTTCTTCTCAGTCTACTATGAGCCTAGAAACCCTTCAGTTTTATTCTAACCTTTTTACTAAGGATTCTCATCCTTTAATTGAGGAGGAGAACTTAATTCTTTCATGTATTCCTTCTCTTATCACCAATTCTATGAATGATTCTCTTCTTCGTCCAATTTTGATATCTAAACTTGAAGAGGTTGTGTTTGGGATGAATAAAGATACAGCTCCAGGCCCAGATGGCTTCCCTATGGAATTCTTTCAGGAATTTTGGGAAATTATTAATATGGATCTCTTGAAGGCGGTTAAGGAATCCCTTCAGAATAAGAAAATGTTTTCGTGCATTGAAGTGTACTTTACTGACTCTTATCCCTAAGAAAGAAGGTGCTAACAATCTTGACTCCTTTCATCCCATTGCTCTTTGTAATGTTGTATACAAAATTATCACCAAATAGATTGTTTAAAGACTCAAGATAATCCTTCCAGTTGTGATTTCAAAGGAACAAGGCAGTTTTGTGGTTGGTAAGAAAATTCTTGATGGAATCGTTATTGCTTTTCAATTTATTCATTCTATGCATACATCAAAAGAGCAAGCTATGTTCATTAAGTTGGATATGGCTAAGGCTTGTGATAGAGTCAAATGGAGTTTTCTCCAAAATATCCTCTTTGGCCTTTGGTTTCTACCAATAGTGGGTGAACTGGATTATGAGTTGTGTTACTTTAGCTTCTTTTTCTGTTTTGGTGAATGGTGTTGCTTTAGAGCTCTTTGGTGCCTCTAGAGGACTTCACCAAGGGGATCCTATTTAAATTTATCTCTTTATCATTATAGCTAAGGGTTTGTGCCACTTTCTTAAGCTTCATGCTCACTAGGGTTTGATTCATGGGTGGAAATGGGGTGCTGGCTTGCCTCCTATTTGACATCTTCAATTTGTGAATGATAATTCATTTATGGGACATGCATGTCTTTAGGAAGCTACTTCTTTTAGGCATGCTTTGGATGTGTATCTTGCAGCTTTGGGATAGAAAGTTAATGAGAACAAATTCTCCATTTTTTTCTTCAACACTCTCAAGGCTCTTTAGTGGTGTATTGCTACTATTTTGAGGATTCTGATTGGGTCTCTTCCCTTTGTTTATTTGGGTATTCCTTTTACTGTTGGTAGACATCCTAGATCTTCCTAGCAAGTTTTTCTTGATAAACTATGGCAAAAGGTTAATCGTTGGACTCATTGATGCCTATCAATTGCTACTCGCCTGACTCTATTAAAATTGGTGCACTACACATGAGTACGTCTGCGTACATTTGTCGAGTGACTTGTGAGGCTCGATCTTCCGTGGTACTTTTGGAAGTTATGATCATTGGGGAAAATGTGTGACTGGTAATAAAACTTAAGATAATAAAATGTGTGTGCGGGGCCCTCTGTTGAGGAGTTGAAACACACGATCCAAGCTTGGGCTTGTCGATGCCAAGTTATTCTCCATGATGTCAGCCCCTACTTAGTAGCCTATTGAGTGTCTGACTAGGACCTGTACTCCTTGCATTGTCTTATGTTCTTGGTTGCAGCCATCATACTGTCTGGCGTGAGTGTTAGCCTTGGTTGTTGTTTGGTGTGTTTTGTGGTTGGATCATTATCTCCATCAGCACGACGGGTGTGGACCTACGGGTGCCATGTGGTTGGGAGGTGTAGCCACCTTCACCACTACTAGGCATCGGTGTACAGAGATGATCTTTGTTCTAGTGCGACCGTTGTTGGATTGTTTCACTTGGTACTTTGGGTTTCGAAGTATGCTTCCTTGTGATTTATGCTTTGATTGGAATGCTTGGATATCATGTTTAGATGATATTAGTTTATTTTATGCATTCCCTTATCATGATGTTTAGCATATGATTAGATGATGTAATTTGATTTATTAGTATATTTGTTTCTTATTGTTGTTTAGCATGTGATAGGTGATGTTATCTACTGTAGGATTATCTTATGTGTTATCTCCAGCATGTTAGATTTCCTTATGTTTTTCTTATGCATGTTTTAGTAGTGACATCCCTATTACGACAGTACCGATGATCTGGTCGGTGGCTTGGGATGTTACGCGCGGGGGATGGCTAGGACCCACGATGGTCTTATGATGCTATTGACGGTTGGGAGGAACCGCGCACTTTTTGGTTGTTTAGCTCTAAAATGTATTTATGTTCATTGCAATGTTTATTTCAGTATGCTCTTTGTTGTTATGGTTTAGATGGATAGATGTTCCTCTTTCCTTTCTATTAATGCTCTCGAGTGTTCATTCCTCGATTTGCATGGATTCGGTATTCCCCGGTGTGGAGGTTTCCTTTTTTTTAAGCTTTTCGTTTGCATTTTGTGTTGTGCTGATTTGTTTCCTCGTGTGAGAATGTATTTTCCTCGTGCGAGAGAATAAACTTCCCATGCGAGAATGTAAATCTTCGCGCGGTGCGCAGGGAATCCTCCGTGAGAACGTGAATCCTCACGCAAAGCTCAGTAGTCCTCGCGCGAAGTGCGCACTTTCTCGCACGAAGCGATGAAAGATCTTGCGCAAAACTTGAGACCAATTTTCTTTCTCACGCGAGAAACAAGGGCTATCTAGGCTTGTTGGATGAAAGTTTGAAAGTTGGTTTTGGATACCCTTTTGATTTTTACACCTTCCTAGTTCGAAACAAATTTCTTAGGGGTTTAAAATATATCATTTAAGTATAAGTTGATGTATATTTAATTCCTTATACTTAAAATATATTTTAATATATGCGACAAATATTTTGAGATAGGTTTCAGACCTCTCGGAGACAAGTTAAGGATTTTAGGAAATTCCAGAGCTTCAAAAATCTAGACTTAGCCAATTTTTAGGGTTTCAGAATTTCAGGCTTAGCTGAATTTTAGGATTCTGCATTATACCCCAGCTTGGTGTTTTGTTGATGAGTGGTCGTTCCTTGAGCCCTCATCTAGTTTGTGGTGGTGGTTGGCTTTTGTTCACATGTGTCATTTAGTAGTGGTGTTCGGAGATCTATTGGTTGCCAGGATTGTGGTGAAGTCTTCCGTTGTGATCGTTATGATCCCTGTATGATGTTGTCTTGTGCATTCATACTTGTAAAAAAAAATTCTTAGCTTGTATTTCATCCTTGTTTCCAAGGATCTCTGGGCGGGGCATTACACATGCATCATGCAATCTTAAAACTTTCAATAAATTAATGTCTTTTTCACCACTTAATTTATTTCAAATGTTTAATTTATAAAATATTTATTAACTTGAATTATAATATTATTTAGCATTTATTTAAAAATGAACTTTAAATATATTATTATTAAATTAAATATTATCATGTTCTAAAATTATCTTTATAACTTTTATCTTTAAATTTAATTCTTTTTATTTAATTAATTTATTAATTAATTAAATATAATTAAATATTAAAATATAATAATAATTTTCATTAAAATAAATCATTAATTTAATCTTTTAATTAGACTTAATTACTAGAAAATTTCACCAAGGACTCATAAAATAAAGTACGAAAACCCATCATAGCAAAACACATTCAAAATCAAACTAAAGGGTTATAATCATGAATTAATGTCATCTGACGCATTCAGGGGGTACACAACTTAGATACTTGTCCTAATTTTCTAGGACAAATGGCTTTAGGGTTTAGGATTTGGACTTAAGAATTTATCTCCCCTCTCCTACCATTGAGATAATGCAATAGGGTATGCTCATCCTAGAAAATTCAGGGAAGTTGGTACTCGATACCTGTAACATGCATAAAATCTATGCATGTACAAACACATATATACTAAGCTAAATAGAAAATGGCAGGAAGTGGTGCATCATGTAGATCCTAACTAGTAGGTGACTATGACTCTCTTAATGACATCAAAAATGCCATATATAAAAAAAAATAGACACACACACCATACACATGTAGTATGGGGTAAGTATACATAAGAAAACACATATGATAATTCATCTAACTAATCATCATCAATATTGAAATCACTGAATAATCATCATGCATATAAGAAATATAGAGTACCAAGTAATCTCATCATAAAATCAACTATATGTAAAACAATATCTGATAATCTAAAAGTTTTGCTACTAAACATCAAGCATGAAATTGGCCTAAAAGAGTTTGGCAATGACAACAAAAATGTAAACTAGGGGCAAGCACTACAATTGATTTGCATCAAGTGTGATCCTTACTTTGTTGGCTTGGGACAAAGGAGGAGTGTTGAAATATGTTGGTTGTCCCTTGAGCCAACTACCCACCTACCCATCAGAAGCATTAAACTTGGTAGGTGAGTTTGAATTTCAGAAAGAGAGGGAAAGTTTTTGAGATAAGTCAAAACAAAAATATGCTCATTCTTTTGATAAGTAGCAACAGAGAGAGTAGAAACAAGAAGGACAAAGAATATCATATTAGAGAAAAGTGAATTCAAAGAACAAAAGGAACAAGAAGAGGATTAGAGTTGCAACATCACGAGATCAGTACTTTTGTTCTCTATAAGTTTATTTTGTTTGTCCCATTGAAGTAGTGATTACTCCAGGCATTATTGTATGCATCTTTTTAGTGCTTCAAGTTAATACTATAGATAGAAGTTTTTAAGTTAATATATTTTGGTTTTGGTTGAAGCCCTATGCTTCCAGATTTTTAGCAGTTGAATATGTTTTTGAATAGAAAGAAAACAAGTAGGTATATTAGTAACTCTCTAGGTATTTGGCTTGTTGTCTTCATTTCTATCTATTCCATATTGGGTTTGGTATATGTGCAACTCTTTGCTATTATCATTGTGTTTTAATGGTGAAAAAGACCAGACAACAAATTTGTTGCTAACTCACTTGATTCCCTTGTTAACTGAGATCACCTTGTGTTAACTTGGTTAGTATATGTTTGTGTTGTTCCTACTAAGTCACAGTAGCGTCCATTGAGTCCTTTACTTGTGTGTACCGAGCTCACTCAATTTCTACTCTTACTAAGCTCACTCGGTCCCTTCCTAGCCGAGTTCACTGAGCTCACTCAGTATAGTGTTATCCATGCCCATTGTCACTGAGCTCTTTCCTTTGGAAACTGAGTCACTTGTGTCGCATTGTTGTCGAGAAACATGACATTGCCTGTGAGTCAGCTACTTAAGGTGTTGTGCAACTTGGTACTCATTATGGTTCTTCTTTGTTGTGCAAAATTTGTTGTGAAGTTTTTTGCAGGCCCTTTATAGGAGAATCATTTGTTTGAGAAAAATCATTGGTAACAATTGAAGGTAACAATGAAGAATCAAAGATGCAGGTAAAACATCAATAGCCACATAATTTAAAGAATTAAGTTGCATAGTCCCAATCTCACCTTACTTCTAAAAAAATGACTTCAAGTGGAAAAGATGACACATAAATTAGTCGAGCAAAAATTTGATCAGATCTATGCTCTCATTCAAGCTCCATGGAAGCCTATCCCTAGATTAACTTCTTGTGGTTATGCTAGCTACCTTCCTTGGATTTTGGGATCCAAAGAAAATAATTTTGATTGTTGGGATTAGGGTTTTGGAATGAAATATTATTTTTTGGAAGCTCTTTCAT
The DNA here is from genome assembly GCA_028749045.1 of Cupressus sempervirens. NCBI lineage: Eukaryota > Viridiplantae > Streptophyta > Pinopsida > Cupressales > Cupressaceae > Cupressus > Cupressus sempervirens. Next base: position 648,355,403 of record CM053787.1, read on the forward strand.
ACCCATATGTATCCTAGTTAGTTGTTATCGATTTTGTTTTTGGATTAGGCTACTGTTATGAAAAGTCATTCCTTTGTCATTCATCACTTGATTTAATCTACAATGCTATATTATACTTTATATTAAACCATTATTATGTTAAAAATATTTTCAGTCATGAAGCATGATTGTTCTTTTCACTTTCTGAATTATTGGTTATTTTGATGTTAGCATTTCTCTACTCTGAGGTTTTTTCATTAATTGGTTCAAAATTTCTTCAATTTAATTTTCCAGTTACCAAAATAACATAGATTTATCAATTAGATTTTTGCATATTTGGTTTCAAAAATTACTAATTTTTGCTGCATGTTTCCATATCAACTATTGCATCATTTGGGGTTATTTGAGCCAAACTGTTGCTCCGTTTACAAATATAGTGTAGAGGAAGTACACAATTTCTCTTGTTTTTTACAAAAAGGAGGAAAATGAATCTTCTTAAATAAAAAGGTTTTTATAGATTTCATCTTTTACTTAAAATTTGTTACTTGTAGGCAAGAGCCTATGACACAATTGGCTTCAAATCTAATTGAACTTAATAATCATAATAATTAATTATAACAATTACTAATAATTAACCTTGGTTTCGGCCGATCAAATTTTTTTTGCTACCTATACCAAAAAAATACATTCACAAACATATTAGTGAAAATGTAAATATCATTTTAAAATATTCTAAACTTTAAATGGCAGTCTAAGTGCCTTTATTTGTATTTAGTGTAGGTTGTATTTTCTATTAAGTTATCAATTTTATAATCTATGTTTCTCAACTATTGAAAGTTTGTGTGATCATATTTAGTTTATACTGATTTCTTGATTGTAGACGTTGCATTTAGTTGAGAATAAATTTATTAATATATAAAAATGTTTGTATTTTTTATTTAAGAGCAGATCCATCTATGCTCTATCTATCCTAGCTTCTTATGTGTACCGCCACAAATGGATGGTATACCAAATGGATGTGAAGTCTACCTTCTTGAATGGTGAATTGAAAGAAGAGGTATATGCAGAGAAACCACCTAGTTATGAAGTTGCAGGTGAGGAATACAAGGTATATAGATTGAAGAGAGCTCTATATGGGCTCAAGAAAGCTCCAGGGCATGGTATAGCAGGATTGATTCATACTTCATGAGCAGTGGTTTTGGAAAAAGTTATGGTGAGCCCACACTCTACATCAAGGCAACAAATAGTAAAGTTTTGATTATTGTCTTGTATGTAGATGACTTAATCTTCACTGGAAATGATCAGTTCCTAATTGGTGAGTTCAAAGAGGCCATGAAGAATGAATTTGAAATGACAAACCTAGGTCTCTTGAAGTTTTCTCTAGGCATATAAGTAAAACATATGCATGATGGCATCTTCATCTCTCAAAAAAAATATGCAAATCAGATCTTGGAGAGACTCAAAATGCAGAATAGTAAGGAAACCCCAACACCAAAAAGAGTAGGTCTAAAGTTGAGTAAGGAAGATTACAATAGAAGTGTAAATCTAACATTATACAAGAGTATGGTTGGAAGCTTGATGTATTTGACAACAACTCGGCTTGACATGATGCATGCAATGAGTTTGATTTCAAGATTTATGGAAACACCAAAGGATTCCCATTGGCAATTGGGAAAGAGGATCCTAAGGTATGTGAATGGTACCAAGGGATTTGGCATTTTGTACACTATTGATAATGATTTTAGGTTGGTTGGGTACACTGATACTGATTGGGCTAGAAGCCTAGATGATAGGAAGTGCACTTCCAGATATATGTTTCATATGGGCTTGGGCACAATTTCATGGGCATCCAAGAAGAAAACTATTGTTGCTCAATGTAAAGTAGAGGTTGAATACATAGTAGTGAATGCAACATGTCAAGCTATTTGGTTAAGGAGAATTTTGACAGATTTGAATGAAAAGCAAGAGGATGGAACCACAATCATTCGTGAAAACATTTCCTCAATTGCATTGTCAAAGAATTTAGTCTTCTATGGGAGAAGCAAATACATTGAGATCAAATATCACTTCATTAGAGAGCTAGTGGAGAATGGAGAAATCAAGATGGAATTTGGCAAGTCTGAGCAGCAACTAGCAAACATATTTACTAAGGCATTGGGCATCATTCCACACCATATGTCTTTTCTTGTAGTCATCGACCAAATGTACTTATATTAGATCCCTTTAATCACCTCTGTCTTCTTTGCTGCGCCACAAAACGTTCCATCCACTAGAGGAGCAAACAAAATAAACCCTGTGAAAATTTTTGGTCAGTTGAAAGGTTTTGTTTTTACTTGTTAGTAGTAGTTTCTTTTGGAGAATAGTGATATCTTTATAATTGAATTCTGAAACTATAAAGCTGCTATCTTTCAGTTTCTATAATCAATGATTCATAAATAGTAATAATTATTGAAAGTGGGTTTAATATTAGAGACATTTCTATGGTTAAACATATTTGAGCTGGAGTAAAATTAAAATGGTTTACTTTTTGGGAAGGCATAATGTTTCACCTATGTGAATATCACCTAATATACAATGAGTGATAAATATACCATTTGTTTTCATCATAGATGGAGCTCTTGTGAACCACTGGGGGAGACAACCTAGTCGCTGCCCATGTTCCAATGACCACGATGTCTATTATTATAGATCCCCCCAAAATTACTACCCATAAAAAGCCCCAAAAAATCATAGCGCATGTACTAAAAGCCAATCACACATGTATTAGTAGTTGGTCATTGTTTTAGCTTTCTTGGTTGTTGATTGGTCCATTTGTGCAAAAAGTACTATTCCTGGTGAGCAACTATTGGGGGGTGGGCATAAGGGGTTTCAGACGAACATTTTAACATGACACTTTTAGACCACCTCACGAGCTCCATAAATGCAAAAAAGCCGAAAGGTTAGCTTTAAGCTCTTCACTCACCCATGGAGGTTCACCAAAAAAATTGACAAATTTTGACATACAGATTAATAGTTCTATGTGCTTGATGTTAGCCTAGGCAGCTATTGGGTTATCTCCCCTACTCATGAAACATAAGATAATGAATTTGACTCAAAAACTTTGTAATTGAATCTTTGAAGCATTATCATGGTTGTTGAGTTGTTGTTCATATACCTTCAATATATGACCTTCCCTTTGTTATTGTAGGGCTCCACCTTTATCTTGCAATGTGTTGTTGATTTGAGTGACCTATTTTTAACACCTCTTGTAAGGTGCATTGTAGGTGCTTAGGATCCTAGTCTAGATTAGCTTTAATATTTTGTTAAATTGTAGCTTATAAACTAGCTAGGTAGGACCTTCAATTTGCTACTAGAGTGTTCTTCCAGTGAACTAATTTGAACAAATAGACACTTTTGTGACTAATTTAAGATTTAGGTATAACTTACTTCCAACACAACTCTCTAATTGAGCATGGTAAAAATGTTTGAACTACAAAAAAATTAGACCCACTACATTCAAGTATAAACATGGACAATACCAAATGATCTTGGGCTTCTTAAGAAGTTAGAGGAAATAAAGGCTCTATACTATCATTGCACATATCTTCCACATCATTGAAAGAAAAATTCATTTTAACTATATTGAGAGCACCAATAAATTGAAGATATAGCTTGGATGGCAATGAGACACAAGACCCTTACAAAAGTACCAAGAATCGTCAAGGAGAGAAGTTAGAGAACATTGTACTAATCATATAAAGCACCAAACCAACACCAAAAGAAATACAATTCATATAGGGGTGATTAAGAGTACGAAAGAATGGGAGAAAAGTGAATGTAACAATACTTTAAGATGATGGATGAAAGGAAAATCTTCAAAACCAAGAAGTATGTGTGTGCCACCAAATCTTGCTAAAAAAACTTCTAATTGGGATGGTTATATTTGTTCTAAGGCTACATAAAATGTTGTTTTTATTATTATAAGTATTAATTTTAATATTTAAATTTGAGTACATGCATCTCGAAAAGAAGGGAAGCTCTATTTTCTTTTTGATAGGTAAAAGGCCATAAGGCCCAAAGTTAGAAATAAATTTGATATCCAATTTTGTGAGGTATCCAAGATTAGGGATGGATAATTATTTTTAGTTAAAGCTTAACTACTTTAATCATTTGATGCCAACTTTTCAACTTCCATATTTGTAGTACTATTTTTTTTATATCCTTATTATGTACCTATCAAAATAAAAAAAAGCTAAGATCAAGTTGTTAGAAGCGTGATTAATACATTATCAAGTAAAAGTAAACATTTTCTAATCTATTGTACAATCAAAATATGCTTTAGAGAATTATTTTGATTATACATAGTTATATTTTATTTTATTTTTCTTTTCATTATTTTAGAACATCTATATTTATTCTTTATTATAGGTTATATCCCAAATAAACTTTTATCCTTCTACAATTATTAATATCTAAGCACAATTGTTTATCTAATTGTTAACATATTAGTTTGATCTTATTAATATCTCTTCTCCATCTGCTCCTTTATTAGAAAGGTTATCTACTTCTTTATTACCTTCTCTATAGATATGTTTGATGATTATTTCTTCAAAATTATCAACTATATCAAAGGCATACCCAATTTTAGAATTTAGGATTCAATTAGGCGTTTCTCTTTTCTTAATGCATTTAAAATAATATGTGAATTGTTATGACTATAATTGGAACAATTTTTATGTTGTCATTGATGTCAAATCTTATTGGTGAAACAGTTGCTATCTGAGTAGAGTGCAATATCAAGATGATTAATGAAGAGGATTTGAGAAGAAGAGATAACAAAAGGTCTTCAAGGAAATGTTGAGTTATGTGAAACTACAATGGGCACTTGATCAGTTAGTCCTTGGCAAGATAATGTGATTGTTTAATCATAACACTAAGTGGAGAAGATAGTTGTATTGAAACCTAGAAGAAATGGTCAAAGGAAGACCAAATGCATAGGCTTCACTGAGCAAAAGAGCAAAAAATTAAGGAACTAGAAGTATATGCCGTGTGATGCTAGTGTTGACCATATAATAGTATAAGCTGAGCATAATACAATGTTGACCGAGTATCACTATCGTTCAAGTATCTGAAAGTATGTCGAACAAAAGAATTAGTATTACTAAGTAATTTAGTGGTGACCGAGTGAACTAGAAGACAATGATGATCGAGTATCAAAATTTGGCATTTTGTGAGGAAATCTTGATTTCAAGCCAACATAATTGAATTCTTGGAATATGTAAAAATTTATGTGTTGAAGATAAAGATGGATGACCTGGAGCATTTAATACATGATAAATCATTTTTGTGCGCTCCAAGACATCGATTCAAAGAGAAGTTTTCAAAAATATCTAGAAGGGGAGAAGAAGAACATAATGGTGGAAGGATTTGATGAACCTAACCAAACCCTAAGATCTATAGTGATTTTTAAGTGGCAAAAGATCAAAGCTATCTATTTAAGAAAGCATAAAGGTAACCTAAAAGGTTATAGACATTTGTTGATGCTATTGATTGACAAACTTAAGTAGGACACTAAGAAGAGTTGTGAAGAGGTGAAGTATGATTGCTTGAAGGATTTCCAAGCATATCAAAGACAAAGATGATAATGGAGGTCAATCAATGGAACAACATATGAGTTACATTGTCATCTATATTTGCAAAGTGAGTTGTATTTATCAAATCAACCTGTTGTTAGTTTCTAACCATTGTATCAGTTAAAATCCTTTAATCAAGGTTGACGTAATAATCATTTTTAAATCCTTTAACGAAGATAACATTCTAATGGAATTTTTAAAATCCCTCTAACCATACCACTCCTAACAGGGTGATTAAATTCTTTAATAGGGTCACATCTAACAATGTGTATTGTAACCTTTAAAAAGGTTGGCTCCTCATAGAGCTCACTTGAGAAGAGTGAAAATTTGGTAACATGTTACTAGTGGTTTTTCTCAAATCGGGTTTCCATGTTAAATCCTAGTGTCATACTTATGTGGATGTTATTTGAGATATATTACTATTAATGTTTTACATTCCACAAGTTTTTAACTATTAGGACAATGGACTCCAAGTTTTACATTATTGATTATTTTCTATAGAGATCAAGCTACTTAATGATTTGATTTGAAGTATTTGAAATGATTAGAAGTTGAATTGGTACATTTGGACTTGAGGATAACTGATCCACCCCCTCTCAGTTATTCTAAATCATTCTAACAATTGGTATGAGAGCTATTGGTGCTTGTAAGGAAAAGTTTGAAGGTACGTGACGCTTAAATCAAGATGTACAAAAAGGATGTGTTGAGGTTGACCAAGGAGAACTTCCCTGCATGGAAAAGTATGATGAAGCTGCATATGATTTTTATTATGTTGGTTGATTTTGGGAGATGGTTTTATATTAGGCATTTTCCTTGGATTAGGAATGATTATTCCTTGGTTTAGGAATAGTTTATGAGTTTGATAATCTTGTGAGAGGCTTACATCCATGATTAGTTATATGGTATGGTTTGGGTCTTGTTGTGGCTTCTTGGTTGGGGTTCTATGGAGGAGATCTTACTTAGCACAATTTACATCTAGAGGTGTGTGTAGAAGGACATGATACAAGTTATTATTTGCCTGGTTTCTATTTGATCTTGGTTATCTTCCTAGATGTTCAATTTCACTTACATTGGATTTGAGATTGGTTGGAGATTATGATCACTAGTTTGTGTTCATGTATATCATGTGAGAGATGACATGGTTATTCCTTTATCTCTTTCCTTTGTTGGTTGTCAAGAACTTGGGAGAGTGTTGGAGACTTGTTGTGAGAGTTGTTCTTGCATGTTATGTGTTTATATATTGCGGATGTCCTTGATACTACATCGATTTACTTCATTGAGATTTTGTGAGTGGATTGGTTATAGATTTGACATTATCTTTTGATGTGGGAGCTTAGTATATATGTGGTAAGTATTGTTGTTGAGGCTTGTGATTGCAAGTTATAGATTGGATATGTTGATGATGTAAGATTTCCTTGGTATACCTTTGGAGGTATGGATGGTTGGATGGGTTGGCATTTGTTGTGGGTGCTATTTCATCTTTGGATATTTTCACAACTACGAATACATGTGATTATCTTTGGATCAGGTTTTTGGGTGCTTGACATTTCAGTAGATACAAAATTTTATGATTCTTATGTGACAGGTTGGGTGGCTTTCTCTTTGGATGACTTCTATGTATGCTTGGTGGAAGTGGTATAGTAGAATGTGAGACCATTCATGTTTGAGATGTTGTATACTTTGATTTTGTTATGGGTACCAGGATGGAGAACTCGGTGTACTTTGATCCATGATGGTGGATGTGCTAAGAGGGATTGTTCCCTTGTTCATTTATGTGGCTATGGATTGACCCTAAACAATGTATACAAAAAGTGGGAGATTGTTGAGATAATGGGTATTGCGCACATTGCATAATATTGTTATATTGTATTATTTTATTTTATTATATAATGTTGCTCCTCAGAGCACCTAGATGGACAAGCAACATGTAAAGATTTCTATGGGATATACTTGATGAGGTGTATTATAACATTGTGATTATATTTGATGTAATTATTTAATATTGGGGAAAAAGAATTAAACATCTAATATTAAATATAGGGTGAATGAGTTAGATAGCACATGGTTTTAGGACATGGTTTATGTAATACCACTTGGTAGTTTTGTGGGACTTGCTACTATATAAGTAGCCACAAGGTTAGTTGTAGAGACAAGACAAAAGGGAAAAAAAAGGGAAAAAGAGAAAAATGATAGTTGAGCAAGAGAAGGCTTGATAGGTTAGCCAAACAGAATATTTGTGTCGAAGGTTGGAAACATGGTATGCAATGTGTGGATTCATGCTTGATCACATGGGTTGCTTGGTGTTGTCTATGGCTTTAAAGGCTTCCATGGTTGTATTGCAATGGTATTTTTGCTTAATAAAGATGGTGATGGATGGTTTTGGAGGCTAGGTTTTTCCCTCAATGAGGGTTTCCTAGGCTTTATCTTATGTCACATTTTGTGGGTATGTTGTCTATCCTCTTGCATGTAGATTTTTATTGCATATTTGTTTCAGATTTATTATGGGTTATGTGGAAACCATTATATTTTTTTTGTAAGTTTCCTTAAAACCATCCATCGAAATTAGCAAGTTCATCTTCCTTACCATCACATTTTCTATAGATATGGTTATTTTCTATATTCTCAAAGTTTTTGATTAATTCCTAGGGTTTATCCAACAAAAAATTCAACATCCAATTTTGAGTACTTCTAGTCCTCAAAGCATTAACTCTAATTTCTCAATGCCCTTCTATCTCTATTCTTTTTAATCCCACCTCTACACATAGAACCAAATCCTCTATTAAAACTTAAAATTCTTCTATATCCTTGAATGGATTATTGTTTGTATCAATGGTAAATGGAACTCCAATAATATACACATCTATTTGTGTAACAATGCTTATAAATTTTTATGTGTTCTCATCCTCTCCTATAGGTCCTTTAGTTATTTTTTTCTTCTACTTCAATCTTCAAGACATCAGACCCACTTAACACTTTTTGTACTCCTTTAGCCATCTCTTCCCATATTTCCTCATATTGTCCTAGCATGATTTGAATTGGCCTCATTTTCCTCCTCAAATTGTGCTCCATTTTCTTCATGATAGTCTTCAATTGTTCCTCATTCTCAATTTCACATAAGTTTTTCATTGTAATGTCTCTCAATTTCTTGTCCTTCTCTACTACTCTAGGCCTTTTAGCTTCCAATTTATTGTAAAGATCCTCTAGTATACTTCAATGCATAGTAATAAGATATTGCTTGAATTTCATCATATACTTGATTAATTCAATTTCAAGTTGTCTCTGTTGATTTGCATCTTGCATGTCATAATATTTTCTCAACTAATCAAGTTTTCCATCATGCATAATCATATTATTTAACCTTCCTAACTCAAGTTTCCATCCCATTCTCTTCTTTCCAAAGCTTGACTCAGGTTGCTCTTATGGTGTTGCAATTTCCCTCTCATTTTTGACATTTCTTTTCCTTCCTCTTGATTCTTCTTAGTTTTCCTTACAATCTGAGCAATCTTAGGTTTCTATTGTCCAAGGTCTTGTTCCATTTCCTTAACTCTCTTTGGTTTTTTCGGCGACTCCTCTAACTTTTCTTTCTTAATCTCTATTGCCATACTCACTATTGGCTTTCTTTTTGTCATGGATGGTCAAGTTCTAGTTCATCTCCTTGTAGTCATTGACTATGGTGTAGCCAAAATATATGGAATCTTTACTTCTTCCTTATAGATATGCGTTGTTTTCCTAATAATTTTGCTACTGGTGCACTTGATGATGCTTCAATAGCAAGTGGCTCAACCATAAGTATATTTAATTATCCACTAACATGCATTTCTACTACTATCTACTTAGCTTCATTCCATTCTTGCTTTGTCATTTGAAAATCTTTAATCATTTGATCCACCAATTTACTTACCTTTATTTTCCTTTCTCTACTGTTTAGTTGCTCATCTATTTCACTTCATTTTTCTTCATAGGTACCCCATCTAGGGCACTCTCCATCCCTCTTTGAATTTAGAATTGTGCTTGCATATCCTTCCAACATCTCTTCTATTACCTCATAACCCATAGGTTCAATGTAATGTTCTCTAAGTTCCATGCTTCCACACAAGTCTAATCTATTTCTACTATAAAATAAATACCATCCTTGTATTTCTCCATAATTAACTTAAGAATTTTGAACCTCTTCTTCATCTCAGTCTAAAATATTTTATCATTCTAGTAATATCCTTTGTAATTCTATTTGTAGGGTGCTTCCTATAGTTATATGTGCATCTTCCACTATTCCACTCTTAACTAGGAATACTTGTAAAACCATTCATAACTTTTTTTTTTATTTGAAAGCTTCTTGCTAAAAGAATTGTATGCCACCATTAAGATGCTTTTATGAAAAAGAATTGAGAGATTTTCTTACTCTGAATTTGTATGATAGTTTTTGGAGAGATTTTCGTTCTATAAAGAAGAATTTGTGAATATTGAACATATCATTCTCTTATATATATATATATATATATATATATATATATATATATATATATATATATATATATATATATATATATATATATATATATATATATATATATATATATATATATATATATATATATATGTATGTATGTATAACTAGAATTACTAGAAATTAAGTTCATCTACATTTAAACTACTATTTAAATATCATCTATTTGATCAAATTCCCAAATTTATGTTTTCTTTCTGCAATTCAACTTTTTTTTAAATCGCAACCCAAGTTGAAATCCCTAAAGACTTTGAAATCCTAAATTCCTCTCCAAAGCCTCCTTGAATGAACTCTTGACCTTCCTCCTCTTCCTCAAGGATGTGATGATTCCTTCTTCTTGAAATACATTTAACAGTAGATTTAAAATTTAAATATATTTATGAATATTTTTCTATACATTTGATATCACTTTCCTTTGTTTGAAATACAGTTGTATTTCAGCCTCATTAATCTGTTATGGCTTGTAGTGAACACTAATATTAATTTAGAATTATGTTTATGATTTCTAGAACACGATTTCTCATTTGATATATTCTTTCATATACTTCCTTAACTATAGTTTGGTAGATTTTAGGAGACTTGAACACTCATGTTTCGGTGAAGTACCATTAAATATTCATGTTCAATTTTTTATTATTATTTAAATATAGAATTAACTATAGTTTTGGTGGTTTCTTATTATTTAAATATAGAAGATGAAAATAATGGATATATTGTAGGAAATGGAAATAAGAATCAGGATCAGCTTACCCTCTAACTCGTTTAATCAATTTAATTCTAGTTTTGCTAGTAGCCATTGGGTTCTGACCTAGGATTGGATTTGTTAGTCTTCACATGAGTAAGAATTTGTTTTGATGATGCCACAAGTATAAAAATTAGTATAAAAGAAGGTAGGCTATGTGTTTCATAGTTTCTTGTTAGTTCAATTTGCCAATAGTTTTTTATAATATAAATTTAGAACCTTTTTTATTTAAAATTATGAGTCTATTATTCTTTTTATTAGAAAATATATAATTTTATTTATTTATTTTTAAAAACTAGTATCTTATTTAATAAAATTATTAAATTAAAATAGTACAACACTTAAATATCTATATAGTGAATTTAATTGAATCTCTCTTCTAAGAAGATAAGCTCAAAGAATGGTCAAGAATAAAGAGTATTGATTTGTTATAAAGGAGCAAACTTTCTACTAGATTTATAAAACATTTTTCCCTTGTGAATATAAAATTTGTTGAAGTCTTGGATATTTTTGATAAGATACATTTATTTTTGATAAAATTTATCTTCAAGATCTAATAAAATATCTCAATCTAAAAGACTAACAATAACCCATGCTAATGTTGTCGCAAAAATATTTTAAACTTTGTCAATATCTAGCTTGTCACATACCTTTGCAATTATTTAAAATTCTTTACTAATTTGACAAATCTTTACTAATCTGACATTATTTAGCAAGAACTTCTATGCACAAAACCTTTTTTTTTTTTAATTTAGTGGTATTCTTGAAAAAATATTATATATATCAAAATTTATCATTGTCTTATTTTTAAAATTTTAGAGAGTCACTTCATAAGAAAATCATAATTTATTTAATAATATTCTTAAAATATGACTATATATCAAAATGCATCAATCTCCATTTCATACTTTCTACAAATCTAGTAAATTTAAATTGTTGGCATTTATATAACTAAATATTTAGAAAAAATAAATAAAAATACTTCATCAATCAATTAAAGTTGAAGAGAATCAAGAATGTGCATTTGAAATATATTAAAATGGTAATTGTTATTATTAAAATTTGAAATTGGATATTCTATTTGACCTAAGTAATTCACTAACCCAATCAATATTGAAAAGTAATAAGATTGTAACTTGAAATATTTTAAAATATAAATTATATAGATGGACTCTAATTAAATTGGATTTAGTTCAATCTTGAACAAACAAAAGGTAGATTTTTTTTTTGATGTTTTTTTGTAAGCTATTTGATACATGTAAATTCATAATTTATGTAATGGCCTCATTTAAAATTTAAAATTAAAGTGGTCCCCATGCGGTTGCTAAGAAGATGTCATTTTTTTCAATAAGCAACACCTATTTATTCTGCTTATTCAACCCCTCCCTAATTGGAAAGTGACATGCAAACACTACTCAAAGTTTATCAATGATATTTGAAAAAAAAAAACTATATCTATTAAAATTCATTTAATACATTTCATTAATCTAAAATTATAAAATTATTTGCATTTGACTTTTGAAATTTTAATCAAATTATAAATAATTAAGTCAATAGGCATTTATTGTGGCATGCAATATCCAAACTAAAAACATTGTGAAGTTGTGGAGGTGTTGCTTAATAGGAGTTTCTAGCTCCATTGAATACACCAATCTGAGAAAATTTGGCCACAATAGAAGAGAGAAAAAGGAGGACCATTCAATATTCAAACACCATCGGAGCCAATTAATGATTGTGAAGAGTTTTTTGATCTAGTTTGAGCATATATGGTGGATGTTTTGATAAGGAGGAGTAGTTTATAGGAGTTGGGTACTAGATAGATTGAGCTTAAAACCCTTGAAAGCAACTGGGTTTTATTAGGAGCATATGAAAATATAAGAGTTAAGGTTTTGTTGTTGAGTTGCTACTGAGTCCAAGGAACAATATTCAATTTGCATCGAGTAGTTTCTACCATGATGGTGATCAACAATGTAAACCTAGCTTCATAAGGTTTACTAAGTTCCTTAGTGCAAACCAAATTGTTTAGTGCTTACCGGGTTCACAGTTATAATGAAGTAAATCCAATGTTGACTAAGCCACTCAGCGTTAACCAAGTGATTTAGTTTATACCAAGCTCATAATGATAGCATTTATCGAGCTATGCAGCATGAATCAAGTGACTCAAATTATATGCTGAATTTCATAGTATTCATCGAGTCACTAGTGCAAACCGAGTTCATACTACTTGGAAGTGATCAATATGGACTGAGCTTCTATGTTTACTGAGTGCATGATGATGTTGAGAATTGAAAGTGGATGTTGAGTATTAGAACCTCACTGAGCTAGTCTTTAGAACCCAAGTTCCAGTAGTTTGGTTGACTTTGTGTATTTTGTGTAAACTTGTATTGTAGCTGACTTTGATAATTTGTAAATTGGATTGGTATATGTGTAATGTATTGTATCACATCCAAAATATATAATAGAAGGAATATAACAAGAAGAAAAGAGTAGAAGTGAAAAATACAAGGCTAAAACAATATAAGGAGCATCAAAGATTTATCTATCATAGCAGGGTGATCATTAGGCTTAAAGGAATCTCATTCAACAAACCAAGTTGTAGATCAAAGATCAACCACTATTTCATCCTAACAAGTAGATCAGTTAAATCCTTTCACAAGGTAGACTTAGCAATCTTTTGCAAATCCTTTTACCAAGTGCATACTTCATTGTATGTTTGTAAATTCTTTTGCAAGGTAGACCTAGCAGTCCTTATTGCTCCTAACAGAGTAGATCATCAAAAGTGATCATCATAAGCCTTAACAGGCCAAATTTATACTACAGTACTAAAGCTTGTGGGTATCATCCTCATGCCAGTTTTACTTCCTATTTGGAAGGTTTCTAGGTCACCATATTATGTGTCAAAGTGTTAAATGTTTTAATGCTTTCAGTTATTCATGCATGCAAATAGATCATAATACAAATGAAGGATTAATTGGCAAATAAGGATTAAGTTTTATTGGTTATTGATTCACCCCTCCCCTCTCAGTAACTTAGCCCATCGTATATATTTCCAACAATTGGTATTAGAGCTTTGTGGTTCTTAGAGAAAAGTTTAAAAGCTCGAGAAAAGATCAGAGGCTATGGAGGTATTCAGACTTGACAAGGCTATAGATACCAATGTAGACCGAGTTCAGACTACTTGAAACTGATCAGTATGGACCAAGCTTCTACATCTCTTGAGTGCATGACGATGCCAAGCATTGAAAGTGGTTTCCAAGTATCAAAACCTCACTGAGCTAATATTTAGAGCCCAAGTTCTAGTAGTTTGGTTGACTTTGTGTATTTTGTGTAAAATTATATTGTAGCCAAATTTGTTGATTTGTAAATTGGATTGGTATATATGTAATGTATTGCATCACATCCAAAATATAGAATAGAAAGAATATAAAAAGAAAAAAAGAGCAGAAGTGAGAAATGCAGGGCTACAACAGTATAAGAAGAAACAAAGATTTATCTATCACAATAGGGTGATCATTACACTTAAAGGAATCTTGTTTAGAAAACCAAGTTGTAGATCAGAGATCAACCATTCCTTCATCCTAACAAGTGGATTAGTTAAATCCTTTCACAAGGTAGACTTTACAATCTTTTGTAAATTTCTTTACTGAGTGCATACTTCATTGTATGTTTTTAAATCCTTTTGCAAGGTGGATCTAGTAGTCCTTATTGCTCCTAATAGGGTAGATCATTAGAAATGGTCATTGTCAGCCTTAACAGGCCAAATTTATACTACATTACTAAATTTTATGGGTATCATCTCCACCCTAGTTTTACTTTGTATTTGGAAGGTTTCTGGGTCACCATATTGTGTGTCAAAGTGTTATGGATGTTTTAATGCTTTCAATTATTAATGCATGCAAATAGATCATAATACACATGAATGATTATTTGGTAAATAAGGATTAAGTTTTATTGGTTATTGATTCACCCCTCCCCTTTGAGCAACTTAGCCTATCATATATATTTCCAACAATTGGTATCAAAGCTTTGTGGTTCTCAAAGAAAGGTTTAAAAACTTGAGCAAAGATCAGAGGCTATGGAGGTATTCAGACTTGACAAGGCTATAGACACTAGTGCAGACCAAGTTTAGACTACTTGGAAGTGATCAGTATGGACCGAGCTTCTATGTCTACCAAGTGCATGACGATGTTGAGCATTGAAAGTGGATGCCGTGTATTAGAACCTCACCGACCTAGTCTTCAGAACTTGAGTTCCAGTAGTTTGGCTGACTTTGTGTATTTTGTGTAAACTTATATTGTAGCCAACTTTGTTGATTTGTAAATTGAATTGGTATATATGTAATGTATTGTATCACATCCAAAATATAGAATAGAAGGAATATAACAAGAAAAAAAGAGTAGAAGTGCGAAATACAAGGCTACACTAGTATAAGGAGCAGCAAAGATTAATCTATCACAGTAGGGTGATCATTACACTCAAAGGAATCTCATTCAGCAAACCAAGTTGTAGATTAGAGACCAGCCACTGTTTCATCCTAACAGGTGGATCAATTAAGTCCTTTCACAAGGTACACTTTACAGTCTTTTGTAAATCTCTTTACCAAGTGCATACTTCATTGTATGTTTCTAAATCATTTTTTAAGGTGGACATAATAGTCCTTATTGCTCCTAACAAGGCAGATCATTAGAAGTGATCATTGTAAGCCTTAATAGGACAACTTTATACTACAGTACTAAAGCTTGTGGGTATCATCCCCACCCTAGTTTTACTTTCTATTTGCAAGGTTTTTGGGTCACAATATTGTGTGTCAAAGTTTTATAAATGTTTTAATGCTTTCAATTATTCATGCATGCAAATAGATCAAAATACACATGAAGCATTAATTGGTAAATAAGGATTAAGTTTTACTAGTTACAGATTCACCCCTCCCCACTCAGTAACTTAGCCTATCATATATATTTCCAACAATTGGAATCAGACCTTTGTGGTTCTTAGAGAAAAGTTTAAAAGCTTGAGCAAAGATCAAAGGCTATGGAGGTATTCAGACTTGATAAGGCTATAGACACTAGTGTAGACTGAGTTCAAACTACTTAGAAGTGATCAGTATGGACCGAGCTTCTATGTCTACCGAATGCATGACAATGCCAAGCATTGAAAGTGGATGTCGAGTATCAGAACCTTATCGAGATAGTCGTCATAACTCGAGTTCCAGTAGTTTGGCTAACTTTGTGTATTTTGTGTAAACTTGTATTGTCATCAACTTTGTTGATTTGTAAATTGGATTGGTATATATGTAATGTATTGCATCACATCCAAAATAGAGAATAGAAGGAATATAACAAGAAGAAAAGAGTAGAAGTGTGAAATACAAGGCTACAATAGTATAAGGAGCAAAAAAGATTTATCTATTACAACAGGGTGATCATTACACTTGAAGGAATCTCATTCAGCAAGCCAAGTTGCAAATCAAAGATCAATCCTAATAGGTGGATCAGTTAAATCCTTTCACAAGGTAGACTTAATAGTCTTTTGTAAATCTCTTTACTGAGTGCATACTTCATTGTATGTTTGTAAATCCTTTTGAAAGGTGGACCTAGTAGTCTTTATTGCAAGGAAGATCATCAGAAGCGATCATTGCAAGCCTTAACAGGCCAAATTTATACTGCAGTACTAAAGCTTGTGGGTATCATCCCCATCCTAGTTTAACTTTCTATTTGGAAGGTTTTTGGGTCACCATATTGTGTATCAAAGTGTTATGAATGTTTTAATACTTTCAATTATTCATGCATGCAAACATATCAGAATACACATGAAGGATTAATTGGTAAATAAGGATTAAGTTTTATTGGTTATTGATTCACCCCTCCCCTCTGAGGAGCTTAGACTATCATATATATTTCCAAAAATTAGTATCAAAGTTTTATGGTTCTCAGAGAAAAGTTTAAAAGCTTGAGCAAAGATCAGAGCTATGGAGGTATTCAGACTTGACAAGGCTGTAGACAGTGAGAAGCTAGATTTGGAATTGGCTATTGGATAACTAAAGAAAGCAAAGGAGCAACTCTCTCAATCCTTGAAAAGAAGAAAAGATCTTGCAGTACAGATGAATCACGAACTCTACATTGAAGAAATAATTGAAGACATCCATTCAAGTAATTCAGATGAAGCTAATGAGGCAGTCAAAGAACTATTGGAAAATAATAGTACACTTCAAGAAGAAGTAAGAAAACTAAGAAGAGAGCAAGAAATCTAGTCAGTAAGATTGTGTAAAATCATGGAAAAGAAAAATAGGATAAAAGAAGAGACAAAAGGAAAGAACAATGAAATTCAACATCTATCCCTTTAGCAATCAAACTTCAATAATCAGTTCACCAATATAAATGAAGAAATCATGAATCTAAGATTTGAGAATGAAAGATTGTAGAATGATCAAAATACTAAAAAGAAAACCAATGAGAGGATGATGAAATCTCAAGTAGACATGAATCAATTGAATGAGAAAAGTCATTACAGACAAAAAGGAAAAGATGGAATTAGATATACAGAAAAAGGTGAATCATCCAAGCAAGGAGTTCAAAAGAATTAAAGACCTACTTGCAATCATTGTGGTAAGATAGGACATACATCAAGAAAATGTTGATGCAATGGGAAAGCTAAATTCAATGGAAAATGCTACAATTGCAATTAGCATGGACATAGAGCTAATGAATGCAAAGAGAAACCTAAGTTTGAAGGCAAATGCCACAAATGCAAGAAGCATGGGCACAAATCCTCAGAATGCAAAACTAAGATATGGAACCCAACAAAACAGATTATAAAAGCTATATTTGGTTGGGACTATAACACTTGGTGCAGATGTCATTACTATTGAGAATTTAGACACATTGGAATGAATTGTGTAAAACATCACATGAGGACAAGAGACACCACCATAAGATGTTTTATCTGTATAGAACTTGGTCATCTTGCTAAGAACTATATGAATACTAGAAGAATTTAAGATGAAAAGAGAGGCAAGGCTAATAACATTAGAAAGAAAATAAGATAGCAATGAATTCCAAAATCTTTTGAGAATGCAAGTCCAAGCAATAATGAATATGTCACTCAAGAATTGGGTGACTCCAACAATTCCAATTAATCTCTTGCAAGGAGAACTGGAACTAGGATTCTAAAGAATACATCTCACATTAGTTCCAATTAGTAGAATGAAAGATCCATATCAGCATTCAAGATGCAAAGGGATCACCAAGCAATCAAGAAGGTGTTAGTCATTACCTAGTAAGGTTAGGTTATAGTCCTTACTGAGCAAGGTTGGATCACAAGAATCTGTCGAGCAAGGTCATAAGTAACTAAGTTTTGTATGGTTACCGAGTCATGAATGACTCTATGAGCATTCAATGCAAGCAAGGTGGATGCCAGTCTATCATTTGAGCGAACAATTGTACCAAAAATTTATGGTGATCAAAAGGTGAAATTTGATAAAAGGATGAAATCAAATTCATTTCTCATTGTAAATTTTTGAGAGCTATCTATGTAGAGAAATTTTTAGGGCACTCAAGCAATTTGAGTTAATTAATATTGAAGATTTCCATGTTCTCTCAAACCCTACCAAGCAATATGGCATCCACTAGTAGCAAATCAAAAAAAGGATCGGATATGTTAGTTCAAGGCATGGAATGGAAGGCACTAGACTTTAAGCTAAGTCCTACCATCGCAAAAACCCTAGATCTGAGCGGAGCTCAATTGCAAACACCATCAAATGTACTATTGATTAATGACATTCATTCAAAAAAAAAATTGTGCTATTCAAGATATTGGAACATTGGAAATAGATGAAACCCTAGAGAAGTTGTCTATGAATGGTGTGTTAAAACCGGAGCATCAACATCTTGAAGCAAAGGGTTTGACTCACATTTCGCATATGCCGCAATATTTTCAGATCAAATGGATAATATTCATTCTTAGTAATGTCCATAATGGTTAGTTATGGTTAGAACAACCTATTTTGATAACCAAGAAGATGATCCACAGGATTACTGGTCTTCTTATGTTGGCAAAAGCTAAAACAACCAAAACCCTAAGTTAGGTTGAGCTTGAAAAGAAAACCCTTGCTAAGTGGGATGGAAGGGGAATGAAAATTAGCTATGCTATAGATATGGAACTAAAGTTTGGGATACATATCATCACGCAAAAAATATATAGCTTGAGCAGACTCAACAGTGTGTCATGCGAATTAGTGGATCTCACATACAAAGTGGTCAAGAATAACATGTCACTTGACCTTGCCAAGTTGATGTTGAACCACTTCAACAAGAATATGGAGAGTATAAGAACTTCAAAGAAAAATCCTTGTAAGTTCAGTTCACTCTTAACTTGTCTATTTTTCTATGTGCAAAAGTTCTTCCCATCTAAAGGTATAGTCGTATGGAGAAAGGATGTACCTGTTCTTTATTAGATTAATGAATATATAGCTGAAATGGGAGAAAACTATGGGAGTATTATGGAAAATTGCTTTGATGCATTCAAAGATAACATGAATAATAGATTTAGGATCCCAAATAAACTTGTTGATGATTACAAAGATGATATTTGTTTCATGGTTGATAGTGATAAAGTGTATATACAAGAATTGTATGGGTCAAACCTCTAGGTTATGAGGTAAACATAGATGAAACCAAGGAAATTACTGAAGCACTAATTAATGATCCCATTGAACAAAAAGTTACATACTTTAGCACCTATGATGAAGCAAAGACTAGAATTGAACTTGAAATTAAACACCCTTTGGCAGTCAACAAAGGGAAGAAGAGAATTGCAAAATTGAAAACCAACACCACTCTTCTATTGAATGAAGGAAAAGGTGATGATATTGATGAAGATGAAGCAAAAAATGAAAATAAATCAAGGGAAGATGAACCATTAAATAAGAAAGGTAAGGTTATTATAACCATGCCTACCAAACCATCTACTGTTGTGTTCAAGAGGAGGGCATCTAGGAAGAAATTTGACAAAGAAGGAGGAGATGTGATCTTTAAAAGGACTCCACCCACCTTTCAAGAAAGCTTAAAAGAAATAGAGTTAGGAGTAGGCATAAAAAAATTTAAATGACTAAGGTATGAGACTAGGACTGTAGAAGAGTAGAAGCAAATAGAAGACATGATAATGTCTAAAATCGGTAAGTGGAAGTATTCCCCAGACCAACTTGCTTAGCAGATTTTGAGTGATCTCATGGAGAAAGTCAAACCAAGATGGGAGAATGCTATGAAAAATGCTAAAGACATATATGAGCAGACCCTAAGGCAACTCATGTCAAGTTTGAGTGATAAGGAAGTAAAAGAATCTCTAAAGAAGAATGAAGAAAGCCTTACCTTGAGATTCAACACTTGTATTATATTGATGAATGACATTGAACATGTGGTAAGGAATGCCACCAACACATGAAAGAACATTTATGCCCTTCACAAGCAAAGTGATTTTGTTGTCAATGTTAGTGACAAGGATGATGATGAACATGAAAAAGATGAGGAAATTAATGATGAATTAACATATTATGAAAATGTAGATGATGAGGAAGAGGAACAAGGATAGGAAGCTATCAAGGAAGATTTACCTGATATTCAGAACAGTAAGGAGACTAACCCAGAGAAAATTGCAGCAAAGGTCATAGCCTCACTTCCTCATTCTCTGAGCGAAGCACTAAAAACATCAAGCCCAGAGAAAGCTACTACAGGATTGATTGTGTCAAACATTTAAAGTACAAGCTCTCAATCAATTTTTGGACCTATTTAGCTCAGTACTTCATTGATAGAAGTGATAAGCACTTCATCTACCAAGTAGGCAACACTTCCCTCTACATCAATTTTGGTTACACTAGGGTTTTCAACAATAAGTGCAGTATCTACTTGTTTAGATATTCCTACTATTTCTACCATTATTTCAATTCCTAGCATTCAAATAATAAGTGCAAGGACAGTTGAGACCAAGCCTCAACTGAGTAAAAACTTTTTGAATAAAGGCAAAGAGAAAGAAGAAGACATAGATCTTGAATAGGAGATTGTTATTGCAAATTGGGACATCTCCAATCTTAATCCTGATCAAATGCATATATTTGGAGAACTTCTTTAAAAGAAAGATAAGCAACAGAGGCTTAGAGATGAAAGAAATAAAGAATTTTAATAAATTGAAGATGCAAAGAATATCCTAGCAGAGGCACTAAACATAGAGGTTGACATTTCTCAACTAATTTTGGTTCAGTTAGCAGAGGTATCTACTATCCTAAGCTCATTGTAGACCTCTTGCAACAATGTGTCTTTATTATTTGGTAAAATCTATGATATTTCAATTTTTACCAAAGAAATTAAAGAAAAACTATCAAATATTGATGAAGATCTGTAGGCAAGTACACAACAATTGCAACTTGATCCGAGTTACAGCTCTATCCACTACACAAAGATCATATTCTTAACTGATATGTAGGCAAAATTGCTAAGAGAAGAAGCCAGAATAAGAGCTACATTGATAAACATACAAGGCATGATTCTCCCAAACATGGATGCATTGTAGAAACATATTGCACATGCCAAAATGCTCATCCATGATAACAACTTCTCAATTGTAGATCACATAATAGAACTTTCAATAGAAGTTCAAATTACATTGCACATATGCAAGGTGTTGCAAGAAATTTGGGACAAGAAAATGGCACTAATTTTAAAGGTACATTCAAAGTTCTTATCTCATTTTGGCATTACTATATAATATATAGCATACATTTTTGGCATTAATGTCAAAAAGGGGGAAAATATTGTATATTGTAAAGAGGAAGCATACATAAAGGGGGAGAAAATGTATATATCATATGTGAAAAAATGTAAAGTATATTGTATAGATGTAGAGCATTATATATGTACAGATACTCAGAGATACATCTCTTACTAAAACAATTTTTGAAAAATTTCAAAAACATAGTACTTTACCAAGTTGGAGACACAAGGTGATGAATAAAAGGTGTTCTTGAAATTTAGTTTTGACTAATAAGTGTTTTTATAACTAAAGCCAAAGGGGGAGATTGTTGACATTACAGTCATGTTTGTTATTAGTGACACACACTTATTCAAATTATAAGTATCTACTGAGTGTATTGAATAGTAAATAGAGTTAACCAAGAATTTCAAACTCTACCGAGTTCTACAGTTTCTACCAAGTCCAAGGAACAATATTCAGTTTGTGCTAAGAATTTTCTACCATGATGGTGATCAACAGTGTAAATCGAGCTTCATAAGGTTTACCGAGTTTCTCAGTGCAAACTAAGGGTTGCAGTGCTTACCAAGTTCGCAGTTACAATGATGTGAATCTAGTGTTGACTGAGCCACTCAGTGTTAACCAAGTGATTAAATTTATACTGAGCTCGTAATGATAGCATTTATCGAGCTATGCAGTATGAATCAAGTGACTCAATTTATATGTTGATTTTTGTAGTATTCATCGAGTCACTAGTGTAGACTAAGTTTATACTACTTGGAAGTTATAATTATGGACCAAGATTCTACGTCTATCGAGTGCATTACAATGCCAAGCATTGATAGTGGATGTCGAGTATCAGAACCTCACCGAGCTAGTCTTCAGAACCCAAGTTCTAGTAGTTTGGCCCACTTTGTGTATTTTGTGTAAAATTGTATTGTAGCTAACTTTGCTGATTTTAAATTGGATTGGTATACATGTAATGTATTGTATCACATCCAAAATATAGAATAGAAGGAATATAACAAGAAGAAAAGAGAAGAAGTGTGAAATACAAGGCTACAATAGTATAAGGAGCAACAAAGATTTATCTATCACAACAAGGTGATCACTACAATCAAAGGAATCTCATTCAGCAAACCAAGTTTCATATCAAAGATCAACCACTGTTTCATCCAAACATGTGGATAAGTTAAATCCTTTCACAAGGTAGACTTAACAGTCTTTTGTAAATCTCTTTATCGAGTGCATACTTCACTGTATGTTTGTAAATCCTTTTACAAGGTGGACCTAGCAGTCCTTATTGCTCCTAACAGGGCAGATCATCAGAAGTGATCATTATAAGCCTTAATAGGCCAACTTTATGCTATAGTACTAAAGCTTGTGGGTATCATCCCCACCCTAGTTTTACTTTCTATTTGGAAGGTTTTTGGGTCAACATATTGTGTGTCAAAGTGTTATGAATGTTTTAATACTTTCAGTTATTCATGCATGCAAATAGATCAGAATACACATGAAGGATTAATTGGTAAATAAGGATTAAGTTTTATTGGTTATGGATTCACCCCTCCCCTCTTAGTAACTTAGCCTATCATATATATTTCCAATAATTTGGACCATTTTGTTTTTGTTATTTCATCATATTAACTAGGTTGTAGAATGGATAACGTGGAGGTAGCAACTCTTGATGTCTATAAGTTCTTCTTTGTCAAGCCTTGTTAAGGATGACCTAGTTATGCCCACATGGAACAAGCAGCTTAGGGCTTTGAAGAAGAATTATAACCAAATATTGCAAATTGAAGATAGTTGAAATCAAGGTAAAAATGTCAACAAAGAGTAGGAGGATGTGCTCAAGTCTAAGGTTAGTGTTGCCATATTGATTGAGTAGTATGAAAAACTTAGGAAACAACTTTGTGTTGCTGTCAAGGAAGAGCTTGGTGAGAGGGAGAAGGAGCTACAGTCAGTAGAGGACAATGAGAATGAGAGAGGCTCTAAGACAACTGCTAAAGAGGAAGACAAAGATAAGCATGCAGATGAGAGATGAACCTCAACCTTAGATAGGTAGGAGAGCAGGGAGGTTGAAGTTGGGGAAGCAAAGGAATCAAGCTATCACGATGTAAGAGATAGTGCATAAGAGGACTGCATTGCTTAAGTGTTGAAAATATTGTACTTATGGCACTTGTTCAATGTGGTTGAACAGAGTGATTTGTCATCGATTATTTGGTCAAAAATGCATGAGCATAGCTGCTATCTCTCATATGATTTTATCATAGATGACACCAATAAGCCTCTACCGGAAGAAGATCTGGACCAACTTTCTTTTTTGGGGTCTTTACAAATGTATCATAGTTGGGGAAAGCTTAGAAATTTGTCTATAGAAGGTTTCTTAGTAAAAAAATAAATCATATTCATAATTTACTATTGTATTATAAACTCTTATATTTTTATTGTTTTTCTAAATTTGATTGTCTTAGATTATTTTTATCAACATTTCAAATCACACCCATCATCAGAATTATAAAGATATTAGACAATAGAAAAAAATGAGCTATAGATATTTTTCACGATTCTTTATTGGTTCACTTAAATTTTTTTAGAATTGAGGTATCTATAAGTGTAAGGAAGCCAAAACTTGTGGACAATAAATAGGTTTTTTTCATTTGATGATGTGTGTAAAGTTTTTCAATTTTGAACTTATTTTAGCTAAAAGAGAAGCTAAGTACAACAATACATGCATTCACTTTAGCTTCCAATAAAATCCATGGTGGAGCCATTTACCACTCAAATTTTCTATTCAGTCATGCATTAGCTTTTTCCTTGGGTTCAATTTTTTGATTCTCTTAAATATTAAGAAATTATATATTTAAATCTTTACATCAATATATGTGTTAGTTTTAATATCTAAAAAGATTTAGTTCAATTTTTGTATTCACACTATTTTTTTCATAAGAAATATTTTGGTATTAATTTTTATAAAGATTTGAATTCTTTTTTCTATAATATATTAATATTATAAAAATATATGAAAATTAGATAATAGACTAGTTTCACTGAATCTATGTTAGACAGTTATGTTAGCAGATTTAAATGACTAAAGTGTTTGACAGTCTTAAATGTGATTACCTACTACCACTTGTATCTGAAGGGTGTATGCTAAGAGTAGTGTTGATTATATGGAAATATATCAAGAATACAATCAACACAACTTTCAGTTACAAACAAAAAAAGTATTTCCAACAAAAAAGAAGTCTTTCCCTTCTTGTCACATTTAAGAAACTATACATGATATACTACTATCAGTGTACATAGTGCTAGTTATTATTTTTGCTTTCAATCAATTTAAATTTGAATAGAAACAAGATGTTAATTAAAAATCAAAAGGACACATTTAAATGTAAATTGAATATTTATTTGAATTATGACTATATTTCTAAAATTAGACACTCAAAAATTAAAATAAGAGAGAATAGAGATAACCTTCAATATCTAGAAACCCAATCAAGATGGAACACAAATAAGATTATAAACTAGAAATATTTAAAATGCAAGCTAATATTAGTTGAATTACAAATCATTTGTTTTGTTATTTATAATTGTAAATTTTGATAAACTAAATAAAATTTTAAATATTTTACAATATAAATCTATATTTGTTAATTTTTTTTTATTGGAATAAGAATCTAAGAATTAAAAAGCATTTAAAACATTAACATTATAGCATAAAACAACATCATTACAACATAATCACTAGAATATGCTCATGACATGATCAGACTTAACCATCGCTACATCAATGCTAGATAAACATGAGTCAATCAACAATGTAGAATGATATGGTGCTATGTTCATGACGTCAGACTCAACCATCGCTACAACAATTCAGTATGATATGGTGCTCTCCAAATTAGGATCGGCCAATGGGCTATAAATCCCAACTTGTTGTGTCATCTCTACACATGCTGCAAAGTTGAGTCTAGAATGGATGGGGAGGTTGTCTTTATTCTATTTTGTAGTAGCTCATGGAGTTTTTTAGCATGTATCGTAGCTGCAATGTTCTGAAGAGAGGAGACAAGCCAAGTTGTTAAAGTTAACAAATTAGAACATATAATTTGCATTTCTATTTCCAATGGGAGAATGGAGTGGGAAAAGGTAGCTTGACATTGAATTTTCAAAATATTTTTAATATTAATCTTCCTGCAAGAGTTAGCAATAATGTTATGAGTGGGTGAGGATCCAGGAAGAACATATTTCCATGACGAAGAGAAATTGAACAACACAGGTATGGAGGTTTTAAGGGCAGCCCAAAACAACCTAATATGAGAGTAGAGCCAAAAATAGTGGATTAATGATTCATCTTTACCACAAAAAGGACAGTGTGGTAGCTGAATGAGGAATTTAAGAAGAGAGCCCACTAGAAGCTTGGCATGGAGAAGTTTCCAGGCAATAAATTGTGATTGAGCATTAGCTTTAGTTTTCCAAATTTGAAGACAGAGCTTGTTCCATTAAGACAAACTTTGTTTACATTTCCAAATATTGTTGAGACGATGAGAAATGGCCAGGTTAGGTAGAAGCTTCCTGTAAAAAACTTTGAGAGGGAAAGCATGAATACTACTACCATTAGGCCACCTCCAGTCCTTTAGGAAACTAGAGTGACTACTAGAAGAAAGAAGGATACAAAGATTAGAATGAACTAGCATTTGGAGTTCTATTACAATCACCTTGTTAGTAATGCTTAGATTAAAACACTGTTTGAGTTGAGGCCATGATTTGCAAGTGATGTTTGTAGAGTCCCAAAGGTCTCTGAATACTTGAATGCCTTTCTTAAAGAAGCGTTTAGCTTTGAACCTGGGTATCCTCGCCAAAGGGCTACCATTGTGTTGGATTAATCTATTCCACCAAATTGAATATGTGGAAAAACTAGATCCATGGTTGAAAGACCGATCATACCAAGATAACTTACTTGTTGCCAAGCATGCCAAATACAATTAAGAGCAGCTAAGCCATGAAGTTTGAAGAATGGGGCAAGGATAAGCTTATCGTTCCAATGAATTGTGCTCCAAGACTTACCAGCAGTGGGTGTTTAAATTCTATATCTGATTAAACTCTTCCAAGGAGCAATCCCATCCAAGGCTTTGCTAATCCATTTCGCTGATAAGAAAATCCCTTGAGTGTAAGGGTCTATGATATCCAACCCTCCCTTACCCTTTGGAAGGATACAATGAGACCATGATGTAGTAGGCATACCTTTTTTATTACCCCATTTGGACGAAATAAAATTATGAATGAGCTGAGTCATTTGATTATAACAAGCCTTAGACAGTAGCCAACATGAAGATATATAAACATGGCTAGCTAAGAGAATTTTATTAGCCACCTGGATTCAACCAACCATGGATGAATAATAGTTTGACCAAGTCAATAGTTTGGATTTGAACTTACATAAGAACCATCTTGATGCAGAGACCTACGTGGACTTTTTAGTTATTTATAATCAGAGGGACTTCCTTTAGTGTTCTCACAACACAAACAAGCTTCTTCAGGATCATTCTCCTTGATCCAATCAACTTCAAACCTTATCAGAGTGCACATACAATTATCTTGTGCCACCATAGGCTCTACATCTTAGAAAACATCCCCAATGTCCCTCAATCCTTCAAATGGATTCATTTAAGCAATCTTGTCAACAAACTATCAAATGCCCTCAATCATCATTTCCTCTTCATTCAGAGATCTTTTTCATCATTATCTTGACATCCCTACATGAAAAAATTTAATAAAACATATAAAATATGAATTAGGTCTCTCCCACAAAACACAGTCACCACAAAAAGTGGGAGAGCCTAGGGCATCATGAAAACTCCAAACTAATTTGGTGATTGCACACAGTATTGTACAGGGACAGTCAACAAATGACTCAAATTCTTGCTTTTATACCTCACAAAGCAACAAAATATTGCATGGAATTAAAATTAATCTAATCCTCCATCAATTTAATGCATTCTTGATCACATTTTCATTGAAAAAAAAGAGTTTTAACAACCTAAAAAGAGGACTATCCCCTCAGGACAGCAACTTGGCAGTTTTCAGAGAATTAAAATTTTATTGCATGAAACTTTGTTACATGTCTTCCTTTCAACTCAAAATTACCACCAACTCCCCTCTCTTTTAAAATGATCGATTACAATGTTTTCATAAACTCCTTTTCCCTTTCCAAACAGTCCAACTCCCAAGAATCGACTAAAACTCCCTAATTGTCTGTGACAGTTTTGAATAACCTTTAATTAATTTTTTAAAACCACTCTTTATTGCTTATTTATGCCTTCTAAGACTCAAACATTCTTGAAACTTTTGAAACTAATGTAAATGGATGTTCCTATGCTCAAAAGACTTATAAACACTTACTTAACCCTTGACTCCATCATAGTGCCCTATGTGGCCTATTACTAACATTTTGATAATTTGACATATTTTTCCAATTACATTGTAATTATTTGCATTTGATATGCACTTTATGACTCTTTGATCCCATTTATCAACCTAGTACATTCTAGGACTCTATCTCCATGACACTTCATTACATCACATTAATGATCCTTAGGTACCTTCCTTGTCCTTTCATCATGCCATTAATGACTTAAAATTTTGAACTTTAACAAAATGAGTAAAAAACATATTAAAAAGGACCTTTACAAGGTCTTATTACATTTAATGACCCAATATGGTCATGTTGCCATCTTGTGAACTTAATGTCTTCTCATACCTTCAACCTTGGCCTTGATGCTTCTGATACCAATCTGATGAGGAGCAATCACAAACTTGATGATAAAACATACCATACTGAACTAAAAGCATAGGGAACCTAACAAGAATCGATAAGAAGACTGATTCACCATTAAAAACAACACATATTTTCACTACATATAACTATTTGCAAATTGCAAAATGGATGGCTCTCTAGCGGCAGCCATAAAGCCACTTACATTTCCTTCTATTCACTCATTCTCTATCAAAATATTATCATTTTGCCCTTATCGATTCTCCTCTCTATCCCTTCAATCTGTTCCTCTTATAAAATTTGAGGTAGTTATGAAGTCTTACAAGATGGTTCAGATTCTTGACAGTTACAAAACAAACTCATCAACTTCCCTATGGTAATTTATCGATAACATTGGTGGCCAAAATCCTTCTATTTTGGATACATTACATTGCAATTTTAAACAATAAAAATTTGTCATTGTATAAGGGAATTTTGAAGGCCTTAAATATTTATAAAACTTTGAACAAAAGATTCAAATGATGAGGTGCCTCTGCACCATACTTCTGCACTTCAAAAATTTCCATGTCCCATGGAAATGTATTGGTGAGATTCTGCAACATCTTGATCTCTTCATCTCCACTGATGCCTTTAATATTATGCTTTCCTTACCTCTTTTAGCTTTAACTCCTATTCATGGAGTTTGCAGTGGTTTCCATAAATGGTGCTTTACCAAACATCTCAAGTCCACCCTCCAATGTCGCTTCCTTGTGCCTCACCTAGGAGTCCTTTCTTACCTCTCACCCTAGGTCTTTTGGCAAACCTCTGACCACCCATCTCACCCAATAGTGGATTCTGGAAGATGCCTCACCTTCTTTGTGCCTTGAACCTTCTACCCAACCTCATCCCTATTGGAGAATGGTCATGACAGACCTCTCATGTCTACCCACACAAAAACTAACACCAACCTGCAGCTTGATGGACAAGCACCTGCAACCATGAAGCTTACCAAAAAGAATCAACATACCCAACATTGCCTGGTGTAGATTTTCTTCCATCTACATGCTTAGAATCTTTTGAGCTCTGATACCAATATGATGAGGAGCAATCACAAACTTGATGATAAAACATACCGTACCGAACCAAAAGCATAGGGAACCTAACAAGAATTGATAAGAAGACTGATTCACCATTAAAAACAACACATATTTTCACTACATATAACTATCTGCATATTGCAAAATGGATGGCTCTCTAGCGGCAGCCAGAGAGCCACTTACATTTCCTTTTATTCACTCACTCTCTATCAAAATATTATCTTTTTTCCCTTATCGATTCTCCTCTCTATCCCTTCAATCTCTTCCTCTTATAACATTTGAGGTAGTTATGAAGTCTTATAGGATGGTTCGGATTCTTGACAGTTACAAAACAAACTAATCAACTTCCCTATGGTAATTTATCGATAACATTGGTGGCCGAAATCCTTCTATTTTGGATACATTACATTGCAATTTTAAACAATAAAAATTTGTCATTGTATAAGGGTATTTTGAAGGCCTTAAATATTTATAAAACTTTGAACAAAAGATTCAAATGACGATTTGCCTCTGCACCACATCTCCACATATCTTTCAATGAAACTCCAATTCCAAAGCGGATACCAAGATATCTGGTAATGACTCCATGTTTTATCTCTTTCCAATCATTAGGAATCCATGGGTGCTGAGAGTTGGGATGAGTCTTTCAAAATTCTGTTTTGTGAGTAGCAATTTTGGAACCTGAAATTGTGCAATAGAAATTGATGACATCCAACAGATTATTGACATCCTCAGTTGAGTTTTGGAGAAATATCATGCTGTAATCGACAAAATGGGAGTTGAGGGCTGTCATGTGGCCAGGAAGGGAGATGGCATGAATAAGGTGAGTCTCTTGAGCATGTTGAAGGAGATAACCAAGGGCATCAGTAGAGAGGACATAAATAAATTTTGTTAAAACTTAAATAAGATATTTACTTGAAACTTCAACAAACAAATATGAACTCGTGGGGTGATCTTGTATCCCAACCTCTTTTTTAATAAATAAGTATTATTTTTAAAATTTAAACTCTCAAAAATTGCAAAACATAATTAAAAATTATAACATTAAAAAAATATACTATTAACTAAAAATTAAATAAATTTTTATCTTACATTTTCTACTAGATCAAGAAAGTGGAGATCTAGCCTTTCAAAATTACAAATCTACAAATTATTGAACTAATTCTTAAAAGCCAATTAATATTTATGGACTCTTAATTTAAATATTTAACGAAACGATATCGCCATTTCTAAATATAGATGTGCAAAACTTTAAAAAAAATAACACGACAATTTAATGTAAGAGTTTTCAAGAGTAATCTCAAAGCTACCGTTTCAATTTTGGAAAAAGAGCGCTAAATTTCAAGGGAAAAAACAATCTACAATTATCAAATTATCTCTCCAAATCAAGAAAGCGCAGATATCATTAGAAATTAGGTCTGCAAAAAGCTCTCTCATGGGAAGGGAGAAGTGTTGAAGAAGAAAATACAACATTCAGCAACAGGGGCTATGAAGAAAGGTGGGGATGTGGGTATGAAGCCCATCACACTGAAAATATCAAAAGTGTCTCAGAAGCTGCCATTGTTACAGTTGCAGGAGGAGGGTTGTGTTGTGAAGAAAGATAACGAGATGGTCATAAAACCCATGAATATCCAAATAAAAAGATCAGAAGCTCTTGAGAAGCGGTCATTGTCACAAGTGTAGCAGGAGGGTTTTGAGAAAACAAAACAACTGAAGAAAGATCATGAGATGGGCATAAAGGTTTTCAAAATCAATATGAAAAAACCAAAAGTTTCTCTCAAGCAGCCATTGCCACAATTGCATGTGGGTTGTGAGAAAACACAACACCCAGTAACTAGTGTGGAAAAAGACCATGAGGTGGGAAGCATAAAGCCCATTAAGGTCAAGATTAAGAGATCAGAGGCTCCTCATAAGTCCTCATTGTCACAATTGCAGGTGGATTTTGTTCATGCTGAAAGAATGAAGGAGAAAAAATAGAGCCCAATATATTTTATGATGAAAGATCATGAAATGGGCATCAAAGTTGAAAAATCACAGGCGTCTCAGAAGCCGCTATTACCAGAGTTACAGATGGTTTCTTCCTGTGTTGGAAACCAAACCATTAGAAGAGAATGGAGAAGATTACATGTTATCTATGAAGATGAAGAGGAGGAAGAGGAAGAGCCAATTAAAAGAAGAAAAACATCTCATGAGACCAAATCACAAATTTATACCATTCCTTTTCATAGAGAAGAACAGGCAAGTAAAAATAATTGTTCTTCTTTTTTGGATTCTCACAAATAACAAGAAGAAATCATGTGGGGGCTAGTTTTAGGATTAGAGCTTGAAACTAGTATTGACACCATTAACAAATGGAAAGAAGAGGAGGTTGCTCTGGAGGTTGAAAAATTCTTGGGAGGGCTTGAACTTGCAGCAAAGATTGATGATGAATTAACGATAGAAGCTCAGATTGGATGCAATAAGCTCAAATTGCTACCCACCCTGGTCAAGCTTCTTTTAACACCAAAGTGCAAATTATTGCCAGAGTTGCTTCTTTGTAGAGGAATTCTTGGCCTCCTAAAGAATTGGATAGGAGACACAGCATTGAGCACTGAGATTATGAAAATGTTGCTGAAGATGGGAGTTGTAGATGATAATAAAATGCTTTTCATGGAGGAAATGAAAAAGAGTGATTTGGAAAGGAATGTGATGTTGCTCTCAGCATCTGATGGAGAGACTGAATTGAATAGAAGACTTGCAAAATCACTCCTTAATTCATATCTTTTGTAACTTATTTTATTTGCATGGATGAAGAAATATGCCCAATTCAATTCAATTTATGTATTGGAAACATAAATGTTCATTCATATGAGATTGCATTCAATTCTTTATATTTACTAATTTTTATACAATCATAAATGTTCATTCATATCAGATTTGTTTACTACTATCTGTTCGTTGTAAATTATAGTTTAAGAGTGTGCTTTTTCTTCTTTTTTTATCTTTTTCTTTCAGTTGTAGCTCATACTTCTCAATTCAAGTGACATATTTATTGAATTAGAAATAATTTATTTTTGATTTATTAAGATTTGTTTTCATTTTAGATAACTTGAAATTTAATAGAACCATAAATGTTCAATCTTATTGGATTTGTATTTATATCTATTCTAAAATGTTGTCATGGTTGAAAACTAAATTTGTTTGCCCTTATGAAATGTGGAAATTATATCTATTTGATCTTATGAACTGGTTTGATATTCTTAATATCTGTATATTTTCATTGAAGTAATAAATATTTGTTTGAATCTATTTGTTTTTGTTTATATTTGCATCAATTCATTTTTTTGGAACAACGTATACTTTCCTATCAGTAATTAAATATTAAATAAAATTACAAGTATAAAGTTTTTACACTTCATGGTAAATGTTCAATGATTTATGAAGTTAATTGTGTTTTAGCTAATTTTTTAATTTCACTATTTTATCAATTTTTAATCAATGAATCTTATTCCATTAATGTTTAACAGTGCTTAATTTGATTCAGTTATCAATTTTTTTATCAATACATCATAGTCTGGATCATTGTTCAATTGTTTCTAAGAAATAGTAAGTGTTCATTTATATTGAATTTATTTATCATAATTCTATACATTTATATGACTTTCTGCTTTAAATCATTCTTCTCAATTAGATAAATATGTATTTAATGAAATGAAAACATAATATGTTTGTTCATATAAGGTTGTTCATTTCCAATTGATTGCTTTCATTTTTATTAGTATATTTTTTAATTTTAAAACAGAATTTTCTACCTATATTTAAGTATTAAATAAAATATTTATGAATTTTATAAATTTAACTTTCAAACAAATGTTTATAAATAGAAAAATAATAAATTTTTATTAAAATTATATTGTTTATTTTTTTATACAATACTTATTTGCATAATTTAAATTTTTAAAAAAATCTACAATGATATTCAAACATTAAATAAAACAATCATTTGCAGTGTCAGGAAAATACAAACACCCAAAACCCATATGGTGAGGATGGCTTTTTTTTTTGCTCTGCTAGGGTTTTCTTGCTTCATGCGAACTTTCAATTTTTTTTTGCGTAGGGCCCTTCGCTTGCACTCCCCTTCTGTCGGCACTTGTCATACTGCATTTACTATGGGAGCTTTAGGTTAGGATATAATGGCTCCGACCAGCGGTGAACCAGTTGTTTCTGGTGTTCACACTGCTGCTTCAGACTGCCATGGCGCCGCCACTGAACGCACACCCGCGCAAGTTTGTCCTGAAGGTTTTACACGAGGTAATCCTGATATTGTCCTTCCTTTGCAAGAATTTGATGCTGCATGTGACTGGTTTGAACAACATACCTTGATAGGGTATTTTGTTGGTAGGACTCCCCCTGAAGCTATGCTCAAAGAATGGGTCAACAAAAGCTGGACTTTCAATGGAGTTTGCCTTGACACTGTGCAAAACCTTACCAAAGGTTTTTTTTTATTTCGCTTTGCTAACCCGTCGCAAGCAGATGCGGTTTTTACCAACGGCCCTTAGTCTGTACGTTCCTCTCTGCTTGTTTTTCAAAAATGGTCCCGAGACTTCTCTGTCTCGGATGATAAAAAGCTTAGGGTTCCTGTTTGGGTCGAATTCCCAGGTCTACCCTTGCCCTGCTGGCCTTTTATTGAGTCTATTACCCAAGCCCTTAGCAAAGTTGTTACCAAGGAGCCAGAGAAATTTTTTAATGCTCGCCCTCAGCGGTGTGTTTGCATTGAAGTTGATCTTTCTAAAGATCTCAAGGATTTTGTGGAAATCCAGATTGGTGCTCAAACCTTTGCACAGAAGGTGCTTTACTTGAACCTACCTAACACCTGTTATAGGTGCCAATCTGCGGAACAAAAGATCAGGGATTTCCCTTTGGCTATGCCTAGGGTCAAACCCAAGCCTAAAGCGACGCCTGTCAAACATGTCAAAGGAAAAAAAGAAGAATGGGTTACTGTTGGGCGCAAAGGCAAGCCTGCCTTGAATCCTTTGGCCCCCAAGCCATCCTATGCGGTAGTTACCATGATTCCTCCTGCTTCCACCAAAGTGTCAGCACCTGCTAGCATGGAGACGCCAACAGCTTCTGTTGCACTTGTTCTAGTTTCGTAGGTTTCAAACCCTGCTGGTTCGCAGGGGATCAAGGCAGCTGCCAGGGCTTCGTCCTTGGCTGGGGCTCGTTCTCCTCTTGTAGTCTCTTCCATAGTACCACCAAAAATAAGGCATTCTCATAGTCCTCCTAGACATGTAGAGATATCAGGGGTAAAACGGCAGGCTATAAGTCCAGATGATTTCCTGTCTGACTTCCACCCGATTTCTACCTTTTTGCAGAATAGTTACTCCTCTCTAGAGGACAGGGATGA
The DNA here is from genome assembly GCA_028749045.1 of Cupressus sempervirens. Classification (NCBI taxonomy): domain Eukaryota; kingdom Viridiplantae; phylum Streptophyta; class Pinopsida; order Cupressales; family Cupressaceae; genus Cupressus; species Cupressus sempervirens. The sequence goes on from CM053787.1 coordinate 648,390,211, forward strand.
TATGGAAGAGTTCTCATGAAATTCCTCTCTTGGAATGTTCGAGGTCTTACAAAACTCCCCAGAAAGTTCTATGTTCGGGATACCCGTCATAGACTTGGGAATTTAGATTTTCTTTGCCTGCAAGAAGTTAAGATTTTTGGTTTCATGCTTTCTACTGCATGCTGCATCATTTGGCAGGATAGCATCATGTTTTCTTCTCAGCATGAAGTTGGTCAAGGTGGTGTAGTTACTCTCCTGTCACCTCACCTTCATTCTGCTATTATCTCACACAGTTTTGACTCCACACACCATATTAGTTGGCTTTTGCTTTCCATTAACAATCATTCTTTTGGAGTCATTAATATTTATGCCTCCAATGATGCTGTGGAAAGGGCACAAATGTGCGTTTGGCTTGCTGACAACTTGCCGCTAGCTACTTGGGTCTTGTGTGGGGACTTCAATATGGTTGAAGTGGCCTCTGACAAAGATGGCATTCTGCCTTTCTGATGGACAACTGGGGAAAGAGAAGCCTAGTTTTACATGCATCATAAATTGGGCCTTTTATATCCTAATACTATCCGCCATCATGATAGTGGGGCTTGGCACACTTGGTCCAATTTTTGAGCCAGTCCTTACTGCATATTGAAATGTTTTGATCATGCTATGATCTCGGTGCAATCTTTTTTTTCCTTTTCTGAAGATCGTGATCTACCTATCATTCCCCTAACAGATGTGACTTTGTCAGACCACTATCCCATTTATTTTGGCATTTTTTGGAAAACAACTGTCCCCAAAGTGGCCAAGTCTCAATTCTTCCTCAACACGTCTGTGTTGTTGCATGCTTCCACCATCTCCCACATACAACGTGTCTAGAATTTTGAACCATATCCATATTCCCATCGATGTTGGATTCAATGGTGGAATGACGCCATTACTAGAATAGCTCAATTTTTGTGCATCTACGGGTGTCAACTGGCAATTTTCAAAAAATGGTCTTATGAAGCCAACACCCTTGCCCTCAAAAAAGCCTCTGAAGCGCTCACCTTCAACCCCTTTGATGTGGATCTTGAAATTCAGCTTGCCAAGCTTTGCCATGAAAAGAAAATTGCCGATAACTATGTTGCCTGAGGAGCTCAAATTAAAGCCCATCTCCACTGGTTGGAGGTTGGCGACAAAGCCTCGAAGGAGTTCTTCCAAGCTCTCTGAGCCCGTCATACCAATGTTGGGATTAAAAAGATAAAATAGGGAACTAATGTTCTTTCCAGTCTGCCTGACATCCTGCAAGCTTTTGTTCTTCACTATGAGAACATTTTTGCTTCGCAGGGCCATTCGGTTGCTCAGGAGGAGGCTCTCAAAAAGTGTATTACTGTTACTCCAAACTACCTCGCAGTTGAGCAACGCGCTTTCTGTGAGAAACTTCTTTCCCTCTGAGACCTTAAAAAGGCAGTTTACTCCATGGAAAATGACAAATCCCCTAGGTGTGATGGATTTCCCTGTGAATTTTACAAACATCTTTGGGAGCAAATTGGTCCTGATCTGTACAAAGTCTATCTTGAAGCATACCATTCTAAAAGCTTAGGAGCGATAATAAATAAAGGCAATATTAAATTCATACCTAAAGCTGGTGATCCTGAGGACATCTGCAACTGGAGGCCCATCACCCTCCTGAATGTGTCTTATAAGATCATTGCTAAGGTGCTCTCTCTCAAAATCTGCCATATGCTTCCTCTAATTGTGCGGCCTGAACAAATTGGCTTCATCAAATCTAGGTATTTTCTTGACAACATCATTGCTATCTAGGAAGGTATGGAATGGGCCCGTAAGTCCAAGTAGCAAGCTATCTTTTTAAAGATAGATTTTGCTAAAGCCTATGATCGCATTGAATGGCCTTTCATTTTGGCTATGCTTCAGGCTCTAGGTTTTGATCCCAATTTCCTTCAGTCCATGGAGATGCTCTTTGGTGACGCTAACGCTAATGCTTGCATCACCATCAATAAACAGGTGCCCAGCTACTTAAGGTGCTGAGCTATCCAAGAAACAGCATGTGCCGAGTATCAGCAATACTTCAAGAGCCGAGTAACTCAGTAGATTAATATAAGAGTTTAAAATTGCACAAACTATGATGCAAATAGTTTTTACAGCTAACATAAGGTAAATCTCGAAGGATTTAATGATGAGATCGAATCTTTTATTTTTCCTATGCAATTTACATGCAGCCAATAAGAAAAATGATGAAGGCATGCAACCAATCAGCAAAATATATGTATTGAGTGGAAAATGAAGATTGAATGTGGATTGTAGATCCATACCTAACCCTAAATTCTCAAATTTCTTTATAAGGAAGACAAAATTTCATTGTAAAGAAGATGAGAGGTGTGAGAAGACATACAAGGGTTCACAAGGAATTCTATTTTCAGAAGTGAGGATTATCAGATCACAAAAAGTATCCAAATTAGAGAAAGTAGAACAAGTGCCTGCATTCAGCAATCAAGGATTGTAATCAGTCAAGTTTATTGTACCTAATACTCTCTAGCAATTGTATTAGAATGAAAATCTTATGGCGATAGGTTAGGTTAACAACTATTTCAATAAATCCTTAATTAGGTGATTAAATCCTTTAACAGGGTAACAGTTCATGTTAAGTATTTGAAATCATCTAACCAAGTCACTATTGACACAGTGTAAAGCCTTTAACAGGGTAGGCCTTTAACAGGGCAGACCATCAAAAGTGGTTGAACAATATTGCTACAGTAATTTTTGTGGGTATCATCCCTGCCCCAGTTTTACCTTCTTATTTCTAGAGGGTTTCTAGGTTACCAAATTCCAATGTTATGAGTTATTGATGCATGTGTTTAGTTTCAAGTTTATATGATGTATTTACATGCATGCAATTTACTTTCAGTTAAAAGTTTTATTGGACAAAAATGGGATACTTATGATTCACCCCCACCCCCTCTCATAAGTACTCTTTCCATATTTGAATATTCCAACAAGATGAACCCATCTAAATAAGGTTCAAGAAAAATTACTTTGTAGCAATGAGTTCAAAGTAGAGAACCAATTTGCAAACCTCACCCCCTGTGGATGAAAATGGTTAAAAAAGGACTCAATGATGAATGTTCCCAATAAATTGCATTCTAGATAAAAATTGCACTAAATTTGATGCATTGCTTAGATAAACATACCACACCAAAAGTGGAAGAATTAAAATGAACACATCTCAACTCCTCGGCTTTCCCAATAACCTTGTTGTCTTCTACAAGGCCCAATTTTCTTCCTAGCCCATCCATGTCCATGTTTCTCTGTAGCATATGTTTGGGAAATGAATGTTACCCTCCTTCGGCCACTCCAACGGAAGGACTTCTCACCGTCTGCAGCCCACGAGCATGTCCTCTACATTCTACTAGACAATGCAACCCCCATCAAATCCATTTGTTGTTCACTAATTTGACCATGATTTTTTTAAAAATTCTATCCCCAATTCTCACACTCTAAATTAAAATTTCTAGATAAAGTAGCTACAAGAGGCACCAAATCTTTGGTAGAACACATAAAAGTGGCCACTTTATAGAGTACATCATTAGAATAGTTAGCTATGAAGGCAATTCCTGAGAGTACGTAGTGTTTGGGCACAAGATTAAGGAATGGTCCAAAATCATAAACTTCATAACTAAATAGATGGGAAAAACCACAATCCTAACATATCAATGTGTTATTTAATAATGTGCCTACAATATCTATGGTGGTGACTTCAATAATTGAGAATGTTGAATATCATCAGCAGCTTGTCTTCCATACACACCAACACGGGCATTTAAAATCCACTTCATCTCCACATAAAGTTTTTAAACTATGTTTAGAACCATTTATTCAGTAACTTACAACTGGATATTTTTTGATGATGTTTAGTTTCTTATGAACTTCCATAGTAAATTTAAAAACCTACCATTTTGGTGTACTAATTTCATGTATCTTACACAAGCTGACTTGTGTTCTAAATAGTATTAAACATTAAATAAACTACAAAGTGTGCAAACATTCAGGGTCTGAAAAATCTGTTAGCTGAACATTATGCATAGTTGGTTGTTCCCTCCACGTCAGAGCATATTTCCCATTTGGAAAATAATTGATGCAATTTTTGTTATATGTGACAAAGCTAACAACCATTGAATACTTCAATTACATCACTCTGAATTTCTATTCTAATACAAATCAGCTCATTTTAAAATTTTAATAAAACAATGCCTACCTTGCTTGAAGAGAAACTAGACAAAGAAAGAATGACAGAGGGTATACATACATAGCTCCTGTGTACCTCATAGTCAATACTTATATTAATGAATTTAATAACCAATCTGTAGCTACATTTTATAATGAGATTCGCCCATAACATAAGTCTAAAGTTTACAGTGCAATTACTGATAATAAATATGTTTTTCAGTCCAAAATATAAAATTTATTCCCACCAACATGTGCAGCATAATTTTATTATAATTCTTACTTGATTTCAAAATTGATTTCAAATAGGATGTATGAAATACCAAGAATCCATCTTCATGTGTTGTTCATTAAAGAAGAAGATTGTAGCAGGTATTAAAGTAATGTCAAAATACTTGATATAAACTTGGATTTCCTCATCATCCACATCCACTAAAGCTATTGATGCAAACTTTGACACTTCACGTGCACACTTTGCAAGCTATAGACACAGTAAGCTTGTATAGAAAATAATAAAATTAATGTCAACAAGTCCATAATCCATCAAAAAATCTTTATAATTAAAAAAATAGAGTAGGCATTAGAGAGGAAACATTACAATTTCATCAAGCTGCATGCCGACAATATTTGTGGCCCTTCCAAAATGAAGAACCAGAACTTTGTCCAATGTATCCCTAATGTGCTTTTCAACATCCTATTTCCTCATGAGAGTTTGTAGTAAGTAGCTCATCTCTTTAGAAAAAGGAATTCAACTTCACCCTTTTTCTACAAACAAACACTAGCTATTACCACAATGCAAGCAATAAGGGGCACCTCAAGTTGCTATATAACATGCAAAGTAGAGAATGGATTTAATAATAAACATCTATCCTAGAGAGATTTAGAATAAGGTCATAGGAGGAATGTAAGGCAGCTCATTATGCTAGATCAAGCCCAACATTTAGTAGCATAACTTTTGAAAGATATAGATGTCATTTTTTTGGGAATCAACTGCATGTTTATTGAATGAAATCAATCTATATGATGCATCTTTTCACATGGAATGATTCACAACAGACCATCTCTTGTGAGGTTGAATGTTCTACTTGTCATTGACTGCATTAGGATATGATCATATCAGTGATGTAGTGGAATTAAAATGGCAAAATATAAACACCACATAGTATCAATCAGCACCATAAGGTAAACCAAGTCTTCTCGAGAGTCCAACCATCCAAAAAGTATTTTTGCTAGAGCATGCTAAACAATGGAACTCCCTCATGATGATTCCTACTAATCTTGGTGCCTAATTTGTTTATAGATATGAATGCTCACCACAATATGACAATGGCAATGCTTTTTGGTGGGTAGTTTGTCCACGACCACTAATACCTTCTTATAACCATTTATTAAATCCCAACATTCTAAGACTCATAGAATCTTCTCTAAACTTTGTTAGTGTAGAGTCGGGTCGGCTCTAATAGGACCCAAACTCAGCCGAGTCAGCCAAGCTTAACAAACTTGTAGAGTTGGAACTGAGAAGCTTCATATTTAGATTGTGTGTTCAAACTTGTATGTGATGAACTCATAAAGTTCAGTCCACCTGGCCTTGATGGCAGTGCTAGCAAGCACCTGGCCTACATGGTAGTGTCGGTTGCCAAATATGAAGTTTCATCTCCTTCTAGAAAAAGTAGGAAAAGATTAGATTGCTGCTAGCCATGTGGTCTTATCCGGTGTAGGAAGTAAAGAAACATATTTTAGTCTTGAATCTTCTAGTACAAACCACTGACTTCTTGAAGAATCCTAGTTTTGTCTTGTAGTGACAAATGTCTCCGAGAAGGAAACAACAGATTGCTGCCAACTATGCAATTTTGTCTTCTTGAAAAAAGTTATAATTATTCTTTATTTTATTTTATTTTATTTTTTCTTATCTATGCACAGTTTGGATCTTGGGACAAAACTCCTAGGAGATCATCTTTTCTATTATATCTTGTTGTTTGAGCTCTACATGGTCTTGGGATGAAACCCTGGAGAGTTCTCATCTGTTGTGCATTACTATTCAAACTCTCTCTATTGAGTTTTGTGTAATTTGAAAGCTTAAATTAGCATTGTAAAGAAATTCTATATCAATTTCAAGAGTAAATATATTCTTAAATTTATAGATGTTGGCTAAAAATGGGATGCTTTGAGACTGCATAAGCACAATTAACTATTTCTTTTCTTGAATCGATGTTATGTATAGTTATTTGTTTTGAGGTTTAAATAGTTTAGAAAAAAAAGTTCAGATCATACAGACCTTAAGGTCTTTACAGTGGTACCAAAGACAAAATCCTGCCAGTCTAGGATGCTAAGGATGATTACAGAAATGGAAGAAAAGGATAATGAAATAGTAGCCTCTAAAATTGCTGGATGGTATAACAAATATCAAAAGATGAAAAATCTTTTAACTTTTGCCAAATATTTATGTTTTTCAGGTAATACTATACCTATGCATGAGGTCATTGCAGTCTTTGATGAGTACACAAATGAACTAGAGAAAGTCAAGGCTGCTAAATTGATAGGTACCACTGTACTACATAAGAAAAAGGAGAAAGGAAATGGATCTTGAATTAGACACTCAATTAGAGTCAAAAGACTCATTATTGAAAGAGAAAGAACCCAAGATAATGGGACTTGAAGCATTGAAGAGTACATTAGAGTCTAAAATTAAAATGTTAAAACCAAAGACAAATGAAAAGAGAAGTTACAAATATGAAGCTATTCAAATCTTTGAAGAGTACCAAAAAGCAAGCAAGAGAGGTTTAAGAAACAAATTCCCTTTAATGAATTCTTAAGTGTGGTCATAATATTGAGGCATTGTAAATGAACTTGATGCAGTACATCAAAAGAACAACGAAAGAGGAATCAAAAGTTAGCCTTGAAGAAGGGTTAACAAAAGAAGAAAAAAGAACAAATACTAAGATGAATCATTTTACAAGTTTAGCAAATGGTAGAAACTAGAGTAAAGAGCTCTCTACTATAGGAGATAAAATTGGTGACATGTCTTTGTCAAAAGATGTTTTACTTACATCGATGGTGGATCTAGTGAAATATTTGCATACAGTGGATCAACCACCTTCCAAAGTGATTCAAACAGCAATGGTTCCAATAGTGACCTTCTTGGGTGAGCATAGGTTGCTAAATCACAAAGATAAGAAGGTGGGACTTGTTTTTACTCACTGCATGAGTGAGTTTATAAGAACTACAACTCCATGGGTTCTTGAGAAGGATGATAAAATAAGGGAGATCTTTCAATTGATTGTCAAAATTTTTTATTTGTTAGGTGACATCAAATGTTTCATAATTTCCTCATTGCTATCAAGAGGATCATGACAAATACATTCATGATTACATGAGGATCATTCTGGCTTCAATTATTGCTAAAAGGGATGTTATTTCCCAGCCTATCATATATTTTCCAAATACAAATTATTTCTACAACTACTTATAACTTCGTATACAATGTTTTCAAGCAATGTGAAGGGAACCTAAAATCTTACTTGTTTGATGAAGAGTTAATGGAAGAGTTTAAAACAGAAAATCAGTCATTTATTATAGTCATATCCAAGGATCAATCCTCACTTGGAAATGCAATTTTTAGACATGGGAAAGATGGTATTTTAGTTAAGAATTACTTCAAAATTGGACTACTCTGATTACAAATTATGCGTTTGGACCTTTCTAGAATTTACACAAGGAAAAAGATTAGACAAATCCCTTATTTGTAAGTAGAGTCAAAATGAAATAACTCCCCATGACAATATCACAAACACATAACCAGTGGTCTTGAAATCATCAATGCATTTCATAGATGAGAACTATATAAACCATGCTGGCGACATTCTTCATTAACCTAAATGCAATAAAATGATCCTCAACATTCAAATGAAATCTATAATTAACATATTCCTTGAATATGATAATCAAATAGACATTTGCTACAATTTCTAAACCTAGGTTAGATGCCAAATCATAGGGGTAAAATCTCCTCATTTCCTCAATATGGTGGGAGAAGGAGTGAAATCGTACCCGTTTCCAATTGTGGGAGGGATTAAAATTTCATTTTCTCTTCCCACCGATACATGTGTAGGGGTAGAATCTTGATACATTCCTTTGAATCTAGTTGCAAGAGTAGCTCTCCCTTTTCCATCTGGATTGGAAGTAGGGGTAAAATCTTCTCCTTTGTTTAATATGGTAAGCACAGAAGTGCTATCACACTCATTTCCAATTGTGGGAGGGGTAAAAACTACATCTTCTCTTCCCACCGATACATGTGTAGGAATGGAATCTTGGTACCTTCCTTTGTATCTAGTTGCAGGATGTAGAATGATAATTATTGACTTTCTCAAGCAATTTTTGAGAAGGGATTGCATAACAACTATTCAAATGTACCTTTTTTATAGGAGAGATGTCAACTTTTTGGAGAGCAACACTCGACATGGGCCTGGGTGATCCAACCATTGGTAGACAAAGTCCAATTTCTTGAGATCTTCCACTAGGCCATCATGGCCTTCCTTGTGATTGGTAAGAGGCCTTTTTCCTCTGCCATTTCCTGTTGTTGAAGGGGAATTGCAACTCACCCTCGCCATTGCGTTGCAGAGATAGGAAGCCCCTCTGCGCTCCCACCATTGATCCTATTGCCCTCATTCTCTTTGTTCCCCGCAAGCATGGGGGACTTCCTACGTGTCATTGGAGGAATTTTAGCCCTCATTTCTAAACCAAAGAAAATGCTTGTGCAGCTCCCGCATGCACAAAACATAACAATGAAATGGGAAACCTTTTTTGTTTTGACATGTTAAGCTCGTGTTGGTTGAAATTTTGACCAACGCGGGCATGGACTTTAAAAAACACATATTTTTCCTTCCATATTCCAACCAATATAAAACATTCTGATAAATGGTTGAAAAATGGGATCAAATGTACTAGTGAGTGGATGAACTTTATCTTCTAACTAGGACACAAACTATCTGATGGACTATAACCACCCTTGAAATCTATGGAGTTGTTTCAATGTAGTAGGTGGAGGCATTTCTATAATGGCTTTTACTTTTGCAGGATCTACTTCAATGCCTCTTCTTGATGCTATGTAGCCTAGAATTTTTTTGGATTGGCCCCTAGAAATAGACTTCTTAGGATTAAGGAAAACTTTATTTATGCAACCTTTCAAATATGGTGGTAAGAACAACAATGTGGGAATCACATTTCTTAGACTTTCCTAGGATTTCATCCACATAGTCCTCCATTATTATTAAATGTAGAAGATCTAGAAGATTGTGGTCATCGTGTGTTGATAGGTGGTGCTAGCATTTTTTAAGCCAAAAGGCATGACTTGATAACAAAAAGTAACTAGAGAAACCATCCATTAGAGATAAAATTTTGTGTCTGACAATCAAAACCATTATTATGTCTATGTTGGGTAGTGGAAAATCATTCTTATAATGTGTGAGATTTAAATCTCAAAAATATGAACATATGTGGATGCCTCTAGAGGCTTTACCATAGGAACAATGTTGGAAACCCACTCAGGATAATCAAAAGGTCAAATGAACTTTGCCTCTAACATTTTCTGCAATTCTACTTTGACAAAAATTGCTAACTTAGGATGCATCTTGCATGACTTTTGTTTAACAAGCTTAATCTTTGGATCCATTGTTAGGTGATGCATAACTAATTATGTCTCTAAACTAGGCATGTCTTTTTATATCCATGCAAAATTGATTTTTCCCTTTTATAGGAATTGAGTCATCACTTCTTGTTCTTCTTGGCTTGGGGTAGTAGTCATATAGGTGATCTGTAGACTATCTACCATACCTAAATTAACTAGAATTGTGTCTTCATTCAATATAGATGACTTTTCTAGTGGTAGAGTTATAAATGGAAATTCAACTTCTCCCTCTTCTGGCACCTCTAGGAGGTTTTTACTAGAAGATGCATCCTTTGTTTTATATTTTTCTTAATCCAAGAGTTCTCTAAAAGTGTTTTCACTATAGGATGTTTCTTCTATTTTTTTGTTTTTGTTTTCTTTTTCAATTTTGTGACTAAGAGAGTTTAGTTGTCTACCAAAGTAGGCTTCCTCATTTTATTGGATCTCATGCTCATAATCTTTGACATTCTTAAGGCCAAAGAGTGTCATCACTACTTCATCAGAGTTATAGATATTGAGACTTGGTGGTGTGTCTTGAAGGTCTCAGTCTATCATGTTAGGGTTAGTAAGGGGTAAGTTGGTGGATGAGAAGTTAGGTATGGTAATGGTGTGGACATAGTTATCTAGGTCATCCTCAATGTATTGGAAGGGTACTTCAAATAATTCCTCCTCCTCAATCACAAAATCAAGTTCAACCTACAATAGTTGTTAGCAAAGGACACCTTGGGTTAAATGGAGCCCGAACCTCATCCTTTAGGATAGCTAGTAGCCTCAAGGGGTTTTCTGATTCCATCTTCTTTAGGTCCAGGGCTTGTATCTCATGTTTTTAATGATGGGAGGAGCCTTGACATACTTATCTTTAGGGAATTCCATAGGATCATCTTTTCCATCATAATATAGCCAATCTAAGATATTAGACTCCATGTGTTCATCACTAAGTGAACCCAAATGGTGAAAGGTTATTTTATTAACATGCATAGTATCCTTATTTGTAGTAGGAGGTATTTGGGAAGGTTTACCAAAGGATCGGGGGGAAATTGGTAGTTGTCCAATGCATAAGGCATTCTCAAATTTATACTTTTCATTCCTTGAGTAGAAAAGGTAACCTTCTTCATTGTAGTATTGACCTTGATAGATTCAACCTTCTCTTTTCATTTATAGAAACTGGAATCAATATTGGATGGTTCTGGAAAATTTGTGGTAGGTGATTCCATTTTTATAAGAGATTTAGGTATAATCTTAGAAAACTCACTGATTAGACAAAAATTCAATGGGTCACCTTCCAATCTCTTACAAAAAGAAAAAGGCAAAGGATCTCCTATAATTGTGACCTGTCTTCCCTAGTGGGGAAATTTTAGGCACCGATGATAAGTAGATGGGACTGCTTATAGTGTATGTATCCAGGGTTGACCCAGCAAGATGTTATATGGTAAGTCCAAATCTAGGACATGACATTCAATGTTTATTATGTTCGGTCTAACTTGTAGTGGTAACATGATAACCCCTTTTGATTCTCTTTCTCTTTCATCATATGGGTATGTGCAGGATCATGGTGTGCCAAAAAGTGGCGATGTGAAAAAAAGAGAGTTTGAAGACGCCTAAAAGCGTTTCAAAATCCGCTCTGACTTTTTTTTACCTATCCAGGAACCAAACCTGGAAGGTTAAGCCGAGCCTTATCTGATATCCGATATCATATCGGATATCCGATTTGATATCGGATATCCGATTTTAAATCCAATATCCGACTAATAATTAAAATCATATAATAGTATGATATATTATTTAATATTATTATTATTGATATAAAATAATAATAATAATATTAAATAATATATCATACTATTATATTATAATAATATTATTATTATTTAATATTATTATTATAATAATTATTATACTATAATATAATAATAATATTATTATTCTATTATAATCGTATAATATTATACTATAATAATAATATCATAATAACATATTATATTATAATAATATAATATAATATTTCATATATTATAATATATAGTAATGTAATATAATATAATAATAAAAAGTAATATCTTATAATATAATATATAATAAAAAAGTATAATATATTATAAATTATAATAATATAGTATAATAATAATATTTTATATCATAATATATAGTAAATTAATATAATAAATATAAAATATAATATAAAAATATATAAAATGTAATATATATGTTATATTATATATATTATAATATCGGATATCCGATATAATATCGGATATCCAATATAATATCGGATATCCGATACCTGCGCATGGATTAAACACAAAATCACAGACCCGCGGCCCTTATTTTCACGCGAATTTGGGCCAGTCAGATCGGATATCGGATACTAAATCGGATATCAGATAGCAAATCGGATCTCAGATATCAGTTATGTTCCCCCCGCCCCTCACTCATTTTTAACCTAAATTTAATAGATTTTAACAAGATTTTGTTTGTTTTAGTTGAATCTAGGGTTTTTTTGACAAAAATAGTTAAAATTTAGATTTTTTTAAAATATATATTACGTTTTGCAATTCAATAGGAATGGCTGATCAAAATGATGATACTGAGGCAGGGAATAATATTCCTCGCAACCCACCACCAAACGATCCAGTATCCCCACAAAACCGTCCACCAAATGATCCTCTACCTCCTCAAAACCCTCCTCGAATCGAGGATTTGATAATGAAAATGTCACTAAGTTGAGAGGTTTGCATAGAACATACAATAATGTACCTGCATTGGCTCCTATGTTATCCATGTTAAACACCATAGTGGATAACATTGAAACTCTTACAAACCAACAAAATGCCGCTCTTCGTTGGCATGATGAAATGCACCAGATGTTTGATGATGGTTTGGATTATGATGAGGTCGTGGCCCTCAACATAACCAAAGAGGATTTGGCAAGCCTTTTTGCTAACCCAAAAACGGGTATACCAATTGACCCAAAAAAAACCAAACTATCGATTAAATGGTGCACAAATGACGCCATACGTGCAAATTTTTGGGACCATTGGTGGATGGTCTTTGATATCCCTCCACATGGAAATTTAGACATACCATTTTATTTTCTTAAAAAATTATATGCAGAATTTGTGTTGAAACTTAAAGTGAACTATTGGAGCATGAAGCCCAACATGGGCTTAGGACTAGGAGCTCCTCAGGATAGACCCTCTTCCCAGTGGAAGAAACTTGGCACTTTTGTCCCCCCCCTAATATCTCCCCCCCTCCTCGAGTGCAGTATCCAGATATTATGGCAGAGGCTAGCTCTCAGACCATCAAAGCCATTCATAGGCTGAGTAGCCTAATGATATCTCAGGCTAGGTCAGTCTTGCCTCCTCGTGTTGATGATGTTGGTGCCAGTTCATCATCGGCTAGCTCATCACACGTTTGTCTGCCTCACACTTGCATTACATGCAAGAATATTTGCCTGGGTCCCATAGGTGATCTTCCTGAGTATCATTTTGTATTAGACGAGGATACACTAGATGCACGTGCAGAGGCTACAGACCCTGATGCGAGAGAGGAGGGGAATGTAGAGGCATGGACTCCTTTGGTGTCGGTACGTGTATACATTTTTTTGTTATGACATATGTGATTTAAAGTTAATTTTTATAATAGAGTAATTTTAATTTTTAAGCCATACTAACCCCCTTTGACCCATATTACCCATTCGAATATGTCGCTAGGGGTCCTACGACCCCTAGAGACATATATCGTCGTTTAATGGGTCAAGAGGGTCATAGGTCACCCTATGACCTCCTTTGACCCATATGAACGATTCGAATATGTCCCTAGGGGTCCTAGGACCCCTAGAGACATATGTCGTCATTTAATGGGTCAAAGAGGGTCATAGGTTACCCTATGACCCCATTTGACCCATATTACCCATTCGAATATGTCCCTAGGGGTCCTAGGACCCCTAAGGACATATGTCATCATTTAATGGGTCAAAGGGGGTCATAGGTCACCCTACAACCCCCTTTGACTCATATGAACGATTCAAATATGTCCCTAGGGGTCCTAGGACCCGTAGGGACATATGTCATCGTTTAATGAGTCAAAGGGGGTCATAGGTCACCCTATGACCCCCTTTGACCCATATGAACGATTTGAATATGTCCCTAGGGTCTTAGGACCCTTAGGGACATATGTCATCTTTTAATGGGTCAAAGAGGGTCATAGGTCACCCTATGAACCCTTTTGACCCATATTACCCATTCAAATATGTCCCTTGGGGTCCGAGGACCCCTAGGGACATATGTCGTCGTTTAATGGGTCAAAGAGAGTCATAGGTCACCCTATGACCTCCTTTGACCCATATTACCCATTCGAATATGTCCCTAGGGGTCCTAGGACCCCTAGAGACATATATCGTCGTTTAATGGGTCAAGAGGGTCATAGGTCACCCTATGACCCCCTTTGACCCATATGAACGATTCGAATATGTCCCTAGGGGTCCTAGGACCCCTAGAGACATATGTCATCGTTTAATGGGTCAAAGAGAGTCATAGGTTATCTTATGACCCCATTTGACCCATATTACCCATTCGAATATGTCCCTAGGGGTCCTAGGACCCCTAGGGACATATGTCATCGTTTAGTGGGTCAAAGGGGGTCATAGGTCACCCTATGACCCCCTTTGACCCATATGAACAATTCGAATATGTCCCTAGGGTCCTAGGACCCCTAGGGACATATGTCATCGTTTAATGGGTCAAAGAAGGTCATAGGTCACCCTATGACCCCCTTTGACCCATATTACCCATTCAAATATGTCTCTTGGGGTCCAAGGACCCCTAGGGACATATGTCGTCATTTAATGGGTCAAAGAGGGTCATAGGTCACCCTATGACCCCCTTTGACCCATAATACCCATTCGAATATGTCCCTAGGGATCCAAGGACCCCTAGAGACATATGTCATCATTTAATGGGTGAAAGGGGGACATAGGTCACCCTATGACCCCCTTTGACCCATATGTACGATTCAAATATGTCCCTAGGTGTCCTAGGACCCCTAGGGACATATGTCATCGTTTAATGGGTCAAAGAGGGTCATAGGTCACCCTATGAACCCCTTTGACCCATATGAACGATTCAAATATGTCCCTAGGGGTCCGAGGACCCCTAGGGACATATGTCATCGTTTAATGGGTCAAAGAGGGTCATAAGTCACCCTATGACCCTCTTTGACCCATATGAACGATTCGAATATGTCCCTAGGGGTCTGAGGACCCCTAGGGACATATGTCGTCATTTAATGGGTCAAAGAGGGTCATAGGTTACCCTATGACCCCATTTGACCCATATTACCAATTCGAATATGTCCCTAGGGGTCCTAGGATCCCTAGGGACATATGTCGTCGTTTAATGTGTCAAAGGGACCTATGACCCCTTTTGACCCATATGAACAATTCGAATATGTCCCTAGGGGTCCAAGGACCCCTAGAGAAATATGTCGTCGTTTAATGAGTCAGAGAGGGTCATAGGTCACCCTATGACCCCCTTTGACCCATATTACCCATTCAAATATGTCCCTAGGGGTCCTAGGACCCCTAGAGACATATATCATCGTTTAATGGGTCAAAGAGGGTCATAGGTCACCCTATGACCCCCTTTGACCCATATGAACGATTGGAATATGTTTATATGTCATCGTTTAATGGGTCAAAGAGGGTCATAGGTCACCCTCTGACCCCCTTTGACCCATATTACCCATTCGAATATGTCCCTAGAGGTCCTAGGACCCCTAGGGACATATGTCATCGTTTAATGGGTCAAAGGGGGTCATAGGTCACCGTATGACCCCCTTTGACCCATATGAATGATTCGACTATGTCCCTGGGTGTCCTAGGACCCCCAGGGACATATGTCATCATTTAATGGGTCAAAGGGGGTCATAGGTCACCCTATGACCCCTTTTGACCCATATGAACGATTCGACTATGTCCTTAGGGGTCCTAGGGCCCCTAGGGACATATGTCATCATTTAATGGGTCAAAGAGGGTCATAGGTCACCCTATGGCCCCCTTTGACCCATAATACCCATTCGAATATGTCCCTAGGGGTCCTCGGACCCCTAGAGACATATGTCGTCATTTAATGGGTCAAAGGGGTCATAGGTCACCCTATGACCCCCTTTGACCGATATGAACGATTCGGCTATGTCCCTGGGGGTCCTAGGGACATATGTCATCATTTAATGGGTCAAAGGGACCCCCTTTGACCCATTAAAGGACGACATATGTCCCTAGGCGTCCTAAGACTCGTAGAGACATTTATCGTCGTTTAATGGGTCAAAGAGGGTTATAGGTCACCCTATGACCCCCTTTGACTCTTATATATTAATAATACACATATATATTAATAATATACATATCAATATAATAATATAATAATATATATATATATATATACATATACATATTACATTATTATATTTAATGAAAATATTACGTTATTATATAAATATATTAATAACATACATATTAATATAATAATATTTATAATATATATTATATTTAATAAAAATATTACGTTGTTATATAAATATTATATTATTATACATATTAATATAATAATATATAATACATGTTACATTTAATGAAAATATTACGTTATTGTATATATTAATAACATAAATATTAATATAATAATATATAATACGTATTTTATATATATATATATAAATTACGTTATTATATTTAGTAAAAATAATAATAATATATATTATATTTATAGATTGTAATAAGATTAACATAAGATATTATTATATATTACTAAATTATATCTTGTATGTTTACATTACGTTATTATATATATATAATATATTAAAATATGCCTTTACATATTAATATAAGTGAAATAATTTAAAAATAAAAAACTAGAATGTTTAAATCGAATTTCCCTCCAAAATTTGAAGATTTTTGGAATTTGACTACCGAGCCATATCGGATATCCGATGTCAAATCGGATATCCAATTTTGAATCGGATATCCAATCAGGCTTGGTATTTACCAAGCCTGCCCGGTCAACCCCAAAGACGTGTTTATAGAGAGTTTTAGTGATACTCAGACTTCGGGTAGCCGTCTGACAATGTTATTTTGATCGAAATTGAATGAAACGAAATGGGTTTTTTAATATCGCTCTCTAGATTCCATCAATATAATTTCTGTCAAATTCTGAGTTTGATAAGTATTTATTAGTTAATTATCAATGAAGATTATTGTAAAGTGCTAATTGACATACTGAATGAAAAATAGCTATAACTTTCAAACGGTATAACATTTTTTAAATCTAAAAGTTGTGTCACATTCTATACTTTGCCTAGTATAAGAAAAAAACAAAAAAAGAAAAATTTGATCAAATTTTCTATTTGTTAGGGTGGTTAGACACAGGACTTTTTTTAATCCGAAAAAGTTTTGGTAGAAAATTCATATTTAATTATTTATTTGGAATAAAAATATCAAAAAATAGGCGTCACATCCGGGCATGAGTCTAGTTTTCATATCTATAATTATATTAAAAAAATATTATGATTTGATTTTGATTAAGGTGGTCAGACATACACCTACTTTTTATTTTCGCCCTAAAATTTTCTTAGTACTGCATTAAAATTCAAACTTTTGACCAATCAATTATTTTTTTCTCCTACTAAGGCCTAGTAGTTTAGAAACTACATTCAATTTTCTACAAATTATTTTCTTACAACTTTTTGATATAAAGTCCATAACCACTTCAAAATTATGTGTCAAGTTGACATAAACCTGATTTGTTGATTTTTCACTGCCACTTAAGGCCATAGTTTGGTACACCATGATCTTGCACATACCCATATCCTTTAATGGTTATCCTTTTGTTGATGTCTAGGAGGTCTTTTGGAAGCCCTAAGAAATAGATCATCTTCATTGTACAAAGGTTTAAACCAGATCCATTATCTATAAGGAATTGTTTTATTTTCTATCTCTGTATAGGGACCTCAACTGGGAGCGACAAATTGTGATGGTGAATAGGACCTTAGAAATATTTTTCTATGAAGAGACAATGTGTTTTTGTGTGGTAAGATTTCCAAACATGGCAGTGAATTAGGATGCATTGATGTTTTTAGGGAAATCGGACTTTAAAAGAGAAGTCTCAAGAATTTCTTTATGGATAGGTGAGGTGGTGAGAAGCTCTGGAATGGATATTTGTCTAGTAGTCTTCCCTAACTAAGATAGGACATCATAGTGAGAAGTGGGTCTCTGTGAAGTCGATGGTGCAACAAGTGCATGTGGAACTAATGGATTGGTGGGATTGGGAGTGGAAGCTTGCAAAGTGATTCTTCCCTGTCGAGTGTTTGCACCACAATTAGCCTCTTGTAACACAAGGGTATTTACATGAGTGCGTACTTATTCAATGTGGCCACACATGGAATCAAAGCCACATATATCATTTGTTTCTATTTTACCAAGCAAGGGGTCAAGGTCTGATATGTGATTAGTAGAATAGTCATAATGGAGTGCATTAGATGTAGAAGCTCAATTGACATTGTTTTTATTGTTGTTTCAATTGTTATTTTAATTGTTGTGGCTAGGGAATGGCTTTTGAAAGATCTTCAATTTAGCATTTTTAGAGGGTGGTCCTACTTTAACCTCAATTTCCCCATTGTTGATAAGATTTTGGATGAATATTTTGAGCTTGATACACTTTTTAGTGTCATGTCTTTTGATGTAGTGGTAATTGCAATATTAATTTTCCCTATACCACTTGTATTTGGGTTGATTTTCATGAAAAAGTCATGTATTGGGGAAAAATATCAAATTGTGATCCACTAGTTTTTGGAATATGGCATCTAAGGCTTCACAAAATCTAATGAACTTTGTATTTCAATCATAGTCATGATTGTAGTTGTTATTGGTATTGTTGTTATTGCAAGTAAAGATTTGTGTTTTATTAAGAGATTGTTGGTTGTTTTGATTTTGATTCTTACTAGAATATTTGAATTATTGTTGTTCCAGCTATGATAGTAGTTGTTGTTGCTATCATCTCCACCTTGAATTTTTTGTACACTTTTAACATTAGTGACACCATCATGGGTAACACCTTTATCTTTAGACCAAAATTTTGGTTTTCATTTGTTGTTTGTTTCATTAGTTGATGATGACAAGTTATAGTGTTTAATGGGAGCCTTGTCTAAGAGTCCATTTTCAATGTTCTTTCCTTTCTTGATTAAAGTGGAAATGTCTTCATGACTAGCCATCTTCATTTGGAAAGACATCTCTAGAATCCAAATTTTGATGAATAGTCTACAAAGTAGAAATCTTTAATTTTGTAGGGCATGTGATTGGAAAGATGCTGCCACTATTGTAGAAAATGAGCAAATTTTTCTCCAGTTATTGGTTTTGTGTAGCATGATATTCAATATTGTATGAGAATTGGGTCATGAAATTTCTTGTCAAGTCGTTGAAGGAGTTGATGAAACTTCTAGGTAAGTGCATTAGCCATTCAAGTGCAAGGCCTCTAAGGCTTCCTGTGAAGAGCTTCCTAAGGTAATCCTCACTATAGACAACTTCTTGACATAGGATAGAAAACTCCTTGAGATGTGTGATGGGACATGTTTCTCTTATGTATTTTTCAAATTTGGGAATCTCAAAGCTTGGCAAAAATGGTATCATATTGATAGATCTATCAAAGGGAAAAGGAAAAATCTCCTTGTAAGAGAAATCTTTCATCACTTTATTGTTCAAGTTGTGGACAAAACTCTAATGCTCATGTAATTGCTAGGCTAGATCCTAGTTTGGTTGTATCTGTGATGGTTGTGAATCGATGCTGAATCCACCTCCAAAGTTGTATGAGTTGCCAAATGGATTATAGGATTGCAATGGATTATGAGGTGGGGGAGGTGGCGGTGTTCAACTTTGGCCAATGTATTGATGTAGTTGTTGGGATTGGCACAGATGTTTTCAACATACTTTTTGGCATTTGAAAATAGGAGGAATACATTGGTTGTGTTAGGGATTTCATTTATTGAATAGGTACTTGCCCAATGTTTAAGCATCCTATAGTTGGACCTACCAAGTTTGACTGTGGAAATGCTAGCCTGTGTATTTGTGTTGGGCATAACACTAATAATTTTTTGAATGTTTTCTGCACTTAATTAGAATGTGGATTGCATTGTATTGATGTAGGTATAGAACTAGTTCCCACTATAGGCTCTTTTCTATTGCCAAATGTTTGTGCTATGGTGGGATTTGGAAATGTAGGAGCATTGTCTTTGGTAATTTGTCTAAACAAAGTGCTCTCATCAAAACTCAGAGGGACATTAACACCATCACTGACAAGGTTTAGGAACACCTCAGTTTTGTTTGACCCAATAGATTTTTCCAACAATTCTAGGTTATATGGGTTTGCAAGAAATGTTTGAACATCACTAGGAATGTCATTATTATCAATGGGGTCTTCATCTTGGTGTACTTCTTCCTCATCATGTGTGTAATTGCCTATAATAGTGTTTTGAAATGGATTCTCTGGTTCCTATGTGGTGTTGAGCTAGGCATACTAAAGTTTGTACTAGAGGGAAATGTGTTCCCTAATGAGGTTGATTTAAGAGGAAAAGGATTCTCCATCTATTGTTACCTTAGTGATTCTAATAAATGAGACATAGGATTAATTGTGAGTCTATAGGATCATGTTTGTACCATACAATTGTAACTAAATTGATGGGTAAAAGCTTGTGAAAGGAGAAGATGTGAGAGATCAATTAAACCTTATACAATAAAAGGGTAAACACCTAAATGTGAACAAGAGACCTTGTTGATTTGGAAAACAAAGTGTGTATAAGATAAAAAGTATCTTTATCCTACCAAAGATGGAAAAATGATCTTTGGGCAAGATAGAATGCTAAATAGAGGAATCAATATTTGGAGATGGAATTGTGATCCCAAATGAGTGAGTGCAACTATGATAAATATTTTATTGTGGATAAAGGGCTACTATTGTAATCTCAAGAGTATCATAATTAAGATGTGCTCAAGTCAAATGATTAAGGTTCAAATGATCAAAGATCTCTAGAGGAAAATTTGCAAATGGAAGACTAGAAGCTTTGAGAATGGAATGATGGGAATAGACTGATGTGGAAAATGAGTGTGATGTGGTCACTATGTGGATAGCTTAATCCTCTCTCAAAAAGAAATAGAAATCTAGGATTTACTCTAAGGAAAACATACCAATTTTGAAGTTTAGCATTGTATAAGAATCTATCATGACCTTGTTTATCCTCTTCTTTTTTTATGTCTTTGATAGCATATTGGAATTTTTTATCACTATATGCTAAGCTTTTTCTTTCCTTGTAGGTGAATGGTTTGGATAACTTCACCTTTTTGAGTCTGACTTTCTCAAACATGGAAAGAACAAAATAACCCAAATTAGAAGGCCAAGCATAAGAATTTTACAAAAATGTTGTGAATAAAAAGACCCAATGAATCTCAAATGCTAGACAAAGTACATGGACTTGTGAAAATAACTATAGGTCAAGAGGACCCACTTATAACCATTTTGTTCAATGAACATTTAGCTCACCATTTCACTCATTTTAGACCTATTTGATAGTCAGTATTGGTTTTGGATTTAAACACGTAAGCACATGAAAATATCAATCCTAAGAAGGCTCCAACTAGGATTACAAAGATCAACTAGAGGAAATCCTTGATATATGCAAGGTACATGAGGCCCAAATCTATAGATGAAATAAAATAGTGCCACATTGCCAGGAGGAGATGGTAGCCCAAATCGCCACCTTCACTTCCCAAAGGTATACAATTCTTTAGGGCTTAGCCAAGAGTGACAAAATTTTACTTTCAAGAGAGGTGTCTTACGATTCACCACCCAATATTTACACTCCACCAGAACATGGAGTTGAGGTCATCCCAAGGGGTAATGAAATCCCCAAGTAGGCCTCCTTAAAATGAAAATCAAGACCACTTATTTCTTGTCGACTCAATATCATCTAAAGGCACGAAAGGAGAGAATATGTAAGTGACTTCAAGGTTTAAAAGACAAACGTTCTTTCCCAATTGAAGCTTTGAATTTTCTATTTACTTTTGAAGACATTTGTGTTTATAGCATACAATGTTCTTTCCAACTTGAACACATCATCAACATAATAAAATTGGGGATTCATCAACAAAAATAAATCGATCATCGTCAACATAAGAAAATCAATAAAGGTAAAAAATTCCCTTAAATCATTCAAGATCGAGTGTATCATTTTAAGCTCCAAGTCCAAATTTTTCATAGAAAGCTTCTTTGTCCTTTAAGCACTCAAGATTGTATGAGAATATGTTAAGCCCACATCAGAATATTTAATCACATTCTTCTTTAATCTTTAAGAGTACAAGTGTATTTTTAAACATCCATTACAATGAAATGTGTGTAAATTCCCTTAGGGACATTCAAGAGTATGTGTGTAATGTTACTTTAAATGCCTTTGAGAGTTTGTTTGGATTTTTATATTAATTGCAACATACATTCCAAGGAAAAATGATTAATCCATACAAATTCATTGATCACCTAATTCTAATGTCTTCCAAAGTTTGTCTCCTGCAATAAAAAATTGATCAGTATGTTGGAGCTTACTAGTAAGGAACATATCAAGTACATCTAAACTTAATGATAGATTGTGGTGATTAATTAGGAAAGTACTGTACATACTGCATAAATTCTTTGGGTTGACATGTAATTATTAATTATAACCCTAAAGTAGTTAAAATACTTGTATAAAAGGGCTTAGGGTTACGAATTGTTTTACAAGGTGTGAGCAAAATTGGTTCTTGTGGTAGTATTGAGTTGTAAGGGATTATAGATTGTAATTAGGTTGTAATCATTGGATCATAAAAATATTGGACTTTCTATTTGGTGGACGTAGCCTAGGGATTGGGTGAACCACGTTAAATCTTGGTGCCTTGTGTTCTTTTCTGTGTGATCTATTATTTTCTAGTATTGGTTATATTTGCATGTAATTGTTATTTATGTCCGTGGTTTAATCCTAACAAGTGGCATCAGAGCCTAGTTGTTTTTCAATTATCCTCTGCAAGAAATTTTCATAGTTGAGTGGGAGTAATGGTAGATGAGGGTAAGTTGAGGGTTGATAGGTTTAATGGGTAGAACTTCAAGCTATAGAAGATGCAAATGGAAGACTATTTATATCAGAAGGATTTATGGAAGTTGTTGGAAGGAAAAGCCAAGAATCAGGATCTATGTCAAATGATGAATGGGATCTTTTGGACAGAAAGGCACTTGGAAGCATTTGATTATACCTACACCATCGGTGGCATTTAATATTACAAAAGCAAAGACGACAACAGAATTAATGAAAACCCTAGCGATACTATATGAAAAGCCCTCCGCTTCAAACAAGGTATTTCTCATGAAGTGTTTATTTAATATGAAAATGGTAGAAGGTGGATCTATTACAGATCATTTAAATGAGTTTAATACTATTACTAGTTAGTTATCTTCTATGGGTATCAATTTTAAAGAAGAAATTATGGCTCTCTTGATTTTGCATTCTTTGCCTAAAAGCTGGAATGGCTTGGTAATGGCTATGAGTAATTCTGTTTCTTGATCTAGTACCCTAAAATATGATGATGTGATTGGTATTATTTTGAGTGAGGAAACTCGTAGGAAAACCTCAAGTGGATCTACATCAAGAAGTGCTTTGAGTGCACAAAATAGGGGCATAATGACTGAAAGAGGACACAATTTTGGAAATCATGGGAAATCAAGAGGAAAGTCAAAGGGGAGGAGGTCTCAATTGAGAGGACCAAATGATTGCTGGTACTGTGGGAAACCAAGGCACAAAAAGAAAGATTTCTGGAATTGAAAGAAAAATGAAAGAAATAAATCAAATCGAGACAAGGAGGAAAATGTTGCAAGTAACAAATCCAAAGAGGATTCTTTTCTCCTATCTTTAGAAAGTGTTGATGATTCATGGGTTTTAGGTTCTGGTGCTTCATTTCATGCTACACCTCATAAAGGTTATTTCATTGATTATGTCCAAGGGGATTTTGGGCTTGTTTATTTGGGGGATAATGAACCCTCTTAGATTGTTGGAAAGAGAAAAATTAAGATTAAGTTGCAAAATGGGAATCATTGGCTACTACATGAGGCAAGACATATTCCAAGGCTGAGTAGGAATTTAATTTCAGCAAGGCAACTCAGTGATGAGGGTTCTGTAGTTACTTTTGATGATAAAAATTGAAAGGTTTCAAAAGGTTCTCTTATAGTAGAAAAAGGTGTGAAAGTAGGCACCTTATATCTTTGTACATGTCATATTGTTCCTTCTACTTTAATTGTTTTAGAGAAAAATGAATGTTCAGGAACAATTGCTACAGTTGAGTAGGGAGAACAAATAGCTACTATAGATTCTGATACAGTGTTGTGGGACAACATGCTCTGGCACATGAGTGAGAAAGGTATGAAAGTACTTCATTCAAAGAAAGTTTTACAAGGTTTGAAATGTGTTAATATGGATTTTTGTGAAAGTTGTGTGTATGGAAAACAAAAGAGAGTGAGTTTTGCAAAGACTAGGAAGGAAAATAAAAGGGAGAAATTAGAGCTTGTGCATATCGATGTATGGGGATCGGCTTAGGTATCTTCCCTTGGTGGCTCTCATTACTATGTTACATTTATTGATGATGCAACTAGAAAAGTATGGGTTTATTTCCTTAGACATAAATCTGATGTATTTCAAACTTTTAAGAAATGGAAATGCTTGGTTGAAAATGAGACTGGTAAAAAAATAAAATGTTTCAGATTTGATAATGGTGGTGAGTATTACAGTCATGAATTTGAATATTATTGCTCCGCTAATGGTATTTGTAGAAAAAAAAACTATTCCAAGGACACTGTAGGAAAATGGTGTGGTTGAATGCATGAATAGGACTATGATGGAACTTGCAAGGAGCATGTGGTTGCATGATGGGTTGCCATTACACATTTATGTAGAGGCTATCAATACTATTATATATTTGATTAATAGAGGTCCCTCTACTCCTTTGGGCTGTGGTATTCTAGAGGAGGCATGGACTGGTAAGAAGGTGAGTTATTCTTTTCTCAAAACCTTTAGTTGTGAAGCATTTCCTCACAAATTATGAAAATAGAACCAAGCTAGAAGCTAGGTCAAAGAAATGTGTATTTGTTGGATATGGAATTAATGAGTTTGGTTATAGGCTTTGGGATTTTGAAAATCATAAAATTGTAAGAAGCAGGGATGTCATATTCAATGAGAAAGTGTTGTACAAAGATCTGTTGCAACAACATGAAAAGAAAGAAGATGATTATGTAGTGTTGAATGATACTCCAAAAGCTGATGTTCTAGCCATTCCTCATGATGTGCAACAATTGCAGCCACAAATACCACACACACCAGTGAATGTTAGATGGTCAACAAGGAAAGTTAGACCTCCAGAAAGATTTTCTCCCTCTTTGTATTCTATTTTACTTACTGATGTTGGTGAACCTGAAAGTTATGATGAAGCTATGCAGGTGGATACTAAGATTCAGTGGGAGTTTACAGTGAAAGATGAAATGGACTCTTTATTGAAGAATAATACATGGAATTTGTGCAAGTTGCCTGTATGAAAAAAGGCTTTATAGAATAAGTAGGTTTATAGGTTAAAAGAAGAGGATGGAGGTAAGAAAATATTTAACGCTAGGTTAGTTGTAAAAGGATTTGCATAGAAAAAGGGAATTGATTTTGACGAGATATTTTCTCCTGATGTTAAAATGACTTCTATCTGTACTATTTTAAGTCTAGTGGCTATTAAAGATTTGCATTTAGAGCAACTAGATGTTAAAACAACCTTCCTTCATGGTGATTTGGATGAAGAGATATATATGGCTTAGCCACAGGGATTTGTAGTCAAAGGTAAGGAGAAATTAGTGTGCGAATTGAAGAAAAGTTTATATGGCTTGAAGCAAGCACCTCAGCAATGGTATCTGAAATTTGACAATTTTATGCATGAGCATGGTTACAATAGGTGTCATTCAGATCATTGTGTCTACTTTAAGAGGTCTATTTTAAGAGGTTGGATGATGATAGCTACATTATTTTATGTTTATATGTTGATGATATGCTTGTAGCTGGGTCTAACATGGATCACATTAAGGGGTTAAAAAGCCAATTAGCACATGCATTTTTTATGAAAGATTTGGGGGTAGCAAAAAAAATTCTTGGTATGAATATTTGTAGAGATAGGAAAAATAGAACATTGACACTATCTCAGGCTGATTATGTTGAGAAGGTGTTGTAATTTTTCTCTATGGAGAATGCTAAAGCTATCAGCACACCTTTACCTCGTAATTTGAAGTCTAAGGAGATGTATCCCAAGACACAATAAGAGGAGGATAAAATGTCCAAGGTACCCTATGCTTCAGCTATAGGAAGCTTGATGTATGTTATGGCATGTACTAGGCTAGATATTGCACATGCAGTGGGAGTTGTTAGTAGGTGTATGAGTCATCCAAGAACCGAGCATTGGAATGCAGTCAAATGGATTCATAGATATTTGAGAGAAACATCCAATAAGTGTTTACACTTTGGGGGCTCTACTACTGATTTATAGGGTTATGTTGACTCAGATTTGGTAGAGGATATTGATACCAGGTGGAGTACTACAAGTTACATCTTTACTATTGGTGGGGCAGCCGTGAGCTAGATTTCTAGATTACAAAAGGTTAATTCTTTATCCACTAATAAGACAAAGTATGTAGCTACTACAAAGGTAGGCACGGAGATGATATGGCTTTAGTTCTTCTTGCAAGAATTTGGACATCCTCAGAAGGATAATTATTTGTTCATAGATAGCCAGAGTGCCATTCATCTTGCAAAGAATTTAGCTCTGCATTCAAAGACCAAACATATACAGTTGTAGTACCATTTCATTTGGTCAGTTTTGGAGGATGGACAATTAAAGCTAGACAAGATACATACAAATGACAATCTAGCAGATATGTTAACCAAGGTAGTAACAAGGGAGAAGCTGCACTCCTCTTCAGCTTCGGTTGGTCTTCTAGACTAAATATGAACATAAGAATAGTAGAGTCCAAGGTGGTTTGATCTAGTGGGAGCTTCATGGAGTAGCGGCACAACTATAGGATTAGTCTCCATGTGGGAGATTGTTGTTTAGTGTAGAGCCTGATCAGTCTCTAAGTGGGAGATGAAAAGATAAATTTTGGGGCTCTATTTTATCAGGATTTTGGGCCAACATGTAATTATTAATTATAACCCTAAAGTAGTTAAAATACTTGGATAAAAGGGCTTAGGGTTAGGGATTGTTTTATAAGGTGTGATGTGAAATTGGTTCTTGTGGCAATATTGAGTTGTAAGGGATTACGAATTGTAATCAGGTTGTAATCATTGGATCATAAAAATATTGGACTTGTTGTTTGGTGGACGTAGCCTAAGGATTGGTTGAATGAGGTTAAATGTTGATGTCTTGTGTTCTTTTCTATGTGATCTATTATTTTTTGTTATTAGTTATGTTTGCATGTAATTTTTATTTCTGTCCATGGTTTAATCTTAACACTTAATACTAGGAAGCAAAAGATAGGGACAAACCTAAGGATCAACTAAATCCTTAATCTTAGTTTTGAGCCAACATTAATAGATTCCTTAGGACTAACTTAACTTTGGGCTCTACTAGGCCAAGGCGGGAAAACCTTAAGGATTAATCTTGTTAATTTTATATACTTTTCCTTCAAAGATTATTCTCTATAGCAGAAATGGTCAATATTCTTGTATGATTTGCTAAATAAAATTCCTAGACATAGTAGCTAACTGTAACCAAAAGGGTAAAAGCACAAACCTGTGTCACCTTTTATAAAGAAATGTGATATCAGAATGTGACAGTTCAACATTAATGACAAAAAAAATGTTATTTGTGTTTAAAATATGAAGATGATGTAAACTAATGAAATGTGTAGAATTGTATGAATTTTATGCCTATAATTTTTATAAATTTTTTGACTAATAATTTATTCATTTTATTTTATTTTGAAGTCCCTTTTTTAACTATAAAAAATATAGGATATAGTTCCCGTCAAACAAGTATGTGCAAATCACCTTTTTTTGTTCTAATTTGAAAATATTTTATAGATGGCATGTATAGCTAGTGGACAAAAAAAGAAATAATTAATTTTGATGTATATCTTCTTTGTTATAAGTACTCAAGTTCGACCTTGTCAGAATCCAACAGTTTTTTCCTCTCGTCAAAACTTCCCTATCAAATCTATACCTTCTTGAAAATAAATTACATATTCGTGAAGAGGATTCTCTCCTCTAGTGATAAATATATATATATATATATATATATATATATATATATATATATTGATATGATTTACTATTTTTTATCATTTTTTGAGAGAGCATCTTCTGAAATGTTGAAATATCGACTTATAATATTTTGAGATTATAACATATTATAACTAATCAAAACACTCAAAAATTTATATAATGATGATATTGAATCTGAAATCTATAAAAGGGTATTTTTAGTTTTTTTTTTAAATTGAGTTTTGATAGAGAAATGAGATTTGACCAAAATAGGTTTTTGTATCACAAATGGTGAAACAGATCTATGCTTTTACCCAAAAACTAAATGCAAATAAGTAATGACTAAGAATTTTAGTTATTATTACATAAAAATGATAAATTGATTTCTTTTGTTATGTATTTCCTGCACTTAGGTGAATCATCAACTTGTTCTTGCTCCCTAATATGATCAATGTCTTATCCATGGATAAATAGACTCGATAATCAATCATCTTGGACATATTTAATTAACTTGTAATTAAATTTGTCAACAATAAGCTTTGAATTTCATTCTTACCATATCCTTTTTATAAACCCTAAACCTTATCAATTATAGAGAGTGATTATTTGATTATTTGAATCAGCAATAATCAGTAAGAGATATACAATTTGCATGAATTGGATTAAAATGAATGAAATTTGTTCATTTCAATCTCAAAATTATAGATATATAAGAAAGGAGACAAATGTGTGTGTGTGTGTATAGAAAATCCTTCTTTTATTGATTTCCTCTAAAATTTTCTTTAAAAAACTAACAAAGACTCAATGAATACTCAGAGACTAGCCATTGATACTAGGTATTCACCATATGTATTCATGTATTCAAGAAATGATTACTTTCACTAGATAACAGAAAAAATAATGAACAAAACTGTAAAAAGGCATAAGAAAAATAAAAGTCTATAGATAGCCGACCTCCACTTTACATCTTCAAAATCCATTTATAGGATTGCAAACAAGCTACAGATGGGAGGAGGAAAGATGTCTAAATGAGAATGGATACCAAAGGTGGCAAGATAGGAACAAAAGATATACAAAAATATTCTTCAGATGTTCAATTAGAAAAGGTGAGGTAGTTGAGAAAGTCAACAAGTGAAAATGGAAGTCATGCTCTTTGACTTTAATCCCCTTTTTCTTTATCTATTCTCAATGAGTAATGTCTTAGCTACTTCCTACTAGAGAGGCTTTGATCTCTCCCACCACTTTCCAAACATAAATTTCTCTTTTTGTGGGCCACTTAGTATTTTTAACCTCTTCTAAGTCCTGAGTGGCCTTAGCATCCAATGTGGCTTTAGATTCAACAAAAAACTTTTTTAAGTCTACTTCTACCTTAAAAAGAATCAATCAATTTATTATATGGGACATCAGAAGTATCTTAAAAAATTTCCACTATGTATCAAAGGAATTAGATCATTCCTGCCAATCTATCATTGTATTAGTGGCATCTAGAATTGATGGTATATAGGGCTATATTCCTTGAGATAAAACTTTCAATTTTCCTTGTATAACTTGTAACTTCCTAGTGAAGAAGCCAATCATTTCTTTGACTATATCCAAACTCTCCTTCACTAAGATTACTTTATCAAGAAAATTTGACTTTTTAGCCATAAGTACAATGAGTCTCTCCAAAAATTGTGTATATGGCCCCTAAAGATTAAAAGTGGGTGATAGCCATGAAAGAAACTCATTGCAAAATTGCTCAACACTTTGTAAGGTAATAAAAGAAGTATGAGCTTGTTGTGAAATATTCTTCAAAATTTCAATCATATGGCTCATTGAACTCTTAAGGATAGCTGTCTTTACCTCACCTCACTACTGAGTAGATTGAGCACCAATGCTCATCCTCTTAGGTTCTAATGCTTCCTCTTCCCCCAAATCTTCTATTTGTGTTGGGGCTTTAGTTGTGTCCTTAGTTGGTTGTTGTTGGTCTTCATGTTCTTCTCCTTGTTCTATAACAATCACCTATTCTGCCTATGTAAGTTGCTCCTTGAGAGATGCAACTTCATATTCAAGTGCTCGAAACTTGGCCTCAAGCTCTACTGTCATTTTCTTGTATACATGGCTTTTTCTTAGCTCATCTTCATAGAGCTTTCCCACATCTATGTAATCATAAATAGATTTAGCAAGTCTAGTTTCCATCTCCTCTACCTTGACCTCATTGATAAATGAAAGATGTTTCAATTCCTTAGAAATCTCTATGCCACAGGAGCCTTGTAGAGTCCACACAATCATGTTACCTTGCTCAATGCTCTGTACATCCATTAATTTTGGCTCATTGGATGAAGGATCCATACTCCAAACCACAAAAGATTTGGTATCTATGTTGAAACCAGTTCTTCTCTATAATCCATCTACACTAGATGCCTCATATGAAATGGAATTTTCCTACCTACTTATCTTATCAAGCATAAATATTTGTTCTAAGTCCCATCTAGGCATGAATAGCATGCCACTCCTTTGTACAAGATCTCTGGCCTCCTCTAAATTCATGACCTCACTCTCAGGATCATAGGCTTGCAAATTTTCAACCAATTCTATTTTTTTCTCATCAGATTCTCCTAGTTTCATTTTCAATACTAGCTCATTTTGTTTTATTTTGTACAAAAAGCTCTTGAATTTAGTGGATTTGATGAATTCATCATCTTCTAGGAAGTATTGGGTTTGAATTATTCTATCATCAAGACTTGCTGCTACTAACTCCATGTCAATCAGTGTACTCTCAGCTACATTTATTTTGTCTTGGAGGTAACTTTGCCTTTAGTTAGCAAAATACTAACTATTGCCAGGTAAGATTTGCAATGTCCTCTATTTTACCTCAGTAGGGATATGGAAAACCTTCTACCCCTTATGTCCATTTGTGATCCATGATGCTTTAGGAACATCAACTTCTTCTATTTCTAGGGTCATAATAGGCTTAGGGCTATCTAAACACACCCTTTCTTCCTCCCCCATTTGTTCTTATAGAATCTTAGCCATAGTCTTCGCATGATCTATGATCATCTTCCTAATCCTATGAGGACAGGGGATATCCATATAAAATCCCATAAATTGCAGATTTACTCTTTTTAGTTCTCTCTCCACCCTCAAAACATCATCTAGCTTTGCTAGCTTATAAGGTGCCTCACCCTTTGCAACTATGTTTGGAATGAAATCCTCATGGGATAATTCATTAGTACTAGGTAGTACATAATTTCTCATTTCTTTAAGGGTGACCCTCATGCAATTGTCATGGTCATACATCCTATAAGGACTAGTTGACAAATTGAAATGATGGAGGAAAGAATGGATTTGGTCCAGGGCTTCTTTCCCAATTGTAAAATCTCCAATCTTAAAATATCTAGACAAGAAAGTTCCCTTATGCACTTTGGACCCTAAGTACTCCCTACTAACCATGAACAACTACAATGTGAATTCAATTATTCCCAATCTAGGAGGGATAAACTTTGGTAGTATGTGGGGTGGTTGAGGATAACCATAAAATCTCATCAAAGATAAGGTTGGGAACAAGAAAATATCCCCCTAGTTATGGTATAATCTTTTACCCTCAGGAAGTAGGGCATGTCTCAAAAGGACCTTTAAAATATCAAGCGTCCTAAAGTAACTTGGATCTAGCATTTTCATTATAAAAACACTAAAATTATTGAAAAATGAGATAGAATCAGAAAAATGATAATTACTATCCCATACCTATGTCCATAGCTGAACTAGTAGAACTCCATTTGCATCAGATGTGTGGTTAATCAAATCAGAATTCACATACCCTACATTCTTGTAGATGATCAAGTGCATCAATAGTGAATAGTGATGGAATTTGAAGTCCTTTAATTCTCCACTTTGAAACCTAGAAATATTATCTTTCATCACCTCCAGAATGTAGTTCACATATTCATACTCCCCACCATAGCAGGATTCTTGCACATCTTTGGCAATTATAAATTCATCTCCATAAACCATATTAGTTCTATCCTTTCCAACCACCTTATGGACACCATAGACTTTTTTTACAAAGTAATTTTGAAATTTGTCCAAACGCATCATTTTTTTCACCTATTTTGGGGAATCATTGACTTCCTTCAAATCCATGGGAATATGTTGTAGCATAGATTTCCTAGTGTAGGCCTTAGTATATATCTCAAATTTCCTCTACAAATATTTTAAATCTAGAAGCTGACCCATAGCTCCATCCAATCCAAAAGCATCAATGAATGATTCATGGTTTAGAGTATACAAGATGGCTCTATCTTTCCTATGGAAGGATTTAGTGGCTAGATTGTAGCAATGTGTGTGCTAGAAAATGTGACCTGTTGAGAGCATGAATCAACAAGAAAACATTAGTTCAAATAAAAACATGTAACAAGAATTCATCAAAATGAAAAACTAAACTAATGCTTGCTTAATTTTTGCAACTCAAAACAACCAAAAAATCAAGTCTTCCAACCACCTCTACAGCTCAACAAAGGCACCCATAAGAGGTCTTGTTGGTGTGTTAAGATGGGGGGTATGTTTGGTGTAATCTCCCAAACACAACAAAATGATGAATCTCTTGAGTGAATGTGAAAATGTTAGTGAGGATGCAATATGATCCTAAACTACATGAAATGAAGAATACTTCAAGAAATGGATATGGAGAAAGCCATACTTGAAAGCATTCAATGTTGAAAATATGAAATGCAACAAAGAGACTAATTAGATATGAAAGCCAAACTAAGATGTAAATGAAATGGAGATGAGAAAATGCATGTAAACTAAACTAATAATGTAAATACAAAGCTAAACTAGCTACCAAATGGTTAGTATTCACCTAAAAATATCTATGAAAACTCAAACTATAATGGAAACCCTAGCATGAAAACTCAAGACTCAAAATGGCATGGTAACAATGCAATAATGGGAGATGAAAATTCTTGAGACAAGCCCTCTATTTATAGGCATGAGGGAGGGCTTGGTGAGGTGGCATCCATGTAGATGACATGCAAGCCATGCAAATAGTCAAAAATTCAAAGTTTGCTCACACATGTGTGAGAAAACTTGAGAAGAAGAGTGGGAGACAAGAGTGCAAAGGGGAGTGTGTAGGCATGCCATCTCACACGTGTGAGCACACTCTTGGGCTAATGAGAGGGATTAGGAAAGAGATTAAGAATGATTAAGTGGGATTAGAGAAGACATAGGCTTAAGAGGATGAAAATGATGGTTATAGGCTAGGCTTCTAGGTTAGGCTTAAGATTAAATTAAATGAAATTTAATTTAATCATGGGTTTAGAGGAATTAATAGGATGTGAGGATTAAATAAACAAAATTTATTTAAAAAGGGGATGATGGAGGATCATGTGTTAAATTAGTTTAACACATTAAGGCTAGAAGTATTTAAATTAGATTTAAATACTTAATAGAATGAACTCATTTAATTAATTAATTACATTAAATAAGTAGAAGAATGTGAGAAATATAATTAATCAATTAATAATTAATTATGATGTCACAGGCAATATTAAAATTAATTAATATAGTGTTTAGGGATGAATTTAAGAATCTACATTTTGTCCCTCTTTGATGTGATGTCAGGACAACATCATATCAAACAAAAGAAAATATAGGTTGCCCCAGAGAAGGATAGGAGTCCTAAGAGTTGTGCTGAAGTGACGACAAGGGAGGAGGGTACCCCCTCGAGGAAATGGGGTGAAAATGAATATATTTTGCCCCATTTTCTTGAAAAATAGACATGGGAAGGAAAAGGGAAAGAGAAAAGGCTTAAAAGATGACCTTGCATGACTTGTTGGTAAGCTCGACATGAAGCAGGGTGAAGTGGATAATGATTAATCTAAATGCAGCTTAACTACATGAATGCATGAGATTCGGTTCTGTTCATATGGGAGAGCACACCTTATTTTGATATTGCAAGAGGAGTTATGCATCAAATGCTATAGTAGCATAGATGACAATATTCCTTTGCGTGGACTAGATTCTCAACACAATGGATGTAGGTTTCAGAGTCATGATGGAACAAATGACATATACACACTAGAGAGGTTTGGGCACACCCAAAGTCTTGTTAGGGATCTTGGTGGAAAGTGTGCTAACCTGTTGCCCCTAGTGAGAAATGCATAATCATAACTTGAAATTGACATAGATGTGCTAAAGAATCATGAAAATAGATCATATTGCAAAATGACACATGTAATCAAGTTAAGCCATGCAAATGATCCCAAGATATTAAAGATCGAGGCAAAAATGGGGAGGCTATCACTGACACACAGAGATAAAATCAACAAAAAGATCTTATGACCAAGTAGTCATTCAATCCACTGTGTTTTCCATGAACTTGATTTTGATAGTGAAATTTGCTAAGCTTATGTAAGAAGGATTCATCCTGTAAGGCAAAAATTGATTTTTTGATTGAATTGTATTGAAATGTATGTGATTGTTTGTTGGCAATAGTGTGAAAGGAACAATGTTCTTAAATCATTTAGTCTCACTATAAATTTGTGTAAGTTTGTTTGCAATCACTATTTGATAAGCGCAGTTTGATGGGTTAAAGCTCAATGTCATGAGAGAAATAGAAGAATGTGGATAAGATAATATAATGGATGAATTGAATTGGAATGGAAGGGAAATGCAAGGGAGAAAGTGATAAATGTTTTATAGAGGAAAGTGTGTTGAATGGAAGACTAGAAATTTGATCAAGGTATATGCAAATAGATGGAAAATGAATGAATTGATTATGGAAATGATTTGAATGAAATGATTAGAAGAAGGGAATATGATTAAAGTAGAGGAGAAATGAATTAATTGAATGGATTGGAAAAGGTAAAAATTGATGAAAGGTGGAATGGATTAGAACCAATGACAAGGGATAACCAAGGGGTGGCAAATGGAGGAAAAGTAATGTGAGTTGGTGGATGAAAGGAATGGTGACAAGATATGAGGGAAGCAAAGAACCATGTTTCAAAGGAGCTCAAATGCCCCATACCTAGGATAGGAAAATGGAAGGAAATATGGTGGGACAGGATGCATGAAAATGGAAAGATGGTACAAAGGCTAGCATATGGAGGAAAAGAAGGCATGTACTCTTCCAAATCATGTATGAACCTTTTGGTATTGTGCCTCTAATAGTGATCACAAGCATGGGGATGAAAGCGAATGAATAAGGGATATGGGAGGGAGGGTATAAAAAAAGGCTAATGATATAAAGGGTATGGATGAAGTGTGCGATATGAAGGTGATGGGATGGAAGGGGTGACAAAGATCAAGGAAATATGGAAGAAGGATGGAAGTATATAGGAGTATGAATGGAAAATTGAAGAAATGAACATGACAAGGACAATGGGATGCAAGATATGGATAGCATGTCAAGATCAAAGATGTGAAAATGGATGGAAATATGTAAGATAATGGATGGAGGATGTGCAAGGGATATGGAAAGTGCATGTGGATGGATGAAATGAAAGTGAAAGTCAAGATCAAAGATGGAAAAGGATAATGAATGGTGGATGGAAGCATGGAAGATATGTATGTAAGTGTAGTATGGCTAGAGTTTACCCGTAGTGTAGAGTGCAAGTGGAAGAGGAAAAGTGAATGAAGGGATAAGTGTAATTGGAAGACAATGGATACATGATAGGAGAATAAAGGGAGGACTCAAGCATCTATTTTTCATGGATGGTATCCCTTGATTATTTTTTCTTTTCTTTTTTATTTTCAAAGAATTTTTACTATTTTCTCATAGATGTTTGTAGGATAGTGAATGGAGGAAAATGGCTTATGGAAAGGTTTGGATTAAGGGAGTGGAGTGGGTGGGAGGAAGACATGGTTGATGGATGCTAGGTTGGAAGACTTGTGAAGGAAGTGAAAAGATCATCATTGGCACACACCTTGAAGGGTGATGGAAAGGAGGAAATTGTGGGGGATAGGTAAGAGAAAGTTTGGATTTTGGTATATAGGGACCCAAAATGGATGAAGGAGACGATGGATTTAGGATGGTGGATTTGAGTATATAAGGACCCAAAATGGATTTAGAAAATGGAAGCTTGGAGGATTTATGAATGAGGGAAGCCTTTGGATTAGCAAAATTGGATGTCATTCAGAATCTTTCTTTGAGATTCATTGCTACATTAAGTAGCTTTGGGATTGACAAAATTTTAGCATTTTGTATTTTCAGCCTTTGTGGCCTTTTGATTTTGTTTTGGATCGTATTTTTCTTTTCTTGGACATGTCTTTTAGAGGGGACATGTTGATCCTTGGGCTTTTGTGGATTTTTGGCTTTATGCTCTTTTTCTTTGGCATCCAATTTGCTTCCATTGGCCATGGTATGGGTGCATGAAGATAAATGGGGTGGAGAGAATATGGATGGTGAACATTGGAAGGATTTCAAGGATGTGCGCCTTTGTTGATCTTTAATAGGAGCATAAAGGGATGAAATGGAAAACATGGATATGGTGGAGGGATGTACGTAAGGACCCAAAATGGAAGGAAGGGATGAAGGGTTTGGATGTGGAACATAAGGACCTAGAATGGATGGAAGGGATGAAGGGTTGGGAATGTGGATATAAGGTCCTAAAATGGACTTGGAGGATGAATGATGGGAAGCTTTACGCTGGGATGGAGGAAGTTTAGGTTTGGAAGGAGTGGAAGGTGTATCAACATCTTGAGACATTGTTTCTTCAATGGGATGCCTATTATTTTTAATACAAGATGCGAGTCCATGTGTATGGGGTTCATGAGTGGAGTGGATAGGCGTGAGAGGATCATGAGGGATACAGAGATTAGAATGAACTAGCGTTTGGAGTTCTATTACAATCACCTTGTTAGTATTGCTTAGATTAAAACACTGTTTGAGTTGAGGCCATGATTTCCAAGTGATGTTTGTAGAGTCCCAAAGGTCTCTGAATTCTTGAATGCCTTCCTTAAAGAAGCATTTAGCTTTGAACCTGGGTATCCTCGCCAAAGGGCTACCATTGTGTTGGATTAATCTATTCCACCAAATTGAATATGTGGAAAAACTAGATCCGTGGTTGAAAGACCGATCATACCAAGATAAATTACTTGTTGCCAAGCATTCCAAATACAATTAAGAGCAGCTAAGCCATGAAGTTTAAAGAATGGGGCAAGGAGAAGCTTATCGTTCCAATGAATTGTGCTCCAAGACTTACCAGTAGTGTTTACTTCAATTCTATATTTGATTAAACTCTTCCAAGGAGCAGTCCCATCCAAGGCTTTGCTGATCCATTTTGCTGATAAGAAAATCCCTTAAGTGTAAGGGTCTATGATATCCAACCCTCCCTCACCCTTTGGAAGGATACAATGAGACCATGATGTAGTAGGCATACCTTTCTTATTACCCCATTTGGACGAAATAAAATTATGAATGAGCTAAGTCATTTGATTATAACAAGCCTTAGACAGTAGCCAACATGAAGATATATAAACATGGCTAGCTAAGAGAATTTTATTAGCCACCTGGATACAACCAACCATGGATGAATAACGGTTTGATGAAGTCAACAGTTTGGATTTGTACTTACATAAGAACCATCTTGATGCAGAGACCTAGGTGGACTTTTTAGTTATTTATAATCAGAGGGACTTCCTTTAGTGTTCCCACAACATAAACAAGCTTCTTCAGGATCATTCTCGTTGATCCAATCAACTTCAAACCTTATCAGAGTGCACATACCATTCTCTTGTGCCACCATAGGCTCTACATCTTAGAAAACATCCCCAATGTCCCTCAATCCTTCAAATGGATTCATTTAAGCAATCTTTTCAACAAACTATCAAATGCCCTCAATCATCATTTCCTCCTCATTCAGAGATCTTTTTAATCATTATCTTGACATCCCTACATGAAAACATTTAATGAAATATATAAAATATTAATTAGGTCTCTCCCACAAGACACAGTCACCACAGAAAGTGGGAGAGCCTAGGGCATCATGAAAACTCCAAACCAATTTGGTGATTGCACACAGTATTGTACAGGGACAGTCAGCAAATGACTCAAATTCTTGCTTTTATACCTCACAAAACAAAAAAATATTGCATGGAATTAAAAGTAATCTAATCCTCCATCAATTTAATGCATTCTTGATCACGT
Organism: Cupressus sempervirens; assembly: GCA_028749045.1. Lineage (NCBI taxonomy): Eukaryota > Viridiplantae > Streptophyta > Pinopsida > Cupressales > Cupressaceae > Cupressus > Cupressus sempervirens. The sequence continues at coordinate 648,428,532 of CM053787.1, forward strand.
TTTCATTGAAAAAAAAGAGTTTTAACAACCTGAAAAGAGGACTATCCCCTCAGGACAACAACTTGGCAGTTTTCAGAGAATTAAAATTTGATTGCATGAAACTTTGTTACATGTCTTCCTTTCGACTAAAATTACCACCAAATCCCCTCTCTTTTAAAATGATTGATTACAATGTTTTTATAAACTCCTTTTCCCCTTTCCAAATTGTCCAACTCCCAAGAACCGACTACAACTCCCTAATTGTCTATGACAGTTTTGAATAACCTTTAATTAATTTATTAAAACCACTCTTTATTGCTTATTTCAGACTTCTAAAACTCAAACATTCATGAAACTTTTGAAACTAATGTAAATGGATGTTCCTATGCTCAAAAGACTTATAAACCCTTACTTAACCCTTGACTCCATCATAGTGCCCTATGTGGCCTATTACTAACATTTTGACAATTTGACATATTTTTCCAATTACATTGTAATTATTTGCATTTGATATGCACTTTATGACTCTTTGATCCCATTTATCAACCTAGTACATTCTAGGACTCTATCCCCATGACACTTCATTACATCACATTAACGATCCTTAGGTACCTTCCTTGTCCTTTCATCATGCCATTAATGACTTAAAATTTTGAACTTTAACAAAATGAGTAAAAAACATATTAAAAAGGACCTTTACAAGGTCTTATTACATATAATGACCCAATAGGGTCATGTTTCCATCTTGTGAACTTAATGTCTTCTCATGCCTTCAACCTTGGCCTTGATGCTTCTAATACCAATCTAATGAGGAGAAATCACAAACTTGATGATAAAACATACCATACTGAACCAAAAGCATAGGGAACCTAACAAGAACCGATAAGAAGACTGATTCACCATTAAAAACAACACATATTTTCACTACATATAACTATCTGCAGATTGCAAAATGGATGGCTCTCTAGCGGCAGCCAGAAAGCCACTTACATTTCCTTCTATTCACTCATTCTCTATCAAAATATTATCTTTTTGCCCTTATCGATTCTCCTCTCTATCCCTTCAATCTCTTCCTCTTATAACATTTGAGGTAGTTATGAAGTCTTACAGGATGGTTTGGATTCTCGATAGTTACAAAACAAACTCATCAACTTCCCTATGGTAATTTATCGATAACATTGGTGGCCGAAATCCTTCTATTTTGGATACATTACATTGCAATTTTAAACAATAAAAATTTGTCATTGTATAAGGGAATTTTGAAGGCCTTAAATATTTATAAAACTTTGAACAAAAGATTCAAATGATTAGGTGCCTCTGCACCATACTTCTGCACTTCAAAAATTTCCATGTCCCATGGAAATGTATTAATGAGATTCTGCAACATCTTGATCTCTTCAGCTACACTGATGCCTTTACTATTCTACTTTCCTTACCTCTTTCAGCTTTAACTCCTATTCATGGAGTTTGTATTGGTTGCCATCCATGTTGCTTTGCCAAACATCTCAAGTCCACCCTCCAATGCCGCTTCCTTGTACCTCACCCAGGAGTCCTTTCTTACCTCTTACCCTAGGTCTTTTAGCAAACCTCGGACCACCCATCTCACCCAATAGTGGATTCTGGAAGATGCCTCACCTTCTTTGTGCCTTGCACCTTCTACCCAGCCTCATCCCTATTGGAGAATGGCCAAGATAGACCTCTCATATCTGCCCACACAAAAACTAACACCAACCTGCAGCTTGATGGACAAGCACCTGCAACCATGAAGCTTACCAACAAGAATCAACATACCCAACATTGCTTGGTTTAGATTTTCTTCCATCTACGTGCTCAGAATCTTCTGAGCTCTGATACCAATCTAATGAGGAGCAATCGCAAGCTTGATGATAAAACATACCGTAGTGAACCAAAAGCATAGGGAACCTAACAAGAATCGATAAGAAGACTCATTCACCATTAAAAACAACACATATTTTCACTACATATAGCTATTTGCAGATTGAAAAATGGATGGCTCTCTAGCGGCAGCCAGAGAGTCACTTACATTTCCTTCTATTCACTCACTCTCTATCAAAATATTATATTTTTTCCCTTATCAATTCTCCTCTCTATCCCATCAATCTCTTCCTCTTATAACATTTGAGGTAGTTATGAAGTCTTATAGGATGGTTCGGATTCTTGACAGTTACAAAACAAACTCATCAACTTCCCTATAGTAATTTATCGATAACATTGGTGACCAAAATCCTTCTGTTTTGGATACATTACATTGCAATTTTAAACAATAAAAAATTTTCATTGTATAAGGGAATTTTGAAGGCCTTAAATATTTATAAAAATTTGAACAAAAGATTCAAATGACGAGGTGCCTCTACACCACATCTCCACATATCTTTCAATGAAACTCCAATTCCAAAGGGGATACCAAGATATCTAGTAATGACTCCATGTATTATCTCTTTCCAATCATTAGGAATCCATGGGTGCTGAGAGTTGGGATGAGTCTTCCAAAATTCTATTTTGTGAGTAGCAATTTTGGAACCTGAAACTGTGCAATAGAAATTGATGACATCTAATAGATTATTGACATCCTCAATTGAGTTTTGGAGAAAAATCATGCTGTCATCGACAAAATGGGAGTTGAGGGCTGTCATGTGGCCAGGAAGGGAGATGGCATGACCAAGGCGAGTCTCTTGAGCATGTTGAAGTACATAACCAAGCGCATCAGTAGAGAGGACATAAATAAATTTTGTTAAAACTTAAATAAGATATTTACTTGAAACTTCAACAGACAAATATGAACTCGTGGGGTGATCTTGAATCTCAGCCCCTTTTTTAATAAATAAGTATTATTTTTAAAATTTAAACTCTCAAAAATTGCAAAACATAGTTAAAAATTATAACATTAAAAAAATATACTATTAACTAAAAATTAAATAAATTTTTATCTTACATTTTCTACTAGATCAAGAAAGTGGAGATCTAGCCTTTCAAAATTACAAATCTACAAATTATTGAACTATTTCTTAAAAGCCAATTAATATTTATGGACTCTTAAATTAAATATTTAATGAAACGATATCGCCATTTCTAAATATAGACGTGCAAAACTTTAAAAAAAACAACACGACAATTTAATGTAAGAGTTTCCAATAGTAATCTCGAAGCTACGATTTCAATTTCGGAAAAAGAGCGCTAAATTACAGGAGTTTATAAAAGCAACCAACCATGAGGCCCTTTAAACCCAACATTTCAAGGGAAAAAATAATCTGCAATTATCAAATTATCTCTCCAAATCAAGAAAGCGTAGATATCATTAGAAATTGGGTCTAAAAAAAGCTGGCCATGAAGAATTTGGTGCTCTCTCATGGGAAGGGAATAGTTTTGAAGAAGAAAATACAACATTCAGCAACAGGGGCTATGAAGAAAGGTGGGGATTTGGGTATTGAGCCAATCAAAATGAAAATATCAAAAGTGTCTCAGAAGCCTCCATTGTTACAGTTATAGGAGGAGGGTTGTGTTGTGAAGAAAGATAACGAGATGGGCATGAAACCCATTAATATCCAAATAAAAAGATCAGAAGCTCTTCAGAAGTGGCCATTGTCACAAGTGCAGGCGGAGGGTTTTGAGAAAACAAAACAACTGAAGAAAGATCATGAGATGGGCATAAAGGTTTTCAAAATCAGTATGAATAGACCAGAAGTTTCTCTCAAGCAGTCATTGCCACAATTGCATGTGGGTTGTGAGAAAACACAACACCCAGTAACTGGTGTGGAAAAAGATCATGAGGTGGGAAACATAAAGCCCATTAAGGTCAAGATTAAAAGATCAGAGGCTCCTCATAAGTCCTCATTGTCACAATTGTAGGTGGATTCTATTCATGCTGAAAGAATGAAGGAGGAAAAAAAGAGCCCAAGATATTTTATGATGAAAGATCATGAAATGGGCATCAAAGTTGAAAAATCACAGGCATCTCAGAAGCTTCCATTACCAAAGTTGCAGATGGTTTCTTCTTGTGTTGGAAACCAAACCGTTAGAAGAGAACAGAGAAGATTACATGTTATCTATGAAGATGAAGAGGAGGAAGAGGAAGAGCCAATTAAAAGAAGCAAAACATCTCATGAGACCAAATCACAAATTTCTACCATTTCTTTTCATAGAGAAGAACAGGCAAGTAAAAATAATTGTTCTTCTTTTTTGGATTCTCACAAAGAAGAAGAAGAAATCATGTGGGGGCTGGTTTCAGGATTAGAGCTTGAAACTAATATTGACACCATTAACAAATGAAAAGAAGAGGAGGTTGCTATAGAGGTTGAAAATTTCTTAGGATGGCTTGAACTTGCAGCAAAGATTGATGATGAATTAATGAGAGAAGCTCGGCTTGGATGCAATAAGCTCACATTGCTACCCACCCTGGTCAAGCTTCTTTTAACGCCAAAGTGCAAATTATTGCCAGAGTTGCTTCTTTCTAGAGGAATTCTTGGCCTCCTAAAGAATTGGATAGGAGACACAACATTGAGCACTGAGATTATGAAAATGTTGCTGAAGATGGGAGTTGTAGATGATAATAAAATGTTTTTCATGGAGGAAATGAAAAAGAGTGGTTTGGAAAGGAATGCGATGCTGCTCTTAGCATCACATTCTGATGGAGAGACTGAATTGAATAGAAGACTTGCAAAATCACTCCTTAATTCATATCTGTTGTAACTTATTTTATTTGCATGGATGAAGAAATGTGCCCAATTCAATTGAATTTATGTATTGGAAACATAAATGTTCATTCATATGAGATTGCATTCAATTCGTTATATTTACTAATTTTTATACAATCATAAATGTTCATTCATATCAGATTTGTTTACTACTATCTGTAGTTTAAGAGTGTGCTTTTTTCTTCTTCTTTTTCTTTTTCTTTCAGTTGTAGCTCATACTTCTCAATTCAAGTGACATATTTATTGAATTAGAAATAATTTATTTTTGATTTATTAAGATTTGTTTTCATTTTAGATAACTTGAAATTTAATAGAACCATAAATGTTCAATCTTATTGGATTTGCATTTATATCTATTCTAAAAGATTGTCATGCTTGAAAACTATATTTGTTTGCCCTTATGAAATGTGGAAATTATATCTATTTGATCTTATGAACTGGTTTGATATTCTTAATATCTGTATATTTTCATGGAAGTAATAAATATTTGTTTGAATCTATTTGTTTTTGTTTATATTTGCATCGATTCATTTTTTTGAACAAAGTATACTTTTCTATCAGTAATTAAAAATTAAATAAAATTACAAGTATAAAGTTTTTACACTTCATGGTAAATGTTCAATGATTTATGAAATTAATTGTGTTTTAGCTGATTTTTTAATTTCACGATGTTATTAATTTTTAATCAATGAATCTTATTCCATTAATGTTTAACAGTGCTTAATTTGATTCAGTTATCAATTTTTTTATCAATACATCATAGTCTGGATCATTGTTCAATTGTTTCTAAGAAATGGTAAGTGTTCATTTATATTGAATTTGTTTATCATATATTCTATACATTTATTATGACTTTCTGCTTTAAATCATTCTTCTCAGTTAGATAAATATGTATTTAATGAAATGAAAACATAATATGTTTGTTCATATAAGGTTGTTCATTTCCAATTGATTGCTTTCATTTTTATTAGTATATTTTTAAATTTTAAAACAGAATTTTCTACCTATATTTAAGTATTAAAAAAAATATTTATGAATTTTATAAATTTAACTTTCAAACAAATGTTTATAAATAGAAAAACAATAAATTTTTATTAAAATTATATTGTTTATTTTGTTATACAATACTTATTTGCATAATTTTAATTTTTTTAAAAATCGACAATGATATTCAAACATTAAATAAAACAATCATTTGCAGTATTAGGAAAATGCAAACACCCAAAACCCATATGATAAACCAAAATGCTCACGACACGCTAAATGTAGCAATATTAGAATTATAAGCAAAGAGCTTACAGATTTTGCAGTGGACCATTTTTTTAATTTTATTTTACTAATCTTCAATTTACAAGATAAATTTAAACTCAAACTACAAATTACTTGATTAAAATTGTGAAACCAGAAATTGCCTAGTTGAAATTGTGATTCTTAAAAGTGATACTTTCTTCGTGTATATTTCTAATAAAACTTGTCTTTTTATGTAATTCACCATCTACCTTTAATCTAATCATTATTCAATTAAAAATATTAAATTTCAACCCTATTTTATCTTTTATTCTAACTTGTTTAAGTTTGAACAATTATTGAGTTCTTGAAGTTGAACCTAGGGCTCCAAACCACAAGTTACCTATCATATAATGAGATAAATTACATCATATTCTATTCTTAGTCTATGAATCTTACATTCATTTCCTTAACATTACATTCTCTATTTAATTATGATTAATTTTTATATGTGATCAAATTCTCTATTAAAACTTTAAATTCTTATATATTATTAGTGTCATCTATAGTGATTATCATATTATCCAATAAAGTCACCATTCAATAAATGAATAACACAAAATGCTAATGCTATCCCTTAATTTTCTTTGAAGGCTCCATTAAAATGAAGCTTGGTGGGGACCAATTACATTGATTTCTTCTGTTCCTATTGCTCTCTCCAGCTTTGCCAATAAAAGAAGGCATCTTTATGCCAATCTATTAATTTTCCATTCTATCATCTCAATTGGTGAATTTCATTTCTTATGATAGAAACAATGGAATCTACAATTTTCCACTTCAACTATAGCAACTTCAATTGTATTACTCAAAATTATTCAATCTAGCTTATTCTCTTGAAAGATTTTGTTATTTCTTTTCTTCGGGGATGTCACCTAAAGAATTGCAAATAGACTTGAAGAACATAACCTTGACCATCCTCAGAATAGTACCATGACATTATTGGGAAGAAGTTTAAAAAATAACTCTAGTTTAGCACATAGCCATTTCCAACATTGATGTGCATAAAAACAATTAAGGAAGACAATGATTAATAGATTCTTCATAGCCTCACATAGCGAGCCTATTGATGGTCCATGAAATCCAATATTTAAACACCATTCTAAAGTTAGAATCCTTCCTTGTAGAGATGCTTAAGTAAACATTCTTGCCTTTGGGTATGTGCAGGATCATGGTGTGCCAAAAAGTGGCGATCTAAAAATTATGTAGTCTTGAAATGCCTCAGAGCATTTCAAAATCTATTCCAACTTCTTTCCCACCCATCATGATACTAAACAAAAATAATTAATACCTTTATAAGGCTTGTTATATCTTTTGATACCAACCCAAAAATGTGTTTTTGGCCTATTCTTGTGTGTTTTTTACTTCAAACATGTAGATAATGACATTATTTCATAAAATGAAAAGGGTTTATTAAGAATGTTCTTAGCTTTCCATAAATGTAATTTTTTTCAAATTAAAAGTTTAGTAAGTAATTATTACTTATTTTCTAATGGAGTTACGTATAAAGTGTTGACTGACACACTACTTGAAAAATAACTATAACTTTCAAATCGTACAACATTTTTTGAATTCAAAAGATACATAATATTCTATGCTTCTATTATGAGGAAAAATAAAAGAAAAATTAAATTTTGTAGAGTTTACAATCAGTTAAGGTGGTCAGACATGAGAGTTTTTTTATTCCAATAATACAAAAGTAGAAAATTAATAATTATTTATTTATTTAAAATAAAAAATACACAAAAATATGTGTCACATCTAGGCATGAGTCTAATTCTTCTATCTAGAATATTATTTAAAAATATTCTCATTTGATTTTGATTAAGGTGGTTAGACATACGTCTACTTCTTATTTTTGTCCTAAACTTATTTTACTATTGCATCGAAATTTAAAATTTTGATCAATCATCTTTTAATTTATTTTTAGATAAGGCCTAGTAATTTAGAAACAAAATTAATTTTCCTAGAGATTCTTTTCTCTCAACTTTTTGATATAAAGTTTATAACAAGTAGAAAAATGCACGTCAAGTTCACATAACCCTGATTTGTTGATTTTCTATTGCCACTTAAGAGCATAGTTTCGTTGACCATGATCCTGCACATACCCCTTTAAAAGAAACAACTTATTTCAACATAAAAAAAATGTATTTTTATCTATATTTTAGAATTCCTTCTTCTCAAATGTGGCTCTATATCCATATGTGGAATTATAATATCATATTTTGATCCCCTTTCATATGACTTGATCATTTCTTTCTTGAAATTTAGTTGACCTATTTTACAATATTGTACTTAGTTGGGCCAGATCTTCTTGTAGAAGGCAACACGAGTACATTTGAGGTGATTTTACGACCAAAATTTGTGACCATTTATGAAAATGTTTTAGATTGGTTGCAATATGGAAGGAAAAATATCTTTTTTTCTAAATCCATGCTCGTGTTGGTCAAAATTTTGACCAACACTTAGTTGAACATGTCAAAATGAAAAAGAGTTGCGCCCACCCATTTCATTGTTTTGTTAAATAAGGGTTTGGCCGCCTGTTACATTGCATTTTGTTAAATTGAGAGGAGATTAGTGCAGAGGGTGGGAGGTATATCACTCGTAGGGCATCTCGATTTGGATGTGAATACGCTTGGGATACAGATGTGAACACCATCTTTCTCGTCTCCGCTAGTTTGAAAGATTCTAAAAAGCGCGCACGGGGGAGCTACACAAGTAATTTAGGAGAAGAGGCAAAAATTGAGGAAGAGGCAAGGAATCAAGGTGATTATCACATTTTTCTACCATTTTTTGCTCAATCTTAGCCATGGCACCGAGCAGTTGGATTCAACCTTTCAATTATGAAGGGATCCCCTTCATATGTAGAAATTTCTTTAAAATATGTCACGTTGTTGCTAATTATGACCTTGTGAAGTCTAAATAATCTGTTTCTTAGTGGGAAGATTACTCTTTCCAACATTATACTATTGAGAAGAATTTATCCATGCCGAGCTTGTCCTAGATGGTTGCTCACGATTATCCTATTTCTTCTCCTCTGATAGGTGCAGTTGGGATATATTCTTCCTAGATGGGGGATGATGCTATTGTAGGTGTTTATGAGAATTTTCTTTCTAGTTATTCTCATTTTTTTGGTTTAGCATACACTATTGTCCTTGTTGGCACTATTGGTTATGTTGTTGCTTCTTTGGTTTTTCCTACTAGTTCTTTTCTTTCTGTAGGCTCAACAAGTAATAGTGTTCCATTTCAAATTTATGGTTTTGCTAATATTTTTTATAAGGCCTCAATTAGTGCTTCTTCTATGCTTCTTGAAGATGTTTCTAGTGCTATCTATTTAGTGGATGTTGGTTCCTTTTCTATTGGTGCTTTTGTTTCCTTAGTTTTTGTTGGCTCTTTGATCTGTGTGGGGGCTCCATTACTAGATTCCATTTTCTAGCAAGTTGAGGCTACAAAGGTGAAAGAGGATTGGATTATTCTAAAAAGGAAAAAAACTCTAAATTTGTCTTCTGTTTTGATATGACTATTCGATCTCATATATGGGAAAGAAGAATGGTAGCTCTTAGTGTCTTTTTGTTGGTGGTAGGACTTGACTAGTTTTTTTTCTAGTCTATCCTTCTTTTATTTGGATGGATATGGTCTTTCACAATCTTGTCTCTTGTCATGGAAATCTATTTTTTTGGTCCATTTCAAACACGAAAGATGAATTAGCATTTCAAACACCTGAAGTATTGATAGTAGGGAGTCCATTTCATCCAGTGATGAACCTTTAACTAGGACACCAAGAACAATAAGTTTAGTCATCGAAGCTATCATACCTATGGTATAAATTAATTGTTTCATTAATAAAGATTCAAGAACCTATCAAACATTTTGTTTCTTTTTAGAGATGTGAACCACAAATGACTTTATACATTATTATTTCATTCATTAGAGGTTCACTCACCAGGCAGGGGTGTTGCTCCACCTGCACTTGCTTTTATGACTTTGATTCCTTTTCCATGGGCCTCTTTAGCATATTCTGCCATTCCATCAGGTGTTCAATGAGCAGATTCAATGGTTATCTACAACACAACCAAAATTCAAATATCTTATCAAAATGTGTGGTACCAAATATTGTTGGATTCCATTGACTTAAGCATTTCTTAAAATTATTCTTCAAGAACTTGTGTGCAATTCAAATAGGCTTCACAAACCAACCTCATATGAGACACTAAATGATTTGAGAATTTCTACAGGAGCTGTCATGACTAGCAGATTAGAATCTAAGCCCATTATAATACCCACTTCTGGGCTACTTGTAAGAAATAGACAAAAGGAAGAAATCTTAAGACAATAGTCTATGTATGTATAAAAACAAATCATAGAATGAAAAATAAGACAAAAAATAGTAATGCAGAAGAATAGAGATATTGGAACTACAAAATCAATTGGGACAGATGCCTAAAAATATTGAATAAATAATAAATAGTTAATGCGCAAAACTGCAAGCATATGTCATGATCAATGAGTTGATATTGTTGTACATCAAGGGTGTAATACACCAAGATGATGGAAATGAACTTAAAAATATTCATCTATCAATTGGAATTGCTCCATTTTGCTGATCTATGTGCTGCTAATCCTATGTATTCAAGGTATGATACATTGAGATGTTAGAAAGGAACTCAAGCTTGATGGACTGTGAAGTCTAATTTGCGGTCTCTGTGAGCTATTATCATCCAAAAAATATACCCCCTTTCATTCATCTATCCATGAGCTATTTCTTGTGATTGTGATTGTGATTGACCTACTTTGGTTGCTAGTGTAGTTTTAGTCTTTTGCTTACTTAGATTCACTCCTCTATCACAATGTAATGTCCCAAATCTTATTTGATATACTAAAAGATTTGATCTAACAGAGTAAATATTATTCTAAATAGAATAGGAAAAGGTGGATTATAATTAAGGAGGACTGTCATCAACATTTATTTTCCAAATATAATTTGCAAGCCTCTTCGAGCATGCAAGGGAAGAAGCTGACATAGCTTATGAAATTATGCTATGCTCTTATTCTATGGAACCAATTTTTGTTGAGGTTGGACACCAAACATATTACCTCACAACCATCTTCATGGTTGATAAGGCACTATTAGAAAATATTTCTCAACATATTCATTTTGTTAGAAAAGAGTCAATGCACACAAAAAATTCATCAATGCACATAAAAATTCAAAAATCATTCCTAAGGGATATAGAAAATTAATGAAATAAGGGGGATATGATCATATTGTGTGACTTATGAAGATAAATATTGGAACCCTTAACATGAACTAATATACTACTATAACCTTGTTAATATGTTTATTTTTTTACAGCAAATGATCTATGATGCAACCACATTGTTCTTCGGCATTGAGATCCCGGTCATGTTTGGAGATTTCATAGATCAAAATTTACAATTATTTTTGACTGATCTTTGAAGGATTCATAGATTAATTTACAACATTTTCAGTAATCTTCAATGGCTTCAAAAAAAAATTCACTTTGTGTGATCTGTGAAGGCATCAAAGATAAAGTCATGATATTTTTAGTTATCTTTGAAGACTTCATAGATAGATATGTCAAATTTTCCTAAGTTCAAAGATTTCAGAATTTATGTATTTCATAGAAGGATAAATCTCACGGCTTAATTATATTATTAGTATCTATTTTCTCAGAAACTAATTAGAGAGGAGTATATCATTGAATATATAGATTTTAGTGGCTTAAAATGAAATTTCATGTGGATGCATGGCCAGGATTGATATAATGCCTAGATATCGAAAACATCTCGGGAACAGGGGTATTGCCCATCAATGTTATTATGATCAATCTTATCAATGAATTTCAATCTTATGACATTTACAATGTCTATTAAATGTCACACATCCTTAATCCATGTCATATATCCATCACAAAGTCAATCCTAATTGCAAAATCAATTTGATCATGGCTTTGATCTACCCACAATATCCTAATCAACCTACATAATCATCACATTTTATCCTACATTTACCTAATCAAATTGGCCAATCATTTACTAACCTTCCCTATAGGGTTAGATAACCCATAATTTAATCCTATATCATTATAATCCTTTACATCTCCCATTATTATTCTCACCAATGAGCATTCTCAATTAATTGATATTTATTATTTAATTGATTCATCCTTCACAAACTATGAAAATCTTCAATTTCCTAAGTCCTTTTTTCCACCTCTAATTTCTAAATTACTAATTTCTATTTGTGTGTAATAATGATTTTTTAATTCAAATATTGCACATAATCTTGACACATGGACTATAGTGCTATCATGTTTGCAGTTTATACCTTGTCTATTTTGATTTGAGAGATACTTGATACTCTTATTTTATGTACTTTGAGATGACCTGAGGGTCAGATGTTATACTTTGATTCATCATCATAGATGCTTTACTACTATGCTGTTTAGTTTATCATATTTGTATGTTGACGCCATTTTGAGATGACAGTAGATTTATCATGACATCTGATTATCTGGTATTTGGACATACTTTTTGATTATGTTATGTGATGGATTTTGTGCTATATTTATTTACTTCATTCTTGTATCTCTATGCTTTTTGTGAATGTGAGTGATGTAAATGGATTAATTAGTCATTTAATGAATTATTGCTTCAACTATGTTATTATATGCCATTGTAGTTGATCGTGTATTTTAGTGTGCAAGAATTATATCCCTAACAGTGGCACATGGAGTTAGTGATTTAGCTATTCATATTTTACCAATGTTGTCCCTATATGGTCGACGTATCAGTATTTTAATTGTTTAAGTTAAAACCTTTCGGTGATTATTAAATCTAAACTCATTTGCATTATGTGATTGGACTAGTAAACATGTCTATGCATTTAGAGGTTCACATTGTCATGAAAGTTGTTAGTGATTTTCTATGATTTTAGATTTTCAGGCTTTAAATCTTCCCAAATTTAATTTCTGGAAACTTTTTCTTAGGTGAATTCCCTTTACAAGGAATAACCATTTTTCATTTGGATTGATTTGGAGTCTGGCTAGTCTAACTGACTACTTTCCCTAATCAACTATTCACTCAAAAAGTGAATAAGTATTGAAAAAGGGATTTTATTATTTACTTCAATTTTTGGAAATAGAAATTTGGAGAGATTTTCTAGAATCCTCTTTTGAAGGATTTGATTTTTTTTCATTCCCAAAGTTGTGAGTGTGGGATTTTTGCAAGATCAATCTCATTGGATCTAGCTCAGGTGGACCTTTCTTTGTTGCGATTTTTGCTAGATTCGATGAGCATTTTATTTTATTGTGTGGGTTTGAGTTTCTACCCCTTCTATTGTCAAGTGGGGCTTTCCTATTTTATCACTTCTACTCTGTTTCAGCTTCTATTTTTGGTAGCCATTTGTTGGGAGGTTGAGAACTAGTGTTCCCCTACATTTTTGTTTGCTGGTTTTGCCCTGTTGGTTGGGTATAAACATTTTCCCTATTTTTGGGATGGGGGTTTTTGGTTTTGCACCCTTATGCTGGTCATTTTTGCAGACGATGTCTAAACTCAATTATTTTTAGATTTTTGGGGTTTTTGTACCCAAAGAAAAAATGGGTTTTAATTTCAAAGTTTTCCAATTTTTGGGGTTTTTACCTCATTTTGTGTGCCACCTTATTGTCTTAGGTTTTCTTGACATGAGTTTGGTCATGAACTTGGATTATTTGTTTTGATGTCATTTGAACCTTTGTTGCACTTTTGTGTTGCATTGGGATGCATGCTGCATCTATCCTCTTGAGTCTATCTTTGGTTGGGTGACTTTTACTTTGTGTTCTCAACCAATCCTTGTTTTATGATCTTCGTGATGGTGATGCACCACACATGAGTACGTGCTTGTACATTTTTCAAGTGACTTACGAGTCTCAATCTTTTGTAGTACTTCTAGAAGTTATGATCATTGGGGTTGGGTTGGGAATTTTCATGTCTAGAAACACTCATCATTGGATGAGCATGGGTAGGGTAGGGTAGCATATGGAGGGGGCTTCTATTTTGCATCCTGGTGATCATTGTACCTGGAGGGTTGGTTAAAGAAGTTTTAATCAAGTGATAACTCAATAAAATACCAGGTGGTGATAAAACTTAAGATAATAATCTATGCTAGAGCCTTTCCATTGAGGGAGTTGAATTTGCATGTTCCTAGCTTGGGCTTGTTGATGTCAAGTGACTCTCCATGATGTCAGCCCCTACTTAGTAGCCCATTGAGTGTCTAACTAGGACCTATAGTTTATGCATTGTCTATGTCTTGGTTTCAGTCATTATGTTATTTGGCATGCATGTTAGCCATGGACATTGTGCTTGTGTGTGTTTGTAGTTGGATCATTATCTGCATCTGCATAGCAGGAGTGGACCTATGGGTGCCACATGGTTGGGAGGCATAGCTACCTATATCACTGCTAGAAATCAGTGTATAGAGATGATCTTTTTTCCTAGTGTGATTGTTGCTGGATGTTTTCAGTTGGTGTTTCAAGTTCTAGAGTATGATTTCTTATGATTTATGCTTTCATTAGGATGCTTGTATATCATGTTTAGATGATGTTATTTATTGATGCATTTCGTTATTATGATGAGTAGAATATGATAGATGATGTTATCTGGTTTTATAAGATTATCTTATGCTTTACTTGTAGTATGCTAGATTTCCTTATGCTTATGTTGTAGCATGTCTTAGTAATGATGTCCTTCTTATGATAGTACTGACAATCTATTTGATAGCTTGGGATATTATGCATGGGGGATGGCTAGGGCCCACGATGGTCTTATGATGCTATTATGGTTGGAATGAACGACATACTTAGTTTGGTTGTGTTGTTCATTGTGATGTTATTTCTATTTATTACAATGTTGTTTTAGCACGCTGTGATGTTTCCTTATGTACTTTCCCTTCACTTCTTGTTAGATGGTTAATTTTTATTTTCATCTTTCAAATTTTGTTTGAGTCTCTTTCCCTTGATGTGGATGTGGTACTCGCTGGTGTCAAGGAATTTATTTTCTATTTTTCTTCCTTTATTGTTTTATGGCTTGCTATTCTAGATTATCATGTGAAATTGTAGTTTCTCGTACAAGAATGCAAGTCCTTGCATGGTGTGTTGAGTTTTCTCGCACAACTTTGTACTTCTTCACACAAAACCCAACACCAATTTTAGCTATTGGGCTAGGTACTTTCTCATGTAGATGATAGGTTCTTGTGGGGTGTGTTGCACTTCCTCACACAAGAATCTATCTTTGTGGGTCTTGCACAAAAGATGCATCCACTTTAACTTCCAATAAAATCTGTGGTGGATCCATTTACCACTCAAATTTTCTATTCAGTCATGCATTAGATTTTTCCTTGGCTTCAATTTTTTCATTCTCTTAAATATTAAGAAATTATATATTTAAATCTTTACATCGATACATGTGTTAGTTTTAATATCTAAAAAGATTTAGTTCAATTTTTGTATTCACATTTGTATTCACACTATTTTTTTCATAAGAAAGATTTTGGTATTAATTTTTATTAAGATTTGAATTCTTTTTTCTATAATATATTAATATTATAAAAATATATGAAAATTAGATAATAGACTAGTTTCACTGAATCTATGTTAGACAGATATGTTAGCAGATTTAAATGACTGAAGTGTTTGACAGTCTCAAATGTGATTACCTACTACCACTTGTATCTGAAGGGTGTATGCTGATAGTAGTGTTGATTATATGGAAATATATCAAGAATACAATCAACACAACTTTCAGTTACAACAAAAAAAAGTATTTCCAACAAAAAAAGAAGTCTTTCCCTTCTTGTCACATTTAAGAAACTATACATGATATACTACTATCGGTGTACATAGTGCTAGTTATTATTTTTTCTTTCAATCAATTTAAACTTGAATAGAAACAAGATGTTAATTAGAAATCAAAAGGACACATTTGAATGTAAATTGAATATTTATTTGAATTATGAAAATATTTCTAAAATTAGACACTCAAAAATTAAAATAAGAGAGAATAGAGATAACCTTCAATATCTAGAAACCCAATCAAGATGGAACACAAATAAGATTATAAACTAGAAATATTTAAAATGCAAACTAATATTAGTTGAATTACAAATTAGAGCATATAATTTGCATGTTTCTATTTTCAATGGGAGAACAGAGTGGGAAAAGGTAGCTTGGCATCAAATTTTCCAAATATTTTTAATATTAATCTGCCTGCAAGAGTTAGCAATCATGTTATGAGTGGGTGAGGATCCAAGAAAAGCATATTTCCATGACCAATTGAAATTGAACAACATGGGTATGGAGGTTTTAAGGGCAGCCCACAACAACCTAACATGAGAGTAGAGCCAAAAATAGTGGATTAATGATTCATCTTTACCACGAAAGGGACAGTGTGGCAGTTGAATGAGGAATTTAAGACGAGAGCCCACTAGAAGCTTGGCATGGAGAAGTTTCCCGGCAGTAAATTGTGATTGAGCATCAGCTCTTTAGTTTTCCAAATTTGAAGACAGAGCTTGTTCCATTAAGACTGACTTTGTTTACATTTCCAAATAGTGTTGAGATGATGAGAAATGGCCAAGTTAGGTAGAAGCTTCCTGTACAAAACTTTGAGAGGGAAAGCATGAATGCTACTACCATTAGGCCACCTCCAGTCCTTTAGGAAACTAGAGTGACTACTAGAAGAAAGAAGGATACAGAGATTAGAATGAACTAGTGTTTGGAGTTCTATTACAATCACCTTGTTAGTATTGCTTAGATTAAAACACTATTTGAGTTGAGGCCATGATTTCCAAGTGATGTTTGTAGAGTCCCAAAGGTCTCTAAATTTTATTAGCCACGTGGATACAACCAACCATGGATGAATAATGGTTTGACCAAGTCAACAGTTAGGATTTGAACTTACATAAGAACCATCTTGATGCAGAGACCTAGGTGGACTTTTTAGTTATTTATAATCAGAGGGACTTCCTTTAGTGTTCTCACAACACAAACAAGCTTCTTCATAGGATCATTCTCCTTGATCCAATCAACTCCAAACCTTATCAGAGTGCACATACCATTCTCTTGTGCCACCATAGGCTCTACATCTTAGAAAACATCCCCAATGTCCCTCAATCCTTCAAATGGATTCATTTAAGCAATCTTGTCAACAAACTATCAAATGCCCTCAATCATCATTTCCTCTTCATTCAGAGATCTTTTTCATCATTATTTTGACATCCCTACATGAAAAAAATTAATGGAACATATAAAATATGAATTAGGTCTCTCCCACAAGACACAGTCACCACAGAAAGTGGGAGAGCCTAGGGCATCATGAAAACTCCAAACCAATTTGCTGATTGCACACAGTATTGTACAGGGACAGTCAGCAAATGACTCAAATTCTTGCTTTTATACCTCACAAAACAACAAAATATTGCATGGAATTAAAAGTAATCTAATAATCCATCAATTTAATGCATTCCTGATCACGTTTTCATTGAAAAAAAAGAGTTTTAACAACTCAAAAAGAGGACTGTCCCCTCAGGATAGCAACCTGGCAGTTTTCAGAGAATTAAAATTTTATTGCATGAAACTTTGTTACATGTCTTCCTTTTGACTCAAAATTACCACCAACTCCCCTCTCTTTTAAAATGATTGATTACAATGTTTTTATAAACTCCTTTTCCCCTTTCCAAAATGTCCAGCTCCCAAGAACCGACTACAACTCCCTAATTGTCTGTGACAGTTTTGAATAACCTTTAATTAATTTTTTAAAACCACTCGTTATTGCTTATTTCAGACTTCTAAAACTCAAACATTCATGAAACTTTTGAAACTAATGTAAATGGATGTTCCTATCCTCAAAAGACTTATAAACCCTTACTTAACCCTTGACTCCATCATAGTGCCCTATGTAGCCTATTACTAACATTTTGACAATTTGACATATTTTTCCAATTACATTGTAATTATTTGCATTTGATATGCACTTTATGACTCTTTGATCCCATTTATCAACCTAGTACATTCTAGGACTCTATCCCCATGACACTTCATTACATCACATTAATGACCCTTAGGTACCTTCCTTGTCCTTTTGTCATGCCATTAATGACTTACAATTTTGAACTTTAACAAAATGAGTACAAAACAGATTAAAAAGGACCTTTACAAGGTCTTATTACATTTAATGACCCAATATGGCCATGTTGCCATCTTGTGACCTTAATGTCTTCTCATGCCTTCAACATGGGCCTTGATGCTTCTGATACCAATCTGATGAGGAGCAATCACAAACTTGATGATAAAACATACCATACTGAACCAAAAGCATAGGGAACCTAACAAGAATCGATAAGAAGACTGATTCACCATTAAAAACAACACATATTTTCACTACATATAACTATCTGCAGATTGCAAAATGGATGGCTCTCTAGCGGCAGCCAGAAAGCCACTTACATTTCCTTCTATTCACTCATTCTCTATCAAAATATTATCTTTTTGCCCTTATCGATTCTCCTCTCTATCCCTTCAATCTCTTCCTCTTATAACATTTGAGGTAGTTATGAAGTCTTACAGGATGGTTCAGATTCTTCACAGTTACAAAACAAACTCATCAACTTCCCTATGGTAATTTATCGATAACATTGGTGGCCGAAATCCTTCTATTTTGGATACATTACATTGCAATTTTAAACAATAAAAATTTGTCATTGTATAAGGGAATTTTGAAGGCCTTAAATATTTATAAAACTTTGAACAAAAGATTCAAATAACGAGGTGCCTCTGCACCATACTTCTGCACTTCAAAAATTTCCATATCCCATGGAAATGTATTGGTGAGATTCTGCAACATCTTGGTCTCTTCATCTACACTGATGCCTATGCTATTCTGCTTTCCTTACCTCTTTCAGCTTTAACTCCTATTCATGGAGTTTGCAGTAGTTGCCATCCATGGTGCTTTACTAAACATCTCAAGTCCACCTTCCAATGTCACTTCCTTGTGCCTCACCTAGGAGTCCTTTCTTGCCTCTCACCCTAGGTCTTTTGGCAAACCTCAGACCACCCATCTCACCCAATAGTGGATTCTGGAAGATGCCTCACCTTCTTTGTGCCTTCCACCTTCTACCCTGCCTCATCCCTATTGGAGAATGGTCATGACAGACCTCTCATGTCCTCCCACACAAAAACTAACACCAACCTGCAACTTGATGGACAAGCACCTGCAACCATGAAGCTTACCAACAAGAATCAACATACCCAACATTGCCTGGTGTAGATTTTCTTCCATCTACACGCTCAGAATCTTCTGAGCTTTGATACCAATATGATGAGGAGAAATCACAAACTTGATGATAAAACATACCGTACCGAACCAAAAGCATAGGGAACCTAACAAGAATTGATAAGAAGACTCATTCACCATTAAAAACAACACATATTTTCACTACATATAACTATCTGTAGATTGCAAAATGGATGGCTCTCTAGCGGCAGCCAGAGAGCCACTTACATTTCCTTCTATTCTCTCACTCTCTATCAAAATATTATCTTTTTTCCCTTATCAATTCTCCTCTCTATCCCTTCAATCTCTTCCTCTTATAACATTTGTGGTACTTATGAAGTCTTACAGGATGGTTCAGATTCTTTACAGTTACAAAAAAAACTCATCAACTTCCCTACAGTAATTTATCGATAACATTGGTGGCTGAAATCCTTCTTTTTTTGGATACATTACATTGCAATTTTAAACAATAAAAATTTGTCATTGTATAAGGGAATTTTGAAGGCCTTAAATATTTATAAAACTTTGAACAAAAGATTCAAATGACGAGATGCCTCTGCACCACATCTCCAGATATCTTTCAATGAAACTCCAATTCCAAAGGGGATACCAAGATATCTAGTAATGACTCCATGTTTTATCTCTTTCCAATCATTAGGAATCCATGGGTGCTGAGAGTTGGGATGAGTCTTCCAAAATTCTGCTTTGTGAGTAGCAATTTTGGAACCTGAAATTGTGCAATAGAAATTGATGACATCCAACAGATTATTGACATCCTCAATTGAGTTTTGGAGAAAAATCATGCTGTCATCGACAAAATGGGAGTTGAGGGCTGTCATGTGGCCAGGAAGGGAGATGGCATGAATAAGGTGAGTCTCTTGAGCATGTTGAAGGACATAACCAAGGGCATCAGTAGAGAGGACATAAATAAATTTTGTTAAAACTTAAATAAGATATTTACTTGAAACTTCAACAAACAAATATGAACTCGTGGGGTGATCTTGAATCCCAGCCCCTTTTTTAATAAATAAGTATTATTTTTAAAATTTAAACTCTCAAAAATTGCAAAACATAGTTAAAAATTATAACATTAAAAAAATATACTATTAACTAAAAATTAAATAAATTTTTATCTTACATTTTTTTACTATCAAGAAAGTGGAGATCTAGCCTTTCAAAATTACAAATCTACAAATTATTGAACTATTTCTTAAAAGCCAATTAATATTTATGGACTCTTAAATTAAATATTTAACGAAACGATATCGCCATTTCTAAATATAGACGTGCAAAACTTTAAAAAAACAACACGACAATTTAATGTAAGAGTTTCCAAGAGTAAACATGACAATTTAATGTAAGAGTTTCCAAAAGTAATCTCGAAGCTACCGTTTCAATTTTGGAAAAAGACCGCTAAATTACAGGAGTTCATAATAGAAACCAACCATGCGGCCCTTTAAACCCAACGTTTCAAGGGTAAAAACAATCTGCAATTGTCAAATTATCTCTCCAAATCAAGAAAGCACAGATATCATTAGAAATTGGGTCTACAAAAAGCTGGCCATGAAGAAAATACAACATTCAGCAACAGGGGCTATGAAGAAAGGTGGGGATGTGGGTATGAAGCCCATCAAACTGAAAATATCAAAAGTGTCTCAGAAGCCGCCATTGTTACAGTTACAGGAGGAGAGTTGCGTTGTGAAGAAAGATAACGAGATGGGCATAAAACCCATTAATATCCAAATAAAAAGATCAGAAACTCTTCACAAGCGGCCATTGTCACAAGTGCAGGAGGAGGGTTTTGAGAAAACAAAACAGCTGAAGAAAGATCATGAGGTGGGCATAAAGGTTTTCAAAACCAATATGAAAAAAACATAAGTTTCTCTCAAGCAGCCATTTTCACAATTGCATGTGGGTTGTGAGAAAACACAACACCCAGTAACTGGGGTGCAAAAAGATCATGAGGTGGGCGGCATAAAGCCCATTAAGGTCAGGATTAAAAGATCAGAGGCTCCTCATAAGTCCTCATTGTCACAGTTGCAGGTGGATTCTATTTGTGCTGAAAGAATGAAGGAGAAAAATCAGAGCCCAAGAGATTTTATGATGAAAGATCATGAAATGGGCATCAAAGTTGAAAAATCACAGGCGTCTCAGAAGCCGCCATTACCAAAGTCACAGATGGTTTCTTCTTGTGTTGGAAACCAAACCATTAGAAGAGAACGGAGAAGATTACATGTTATCTATGAAGATGAAGAGGAGGAAAAGGAAGAGCCAATTAAAAGAAGCAAAACATCTCATGAGACCAAATCACAAATTTCTACCATTTCTTTTCATAGAGAAGAACAGGCAGGTAAAAATAATTGTTCTTCTTTTTTGGATTCTCACAAAGAAGAAGAAGAAATCATGTGGGGGCTGGTTTCAGGATTAGAGCTTGAAACTAATATTGACACCATTAACAAATGGAAAGAAGAGGAGGTTGCTCTAGAGGTTGAAAAATTCTTGGGAGGGCTTGCACTTGCAGCAAAGATTGATGATGAATTAATGAGAGAAGCTCGGCTTGGATGCAATAAGCTCAAATTGCTACCCACCCTGGTCAAGCTTCTTTTAACGCCAAAGTGCAAATTATTGCCAGAGTTGCTTCTTTCTAGAGGAATTCTTGGCCTCCTAAAGAATTGGATAGGAGACACAGCATTGAGCACTGAGATTATGAAAATGTTGCTGAAGATGGGAGTTGTAGATGATAATAAAATGCTTTTCATGGAGGAAATGAAAAAGAGTGGTTTGGAAAGGAATGTGATGCTACTCTCAGCATCTGATGGAGAGACTGAATTGAATAGAAGACTTGCAAAATCACTCCTTAATTCATATCTGTTGTAACTTATTTTATTTGCATGGATGAAGAAATGTGCCGAATTCAATTGAATTTATGTATTGGAAACATAAATGTTTATTCATATGAGATTGTATTCAATTCTTTATATTTATTAATTTTTATACAATAATAATAAATGTTCATTCATACCAGATTTGTTTACTACTTATCTGTCTCTTGTAAATTATAGTCTAAGAGTGCAGTTTTTTTGTTTTTTCCAGTTGTAGCTCATACTTCTCAATTCAAGTGATATGTATGTACATATTTATTGAATTAGCAATAATTTATTTTTGATTTATTAGGGTTAGTTTTCATTTTTGATAACTTAATTTTTTTTTTGAAGAAATCATAAATGCTCATTCTTGTACGATTTGTATTTATATCTATTGTAAAATATTGTCACCGTTGAAAAGATGTATAGATATGAAAATCATTTATGTTTGTCCTGATGAACTATGGAAACCATATATGTTTGATCTTATAAATTGGTTTGGTATTCTTATATCTGTATATTTTCATGGAAATAATAAATATTTATTTGAATTTATTTGTTTTTGTTGATATTTGTATAGATTCATTTTTCTGAACAAAGTATATTTTTCTATCAAAAATTAAATATTTAATACAATTACAAGTATAAAGTTTTCACATTTCATGATAAATGTTCAATGATTTATGAAGTTAATTGTGTTTTTTCAAATTTTTTAATTTCAATATGTTCTCAATTATTTTATCAACGAATCCTCCTCTATTAATGTTCAACAGTGCTAAATTTGATTCAGTAATCAATTTTTTTTATCAATAGATCATAGTCCATCATTGTTTAATTTAGTACATATTTTCACAGAAATGTAAGTGTTCATTTATATTGAATTTGTTCATCATATTTATTATAAATTTGGTATGACATTATGCTTTAAAGCATTCTTCTCAATCAGATAAATATATATTTAATAAAATGAAAACATAATTTATGTTTCTTCATATAGAATTGTTCATTCCATTTATTTTCTTTCATTTTTATTAGAATATTTTTAAATTTTAAAACTTAGTTTTCTACCTATATTTAAATATTAGATAAAATATTATGAATTTTATAAATTGAACTTTCAAACAAATGTTATATATAGAAGAACAATAAATGTTTATTAAAATTTTATTGTTTGTTTTCTTATATTTGCTTATTTACATTGTTAAAAAAATTTAAAAAATCTACAATAAGATTCAAAAATAAAATAAAATAATCATTTGCAATATAAGAAAAAATTCAAACACCCAAAACCCATATGATAACCCAAAATGGTCACGATGGAGCCAACAGCTAAACCAAATCACATGCAAAATGGAAGAACGCTAAAATATAGCAGTATAGCTCAATATTAGACCACTATCTAATAAAACACATATTAGACCACTATGTAATAACACATTAGTTCTTGCAACAAATACTTGATAAGGCTATATTTCCTTTTTCAATCTCATGCATCCAAAATACAGATGCAATACTCTTTCATTTGTTTCTCTTTTCTTATGTGACATGCTATAATCTTTTCCAATGAATCTCATGAAGATTTAGTATCATAATCTGTGTGTTACACATGCAAATGCATCGCTTGTATACATAAAACATATTTTCATCAATTAAACCGCAAGCCGTTTCTTCATTATGGAAAGCACATAATGAAACCATATAGATTTATTTATTTTCTTCACACGAGCAGAAAAATTAGGCATTTAACTTTAGTGCCAAGTGTACTGTAAGTAGGATGATGAGCAGAATACTTGTGATATTGAACTACGAAAAAGTAACATTCCTGTTATTGATAAGGTTATAGATGTTTACATCTAAGGTACTCCTACAATTGATGCTAAAACTAATAAGAAAGATGTTGAAGATGAGAAGAGAGATGGCGAGGAAGAAAATAAATATGAAGGAGAGAAATTTCAAAATGAGAAGGTTACATTTTAGACATAATTAGTTGTGATAGAAATTTAGATAGAGAAGGTGACAAAGGAGAAGGTCACCTAGTTGAAGGTTGATGCAAGAGACACTCATGTTGAGGTAGTTTAAGAGTTCCTTGATAAGGAAAAGATGGAATTATATAAAGTATAACTAATCAAAGGTCTAGTTAGTATTAATGCACTTAGTCCTATTCAAATGATGAATATTGTATCACTAATACAAGAAAATAGTAGGAAAGAGATATTGATGATACACATCAAGGATAATGAACTTTTGAAATTTTCATCTAATGTGTTGGAGAAGATTAAATATAAAAATGAAACTCTATCTTGCCAACTAAAGAGTATTATTAGTGATACAAGTTGGATTTATTTTTGTGTTGGATGGGAGAGATGGAGGTGCCCTAGCTTGGTTGCAGGTTTGCATGCAGGAGTTTTGTGGAAGTGTTTTAGCAATGGAGTAGTTTTTTGTTTATTGCAGTGAATTTTGTTTCTATTTGGCGTTTGTGGGGACTTTTTCAATTTGCTGACAGCTGTTCTGATTTTTGTTTGTTTTCTTGGCTTCCATCTTTGCATGGTACAAATTTTTATGGCATTAGTTGTGGATCTTCTTTCATGGACAAGGCTCATAATGGGTCCTCTTCAAGCTTGCATTCACAACAAGTAGATACATTTTATACAAGTGTTGGCCCTAATATGAAGAAGGTTAATGGGTGTCTTCCTAGAACCCATGATCACCCAATTTTGATCATTTGTCCTGATTTGGTGGAAGAAGATGTCTCATATTGGAGTAGACATGCTCTAATTTGTAAGTTTCTTGGTATTCGCATTCCTTTGTCCACTCTCGAGGCTTGGATATGGCATTACTGACAAATTGAAGGAGATATGGACATTATGCTTGCAACAAATAATTATTTTATGGTTATTTTCTCGAATATGGCAAATCACAATAGAGTTTTTGAAGGTGACCCATATTTTTAAAATTAGGTTTGATTATTTATTAAACCATAGCATGTAGGTTTTAATTTAGCTAAAGAGATGCCTTCTTGAGTTCCTATTTGGGTTTGTCTACCTCGGCTCCCCCTGGAGTTTTGGCGAGAAGACATTTTACATAAAATTGCTAGTCTCTTGGGAAAGCTTGTGGTAGTTGCTACACAAACATTTGGTAATAAGGTGATTTCTTTTTCTTAGACTTGTGTTGAGATAGATGTAAATAATCCCCTGTCGGCTTCGATGGAAATTTTTTTGGGATCTTCATCATGTATTCAACAATTAGATTATGAATCTCTACCATTTTTATGTCAATTTTGTCATGAGTATGGCCATCTCCTATGACATTACCCTAAAATTCATTAGGAGGCTCATTCCTCCTCTTTGACACCTCCTCCTCTAAGTAAAGAGGATAAAGGGAAAGCTCCCATGATGGCTAAACCTTAGGGAAAGGACAAGGAAGGGTTTGTAGTTGTTAAAACTAAGGCTAAAGGATGTCATTAGAAGAGGCCATTCAAGGATATAAAGACAGATGGAGGCTCTAGCAGGTTTGAGGTGCTAGAGAAGTTAGCTTTGGAAGAAGGGGTCCTACATGTGGTCACTTCTAATAATGTTGGGATCGGTATGGAGGTTGTACTAGCTCTTGAACTAGAACTAGTTCAAGCTATTCAGGGACAACAAGTGGCTTAGGTGACTTTAAATAATTACATAGAGGATGACATTATTTTGGAAGATTTAGTTAGAGAAGTTTTAGTTTTATCTCAAAATGAGGGTTCATCTCATAGATTGGGAGTACAACAACGACCCCTTAAGAAAGGTCTTGCTAATAGCTCCTCAAAAGGGTGGAAGATAGACCTTGAAAAGATAAAAATGACTAGAGATTTTTTGATGGAATTTGGGCTTGTTAAACCTATTGATGCTCACTTTTCTCAAATCCCTCAATGATCATTCTCTCTTGGAATGTGAGGGGTTTGAATAACACCTGTCGTCAAAAACCTATTCATGATTTGATTGCAATTCATTCTCTAGATGTCTTTTGTGTTCAAGAGACTAAGGTTTCTATTGAGATTATGTGTCAGCATGCTCCACTCATTTGGTATGCTGGTCACTGTCAAAGTATTAGTTCACAAGGGAATTTTGGAGCTTTGGCTTTGTTTTGGGACCCTCAAAAGATTTCTCCCCTTTGGTGGATTTCTAGTCATTACTCAATCTTTATGGTGGCTACTTCCTTGGACTCTGGTGAGACTATTCTTGTGACAAATATTTATGCCCCTATTGACATTTGTGGGAAGATTCATCTCTGGGATCACATTAGGTATGTGCTTTCTTGTGCTCCTTCTTTTCCTTGGATTTTAGGAGTCAATTTTATTTCTATTTTAAGTCTTGAGAAGAAAAGAGGAGGTTGGCCTAGGCTTGGCCTTGCTTTTGATCTTTTTCAAGCCAGGGTGGATATTCTTTCTATTATTGATGTTAAGCCTTCAAATGGGGTTTTCACATGGAACAATAGATGGAGTGATCAGGAAGCTATCTCAATCTATTTGGATAGGTTTCTTGTTTCATGTTATTGGGTTAGGGGTGGCCTAATTATGAGTTCTAAAATTCTTGATTGGAGACGTTTTGGTCATTGGCCAATTAAGTTCTCTTTTTCTCCTATTGCACTACCTAAGAACCCTTCTTCTAGATTTCATCTTATGTGGCTCCAAGACTTGTCCCTTTATGATTTGGTGGCTAAGTGGTGAAGAGTGGGTGGCCCCAACTTATGGCATGGCTATGTTTGTCTTTGAGAAGAAACTTAAATATGTCAAATATCATCTTAAGAGATGGAATACTTATTTCTTTTTGAACCTTTAGTCTAGAAAGAGGAATTCTCTAGATCATTTTGTAGTTATTACTCACCAAATTAGAGACTCTAGGATTACAAAGGCTCTTAGCAGGGCAAAATCCCAAGCTATGTGGGATGTGGAATAATAGGAACTTTGGGAAGAGATTTATTGGAAACAAAAGGCTCGTGTTGATTGGCTGCAAGAAGGGAATAGAAATACTAGTCTTGTTCATTATTCTATTCAAGCTCATTGTAATAAGGGGTAAATTTATTCTCTTGTTACTACTGAAAGACTTTAGATTTCTTCTTAGTCTGCTATGAGCCTAGAAACCCTTCAGTTTTATTCTAACCTTTTTACTAAGGATTCTCATCCTTTAATTGAGGAGGAGAACTTAATTCTTTCATGCATTCCTTCTCTTATCACCAATTCTATGAATGATTCTCTTCTTCATCCAATTTTGATATCTAAACTTGAAGAGGTTGTGTTTGGGATGAATAAAGATACAGCTCCAGGCCCAGATGGCTTCCCTATGGAATTCTTTCAGGAATTTTGGGAAATTATTAATATGGATCTCTTGAAGGTGGTTAAGGAATCCCTTCAGAATAAGAAAATGTTTTTGTGCATTGAACTGTACTTTACTGACTCTTATCCCTAAGAAAGAAGGTTCTAACAATCTTGACTCCTTTCATCCCATTTCTCTTTGTAATGTTGTATACAAAATTATCACCAAATAGATTTTTGAAAGACTCAAGATAATCCTTCCAGTTGTGATTTCAAAGGAACAAGGTAGTTTTGTGGTTTGTAAGAAAATTCTTGATGGAATTGTTATTGCTTTTGAATTTATTCATTCTATGCATACATCAAAAGAGCAAGCTATGTTCATTAAGTTGGATATGGCTAAGGCTTGTGATAGAGTCAAATGGAGTTTTCTCCAAAAGATCCTCTTTGGCCTTTGGTTTCTACCAACAGTGGGTGAACTAGATTATGAGTTGTGTTACTTTAGCTTCTTTTTCCATTTTGGTGAATGGGGTTCCTTTAGAGCTCTTTGGTGCCTCTAGAGGACTTCACCAAGGGGATCCTATTTCAATTTATCTCTTTATCATTATAGCTAAGGGTTTGTGCCACTTTCTTAAGCTTCGTTCTCACTAGGGTTTGATTCATGGGTGGAAATGGGGTGTTGGCTTGCCTCCTATTTGACATCTTCAATTTGTGAATGATAATTCATTTATGGGACATGCATGTCTTTAGGAAGCTACTTCTTTTAGGCATGCTTTAGACGTGTATCTTGCAGCTTTGGGATAGAAAGTTAATGAGAACAAATTCTCCATTTTTTTCTTCAATACTCTCGAGGCTCTTTAGTGGTGTATTGCTACTATTTTGAGGATTCTGATTGGGTCTCTTCCCTTTGTTTATTTGGGTATTCCTTTTACTGTTGGTAGACAACCTAGATCTTCCTAGCAAGTTTTTCTTGATAAACTATGGCAAAAGGTTAATTGTTGGACTCATTGATGCCTATCAATTGCTACTCGCTTGACTCTATTGAAATTGGTGCACCACACATGAGTACGTCCATGTACATTTGTCGAGTGACTTGTGAGGCTCAATCTTCCATGGTACTTTTGGAAGTTATGATCATTGGGGTTGGGATGGGAGTATGCATGCCCATAGGCACTTGTCGTAGGATGAGCATGGGTAGGGTAGGGTAGCATATGGAGGGGGTTTCTATCTCACAGCTTGGTGACCTTAGTCCCATAGTGTTGGTAAAGGAAGTTTTAAATAAGTGATAATTAAAGAAAATGTGTGACTGGTAATAAAACTTAAGATAATAAAATGTGTGTGCGGGGCCCTCTGTTGAGGAGTTGAAACACACGATCCAAGCTTGGGCTTGTCGATGCCAAGTGATTCTCCATGATGTTAGCCCCTACTTAGTAGCCTATTGAGTGTCTGACTAGGACCTGTACTCCTTGCATTGTCTTAGGTTCTTAGTTGCAGCCATCATACTGTCTGGCGTGAGTGTTAGCCTTGGTTGTTGTTTGGTGTGTTTTGTGGTTGGATTATTATCTCCATCAGCACGACGGGTGTGGACCTACGGGTGCCATGTTGTTGGGAGGTGTAGCTACCTTCACCACTACTAGGGATCGGTGTACATAGATGATCTTTGTTCTAGTGCGACTATTGTTGGATGCTTTCACTTGGTACTTTGTGTTTGGAAGTATGCTTCCTTGTGATTTATGCTTTCATTGGAATGCTTGGATATCATGTTTAGATGGTGTTAGTTTATTTGATGCATTCCCTTATCATGATGTTTAGCATATGATTAGATGATGTGATTTTCTTTAGTAGTATATTTGTTGCTTATTGTTGTTTAGCATGTGATAGGTGATGTTATCTACTATAGGATTATCTTATGCGTTATCTCCAGCATGTTAGATTTCCTTATGTTGTTCTTATGCATGTTTTAGTAGTGACATCCCTATTACGACAGTACCGATGATCTGGTCAGTGGCTTGGGATGTTACGCGCGGGGGATGGCTAGGACCCACGATGGTCTTATGATGCTATTGACAGTTGGGAGGAACCGCGGACTTTTTGGTTGTTTAGTTCTAAAATGTATTTCTGTTCATTGCAATGTTTATTTCAGTATGCTCTTTGTTGTTATGGTTTAGATGGATAGATGTTCCTCTTTCCTTTCTATTATTGCTCTCGAGTGTTCATTCCTCGATTTGCGTGGATTTGGTATTCTCCGGTGTGGAGGTTTCCTTTTTTTTAAGCTTTTCGTTTGCATTTTGTGTTGTGCTGATTTGTGAATCCTCACGCAAAGCTCAATAGTCCTCGCATGAAGCAGTGAAAGATCTTGCGCGAAACTTGAGACTAGTTTTCTTTCTCGCGCAAGAAACAAGGGCTATCCAGGCTTGTTGGATGAAAGTTTCAAAGTTGGTTTTGGACACCCTTTTGATTTTTACACCTTCGTAGTTCAAAACAAATTTCTTAGGGGTTTAAAATATATCGTTTTAATTCCTTATACTTAAGATATATTTTAATATATGCGACAAATCTTTTGAGGTAGGTTTTAGACCTCTCGAAGACAAGTTAAGGATTCTAGGAAATTCCAGAGCTTCAGAAATTCAAACTTAGCCAATTTTCAGGGTTTCAGAATTTTAGGATTAGCTGAAATTTAGGATTCTGCATTATACCCCAGCTTGGTGTTTTGTTGATGAGTGGTCGTTCCTTGAGCCCTCATCTAGTTTGTGGTGGTGGTTGGCTTTTGTTTGCGTGTGTCATTTAGTAGTGCTGTTCGGAGATCTATTGGTTGCTAGGATTGTGGTGAAGTCTTCCATTGTGATCGTTTTGATCCCTGTATGATGTTGTCCTGTGCATTCATACTTGTAAAAATAAAATTCTTGGCTTGTATTTCATCCTTGTTTCCAAGGATCTCCGGGCGGGGCATTACACATGCATCATGCAATCTGAAAACTTTCAATAAATTAATGTCTTTTTCACCACTTAATTTATTTTGAATGTTTAATTTATAAAAGATTTATTAACTTGAATTATAATATTATTTAGCATTTATTTAAAAATGAACTTTAAATATATTATTATTAAATTAAATATTATCATGTTCTAAAATTATCTTTATAACTTTTATCTTTAAATTTAATTCTTTTTATTTAATTAATTTATTAATTAATTAAATATAATTAAATATTAAAAAATAATAATAATTTTCATTAAATTAAATCATTAATTTAATCTTTTAATTAGACTTAATTACTAGAAAATTTCACCAAGGACTCATAAAATAAAGTACGAAAACCCATCATAGCAAAACACATTCAAAATCAAACTAAAGAGTTTGGTATATGTGCAACTCTTTCCTATTATCATTGTGTTTTAATGGTGAAAAAGACCAGACAAAAAATTTGTTGCTAACTCACTCGATTCCCTTGTTAACTGAGATCTCCTTGTGTTAACTTGGTTAGTATATGTTTGTGTTGTTCCCACTAAGTCATAGTAGCGTCCATTGAGTCCTTTCCTTGTGTGTATCGAGCTCACTCGATTTCTACTCTTACTAAGCTCACTCGGTCCCTTCCTAATCAATGTCACTGAGCTCACTCAGTATAGTGTTATCCATGCCCATTGTCACTGAGCTCTTTCCTTTGGAGACTGAGTCACTTGCGTCGCATTGTTGTTGAGAAACATGACATTGCCTATGACTCAGCTACTTAAGGTGTTGTGCAACTTGGTACTCATTATGGTTCTTGTTTGTTGTGCAAAATTTGTTGTGAATTTTTTCACAGCCCCTTTATAGGAGAATCATTTGTTTGAGAAAAATCATTGGTAACAATTGAAGGTAACAATGAAGAATCAAAGATGCAGGTAAAACATCAATAGCCACATAATTTAAAGAATTAAGTTGCATAGTCCCAATCTCACCTTACTTCTAAAAAAATGACTTGAAGTGGAAAAGATGACATAGAAATTAGTCGAGCAAAAATTTGATCAGATCTATGCTCTCATTCAAGCTCCATGGAAGCCTATCCCTAGATTAACTTCTTGTGGTTATGCTAGCTACCTTCCTTGGATTTTGGGATCCAAAGAAAATAATTTTGATTGTTGGAATTAGGGTTTTGGAATGAAATATTATTTTTTGGAAGCTCTTTCATACCCATATGTATCCTATTTAGTTGTTATCGATTTTGTTTTCGGATTAGGCTACTGTTATGAATAGTCATTCATTTGTCATTCATCACTTGATTTAATCTACAATGCTATATTATACTTTATAATAAACCATTATTATGTTAAAAATATTTTCAGTCATGAAGCATGATTGTTCTTTTCACTTTCTGAATTATTGGTTATTTTGATGTTAACATTTCTCTACTCTGAGGTGTTTTCATTAATTGGTTCAAAATTTCTTCTATTTACAAATATAGTGTAGAGGAAGTAAACAATTTGTCTTGTTTTTCACAAAAAGGAGGAAAATGAATCTTCTTAAATATGAAGGTTTTTATAGATTTCATCTTTTACTTAAAATTTGTTACTTGTAGGCAAGAGCCTATGACACAATTGGCTTCAAATCTACTTGAACTTAATAATCATAATAATTAATTATAACAATTACTAATAATTAACCTTAGTTTCGGCCGATCAAATTTTTTTTTGCTACCTGTACAAAAAAATACATTCACAAACATATTAGTGAAAATGTAAATATCATTTTAAAATATTCTAAACTTTAAATGGCAGTCTAAGTGCCTTTATTTGTATTTAGTGTAGGTTGTATTTTCTATTAAGTTATCAATTTTATAATCTATGTTTCTCAACTATTGAAAGTTTGTGTGATCATATTTAGTTTATACGGATTTCTTGATTGTAGACGTTGCATTTAGTTGAGAATAAATTTATCAATATATAACAATATTTGTATTTTTGATTTAAGAGTAGATCCATCTATGCTCTATCTATCCTAGCTTCTTACGTGTACTAGCACAAATGGAAGGTATACCAAATGGATGTGAAGTCTACCTTCTTGAATGGTGAATTGAAAGAAGAGGTATATGCAGAGAAACCACCTAGTTATGAAGTTGCAGGTGAGGAATACAAAGTATATAGATTGAAGAGAGCTCTATATGGGCTCAAGAAAGCTCCAGGGCATGGTATAGCAGGATTGATTCATACTTCATGAGCAATGGTTTTGGAAAAAGTGATGGTGAGCCCACACTCTACATCAAGGCAACAAATAGTAAAGTTTTGATTATTGTCTTGTATGTAGATGACTTAATCTTCACTGGAAATGATCAGTTCCTAATTGGTGAGTTCAAAGAGGCCATGAAGAATGAATTTGAAATGAAAAACCTACGTCTCTTGAAGTTTTTTCTAGGCATATAAGTAAAACATATGCATGATGGCATCTTCATCTCTCAAGAAAAATATGCAAATCAGATCTTGGAGAGACTCAAAATGCAGAATAGTAAGGAAACCCCAACACCAACAAGAGTAGGTCTAAAGTTGAGTAAGGAAGATTACAATAGAAGTGTAAATCTAACATTATACAAGAGTATGGTTGGAAGCTTGATGTATTTGACAACAACTCGGCTTGACATGATGCATGCAATGAGTTTGATTTCAAGATTTATGAAAACACCAAAGGATTCCCATTGGCAATTGGAAAGAGGATCCTAAGGTATGTGAATGGTACCAAGGGATTTGGCATTTTGTACACTGTTGATAATGATTTTAGGTTGGTTGGGTACACTGATAGTGATTGGGCTAGAAGCCTAGATGATAGGAAGTGCACTTCCAGATATATGTTTCATATGGGCTTGGGCACAATTTCATGGGCATCTAAGAAGAAAACTATTGTTGCTCAATGTACAGTAGAGGTTGAATACATAGTAGTGAATGCTACATGTCAAGCTATTTGGTTAAGGAGAATTTTGACAGATTTGAATGAAAAGCAAGAGGATGGAACCACAATCATTCGTGAAAACATTTCCTCAATTGCATTGTCAAAGAATTTAGTCTTCTATGGGAGAAGCAAACACATTGAGATCAAATATCACTTAATTAGAGAGCTAGTGGAGAATGGAGAAATAAAGATGGAATTTGGCAAGTTTGAGCAGCAACTAGCAAACATATTTACTAAGCCATTGGGCATAGTAACTTATGTGAGCCTAAGAAGCAATCTTGGCTTAGTTAATTTGCATCAAGTGTGATCCTTACTTTGTTGGCTTAGGACTAAAAGGGAGTGTTGAAATTTGTTGGTTGCCCCTTGAGCCAACTGCCCACCTACCCGTCAGTAGCATTAAACTTGGTTGGTGAGTTTGAATTTCAAAAAGAGGGGGAAAGTTTTCAAGATAAGTCAACACACAAATATGCTCATTCTTTTGATAAGTAGCAGCAGAGAGAATAGAAGCAAGAAGGATAGAGAATATCATAGCAGAGAAAAGTGAATTCAAAGGACAAAAGAAACAAGAAGAGGATCAGAGTTGCAACATCAAAAGATCAGTACTCTTTTTCTCTATAAGTTTATTTTGTTTGTCCTGTTGAAGCAGTGATTGCTCTAGGTGTTATTGTATGAAAATTTTTAGTGCTTCAAGTTAATATTATAGATAGAAGATTTTAAGTTAATATATTTTGGTTTTGGTTGAAGCCCTATGCTCCCAGATTCGTAGCAATCGAATATGTTTTTGAATAGAAAGAAAACAAGTAGGCATATTAGTAAAACTCTAGGTATTTGGCTTGTTGTGGTCTTCATTTCTATCTATTCCATATTGGGTTTGGTATTTGTGCAACTCTATGTTATTATCTTTGAGTTTTAACTGTGAAAAAGACCTGAGAACAAATTTGTTGCTAACTCACTCAGTTCCCTTGTTAACCAAGCTCTCCTTGTGTTAACTCGATCAATATATGTTTGTGTTGTTCCTACTGAGTCACAATAGAGTCCATCAAGTCCTTTCCTTATGGGTATCGAGCTCACTCAGTTTCTACTCTTACTGAGCTCACTCGGTCCCTTCCTAGCTGAGTTCACTGAGCTCACTCAGTTCTTGTGCATCCCAAGCTCACTCAATATAGTGTTACCTATGCCCATTGTCACTGAGCTCTTTCCTTTGGAGACCGAGTCACTTGGGTTGCATTGTTGCCTAGCAACTTGACATTGCCTATGATTCGGCTACTTAAGGTGTCATGCAACTCGGCACTCACTGTGGTTCTTGTTGGTTCTTGTTTTTCGTGCAAAATTTGTTGTGAAGTTTTTCACAACCCTTTCATAGGAGAATCATTTTTTCGAGAAAAATCATTGGTAACAATCGAAGGTAACAATGAAGAATCAAGTAAAACATCAATAGCCACATAATTTAAAGAATTAAGCTGCATACTCCCAATCTCACCTTGCTTTTAAAAAATTCCTTGAAGTGGAAAAGATGACACAAAAATTAGTTGAGCAAAAACTTGTTCAGATCTATGCTCTCATTCAAGCTCCACAGAAGCCTATCCCTAGACTAACTTCTTGTGGTTATACTAGCTACCTTCCTTGGATTTTCAAAATCAAAGAAAATAATTTTGATTGTTGGGATTAGGGTTTTGGAATGAAATATTATCTTCTAGAAGCTCTTTCATACGCATCTATATACTAGTTATATAGATTTTCTTTTTGGATTAGGCTATTCTTATGAAAATTCATTCCTTTGTCATTGAGCACTTGATTTAATCTGCAATACTATATTATACTTTATATTAAACCATTATTATGTTAAAAATATTTTCAGTCATGAAGCATGTTTGTTCTTTTCACTTTTAGAATTGTTGGTTATTTTGATGTAAACATTTCTCTACTTTGAGGTGTTTTGATTAATTGGTTCAAAATTTCTTCAATTTAATTTTCCAATTACCAAAGCAACATAGATTTCTCATTAGATTTTTGCGTATTTGGTTTCAAAAATTACTAGTTTTGGCTGCATGTTTCCATATCAATTGTTGCATCATTTGGGATTATTTGAGCCAAACTCTTGCCCTATTTACAAATATAGCATAGAGGAAGTAAACAATTTGTCTTGTTTTTCACAGAAAGGAGGAAAAATAATCTTCTTAAATATGAAAGTTTTTATAGATTTCATCTTTTACTTAAAATTTGCTACCTATAGGAAAGAGCTTATGACACAATTGGCTTTGAATCTAATTGAGCTTAATAATCATAATAATTAATTATACCAATTAATAATAATTCACCTTGGTTTCGGCTGATCAAAAAAAAAATTGCTACCTGTACCAAAAAAATATGTTCACAAACATATTAGTAAAAATGTAAATATCATTTTTAAGTATTCCAAATTTTAAATGATAGTCTAAGTGCCTTTGATTTGCATCTGGTGCAGGTTGTATTTTTTATTTAGTTATCAATTTTATAATCTATGTTTCTAAACTATTGAAAGTTTGTGTGATTATATTTATTAGTTTATACTGATTTCTTGCTTGTAGACATTTCATTTAGCTGAGAATAAATTTATCAATATATAACAATGTTTGTATTTTTGACTTAAGAGCAGATCCATCTATGCTCTATCTATCCTAGGTTTTTATGATTGAAATTAGTAGACTGTCAATATTATTTGAGTGGAGGCTAAAACGAAAGTGTATAAAATTAAGCTCGACAAAATGATAGAAAACACAATTGGCTTAAGTTAATTGGCAATTTTTCCCTAGGTTTTCCATCTTCTTCTTCTTGTACCTAATGGTGAAAACTAGTGTTTCTATTTATAGATAATTCATCACCACAGATGTATATCTATATCAAAACACTAATCAAAACAAGAAACATGTTGACCTATGCATAAGTGATTCTACTGAAATCAGAAAAAGTTAGAATTTTCAAATCAGATGACTAACTTAACTGTTGTACTGTCTGGACATGACCTTTAATACTTGAAAAGAATCGATTGCCAAACAAGACAAAATTAATTGGCTTGTAATATTTGATTCTAAAGCAATAGATAATGAGTTCTCTGTCTTTTCAGCTGCCTCTCGCATCTCTTTTGTTTCTACATAATTCAGCCCCACAAAGCATTTTGGAGCTGCAATAGTATTACTTATGTACTATACCAAATCATTTTTTTTTTTGGCTAGGCAGCCTTGTCTGCCTTTGCAATATTAATTTAATTTAATCATCCCATTTGAATGCAATTGTACATACGTATCCATATTCTTTACAGACATGGTATAAACAAGTGTATATCCATATACATTGAACTGCGTCGAACGGACTCATCTGCCAATTCCACACCATATGTCTTTTCTTGTAGTCATCGACCAAGTGATTAGAGAGAGCACCCAGAGATAGATAGGTCCTCCATCGATAAGATTAGTATACAGGATTAAGGAGTGGTGGCTTACATCCAGATTTCAGACAAGTCACGGTAGAAATGGACATTAGAGGATATGATCAACACGTAATATTGTTACAAAATTACAAATACAGAACAAAGATCCTAGTCAAGTTATAAATTCTGACTATGATTATCATACTGCAATAAGGATGCTGACTCTGCAAGCGGAACACAACATGAAATACTAATTCAATACTCGTATCATGATTTCGATTAGAGTGAAATTTTCATTCAAAAGCATAATCAAGCGGTACCAATGATAATTTTCACGCAGACGTTCGATGAGGAAAATATATGATTATTGTAGATCAATTATCGTTGCATATTAAAGAATGATCGCACTAGTGATTGTTATCTTTACTTTATGTTGGGCATACAATAAAACATGTTGATTCTTGAAATCAAACAAGCCTATCGATGCAATATACCCAACATGGAAATTTATGAAAAAATACACAAACCCTCAAAATAATTGAAGGGATGATGCCGAATTTGAGGTGACGAGCAAGATATGAGAAATTAGCTTGTAGCAATGGAGTATTCTGATAATACATCACAGAATGTAAATGGAAGCATTGATGATAAAAACTTAGTAAAATCAAATCTAAAAATTATATAATATTATAATATATTGTTTATTTCATTAACAGAGCTCTATTTTGTTCATTACAAGTGGCTGGAGCACAAAATTGTTGAGTATGGAGAAGAGTAATACGGCTTCATGTTGTAGGGCCAAAATGAAGCAATTATGTAACTTTCAAGGAAAAAATAAAGCCAAGGTTGCTCGAACAGAGGAAGCCTGCAAGAGAATGTGACAGTTGATGATATTTCTTATCGCGGCCCACAAACTCTACGACAGTTAATTTTCAATCCTCCCTCAAATGGTGTGCACCCACCAATACCAACTTCCCACTAGGCAAAGTTCAAATGACAATTATCAACCGTATGTATGCCGACATTAGCGGCAATTTGATTGAGCTTGACTATGATATCATTAGGTACTTATTGGAAGTTAGTTGTGTTGATTTTTCCTTTATTGTGCAACGTACTGACAGTGGTGTTGAGTTCGGTAGATTCATTTATTGTTGTGCAATGTTGGAATCGATTTCATACCATGCTTTGATTCTTGACTTGTCTTTCCAGTTTCATATCGACCTTCAGTTGTTTTTTTAAGTGCTGTAGACAGATCTGTCATCCAATGTGACATGTGAGAAATAAACATTTGAGTTTGAAAAGCATAAACGAAATATAACTTTTCAAAGGAATGAGTCCAGAAGAGTAATAACCAAAGTTTGAAAATTAGAAGACATGTTGGATAGAAATATGAAGAGTAACCCCCTTAATGACCTCTGTCTTCTTTGCTGCGCCACAAAACGTTTTTTGGTCAGTTGAAAGGTTTTGTTTTTACGTGTTAGTAGTAGTTTCTTTTGGAGAACAGTGATATCTTTATAATTGAATTCTGAAACTATAAAGCTGCTATCTTTCAGTTTCTATAATGAATGATTCATAAATAGTAATAATTATTGAAAGTGGGTTTAATATTAGAGAAATTTCTATGGTTAAACATATTTGAGCTAGAGTAAAATTAAAATGGTTTACTTTTTGGGAAGGCATAATGTTTCACCTATGTGAATATCACCTAATATACAATAAGTGATAAATATACCATTTGTTTTCATCATAGATGGAGCTCTTGTGAACCACTGGGGGAGACAACCCAGGCGCTGCCCATGTTCCAATGATCACGATGTCTATTGTTATAGATCCCCCCAAAATTACTGCCCATAAAAAGCCCCAAAAAATGATAGCGCATGTACTAATAGCCAATCACACATGTATTAGTAGTTGATCATTGTTTTAGCTTTCTTGGTTGTTGATTGGTCCATTTGTGCAAAATGTACTATTTTTTGGTGAGCAACTATTGGGGGGTGGGCATAAGGGGTTTCGGACAAACATTTTAACATGACACTTTTAGACCACCTCACGAGCTCCATAAATGCGGAAAAGCCGAAAGATTAGCTTTAAGCTCTTCACTCACCTATGGAGGTTCACCAAAAAAATTGAAAATTTTTGACATACAGATTAATAGTTCTATGTGCTTGATGTTAGCCTAGGCAACTACTAGGTTATCTCCCCTACTCATGAAACATAAGATAATGAATTTGACTCAAAAACTTTGTAATTGAATCTTTGAAGCATTATCATGGTTGTTGAGTTGTCGTTCATATACTTCAATATATGACCTTCCCTATGTTATTGTAGGGCTCCACCTTTATCTTGCAATGCGTTGTTGATTTGAGTGACCTATTTTTAACACCTCTTGTAAGGTGCATTGTAGGTGTTTAGGATCCTAGTCTAGATTAGCTTTAATATTTTGTTAAATTGTATCTTATAAACTAGCTAGGTAGGACCTTCCATTTGCGACTAGAGTGCTCTTCTAGTGAACTAATTTGAACAAATAGACACTTTTGTGACTAATTTAAGATTTAGATATAACTTATTTCCAACACAACTCTCTAATTGAGCATGGTAAAAATGTTTGAACTACAAAAAAATAAAACCCACTACATTCAAGTATAAACATGGACAATACCAAATGATCTTGGGCTTCTTAAGAAGTTAGAGGAAATAAAGGCTCTATACTATCATTGCACATATCTTCCACATCATTGAAAGAAAAAATCATTTTGACTAGATTGAGAGCACCAATAAATTGAAGAGATAGCTTGGATGGCAATGAGACACAACACCCTTACAAACGTACCAAGAATCATCAAGGAGAGAAGTTAGAGAACATTGTACTAATCATATAAAGCACCAAACCAGCACCAAAAGAAATACAATTCATATAGGGGTGATTAAGAGTACGAAAGAATGGGAGAAAAGTGAATGTAACAATACTTTAAGATGATGGATGAAAGGAAAATCTTCAAAACCAAGAAGTATGTGTGTGCCACCAAATCTTGCTAAAACAACTTCTAATTGGGATGGTTATATTTGTTCTAAGGCTACATAAAATGTTGTTATTATTATTATAAGTATTAATTTTAATATTTAAATTTGAGTACATGTATCTCTAAAAGAAGGGAAGCTCTATTTTCTTTTTGATAGGTAAAAGGCCATAAGGCCCAAAGTTAGAAATAAATTTGATATCCAATTTTGTGAGGTATCCAAGATTAGGGATGGATAATTATTTTTAGTTAAAGCTTAACTAATTTAATCATTTGATGCCAACTTTTTAACTTCCATATTTGTAGTACTCCTTTTTTGATATCCTTATTATGTACCTATCAAAATAAAAAAAGCTAAGATCAAGTTGTTAGAAGCGCGATTAATACATTATCAAGTAAAAGTAAACATTTTCTAATCTATTGTACAATCAAAATATGCTTTAGAGAATTATTTTGATTATGCATAGTTATATTTTATTTTATTTTTCTTTTGATTGTTTTAGAACATCTATATTTATTCTTTATTCTAGATTATATCCCAAATAAACTTTTATCCTTATACAATTATTAATATCTAAGCACAATTGTTTATCTAATTGTTAACATATTAGATTGATCTTATTACTATCTCTTCTCCATCTGCTACTTTATTAGAAAGGTTATCTACTTCTTTATTACCTTCTCTATAGATATGTTTGATGATTGTTTCTTCAAAATTATCAACTATATCTAAGGCATACCCAATTTTAGAATTTAGGATTCAATTAGGCGTTTCTCTTTTCTTAATGCATTTAAAAAAATATGTAAATTGGTACGACTACAATTGGAACAATTGTTATGTTGTCATTGATGTCAAATCTTATTGTTGAGATAGTTGTTATTTGAGTAGAGTGCAATATCAAGATGATTAATGAAGAGGATTTGAGAAGAAGAGATAACAAAAGGAATTCAAGGAAAGGTTGAGTTATGTGAAACTACAATGGGCACTTGATCAGTTAGACCTTGGCAAGATAATGTGATTGTTTAATCATAACACTAAGTGGAGAAGATAGTTGTATTGAAACCTAGAAGAAATGGTCAAAGGAAGAACAAATTCATAGGCTTCACTGAGCAAAAGAGCAAAAAATTAAGGAACTAGAAGTATATGCCGAGTGATGCTAGTGTTGACCACATGATAGTATAAGCCGAGCATAATACAATGTTGACCGAGTATCACTATCGTTCGAGTATTTGAAAGTATGCCGAACAAAAAAATTAGTATTACTGATTAATTTAGTGGTGACCGAGTGAACTAGAAGACAGTGATGATTGAGTATCAAAATTTGGCATTTTGTGAGGAAATCTTGATTTCAAGCCAACATAATTGAATTCTTGGAATATGTAAAAATTTACGTGTTGAAGATAAGGATGGATGACTTGGAGCATTTAATACATGATAAATCATTTTTGTGTGCTCCAAGACATGGATTCAAAGAGAAGTTTTCAAAAATATCTAGAAGGGGAGAAGAAGAAAATAATAGTGGAAGGATTTGATGAACCTAACCAAACCCTAAGATCTATAGTGATTTTTAAGCGGAAAAAGATCAAAGCTATCTATTTAAGAAGGCATAAAGGTAACCTAAAAGGTTACATACATTTGTTGATGCTATTGATTGACAAACTTAAGTAGGACACTGAGAAGAGTTGTGAAGAGGTGAAGTTTGATTGCTTGAAGGATTTCCAAGCATATCAAAGACAAAGATGATAATGGAGGTCAATCAATGGAACAACATATGAGTTACATTGTGATCTATATTTGCAAAGTGAGTTGTATTTATTAGATCAACCTGTTGTTAGTTTCTAACCATTGTATCAGTTAAAATCCTTTAATCAAGGTTGACGTAATAATCATTTTTAAATCCTTTAACCAAGATAACATTCTAATGGAATTTTTTAAAATCCCTCTAACCATACAACTCCTAACAGGGTGATTAAATTCTTTAATAGGGTCACATCTAACAATGTGTATTGTAACCTTTAAAGAGGTTGGCTCCCCATAGAGCTCACTTCAGAAGAGTGAAAATTTGGTAACATGTTACTAGTGGTTTTTCTCAAATTGGGTTTCCATGTTAAATCCTAGTGTCATACTTATGTGGATGTTATTTGACATATATTACTATTAATGTTTTACATTC
Source organism: Cupressus sempervirens (assembly GCA_028749045.1). Lineage (NCBI taxonomy): Eukaryota > Viridiplantae > Streptophyta > Pinopsida > Cupressales > Cupressaceae > Cupressus > Cupressus sempervirens. Next base: position 648,470,489 of record CM053787.1, read on the forward strand.
CACAAGTTTTTTACTATTAGGAAAATGGACTCCAAGTTTTACATTATTGATTATTTTCTATAGAGATCAAGCTACGTAATGATTTTATTTGAAGTATTTGAAATGATTAGAAGTTGAATTGGTACATTTGGACTTCAGGATAACTGATTCACCCCCTCGCAGTTATTCTAAATCATTCTAACAATTGATATGAGAACTATTGGTGCTTGTATGGAAAAGTTTGAAGGTACTTGAAGCTTAAATCAAGATGTACAAAAAGGATGTGTCAAGGTTGAACAAGGAGAACTTCCCTACATGGAAAAGCACGATGAAGCTGCATATGATTTTTGTTATGTTGGTTGAGTTTGGGAGATGGTTTTATATTAGGCATTTTCCTTGGATTAGGAATGATTATTCCTTGGTTTAGGAATAGTTTATGAGTTTGATATTCTTGTGAGAGGCTTACATCCATGATTAGTTATATGGCATGGTTTGGGTCTTGTTGTGGCTTCTTGGTTGGTGTTTTATGGAGGAGATCTTACTTAGCACAATTTACATCTAGAGGTGTGTGTAGAAGGACATGATACAAGTTATTATTTGCATGGTTTCTATTTGATCTTGGTTATCTTCCTGGATGTTCAATTTCACTTACATTGGATTTGAGATTGGTTGGTGATTATGATCACTAGTTTGTGTTCATGTATATCATGTGAGAGATGACATGGTTATTCCTTTATCTCTTTCCTTTGTTGGTTGTGGAGAATTTGGGAGAGTGTTGGAGACTTGTTATGAGAGTTGTTCTTGCATGTTATGTGTTTATATATTGCGGATGTCCTTGATACTACATGGATTTACTTCATTGAGATTTTGTGAGCGGAATGGTTATAGATTTGACATTATCTTTTGATGTGGGAGCTTATTAGTATATATGTGCTAAGTATTGTTTTTGAGGCTTGTGATTGCAGGTTACAGGTTGGATATGTTGATGATGTAAGATTTCCTTGGTATACCTTTGGAGGTATGGATAGTTGGATGGGTTGGCATTTGTTGTGGGTGCTATTTCATCTTTGGATATTTTGAAAACTACGAATACATGTGATTACCTTTGGATAAGGTTTTTGGGTGCTTGAAATTTTAGTAGATACAAAATTTTATGATTCTTATGTGATAGGTTGGGTGGCTTTCTCTTTGGATGACTTCTATGTATGCTTGGTGGAAGTGGTATAATAGGATGTGAGACCATTCATGTTTGAGATGTTGTATACTTTGATTTTGTTGTGGGTACCAGGATTGAGCACTTAGTGTACTTTGATCCATGATGGTGGATGTGCTAAGAGGGATTGTTTCCTTGTTCATTTATGTGGCTATGGATTGACCCTAAAGAATGCATACAAAAAGTGGGAGATTGTTGAGATAATGGGTATTGCACACATTGCATAATATTGTTATATTGTATTATTTTATTTTATTATGTAATGTTGCACCTCAAAGCACCTAGATGGACAAGCAACATGTAAGAATTTCTATGGGATATACTTGATGAGGTGTATTATAACATTGTGATTATATTTGATGTAATTATTTAATATTGGGGAAAAAGAATTAAATGGCTAATATTAAATATAGGGTGAATGAGTTAGATAGCACATGGTTTTAGGACATGGTTTATGTAATATCACTTGGTAGTTTTGTGGGACTTGCTACTATATAAGTAGCCACAAGGTTAGTTGTAGAGACAAGACAAAAGGGAAAAAAAAAAAGGGAAAAAGAGAAAAATGATAGTCGAGCAAGAAAAGGCTTGACAGGTTAGCCAAACGGAGTATTTGTGTCGAAGGTTGGAAACATGGCATGCAATGTGTAGATTCATGCTTGACCACATGGATTGCTTGGTGTTGGCTATGGCTTTAAAGGCTTCCATGGTTGTATTGAAATGGTATTTTTGCTCAATAATACATGGTGATGGATTTTTTTGGAGGCTAGGTTTTTCCCTCAATGAGGGTTTCCTAGGCTTTATCTTGTGTCACATTTTGTGGGTATGTTGTCTATCCTCTTGCATGTAGATTTTTATTGCATATTTATTTCAGATATATTATGGGTTATGTGGAAACCATTATATTTTTGTTGTAAGTTTCCTTACAACCATCCACACTGAAATTAGCAAGTTCATCTTCCTTACCATCACATTTTCTATAGATATGGTTATTTTCTATATTCTCAAATTTTTCGATTAATTTCTAGGGTCCTTCTACCTCTATTCTTTTTAATCCCACCTCTACACATAGAACCAAATCCTCTATTAAAACTTAAAATTATTCTATATCCTTGAATGGATTATTGTTTGTATCAATGGTAAATGGCACTCCAATAATGTACACATCTATTTGTGTAACAATGCTTATAAATTTTTATGTGTTCTCATCCTCTCCTATAGGTCCTTTAATTATTTTTTTCTTCTACTTCAATCTTCAAGACATCAAACCCACTTAACACATTTTGTACTTCTTTAGCCGTCTCTTCCCATATTTACTCATATTGTCCTGGCATGATTTGAATTGGTCTCATTTTCCTCGTCAAATGATGCTCCATTTTCTTGATGATAGACTTCAATTGTTCCTCATTCTCAATTTCACATAAGTTTTTCATTGTAATTTCTCTCAAATTCTTGTCCTTCTCTACTACTCTAGGCCTTTTAGCTTTCAATTTATTGTTAATCCTCTAGTATACTTCAATGCATAGTAATAAGATATTACTTGAATTTCAACATATACTTGATTAATGCAATTTCAAGTTGTCTTTGTTGATTTGCATCTTACATGTCATAATATTTTCTCAACTAATCAAGTTTTCCATCATGCATAATCATATTATTTAACCTTCCTAACTCAGGTTTCCATCCCTTTCTCTTCTTTCCAAAGCTTGACTCAAGTTGCTCTTATGGTTTTGCAATTTCCCTCTCATTTTCGACATTTCTTTTCCTTCCTCTTGATTCTTCTTGCTTTTCCTTACAATCTAAGCAATCTTAGGTTTCTATTGTCCAAGGTCTTGTTCCATTTCCTTAACTCTCTTTGGTTTTTTCAGTGACTCCTCTAACTTTTCTTTCTTAAGCTCTATTTCCATACTCACTATTGGCTTTCTTTTTGTCATGGATGGTCAAGTTCTAGTTCATCTCCTTGTAGTCATTGACTATGGTGTAGCCTAAATATATGGAATATTTACTTCTTCCTTATAGATATGTGTTGTTTTTCTAATAATTTTGCTACTGGTGCACTTGATGATGCTTCAATAGTAATGGCTTAACCATAAGTATATTTAATTATCCACTAACATGCATTTCTACTACTATCTACTTAGCTTCATTCCATTCTTGCTTTGTCATTTGAAAATCTTTAATCATTTGATCCACCAATTTACTTACCTTTATTTTCCTTGCTCTATTGTTTAGTTGCTCACCTATTTCACTTCATTTTTCTTCATAGGTACCCCATCTAGGGCACTCTCCATCCCTCTTTGAATTTAGAATTGTGCTTGCATATCCTACCAACATCTCTTCTATTACCTCATAACCCATAGGTTCAATGTAACGTTCTCTATGTTCCATGCTTCCACACAAGTCTAATCGATTTCTACTATAAAATAAATACCATCCTTGTATTTCTCCATAATTAACTTAAGAATTTTGAACCTCTTCTTCATCTCAGTCTAAAATATTTTATCATTCTAGTAATATCCTTTGTAATTCTATTTGTAGGTTGCTTCCTATAGTTATGTGTGCATTTTCCACTATTCCACTCATAACTAGGAATACTTGTAAAACCATTCATAACTTTTTTTTTAATTTGAAAGCTTCTTGCTAAAAGAATTGTATGCCACCATTAAGATGCTTTTATGAAAAAAAATTGAGAGATTTTCTTACTCTGAATTTGTATGATAGTTTTTGGAGAGATTTTAGTTCTATAAAGAAGAATTTGTGAATATTGAACATATCATTCTCCTATATATATATATATATATATATATATATATATATATATATATATATATATATATATATATATATATATATATATATATATATATATATATATATATAACTAGAATTACTAGAAATTAAGTTCATCTACATTTAAACTACTATTTAAATATTATCTATTTGATCAAATTCCCAAATTTATGTTTTCTTTCTGCAATTCAACATTTTTTAAAATTACAACCCAAGTTGAAATCCCTAAAGACTTTGAAATCCTAAATTCCTCTCCAAAGCCTCCTTGATTGAACTCTTGACCTTCCTCCTCTTCGTCAAGGATGTGATGATTCCTTCTTCTTGAAATACATTTAAGAGTAGATTTAAAATTTAAATATATTTATGAATATATTTATGAATATTTTTCTATACATTTGATATCACTTTCCTTTGTTTGAAATACAGTTGTATTTCAGCCTCATTAATCGGTTATGGCTTGTAGTGAACACTAATATTAATTTAGAATTATGTTTATGATTTCTACAACACGATCTGTCATTTGATATATTCTTTCATATACTTCCTTAACTATAGTTTGGTAGATTTTAGGAGACTTGAACACTCATGTTTCGGTGAAGTACCATTAAATATTCATGTTCAATTTTTTATTATTATTTAAATATAGAATTAATTATAGTTTTGGTGGTTTCTTATTATTTAAATATAGAAGATGAAAATAATGGATATATTGTAGAAATGGAAATAAGAATTAGGATCAGCTTACCCTCTAACTCGTTTAATCAATTTAATTCTAGTTTTGCTAGTAGCCATTGGGTTCTGACCTAGGATTGGATTTGTTAGTCTTCACATGAGTAAGAATTTGTTTTGATGATGCCACAAGTATAAAAATTAGTATAAAAGAAGGTAGGCTATGTGTTTCATAGTTTCTTGTTAGTTCAATTTTCTAATATTTTTTTATAATATAAATTTAGAACCTTTTTTATTTAAAATTATGAGTCTATTATTCTTTTTATTAGAAAATATATAATTTTATTTATTTATTTTTAAAAAAAAGTATCTTATTTAATAAATTTATTAAATAATAATAGTACAACAATTAAATATCTATATAGTGAATTTAATTGAATCTCTCTTCTAAGAAGATAAGCTCAAAGAATGGTCAAGAATAAAGAGTATTGATTTGTTATAAAGGAACAAACTTTCTACTAGATTTATAAAACATTTTTCACTTGTGAATATAAAATTTGTTGAAGTATTGGATATTTTTTATAAGATACATTTATTTTTGATAAAAATTATCTTCAAGATCTAATAAAATATCTCAATCTAAAAGACTAACAATAACCCATGCTAATGTTGTTGCAAAAATATATTAAACTTTGTCAATATCTAGCTTGTCACATACCTTTGCAATTATTTAAAATTCTTTACTAATTTGATAAATCTTTACTAATCTGACAGTATTTAGCAAGAACTTCTGTGCACAAAACCTTTTTTTTTTTTAATTTAGTGGTATTCTTGAAAAAATATTATACATATCAAAATTTATCATTGTCTTATTTTTTAAATTTCAGAGAGTCACTTTATAAGAAAATCATAATTTATTTAATAATATTCTTAAAATATGACTATATATCAAAATGCATCAATCTCCATTTCATACTTTCTACAAATCTAGTAAATTTAAATTGTTGGCATTTATATAACTAAATATTTAGAAAAAAAAAAATTAAAATACTTCATCAATCAATTAAAGTTGAAGAGAATGAAGAATGTGCATTTGAAATATATTAAAATGGTAACTGTTATTATTAAAATTTGAAATTGGATATTCTACTTGACCTAAGTAATTCACTAACCCAATCAATATTGAAAAGTAATAAAATTATAACTTGAAATTTTTTAAAATATAAATTATATAGATGGACTCTAATTAAATTGGATTTAGTTCAATCTTGAACAAACAAAAGGTAGATTTTTTTTTGGTGTTTTTTTTAAGCTATTTGATACATGTAAATTCATAATTTATGTAATGGCCTCATTTAAAATTTAAAATTAAAGTGGTTCCCATGCTGTTGCTAAGAAGATGTCATTTTTTTCAATAAGCAACACCTATTTATTCTTCTTATTCAACCCCTCCCTAATTGGAAAATGACATGGGAACACTACTCAAAGTTTATCAATGATATTTGAAAAAAAAAACTATATCTATTAAAATTCATTTAATACATTTCATTAATCTAAAATTATAAAATTATTTGCATTTGACTTTTGAAATTTTAATCAAATTATAAATAATTAAGTCGATAGGCATTTATTGTGGCACGCAATATCGAAACTAAAAACATTGTGAAGTTGTGGAGGTGTCGCTTAATAGGAGTTTCTAGCTCCATTGAATGCACCAATCTAAGAAAATTTGGCCACAATAGAAGAGAGAAAAAGGAGGACCATTCAATATTCAAACACCATGGGAGCCCATTAATGATTGTGAAGAGTTTTTTGATCTAGTTTGAGCATATATGTTGGATGTTTTGATAAGGAGGAGTAGTTTATAGGAGTTGGGTACTAGATAGATTGAGCTTAAAACCCTTGAAAGCAACTAGGTTTTATTAGGAGCATATGAAAATATAAGAGTTAAGGTTTTGTTGTTGAGTTGTTTTTTGTGTTGACGTTATAGTCATGTTTGTTATTAGTGTCACACACTTGTTTAGATTATAAGTATCTACTCAGCGCATTGAACAATTAATAGAGTTAACCAAGCATTTCAGACTCTTCCAAGTTCCACAGTTGCTACTGAGTCCAAGAAACAATATTCAATTTGCATCAAGTAGTTTCTACCATGATGGTGATCAACAATGTAAACCGAGCTTCATAAGGTTTACTGAGTTCCTCAGTGCAAACCAAATTGTGTAGTGCTTATCGGGTTCACAATTATAATGATGTAAATCCAATGTTGACTAAGCCACTCAGCGTTAACCAAGTGATTTAGTTTATACCAAGCTCATAATGATAGCATTTATCGAGCTATGCAGTATGAATCAAGTGACTAAATTTATATGTTGAATTTCATAGTATTCATCGAGTCACTAGTGCAAACTGAGTTCAGACTACTTGGAAGTGATCAATATGGACTGAGCTTCTACGTTTACTGAGTGCATGATGATGTTGAGCATTGAAAGTTGATGTTGAGTATCAGAACCTCAGTGAGCTAGTCTTTAGAACCCAAGTTCTAGTAGTTTGGTTGACTTTGTGTATTTTGTGTAAACTTGTATTGTAGCTAACTTTGATAATCTGTAAATTGGATTGGTATATGTGTAATGTATTGTATCACATCCAAAATATAGAATAGAATGAATATAACAAGAAGAAAAGAGCAAAAGTGTAAAATACAAGGCTACAACAATATAAGGAGCATCAAAGATTTATCTATTATAGTAGGGTGATTATTAGACTTAAAGGAATCTCATTCAACAAACCAAGTTGCAGATCAAAGATCAACCACTATTTCATCCTAACAAGTAGATTAGTTAAATCCTTTCACAAGGTAGACTGAGAAATCTTTTGTAAATCTCTTTACCAAGTGCATACTTCATTGTATGTTTGTAAATTCTTTTGCAAGGTGGACCTAGTAGTCCTTATTGTTCCTAAAAGAGTAGATCATCAAAAGTGATCATTGTAAGCCTTAATGGGCCAAATTTATACTACAGTACTAAAGCTTGTGGGTATCATCCCCACCCCATTTTCACTTTCTATTTGGAAGGTTTCTAGGTCACCATATCGTGTGTCAAAGTGTTAAATGTTTTAGTGCTTTCAGTTATTCATGCATGCAAATAGATCAGAATACAAATGAAGGATTAGTTGGTAAATAAGGATTAAGGTTTATTGATTACTGATTCACCCCTCCCCTCTCAGTAACTTAGCCCATCATATATATTTCCAACAATTGGTATCAGAGCTTTGTGGTTCTTAGAGAAAAGTTTAAAGGCTTGAGCAAAGATCAGAGGCTACGGAGGTATTCAGACTTGACAAGGCTATAGATACCAATATATACCAAGTTTAGACTACTTGAAACTGATCAGTATGGACCAAGCTTCTACATCTATTGAGTGCATGATGATGTCGAGCATTGAAAGTGGATGCCAAGTGTCAAAACCTCAATGAGCTAATATTTAGAACCCAAGTTCTAGTAGTTTGGTTGACTTTGTGTATTTTGTGTAAACTTATATTGTAGCCAACATTGTTGATTTGTAAATTGGATTGGTATATATGTAATATATTGTATCACATCCAAAATATAGAATAGAAAGAATATAAAAAGAAAAAAAGAGCAGAAGTGAGAAATACAGTGCTACAACAGTATAAGAAGAAACAAAGATTTATCTATCACAATAGGGTGATCATTACACTTAAAGGAATCTTGTTTAGAAAACCAAGTTGTAGATCAGATATCAACCACTATTTCATCCCAACAAGCGGATTACTTAAATCCTTTCACAAGGTAGAGTTTACAGTCTTTTGTAAATTTCTGTACTTAGTGCATACTTCATTGTATGTTTGTAAATCCTTTTGCAAGGTGGACCTAGTAGTCCTTATTGCTCCTAATAGGGTAGATCATTACAAGTGGTCATTGTAAGCCTTAACAGGCCAAATTTATACTATAATACTAAAGCTTATGGGTATCATCCCCACCCTAGTTTTACTTTCTATTTGGAAGGTTTCTAGGTCACCATATTGTGTGTCAAAGTGTTATGGATGTTTTAATGCTTTCAGTTATTAATGCATGCAAATAGTCATAATACACATGAATGATTATTTGGTAAATAAGGAATAAGTTTTATTGGTTATTGATTTACCCCTCCCCTCTCAGCAACTTAGCCTATCATATATATTTCCAACGATTGGTATCAGAGCTTTGTGGTTCTCAAAGAAAGGTATAAAAACTTGAGCAAAGATCAGAGGCTATGGAGGTATTCAGACTTGACAAGGATATAGACACCAGTGCAGACCAAGTTTAGACTACTTGGAAGTGATCAGTATGGATCGAGCTTCTATGTCTACCAAGTGCATGATGATGTTGAGCATTGAAAGTGGATGCTGAGTATTAGAACCTCACCGAGCTAGTCTTTGGAACTTGAGTTCCAGTAGTTTGGCTGACTTTGTGTATTTTGTGTAAACTTGTATTGTAGCCAACTTTGTTGATTTGTAAATTGAATTGGTATATATGTAATGTATTGTATCACATCCAAAATATAGAATAGAAGGAATATAACAAGAAAAAAAGAGTAGAAGTGTGAAATACAAGGCTACACTAATATAAGGAGCAGCAAAGATTTATCTATCATAGTAGGGTGATCATTACACTCAAAGGAATCTCATTCAGCAAACCAAGTTCTAGATTAGAGACCAGCCACTGTTTCATCCTAACATGTGGATCAATTAAGTCTTTTCACAAGGTACACTTTACTGTCTTTTGTAAATCTCTTTACCAAGTGCATACTCCATTGTATGTTTGTAAGTCATTTTGCAAGGTGGACCTAGTAGTCCTTATTGATCCTAACAAGGCAGATCATTAGAAGTGATCATTGTAAGCCTTAATAGGCCAAATTTATACTACAGTACTAAAGCTTGTGGGTATCATCCCCACCCTAGTTTTACTTTCTATTTGGAAGGTTTTTGGGTCACAATATTGTGTGTCAAAGTGTTATAAATGTTTTAATGCTTTCAGTTATTCATGCATGCAAATAGATCAAAATACACATGAAAGATCAATTGGTAAATAAGGATTAAGTTTTACTAGTTACTGATTCACTCCTTCCCACTCAGTAACTTAGCCTATCATATATATTTCCAAGAATTGGTATCAGAGCTTTTTGGTTCTTAGAGAAAAGTTTAAAAGCTTGAGCAAAGATCAAAGGCTATGGAGGTATTCAGACTTGACAAGGCTATAGACACTAGTGCAAACTGAGTTCGAACTACTTGGAAGTGATTAGTATGGACTAAGCTTCTATGTCTACCGAATGCATGACAATGCCAAGCATTGAAAGTGGATGTCGAGTATCAGAACCTTATCGAGCTAGTCTTCATAACTGGAGTTCCAGTAGTTTGGCTGACTTTGTGTATTTTGTGTAAACTTGTATTGTCATCAACTTTGTTGATTTGTAAATTGGATTGGTATATATGTAATGTATTGCATCACATCCAAAATAGAGAATAGAAGGAATATAACAAGAAGAAAAGAGTAGAAGTGTGAAATACAAGGCTACAATAGTATAAGGAGCAAAAAAGATTTATCTATTACAATAGGGTGATCATTACACTCGAAGGAATCTCATTCAGCAAACCAAGTTGTAGATCAAAGATCAATCCTAATAGGTGAATCAGTTAAATCATTTCACAAGTTAGACTTAATAGTCTTTTGTACATCTCTTTGTCGAGTGCATATTTCATTGTATGTTTGTAAATCCTTTTGCAAGGTGGAACTAGTAGTCTTTATTGCTCCTAACAAGGAAGATCATCAGAAGTGATCATTGCAATTCTTAACAGGCCAAATTTATACTGCAGTACTAAATCTTGTGGGTATCATCCCCATCCCAGTTTTACTTTCTATTTGGAAGGTTTTTGGGTCACCATATTGTGTATCAAAGTGTTATGAATGTTTTAATACTTTCAATTATTCATGCATGCAAACAGATCAGAATACACATGAAGGATTAATTGGTAAATAAGGATTAAGTTTTATTGGTTATTGATTCACCCCTCCCCTATGAGTAACTTAGTCTATCATATATATTTCCAAAAATTGGTATCAAATTTTTGTGGTTCTCAGAGAAAAGTTTAAAAGCTTGAGCAAAGATCAGAGCTATGGAGGTATTCAGACTTGAAAATGCTATAGACAATGAGAAGCTAGATTTGGAATTGGCTATTGGACAACTAAAGAAAGAAAAGGAACAACTCTCTCAATCCTTGAAAAGAAGAAAAGATCTTTCAGTACAGATGAATGACCAACTCTACATTGAAGAAATAATTGAAGACATCCATTCAAGTAATTCAGATGAAGCTAATGAGGTAGTCAAAGAACTATTGTAAAAGAATGGTACACTTCAAGAAGAAGTAAGAAAACTAAGAAGAGAGCAAGAAATCCAGTCAATAAGATTGTGTAAAATCATGGAAAAGAAAAATAAGATAAAAGAAGAGATAAAAGGGAAGAACAATGAAATTCAACATCTATCCCTTTAGCAAGCAATCTTCAATAATCAGTTCACCAATACAAATGAAGAAATCATGAATCTAAGATCTGAGAATGAAATATTGCAGAATGATCTAAATACTAAAAATAAAACCAATAAGAGGATGATGAAATCTCAATCAGACATGAATCAATTGAATGATAAAAGTCATTACAAACAAAAAGGAAAAGAAGAAATTAGATACATAGAAGAAGGTGAATCATCCAAGCAAGGAGTTCAAAAGAATTAAAGACCTACTTGCAATCACTATGGTAAGATAGGACATACATCAAACAAATGTTGGTGCAATGGGAAAGCTAAATTCAATGGAAAATGCTACAATTGCAATTAGCATGGACATAGAGCTAATGAATGCAAAGAGAAACCTGAGTTTGAAGGCAAATGCCACAAATGCAAGAAGCATGGGCACAAATCCTCAAAATGCAAAACTAAGATATTGAACCCAACAGAACATATTATAAAAGCTATATTTGGTTGGGACTATAACACTTGGTGCAGATGTCATTACTATTGAGAATTTAGACACATTGGAATGAATTGTGTAAAACATCACATTAGGACAAGAGACACCACCATAAGATGTTTTATCTGTATAGAACTTGGTCATCTTGCTAAGAACTATATGAATACTAGAATAATTGAAGATGAAAAGAGAGGCAAGGCTAATAACATTAGAAAGAAAATGAGATAGCAATGAATTCCAAAATCTTTTGAGAATTCAAGTCCAAGCAATAATGAATATGTCACTCAAGAATTGGGTGACTCCAACAATTCCAATTGATCTCTTGCAAGGAGAACTGGAACTAGGATTCTAAAGAATACATCTCACATTAGTTCCAATTAGTAGAATGAAAGATCCATATCAGCATTCAAGATGCAAAGGGATCACCGAGCAATCAAGAAGGTGTTAGTCATTACCTAGTAAGGTCGGGTTATAGTCCTTACTGAGCGAGGTTGGATCACAAGAATCTATCGAGCAAGGTCATGAGGAACTAAGTTTTGTATGGTTACCGAGTCATGGATGACTCTATGAGCATTCAATGCAAGCAAGGTGGATGCTAGTCTATCATTTGAGCGAACAATTGTACCAAAAATTTATGGTGATCGAAAGGTGAAATTTGATAAAAGGATGAAATTGAATTCATTTCTCATTGTAAATTTTTGAGAGCTATCTATGTAGAGAAATTTTTAGGGCACTCAAGCAATTTGAGTGAATTAATATTGAGGATTTCCACGTTCTCTCAAACCCTATCGAGAAATATGGCATCCACCAGCAGCAAATCAGTAAAAGGATCTGATATGTTGGTTTAAGGCATGGAATGGAAGGCACTAGACTTTAAGCTAAGTCCTGCCATCACAAAAACCCTAGATCTGAGCGGAGCTCAATCGCAAACACCATCAGAGGTACTATTGATTAATGAAATTCATTCACATTTTTTTTGTGCTATTCAAGATATTGGAACATTGGAAATAGATGAAACCCTACAAAAGTTGTCTGTGAATGGTGTGTTTAAATAGGAGCATCAACATCTTGAAGCAAAGGGTTTGACTCACATTTCGCATATGCTGCAATATTTTCAGATCAAATGGATAAGATTCATTCTTAGTAATGTCCATAATGGTCAGTTATGGTTAGAACAACCTATTTTGATAACCAAGAAGATGATCCATAGGATTACTGGTCTTCTTATGTTGGCAAAAGCTAAAACAACCAAAACCCTAAGTCAGGTCGAGCTTGAAAAGAAAACCCTTGCCGAGTGGGATGGAAGGGGAATGAAAATAAGCTATGTTATAGATATGGAACTAAAGTTTGGGATACATATCATCATGCACAAAATATATAGCTCAAGCAGACTCAACAGTGTGTCATGCGAAGCAGTGGATCTCAAATACAAAGTGGTCAAGAATAACATGTCACTTGACCTTGCCAAGTTGATGTTGAACCACTTCAACAAGAATATGGAGAGTATAATAACTTCAAAGAACAATCCTTGTAAGTTCAATTCACTCTTAACTTGTCTATTTTTCTATGTGCAAAAGTTCTTCCCATCTAAAGGTACAGTCGTATGGAGAAAGAATGTACATGTTCTTTATTAGATTAATGAATATATAGCTGAAATGGGAGAAAACTATGTGAATATTATGGAAAATTGCTTTGATGCATTCAAAGATAAAATGAATAATAGATTTAGGATCCTGAATAAACTTGTTGATGATTACAAAGATGATATTTGTTTCATGGTTGATAGTGATAAAGTGTATATACAAGAATCATATGGGTCAAACCTCTAGGTTATGAGGTAAACATAGATGAAACCAAGGACATTATTAAAGAACTTATTAATGAGCCCATTGAACCAAAAGCTACATACTTTAGCACCTATGATGAAGCAAAGGCTAGAATTGAACTTGAAATTAAACTCCCTTTGGCAGTCAACAAAGGGAAGAAGAGAATTACAAAATTGAAAACCAACACCACTCTTCTATTGAATGAAGGAAAAGGTGATGATATTGATGAAGATGAAGCAACAAATGAAAATAAATCAAGGGAAGAAGAGCCATTAAAGAAGAAAGGTAAGGTTATTATAACCAAGCCCGCCAAACCATCTATTGTTGTGTTCACGAGGAGGGCATCTAGGAAGAAATTTGACAAACAAGGAGGAGATGTGATCTTTAAAAGGACTCCACCCACCTTTTAAGAAAGCTTAAAAGAAATAGAGTTAGGAGTACGCATAATAAAATTCAAATCACTAAGGTATGAGACTAGGATTGTAGAAGAGCAGAAGCAAATAGAAGACATGATAATGTCTAAAATCGGTAAGTGGAAGTATTCCCTAGACCAGCTTGCTTAGTAGATTTTGAGTGATCTCATGGAGAAAATCAAACCAAGATGGGAGAATACTATGAAAAATGCTAAAGACATATATGAGAAGACCCTGAGGCAACTCATGTCGAGCTTGAGTGATAAGGAAGTAAAAGAATCTCTAAAGAAGAATGAAGAAAGCCTTACTTTGAGATTCAACACTTGTCTTATATTGATGAATGACATTTAACATGTGGTAAGGAATGCCACCAACACAAGGAAGAACATGTATGCCCTTCACAAGCAAAGTGATTTTTTTGTCAATGTTAGTGACAAGGATGATGATGAACATGAAAAAGATGAGCAAATTAATGATGAAGAAGTAACATATTATGAAAATGTAGATGATGAGGAAGAGGAGCAAGGATAGGAAGCTATCAAGGAAGATTTACCTAATATTTAGAACACTAAGGAGACTGACCTAGAGAAAATTGCAACAGAGGTCATAGCCTCACTTCCTCATTCTCTAAGCGAAGCACTAAAAACATCAAGCCCAGAGAAAGCTACTACAGGATTGATTGTGTCAAAAATTGAAAGTACAAGCACTCAATCAATTTTTGGACCTATGCAGCTCAGTACTTCATTGATAGAAGTGACAAGCACTTCATCTACCAAGCAGGCAACACTTCCCTCTACATCAATTTTGGTTACACCAAGTATTTCAACAATAAGTGCAGTATCTACTTTTTTAGCTATTCCTACTATTTCTACCATTATTTCCATTCCTAGCATGCAAATAATAAGTGCAAGGATAGTTGAGACAAAGCCTCAACCGAGTAAAAACTTTTTGAATAAAGGCAAAGAGAAAGAAGAAGAAATAGATCTTGATGAGGAGATTTTTATTGCAAATTGGGACATCTCCAATCTTAATCCTGATCAAATGCATATATTTGGAGAACTTATTTAAAAGAAAGATAAGCAACAGAGGCTTAGAGATGAAAGAAATAAAGAATTTTAATAAATTGAAGATGCAAAGAATATCCTAGTAGAGGCACTAAACATAGAGGTTGACATTTCTCAACTAATTTTGGTTCAATTAGCAGAGGTAGTCCAAAAATTAAACAAATATTTGAATGGATAGGAGAAATTATTGTAGAGAGCTAAGAAGAAATTTGAGAATAAAGTATTGGAGCTAATTGCTAAAAAGATTGTAATTCATCAAGTAGATCTATCTACTATCCTAAGCTCACTGTAGACCTCTTGCAACAATGTGTCTTTATTATTTGGTAAACTCTATGATATTTCAATTTTTACCAAAGAAATTAAAGAAAAACTATCAAAGATTGATGAAGATCTATAGGAAACTACACAACAATTGCAACTTGACCCAAATTACAGCTTTGTCCACTAAACAAAGATTAGATTCTTAACTGATATGTAGGTAAAATTGGTAAGAGAAGAAGCCAGAATAAGAGCTACATTGATAAACATACAAGGCATGATTCTCCCAAACATGGAGACATTGTAGAAACATATTACACATGCCAAAATGCTCATCCATGATAACAACTTCTCAATTGTAGATCACATAATAGAACTTTCAACAGAAGTTCAAATTACATTGCACATATGCAAGGTGTTGCAAGAAAATTGGGACAAGACAATGGCACTAATTTTAAAGGTACATAAAAAGTTCTTATCTTGTTTTCGCATTATTGTATAATATATAGCATACATTTTTGGCATTAATGTCAAAAAGGGGGAGAACATTGTATATTGTAAAGAGGAAGCATACATAAAGGGGGAGAAAATGTATATATCAGATGTGAAAAAATGTAAAGTATATTGTATAGATGTATGGGGGAGCATTATATATGTACAGATACTCAGAGATACATCTCTTACTAAAAAAATTTTTGAAAAATTTCAAAAACATAGTACTTTACCAAGTTGGAGACACAAGGTGATGAATAAAAGGTGTTCTTGAAATTCGGTTTTGACTAATAAGTGTTTTTATAACTAATGCCAAAGGGGGAGATTGTTGACATTATAGTGATGTTTGTTATTAGTGATACACACTTATTCAAATTATAAGTATCTACTGAGCGTATTGAACAGTTAACAAAGTTAACCAAGCATTTCAAACTCTACCGAGTTCTACAGTTGCTACCAAGTCCAAGGAACAATATTCAGTTTGTGCTAAGCATTTTCTACCATGATGGTGATCAACAGTGTAAATCAAGCTTCATAATGTTTATCGAGTTTCTCAGTGCAAACTAAGGGTTGCAGTGCTTACCAAGTTCATAGTTACAACAATGTGAATCCAATATTGACTGAGCCACTCAGTGTTAACCAAGTGATTCAGTTTATACCGATCTCATAATGATAGCATTTATCAAGCTATGCAGTATGAATCAAGTGACTCAATTTATATTTTGAGTTTTGCAGTATTCACTGAGTCACCAGTGCAGACTGAGTTTATACTACTTGGAAGTGATAATTATGGACCAAGCTTCTACGTCTATCGAGTGTATTACAATGCCAAGCATTGATAGTGGATGTCGAGTATCAGAACCTCACCGAGCTAGTCTTCAGAACCCAAGTTCTAGTAGTTTGGCCCACTTTGAGTAAAATTGTATTGTAGCTGACTTTGTTGATTTTAAATTGGATTGGTATACATGTAATGTATTGTATCACATCAAAAATATAGAATAGAAGGAAAATAAAAAGAAGAAAAGAGAAGAAGTCTGAAATACAAGGCTACAATAGTATAAGGAGCAACAAAGATTTATCTATCACAACAAGGTGATCATTACAATCAAAGGAATCTCATTCAACAAACCAAGTTTCATATCAGAGATCAACCACTGTTTCATCCTAACATGTGGATAAGTTAAATCCTTTCACAAGGTAGACTTAACAGTCTTTTGTAAATCTCTTTATCGAGTGCATACTTCACTGTATGTTTGTAAATGCTTTTACAAGGTGGACCTAGCAGTCCTTATTGCTCCTAATAGGGCATATCATCAGAAGTGATCATTGTAAGCCTTAACAAGCCAACTTTATGCTGCAGTACTAAAGCTTCTGGGTATCATCCCCACCCAAGTTTTACTTTCTATTTGGAAGGTTTTTGGGTCAACATATTGTGTGTCAAAGTGTTATGAATGTTTTAATGCTTTCAGTTATTCATGCATGCAAATAGATCAGAATACACATGAAGGATTAATTGGTAAATAAGGATTAAGTTTTATTGGTTATTGATTCACCCCTCCCCTCTTAGTAACTTAGCCTATCATATATATTTCCAACAATTTGGACTATTTTTTTTTTGTCATTTCATCAGATTAACTAGGTTGTAGAATGGCTGATATGGAGGTAGCAACTCTTGATGTCTATAAGTTCTTCTTTGTCAAGCCTTGTTAAGGACGACCTAGTTATGTCCACATGGAACAAGTAGCTTAGGGCTTTGAAGAAGAATTATAACCAAGTATTGCAAATTAAAGATAGCTAAATCAAGGTAAAAAGGTCAACAAAGAGTAGGAGGATGTGCTCAAGTCTAAGGTTAGTGTTGCTATATTGATTGAGTAGTATGAAAAACTTAGGAAACAACTTTGTGTTGCTATCAAGGAAGAGCTTGGTGAGAGGGAGAAGCAGCTACAATCAGCAGAGGACAATGAGAACGAGAGAGGCTCTAAGACAACTGCTAAAGAGGAAGACAAAGATAAGCATGCAGATGAGAGATGAACCTCAACCTTAGATAGCTAGGAGAGTAGGGAGGTTAAAGTTGGGGAAGCAAAGGTAGTACATAAGAGGATTTCATTGCTTAAGTGTTGAAAATATTGTACTTTGGGTGCTTCTTCAATGTGGTTGAACAGAGTGATTCGTCATCGATTATTTGGTCAAAAATGCATGAGCATAGCTCCTATCTCTCATATGATTTTTTCATAGATGACACCAATAAGTCTCTACGGGAAGAAGATCTGGACCAACTTTCCTTTTTGGGGTCTTTACAAATGTATCACAGTTGGGGAAAGCTTAGAAATTTGTCTGTAGGAGGTTTCTCAGTAAAAAACACAAATTATATTCATAATTTACTATTGTATTATAAACTCTTATATTTTTATTGTTTTTCTAAATTTGATTGTCATAGATTGTTTTTATCAACATTTCAAATCACACCCATCATAAGAATTATAAAGATCTTAGAAAATAGAAAAAAATGAACTATAGATATTTTTCACGATTCTTTATTAGTTCACTTCAATTTTTTTAGAATTGAGGTATCTATAAGTGTAAGGAAGCCAAAACTTGTGGCCAATAAATAGGCTTTTTTCATTTGATGATGTGTGTAAAATTTTTCAACTTCGAATTTATTTTAGCTAAAAGAGAAGCTAAGTACAACAATACATGCATCCACTTTAGCTTCCAATAAAATCCATGGTGGATCCATTTACCACTCAAATTTTCTATTTAGTTATGCATTAGCTTTTTCCTTGGGTTCAAATTTTTCATTCTCTTAAATATTAAGAAATTATATATTTAAATCTTTACATCGATACATGTGTTAGTTTTAATATCTAAAAAAATTTAGTTCAATTTTTGTATTCACACTATTTTTTTCATAAGAAAGATTTTGGTATTAATTTTTATAAAGATTTGAATTCTTTTTTCTATAATATATTAATATTATAAAAATATATGAAAATTAGATAATAGACTAGTTTCACTGGATCTATGTTAGACAGATATGTCAGCAGATTTAAATGACTGAAGTGTTTGACAGTCTTAAATGTGATTACATACTACCACTTGTATCTGAAGGGTGTATGCTGATAGTAGTGTTGATTATATGGAAATATATCAAGAATACAATCAACACAACTTTTAGTTACAATAAAAAAAAGTATTTCCAACAAAAAAAGAAGTCTTTCCCTTCTTGTCACATTTAAGAAACTATACATGATATACTACTATCGGTGTACATAGTGCTAGTTATTATTTTTGCTTTCAATCAATTTAAACTTGAATAGAAACAAGATGTTAATTAGAAATCAAAAGGACACATTTGAATGTAAATTGAATATTTATTTGAATTATGACTATATTTCTAAAATTAGACACTCAAAAATTAAAATAAGAGAGAATAGAGATAACCTTCAATATCTAGAAACCCAATCAAGATGGAACACAAATAAGATTATAAACTGGAAATATTTAAATGCAAACTAATATTAGTTGAATTACAAATCATTTGTTTTGTTATTTATAATTGTAAATTTTGATAAACTAAATAAAATTTTAAATATTTTAAAATATAAATCTATATTTGTTATTTTTTTTTTATTGGAATAAGAATCTAAGAATTACAAAGCATTTAAAACATTAACATTGTAGCATAAAACAACATCATTACAACATAATCACTAGAATATGCTCATGACATGATCAGACTTAACCATCGCTACATCAATGCTAGATAAACATGAGTCAATCAACAATGTAGAATTATATGGTGCTATGTTCATGACATCAGACTCAACCATCACTACAAAAATATTGGATAAAAATGAAATGGACAACAATTCAGTATGATATGGTGCTCTCCAAATCACGATCGGCCAATGGGCTATAACTCCCAACTTGTTGTGTCATCTCTACACATGCTGCAAAGTCGAGTCTAGAATGGATGGGGAGGCTGTCTTGATTCTATTTTGTAGCAACTCATGGAGTTTTTTAGCATGTATAGTAGCTGTAATGTTCTAAATAGAGGAGACAAGCCAAGTTGTTAAAGTTAACAAATTAGAGCATATAATTTGCATTTCTATTTTCAATGGGAGAACAGAGTGGGAAAAGGTAGCTTGACATTGAATTTTCCAAATATTTTTAATATTAATCTGCTTGCAAGAGTTAGCAATCATGTTATGAGTGGGTGAGGATCCAAGAAGAGCATATTTCCATGACCAAGTGAAATTGAACAACACAGGTATGGAGGTTTTAAGGGCAGCCCACAGCAACCTAACATGAGAGTAGAGCCAAAAATAGTGGATTAATGATTCATCTTTACCACAAAATGGAAAGTGTGGTAGCTGAATGAGGAATTTAAGACGAGAGCCCACTAGAAGCTTGGCATGGAGAAGTTTCCAGGCAGTAAATTGTGATTGAGCATCAGCTCTTTAGTTTTCCAAATTTGAAGACAGAGCTTGTTCCATTAAGACTGACTTTGTTTACATTTCCAAATAGTGTTGAGATGATGAGAAATGGCCAGGTTAGGTAGAAGCTTCCTGTACAAATCTTTGAGAGGGAAAGCATGAATACTACTACCATTAGGCCACCTCCAGTCCTTTAGGAAACTAGAGTGACTATTAGAAGAAGGAAGGACATAGAGATTAGAATGAACTAGTGTTTGGAGTTCTATTACAATCACCTTGTTAGTATTGCTTAGATTAAAACACTGTTTGAGTTGAGGCCATGATTTCCAAGTGATGTTTGCAGAGTCCCAAAGGTCTCTGAATACTTGAATGCCTTTCTTAAAGAAGCATTTAGCTTTGAACTTGGGTATCCTCGCCAAAGGGCTACCGTTGTGTTGGACTAATCTATTCCACCAAATTGAATATGTGGAAAAACTAGATCCATGGTTGAAAGACCAATTATACCAAGATAACTTACTTGTTGCCAAGCATTCCAAATACAATTAAGAGCAGCTGAGCCATGAAGTTTGAAAAATGGGGCAAGGAGAAGCTTATCATTCCAATGAATTGTGCTCCAAGACTTACCATCAGTGGTTGTTTCAATTCTATATTTGATTAAACTCTTCCAAGGAGCAGTCCCATCCAAGGCTTTGCTGACCCATTTCACTGATAAGAAAATCCCTTGAGTGTAAGGGTCTATGATATCCAACCCTCCCTTACCCTTTGGAAGGGTACAATGAGACCATGATGTATTATGCATACCTTTTTGATTACCCCATTTGGACGAAATAAAATTATGAATGAGCTGAGTCATTTGATTATAACAAGCCTTAGACAGTAGCCAACATGAAGATATATAAACATGGCTAGCTAAGAGAATTTTATTAGCCACCTGGATAAAACCAACCATGGATGAATAATGGTTTGACCAAGTCAACAGTTTGGATTTGAACTTACATAAGAACCATCTTGATGTAGAGACCTAGGTGGACTTTTTAGTTATTTATAATCAGAGGGACTTCCTTTAGTGTTCTCACAACACAAACAAGCTTCTTCATAGGATCATTCTCCTTGATCCAATCAAATTCAAACCTTATCAGAGTGCACATACCATTTTCTTGTTCCACCATAGGGTCTACATCTTAGAAAATATCCCCAATGTCCCTCAATCCTTCAAATGGATTCCTTTGAGCAATCTTGTCAACAAACTATCAAATGCCCTCAATCATCATTTCCTCTTCATTCAGAGATCTTTTTCATCATTATCTTGACATCCCTACATGAAAATATTTAATGGAACATATAAAATATGAATTAGGTCTCTCCCACAAGATACAGTCACCACAGATAGTGCGAGAGCCTAGGGCATCATGAAAACTCTAAACCAATTTGCTGATTGCACACAGTATTGTACAGAGACAGTCGGCAAATGACTCAAATTATTGCTTTTATACCTCACAGAACAAAAAAATATTGCATGGAATTAAAATTAATCTAATCCTCCAACAATTTAATGCATTCTTGATCACGTTTTCATTGAAAAAAAGAGTTTTAACAACCCAAAAAGAGGACTGTCCCCTCAGGACAACAACCTGACAGTTTTCAGAGAATTAAAATTTTATTGCATGAAACTTTGTTACATGTCTTCCTTTCAACTCAAAATTACCACAAACTCCCCTCTCTTTTAAAATTATTGATTAAAATGTTTTTATAAACTCCTTTTCCTATTTCCAAACTGTCCAACTGCGAAGAACCGACTACAACTCCCTAATTGTCTGTGACAGTTTTGAATAACCTTTAATTAATTTTTTAAAACCAGTCTTTATTGCTTATTTCAAACTTCTAAGACTCAAACATTCATGAAACTTTTGAAACTAATGTAAATGGATGTTCCTATGCTCAAAAGACTTATAAACCCTTACTTAACCCTTGACTCCATCATAGTGCCCTATGTGGCCTATTACTAACATTTTGACAATTTGACATATTTTTCCAATTACATTGTAATTATTTGCATTTGATATGCATTTTATGACTCTTTCATCCCATTTATCAACCTAGTACATTCTAGGACTCTATCCCCATGACACTTCATTATATCACTTTAATGACCCTTAGGTACCTTCCTTGTCCTTTCATCATGCCATTAATGACTTACAATTTTGAACTTTAACAAAATGAGTACAAAACATATTAAAAAGGACCTTTACAAGGTCTTATTACATTTAATGACCCAATATGGTCATGTTGCCATCTTGTGACCTTAATGTCTTCTCATGCCTTCAAACTTGGCCTTGATTCTTCTGATAACAATCTGATGAGCAACAATCACAAACTTGATGGTAAAACCTACCATACTGAACCAAAAGCATAGGCAACCTAACAAGAATCGATAAGAAGACTAATTCACCATTGAAAACAACACATATTTTCACTACATATAACTATCTGCAGATTGCAAAATGGATGGCTCTCTAGCAGCAGCCAGAAAGCCACTTACATTTCCTTCTATTCACTCATGCTCTATCAGAATATTATCTTTTTTCCCTTATCGATTCTCCTCTCTATCCCTTCAATCTCTTCCTCTTATAACATTTGAGGTAGTTATGAAGTCTTACAGGATGGTTTAGATTCTACACAGTTAGAAAACAAACTCATCAACTTCCCTATGGTAATTTATCGATAACATTGGTGGTCAAAATCCTTCTATTTTGGATACATTACATTGCAATTTTAAACAATAAAAATTTGTCATTTTATAAGGTAATTTTGAAGGCCTTAAATATTTATAAAACTTTGAACAAAAGATTCAAATGACGTGGTGCCTTTGCACCATACTTCTACACTTCAAAAATTTCCATGTCCCATGGAAATGTATTGGTGAGATTCTGCAACATCTTGGTCTCTTCATCTACATCGATGCCTCTGCTATTCTTCTTTCCTTACCTCTTTCAGCTTTAACTCCTATTCATGGAGTTTGCAGTAGTTGCCATCCATGGTGCATTACCAAACATCTCAAGTCCACCCTCCAATGCCGCTTCCTTGTGCCTCACCCAGGAGTCCTTTCTTGCCTCTCACCCTAGGTCTTTTGGCAATCCTCGGACCACCCATCTCACCCAATAGTGGATTTTGGAAGATGCCTCACCTTCTTTGTGCCTTGCACCTTCTACCCAGCCTCATCCGTATTGGAGAATGGTCATGACAGACCTCTCATGTCTTCCCACACAAAAACTAACACCAAC
The DNA here is from genome assembly GCA_028749045.1 of Cupressus sempervirens. NCBI lineage: Eukaryota > Viridiplantae > Streptophyta > Pinopsida > Cupressales > Cupressaceae > Cupressus > Cupressus sempervirens. The sequence goes on from CM053787.1 coordinate 648,493,930, forward strand.
CTACAGCTTGATGGACAAGCACCTGCAACCATGAAGCTTACCAACAAGAATCAACATACCCAACATTGCCTGGTGTAGATTTTCTTCCATCTACACGCTTAGAATCTTCTAAGCTCTGATACCAATATGATGAGGAGCAATCACAAACTTGATGATAAAACATATCGTACCGAACCAAAAGCATAGGGAACCTAACAAGAATCGATAAGAAGACTGATTCACCATTAAAAACAACACATATTTTCACTACATATAACTATCTGTAGATTGCAAAATGGATGGCTCTCTAGCGGTAGCCAGAGAGCCACTTACATTTCCTTCTATTCACTCACTCTCTATCAAAATATTATCTTTTTTCCCTTATCGATTCTCCTCTCTATCCCTTTAATTGCTTCCTCTTATAACATTTGAGGTAGTTATGAAGTCTTATTGGATGGTTCAGATTCTTGACAGTTACAAAACAAACTCATCAACTTCCCTATGGTAATTTATCAATAACATTGGTGGCCAAAATCTTTCTATTTTGGATACATTACATTGCAATTTTAAACAATAAAAAATTGTCATTGTATAAGGGAATTTTGAAGGCCTTAAATATTTATAAAACTTAAAAAAAAAAGATTCAAATGACGAGGTGCCTCTGCACCACATCTCCAGATATCTTTCAATGAAACTCCAATTCCAAAGGGGATACCAAGATATCTGGTAATGACTCCATGTTTTATCTCTTTCCAATCATTAGGAATCCATGGGTGCTGAGAGTTGGGATGAGTCTTCCAAAATTCTATTTTGTGAGTAGCAATTTTGGAACCTAAAATTGTGCAATAGAAATTGATGACATCCAACAGATTATTGACATCCTCAGTTGAGTTTTGGAGAAAAATCATGCTATCATCGACAAAATGGGAGTTGAGGGCTGTCATGTGGCCAGGAAGGGAGATGGCATGAATAAGGTGAGTCTCTTGAGGATGTTGAAGGAGATAACCAAGGGCATCAGTAGAGAGGACATAAATAAATTTTGTTAAAACTTAAATAAGATATTTACTTGAAACTTCAACAAAAAAATATGAACTCGTGGGGTGATCTTGTATCCCAGCCTCTTTTTTAATAAATAAGTATTCTTTTTAAAATTTAAACTCTCAAAAATTGCAAAACATAGTTAAAAATTATAACATTAAAAAAAATTTACTATTAACTAATAATTAAATAAATTTTTATCTTACATTTTCTACTAGATCAAGAAAGTGGAGATCTAGCCTTTCAAAATTACAAATCTACAAATTATTGAACTATTTCTTAAAAGCCAATTAATATTTATGGACTCTTAAATTAAATATTTAACGAAACGATATCACCATTTCTAAATATAGACGTGCAAAACATTAAAAAAACAACACGACAATTTAATGTAAGAGTTTCCAAGAGTAATCTCGAAGCCACCGTTTCAATTTTGGAAAAAGAGCGCTAAATTACAGGAGTTTATAAAAGCAACCAACCATGAGGCCCTTTAAACCCAACGTTTCAAGGGAAAAAACAATCTGCAATTATCAAATTATCTCTCCAAATCAATAAAGTGTAGATATCATTAGAAATTGGGTCTACAAAAAGCTGGCCATGAAGATTTCGGTGCTCTCTCATGGGAAGGGAAAAGTATTGAAGAAGAAAATACAACATTCAGCAACAAGGGTTATGAAGAAAGGTGGGGATGTGGGTATGGAGCCCATCAAACTGAAAATATCAGAAGTGTCTCAGAAGTCGCCATTGTTATAGTTGTAGGAGGAGGGTTTTGAGAAAACAAAACAGCTGAAGAAAGATCATGAGATGGGCATAAAGTTTTTCAAAATCAGTATGAAAAAACCAGAAGTTTCTCTCAAGCAGCCATTGCCACAATTGCATGTGGGTTGTGAGAAAACACAACACCTAGTAACTGGTGTGGAAAAACATCATGAGGTGGATAGCATAAAGCCCATTAAGGTCAAGATTAAAAGATCAGAGGCTCCTCATAAGTCCTCATTGTCACAATTGCAGGTGGATTCTGTTCATGCTAAAAGAATGAAGGAGGAAAAACAGAGCCCAAGATATTTTATGATGAAAGATCATGAAATGGGCATCAAAGTTGAAAAATCACAAGCGTCTCAGAAGCTGCCATTACCAAAGTTGCAGATGGTTTCTTCTTGTGTTGGAAACCAAACCATTAGAAGAGAACAGAGAAGATTACATGTTATCTATGAAGATGAAGAGGAGGAAGAGGAAGAGCCAATTAAAAGAAGCAAAACATCTCATGAGACCAAATCACAAATTTCTACCATTTCTTTTCATAGAGAAGAATAGGCAGGTAAAAATAATTGTTCTTCTTTTTTGGATTCTCACAAAGAACAAGAAGAAATCATGTGGGGGCTGGTTTCAGGATTAGAGCTTGAAAATAATATTGACACCATTAACAAATGGAAAGAAGAGGAGGTTGCTCTAGAGGTTGAAAAATTCTTGGGAGGGCTTGAACTTGCAGCAAAGATTGATGATGAATTAATGAGAGAAGCTCGGCTTTGATGCAATAAGCTTGAATTGCTACCCACCCTGGTCAAGCTTCTTTTAACACCAAAGTGCAAATTATTGCCAGAGTTGCTTCTTTCTAGAGGAATTCTTGGCCTCCTAAGGAATTGGATAGGAGACACAGCATTGAGCACTGAGATTATGAAAATGTTGCTGAAGATGGGAGTTGTAGATGATAATAAAATGCTTTTCATGGAGGAAATGAAAAAGAGTGGTTTGCAAAGGAATGTGATGCTGCTCTTGGCATCTGATGGAGGGACTGAATTGAATAGAAGACTTGTAAAATCACTCCTTAATTCATATCTGTTGTAACTTATTTTATTTGGATGGATGAAGAAATGTGCCCAATTCAATTGAATATATGTATTGGAAACATAAATGTTCATTCATATGAGATTGCATTCAATTCTTTATATTTACTAATTTTTATACAATCATAAATGTTCATTCATATCAGATTTGTTTACTACTATCTGTTTGTTGTAAATTATAGTTGAAGAGTGTGCTTTTTTCTTTTCTTTTTCCTTTTCTTTTAGTTGTAGCTCATACTTCTCAATTCAAGTGACATATTTATTAAATTAGAAATAATTTATTTTTGATTTATTAAGATTTGTTTTCATTTTAGATAACTTGAAATTTAATAGAACCATAAATGTTCAATCTTATTGGATTTGCATTTATATCTATTCTAAAATATTGTCATTGTTGAAAACTATATTTGTTTGCCCTTATGAAATGTGGAAATTATATCTATTTGATCTTATGAACTTGATTGATATTCTTAATATCTGTATATTTTCATGGAAGTAATAAATATTTGTTTTAGTCTATTTGTTTTTGTTTATATTTGCATCGATTCATTTTTTTGGAACAAAGTATACTTTTTGATCAGTAATTAAATATTAAATAAAATTACAAGTATAAAGTTTTTACACTTCATGGTAAATGTTCAATGATTTATGAAGTTAATTGTGTTTTAGCTAATTTTTTAATTTCACTATGTTATCAATTTTTAATCAATGAATCTTATTCCATTAATGTTTAACAGTGCTTAATTTGATTCAATTATCAATTTTTTTATCAATACATCATATTCTGGATCATTGTTCAATTGTTTCTAAGAAATGGTAAGTGTTCATTTATATTGAATTTGTTTATCATATATTCTATACATTTATTATAACTTTCTGCTTTAAATCATTCTTCTCAGTTAGATAAATATGTATTTAATGAAATGAAAACATAATATGTTTTTTCATATAAGGTTGTTCATTTCCAATTGATTGCTTTCATTTTTATTAGAATATTTTTTAATTTTAAAACAGAATTTTCTACCTATATTTAAGTATTAAATAAAATATTTTTGAATTTTATAAATTTAACTTTCAAACAAATGTTTATAAATAGAAAAACAATAAATGTTTATTAAAATTATATTGTTTATTTTGTTATACAATACTTATTTGCATAATTTAAATTTAAAAAAAAATCTACAATGATATTCAAACATTAAATAAAACAATCATTTGCAGTATCAAGAAAATGCAAACACCCAAAACTCATATGATGAGGATGGCTTTTCTTTTTTGCTCTGCTAGGGTTTTCTTGCTTCATGCGAACTTTCAATTTTTTTGCGTACGACCCTTCGCTTGCACTCCCCTTCTGTTGGCACTTGTCATACCGCATTTACTATGGGAGCTTTAGGTTAGGATACAATGGCTCCAGCTAGCGGTGAACCAGTTGTTTTTGATGTTCAGACTGCTGCTTCGGACTGCCATGGCACCACCACAGAACAAATGCCCGCGCAAGTTTGTCCCAAAAGTTTTCCACGAGGTAATCCTGATATTGTCCTTCCTTTGCAAGAATTTGATGTTGCATGTGACTGGTTAGAACAACATACCTTGATAGGGTATTTTGTTGGTAGGACTCCCCTTGAAGCTCTGCTCAAAGAATGGGTCAACAAAAGCTAGACTCCTCATGGAGTCCACCTTGACACTGTACAAAACCTTACCAAAGGTTTTTTTTTTATTTCGCTTTGCTAGCCCATTGCAAGTAGACGTAGTTTTTACGAATGACCCTTGGTCTGTGCGTTTCTCTCTGCTTGTTTTTCAGAAATGGTCCTGAGACTTCTCTGTCTTGGATGATAAAAAGCTTAGGGTTCCTATTTGGGTCGAATTCCCAAGTCTACCCTTGCCCTGCTAGCCTTTTATTGAGTCTATTATCCAAGCCCTTATCAAAGTTACTACCAAGGAGCTAGAGAAAGTTTTTAATGCTCGCCCTTAGCGGCGTGTTTGCATTGAAGTTGATCTTTCTAAAGATCTCAAGGATTCTGTGGAAATCTAGATTGGCGCTCAAACCTTCGCACAGAAGGTGGTTTACTTGAACCTACCTAACACCTATTATAGGTGCCAGTCTGTGGACCACAAGATCAGGGATTGCCCTTTGGCTATGCCTAGGGTCAAACCCCAGCCTAAGGCGATGCTTGTCAAACATGTCGAAGGAAAAAAAGAAGAATGGGTTACTATTGGGCGCAAAGGCAAGCCTACCTTGAATCCTTTGGCCCCCAAGCCATTCATATGAGATTGTATTCAATTCTTTATATGTATTAATTTTTATACAATCATAATAAATGTTCATTCATACCAGATTTGTTTACTACTTATTTGTCTGTTGTAAATTATAGTCTAAGAGTGCAGTTTTTTTGTTTTTTCTAGTTGTAGCTCATACTTCTCAATTCAAGTGATATGTATGTACATATTTATTTAATTAGCAATAATTTATTTTTGATTTATTAGGGTTAGTTTTCATTTTTGATAACTTAATTTTTAGTATCATAATCTGTGTGTTACACATGCAAATGCATCGCTTGTATACATAAAACATATTTTCATCAATTAAACCACAAGCCATTTCTTCATTATGGAAAGCACATAATAAAACCATATAGATTTATTTATTTTCTTCACACGAGCAGAAAAATTAGGCATTTAACTTTAGTGCATAGTGTACTATAAGTAGGATGATGAGCAGACTACTTGTGATATTGAACTACTAAAAAGTAACATTCATGTTATTGATAAGGTTATAGATGTTTACATCTAAGGTACTCCTACAATTGATGCTAAAACTAATAAGAAAGATGTTGAAGATGAGAAGAGAGATGGCGAGGAAGAAAATAAATATGAAGGAGAGAAATTTCAAAATGAGAAGGTTACATTTTAGACATAATTAGTTGTGATAGAAATTTAGATAGAGAAGGTGACAAAAAAGAAGGTCACCTAGTTGAAGGTTGATGCAAGAGACACTCATGTTGAGGTAGTTTAAGAGTTCCTTGATAAGGAAAAGATGGAATTATATAAAGTATAACTAATCAAAGGTCTAGTTAGTATTAATGCACTTAGTCCTATTCAAATGATGAATATTGTATCACTAATACAAGAAAATAGTAGGAAAGAGATATTGATGATACACATCAAGGATAATGAACTTTTGAAATTTTCATCTAATGTGTTGGAGAAGATTAAATATAAAAATGAAACTCTATCTTGCCAACTAAAGAGTATTATTAGTGATACAAGTTGGATTTATTTTTGTGTTGGATGGGAGAGATGGAGGTGCCCTAGCTTGGTTGCAGGTTTGCATGCAGGAGTTTTGTGGAAGTGTTTTAGCAATGGAGTAGTTTTTTGTTTATTGCAGTGGATTTTGTTTCTATTTGGCGTTTGTGGGGACTTTTTCAATTTGCTGACAGCTGTTCTGATTTTTGTTTGTTTTCTTGGCTTCCATATTTGCATGGTACAAATTTTTATGGCATTAGTTGTGGATCTTCTTTCATGGACAAGGCTCATAATGGGTCCTCTTCAAGCATGCATTCACAACAAGTAGATACATTTTATACAAGTGTTGGCCCTAATATGAAGAAGGTTAATGGGTGTCTTCCTAGAACCGATGAACACCCAATTTTGGTCATTTCTCCTAATTTGGTGGAAGAAGATGTCTCATATTGGAGTAGACATGCTCTAATTTGTAAGTTTCTTGGTATTCACATTCCTTTGTCCACTCTCTAGGCTTGGATATAGCATTACTGACAGATTGAAGGAGATATGGACATTATGCTTGCAAGAAATAATTATTTTATGGTTATTTTCTCGAATATGGCAGATCACAATAAAGTTGTTAAAGGTGACCCATATTTCTAAAATTAGGTTTGATTATTTATTAAGCCATAGCATGTAGGTTTTAATTTAGCTAAAGAGATGCCTTCTTGAGTTCCTATTTGGGTTTGTCTACCTTGCCTCCCCCTGGAGTTTTGGCGAGAAGACATTTTACATAAAATTGCTAGTCTCTTGGGAAAGCTTGTGGTAATTGCTACACAAACATTTGGTAATAAGGTGATTTCTTTTTCTTAGACTTGTGTTGAGATAGATGTAAATATTCCCTTGTCAGATTTGATGGAAATTTTTTTGGGATCTTCATCATGGATTCAACAATTAGATTATGAATCTCTACCTTTTTGATATCGATTTTGTCATGAGTATGGCCATCTCCTATGACATTAACCTAAAATTCATAAGGAATCTCCTTCCTCCTCTACGACACCTCTGCCTCTAAGTAAAGAGGATAAAGGGAAAGCTCCCATGATGGCTAAACCTTAGGGAAATGACAAGGAAGGATTTGTACTTGTTAAAACTAAGGCTAAAGGATGTCATTAGAAGAGGCCATTCAAGGATAGACAGATAGATGGAGGCTTTAGCAGGTTTGAGGTTCTAGAGAAGTTAGCTTTGGAAGAAGGGGTCCTACAAGGGAATTTTGGAGGTTTGGATTTGTTTTGGGACCCTCAAAAGATTTCTCCCCTTTGGTGGATTTCTAGTCATTACTCAATCTTTATGGTGGCTACTTCCTTGGACTCTGGTGAGACTATTCTTGCGAGAAATATTTATGCCCCTATTGACATTCGTGGGAAGAGTCATCTCTGGGATCACATTAGGTATGTGCTTTCTTGTGCTCCTTATTTTCCTTGGATTTTAGGAGGCAATTTTAATTCTATTTTAAGTCTTGAGAAGAAAAGACGAGGTTGGCCTAGGCTTGGCCTTGCTTTTGATCTTTTTCAAGCCAGGGTGGGTATTCTTTCTGTTATTGATGTTAAGCCTTCAAATGGGGTTTTCACATGGAACAATAGATGGAGTGATCAGGAAGCTATCTCAGACTATTTGGATAGGTTTCTTGTTTCATGTTATTAGGTTGGCGGTGGCCTAATTATGAGTTCTGAAATTCTTGATTGGAGATGTTTTGGTCATTGGCCAATTAAGTTCTCTTCTTCTCCTATTGCACTACCTAAGAACTCTTCTTCTAGATTTCATCTTATGTGGCTCCAAGACTTGTCCCTTTATGGTTTGGTGGCTAAGTGGTGAAGAGTGGGTGGCCCCAACTTATGGCATGGCTATGTTTGTCTTTGAGAAGAAACTTAATATGTCAAATATCATCTTAAGAGAAGGAATACTTATTTCTTTGGGAACCTTTAGTCTAAGTGGTATATTTATTCTCTTGTTACTACTGAAAGACTTCATATTTCTTCTTAGTCTACTATGAACCTAGAAACCCTTTAGTTTTATTCTAACCTTTTTACTAAGGATTCTTATCCTTTAATTGAGGAGGAGAACTTAATTCTTTCATGCATTCCTTCTCTTATCACCAATTCTATGAATGATTCTCTTCTTCGTCCAATTTTGATATCTAAACTTGAAGAGGTTGTGTTTGGGATGAATAAAGATACAGCTCCAGGCCTAGATGGCTTCCCTATGGAATTCTTTCAGGAATTTTGGGAAATTATTAATATGGATCTCTTGAAGGTGGTTAAGGAATCCCTTCAGAATAAGAAAATGTTTTCGTGCATTGAACTATACTTTATTGACTCTTATCACTAAGAAAGAAGGTGCTAACAATCTTGACTCCTTTCATCCCATTGCTCTTTGTAATGTTGTATACAAAATTATCACCAAATATATTTTTGAAAGACTCAAGATAATCCTTCCAGTTGTGATTTCAAAGGAACAAGGTAGTTTTGTGGTTTGTAAGAAAATTCTTGATGGAATTGTTATTGCTTTTGAATTTATTCATTCTATGCATACATCAAAAGAGCAAGCTATGTTCATTAAGTTGGATATGGATAAGGCTTGTGATAGAGTCAAATGGAGTTTTCTCCAAAAGATCCTCTTTGGCCTTTGGTTTCTACCAATAGTGGGTGAACTGGATTATGAGTTGTGTTACTTTAGCTTCTTTTTCTATTTTGGTGAATGGTGTTCCTTTAGAGCTATTTGGTGCCTCTAGAGGACTTCACCAAGGGGATCCTATTTGATTTTATCTCTTTATCATTATAGCTAAGGGTTTGTGCCACTTTCTTAAGCTTCATGCTCACTAGGGTTTGATTCATGGGTGGAAATGGGGTACTGGCTTGCCTCCTATTTCACATCTTTAATTTGTGAATGATAATTCTTTTATGGCACATGCGTGCCTTTAGGAAGCTGCTTCTTTTAGGCATACTTTGGATGTGTATCTTGCAGCTTTGGGATAGAAAGTTAATGAGAAAAAATTCTACATTTTTTTCTTCAATACTCTCAAGGCTCTTTAGTGGTGTATTGCTGCTATTTTGAGGATTCTGATTGGGTCTCTTCCCTTTGTTTATTTGGGTATTCCTTTTACTGTTGGTAGACATCCTAGATCTTCCTAGCAAGTTTTTCTTGATAAACTATGGCAAAAGGTTAATCATTGGACTCATTGATGCCTATCAATTGCTACTTGCCTGACTCTATTAAAATTGGTGCACCACACATGAGTACGTCCGCGTACATTTGTCGAGTGACTTGTGAGGCTCGATCTTCCGTGGTACTTTCAAAAGTTATGATCATTGGGGTTGGGATGGGAGTATGCATGCCCACGGGCACTTGTCGTAGGATGAGCATGGGTAGGGTAGGGTAGCATATGGAGGGGGCTTCTATCTCACAGCCTGGTGACCTTAGTCCCATAGTGTTGGCAGAGGAAGTTTTAAATAAGTGATAATTAAAGAAAATGTGTAACTGTTAATAAAAATTAAGATAATAAAATGTGTGTGTGAGGCCCTCTGTTGAGGAGTTGAAACACATGATCCAAGCTTGGGCTTGTTGATGCCAAGTGATTCTCCATGATGTCAGCCCCTACTTAGTAGCCTATTGAGTGTCTGACTAGGACCTGTACTCCTTGCATTGTCTTAGGTTGTTGGTTGTAGCCATCATACTGTCTGGCATGAGTGTTAGCCTTGTTTTTTGTTTGGTGTGTTTTGTGGTTGGATCATTATCTCCATCAACATGACGGGTGTGGACCTATGGGTGCCACGTGGTTGGAAGGTGTAGCTACCTTCACCACCGCTAGGGATCGGTGTATAGAGATGATCTTTGTTCTAGTGCGACCATTGTTGGATGCTTTCACTTGGTACTTTGGGTTTCGAGGTATGCTTCCTTGTGATTTATACTTTCATTGGAATTCTTGGATATCATGTTTAGATGATGTTAGTTTATTTGATGCATTCCCTTATCATGATGTTTAGCATATGATTAGATGATGTGATTTGCTTTAGTAGTATATCTGTTGCTTATTGTTGTTTAGCATGTGATAGGTGATGTTATCTACTGTAGGATTATCTTATGCGTTATCTCCAACATGTTCAATTTCCTTATGTTGTTCTTATGCATGTTTTAGTAGTGACATCCCTATTACAACAGTACCGATGATCTGGTCGGTGGCTTGGGATGTTACGTGTGGGGGATGGCTAGGACCCACGATGGTCTTATGATGCTATTGATGGTTGGGAGGAACCATGGACTTTTTGGTTGTTTAGTTCTGAAATGTATTTCTGTTCATTGCAATGTTTATTTTAGTATGCTCTTTGTTGTTATGGTTTAGTTCGATAGATGTTCCTCTTTCCTTTCTATTGTTGCTCTCGAGTTTTCATTCTTCGATTTGCGTGGATTCAGTACTCCCTGATGTGGAGGTTTCCTTTTTTTAAAGCTTTTCATTTGCATTTTGTGTTGTGCTGATTTGTTTCCTTCTTTGAGAATGTATTTTCCTTACGCGAGAGAATACACTTCCCTCGCGAGAATGTAAATCTTCGTGTAGTATGAAGGGAATCCTCGTGTGAGAACGTGAATCCTCACGCAAAGCTCAGTAATCCTTGCACAAAGTGCACACTTTCTCACGTGAAGTGGTGAAAGATATCACGCGAAACTCGAGACCAATTTTCTTTCTCATGTGAGAAATAGGGGCTATCTAGGCTTGTTGGATGAAAGTTCAAAATTTGGTTTTGGACACCCTTTTGATTTTTACACCTTCCTAGTTCAAAACAGATTTCTTAGGGGTTTGAAATATATTGTTTAAGTATAAGTTGACGTATATTTAATTCCTTATACTTAAGATATATTTTAATATATGCGACAAATCCTTTGAGATAGGTTTCAGACCTCTCGGAGACAAGTTAAGGATTCTAGGAAATTCCAGAGCTTCAGAAATCCAGACTTAGCCAATTTTTAGGGTTTCAAAATTTCAGGCTTAGCTGAATTTTAGGATTTTGCATTATACCCCAGCTTGGTGTTTTGTTGATGAGTGTTCATTCCTTGAGCCCTCATCTAGTTTGTGGTGGTGGTTGGCTTTTGTTTGCGTGTGTTGTTTAGTAGTGGTGTTCGAAGATCTGTTAGTTGCCAGGATTGTGGTGAAGTCTTCGATTGTGATCGTTGTGATCCCTATATAATGTTGTCATGTGCATTCATACTTGTAAAAAAATAATTCTTGGCTTGTATTTCATCCTTGTTTCCAAGGATCTCTGGGCGGGGCATTACACATGCATCATGCAATCTTAAAACTTTCAATAAATTAATATCTTTTTCACCACTTAATTTATTTTGAATGTTTAATTTATAAAATATTTATTAACTTGAATTATAATATTATTTAGCATTTATTTAAAAATGAACTTTAAATATATTATTATTAAATTAAATATTATCATGTTCTAAAATTATCTTTATAACTTTTATCTTTAAATTTAATTTTTTTTATTTAATTAATTTATTAATTAATTAAATATAATTAAATATTAAAATATAATAATAATTTTCATTAAATTAAATCATTAATTTAATCTTTTAATTAGACTTAATTACTAGAAAATTTCACCAAGGACGCATAAAATAAAGTACGAAAACCCATCATAGCAAAACACATTCAAAATCAAACTAAAGGGTTATAATCATGAATTAACGTCATCTGACGCATTCAGGGGGTACACAACTTAGATACTTGTCCTAATTTTCTAGGACAAATGGCTTTAGGGTTTAGGATTTGGACTTAAGAATTTATCTCCCCTCTCTTACCATTGAGATAATGCAATAGGGTATGCTCATCCTAGCAAATTCAGGGAAGTTGGTACTCGATACCTACAACATGCATAAAATCTATGCATGTACAAACACATATATACTAAGCTAAACAGACAATGGCAGGAAGTGGTGCATCATGTAGATCCTGACTAGTAGGTGACTACGACTCTCTTAACGACATCAAAAATGCCATATATAAAAAAAATAGACACACACACCATACACATGCAGTATGGGGTAAGTATCCATAAGAAAACACATATGATAATCCATCTAACTAATCATCATCAATATTGAAATCATTGAATAATCATCATGCATATATGAAATATAGAGTACCAAGTAATCTCATCATAAAATCAACTATATGTAAAACAATATTTGATAATCTAAAAGTATTGCTACTAAACATCAAGCATGAAATTGGCCTAAAAGAGTTTGGCAATGACAAAAAAAATGTAAACTAGAGGCAAGCACTACAATTGATTTGCATCAAGTGTGATCCTTACTTTTTTGGCTTGGGACAAAGGAGGAGTGTTGAAATATTTTGGTTTCCCCTTGAGCCAACTACCCACCTACCCATCAGGAGCATTAAACTTGGTAGGTGAGTTTGAATTTCAAAAAGAGAGGGAAAGTTTTTGAGATAAGTCAAAACACAAATATGCTCATTCTTTTGATAAGTAGCAATAGAGAGAGTAGAAACAAGAAGGACAAAGAATATCATATTAGAGAAAAGTGAATTCAAAGAACAAAAGGAATAAGAAGAGGATTAGAGTTGCAACATCACGAGATCAGTACTTTTGTTCTCTATAAGTTTATTTTGTTTGTCCTATTGAAGTAGTGATTACTCCAAGCATTATTGTATGCATCTCTTTAGTGCTTCAAGTTAATACTATAGATAGAAGTTTTTAAGTTAATATATTTTGGTTTTGGTTGAAGCCCTATGCTTCCAGATTTGTAGCAGTTGAATATGTTTTTGAATAGAAAGAAAACAAGTAGGTATATTAGTAACTCTCTAGGTATTTGGCTTGTTGTCTTCATTTCTATCTATTCCATATTGGGTTTGGTATATGTGCAACTCTTTGCTATTATCATTGTGTTTTAATGGTGAAAAAGACCAGACAACAAATTTGTTGCTAACTCACTCGATTCCCTTGTTAACTGAGATCTCCTTGTGTTAACTTGGTTAGTATATGTTTGTGTTGTTCCTACTAAGTCACAGTAGCATCCATTGAGTCCTTTCCTTGTGTGTACCAAGCTGACTCGATTTATACTCTTACTAAGCTCACTAGGTCCCTTCCTAGCCGAGTTCACTGAGCTCACTCAGTATAGTGTTATCCATGCCCATTGTCACTGAGCTCTTTCCTTTGGAGACAGAGTCACTTGCGTCGCATTGTTGTCGAGAAAAATGACATTGCCTATAACTCAGCTACTTAAGGTGTTGTGCAAATTGGCACTCATTGTGGTTCTTGTTTGTTGTGCAAAATTTGTTGTGAAGTTTTTCACAACCCCTTTATAGGAGAATCATTTGTTTGAGAAAAATCATTGGTAACAATTGAAGGTAACAATGAAGAATCAAAGATGCAGGTAAAACATCAATAGCCACATAATTTAAAGAATTAAGTTGCATAGTCCCAATCTCACCTTACTTCTAAAAAAATGACTTGAAGTGGAAAAGATGACACAAAAATTAGTCGAGCAAAAATTTGATCAGATCTATGCTCTCATTCAAGCTCCATGGAAGCCTATCCCTAGATTAACTTCTAGTGGTTATGCTAGCTACCTTCCTTGGATTTTGGGATCCAAAGAAAATAATTTTGATTGTTGGGATTAGGGTTTTGGAATGAAATATTATTTTCTGGAAGCTCTTTCATACCCATATGTATCCTAGTTAGTTGTTATCAATTTTGTTTTTGGATTAGGCTACTGTTATGAAAAGTCATTCCTTTGTCATTCATCACATGATTTAATCTAGAATGCTATATTATACTTTATATTAAACCATTATTATGTTAAAAATATTTTTAGTCATGAAGCATGATTGTTCTTTTCACTTTCTAAATTATTGGTTATTTTGATGTTAACATTTCTCTACTCTGAGGTGTTTTGATTAATTGGTTCAAAATTTCTTCAATTTAATTTTCCAGTTACCAAAACAACATAGATTTCTCAATTAGATTTTTGCATATTTGGTTTCAAAAATTACTAATTTTGGCTGCATGTTTCCATATCAACTATTGCATCATTTGGGGTTATTTGAGCCAAACTCTTGCTCTATTTACAAATATAGTGTAGAGGAAGTAAACAATTTGTCTCGTTTTTCACAAAAAGGAGGAAAACGAATCTTCTTAAATATGAAGGTTTTTATAGATTTCATCTTTTACTTAAAATTTGTTACTTGTAGGCAAGAGCCTATGACACAATTGGCTTCAAATCTAATTGAACTTAATAATCATAATAATTAATTATAACAATTACTAATAATTAACCTTGGTTTTGGCCGATCAAATTTTTTTTTGCTACCTGTACCAAAAAAATACATTCACAAACATATTAGTGAAAATGTAAATATCATTTTAAAATATTCTAAACTTTAAATGGTAGTCTAAGTGCCTTTGATTTGTATTTAGTGTAGGTTGTATTTTCTATTAAGTTATCAATTTTATAATCTATGTTTCTCAACTATTGAAAGTTTGTGTGATCATATTTAGTTTATACTGATTTCTTGATTGAAGACGTTGAATTTAGTTGAGAATAAATTTATCAATATATAACAATGTTTGTATTTTTGATTTAAGAGTAGATCCATCTATGCTCTATCTATCCTAGCTTCTTATGTGTACCAGCACAAATGGAAGGTATACCAAATGGATGTGAAGTCTACCTTCTTGAATGGTGAATTGAAAGAAGAGGTATATGCAGAGCAACCACCTAGTTATGAAGTTGCAGGTGAGGAATACAAGGTATATATATTGAAGAGAGCTCTATATGGGCTCAAGAAAGCTCTAGGGCATGGTATAGCAGGATTGACTCATACTTGATGAGCAATGGTTTTGGAAAAAGTGATGGTGAGCCCACACTCTACATCAAGGCAACAAATAGTAAAGTTTTGATTATTGTCTTGTATGTAGATGACTTAATCTTCACTAGAAATGATCAGTTCCTAATTGGTGAGTTCAAAGAGGCCATAAAGAATGAATTTGAAATGACAAATTTGAAATGACAAACCTAGGTCTCTTGAAGTTTTTTCTAGGCATATAAGTAAAACATATGCATGATGGCATCTTCATCTCTAAAGAAAAATATACAAATTAGATCTTGGAGAGATTCAAAATGTAGAATAGTAAGGAAACCCCAACACCAACAATAGTAGGTCTAAAGTTGAGTAAGGAAGATTACAATAGAAGTGTAAATCTAACATTATACAAGAGTATGGTTGGAAGCTTGATGTATTTGACAACAACTTGGCCTGACATGATGCATGCAATGAGTTTGATTTCAAGATTTATGGAAACACCAAAGGACTCCCATTGGCAATTGGGAACGAGGATCCTAAGGTATGTGAATGGTACCAAGGGATTTGGCATTTTGTACACTGTTGATAATGATTTTAAGTTGGTTGGGTACACTGATAGTGATTGGGCTAGAAGCCTAGATGATAGGAAGTGCACTTCCAGATATATGTTTCATATGGGCTTGGGCACAATTTCATGGGCTTCCAAGAAGAAAGATATTTTTGCTCAATGTATAGTAGAGGTTGAATACATAGTAGTGAATGCAAAATGTCAAGCTATTTGGTTAAGGAGAATTTTGACATATTTGAATGAAAAGCAAGAGGATGGAACCACAATCATTTGTGAAAACATTTCCTCAATTGCATTGTCAAAGAATTTAGTCTTCTATGGGAGAAGGAAACACATTGAGATCAAATATCACTTCATTAGGGAGCTAGTGGAGAATGGAGAAATCAAGATGGAATTTGGCAAGTCTGAGCAGCAACTAGCAAACATATTTACTAAGCCATTGGGCATAGTAACTTATGTGAGCCTAAGAAGCAATCTTGGCTTAGTTAATTTGCATCAAGTGTGATCCTTAATTTGTTGGCTTAGGACTAAGGGGGAGTGTTGAAATTTGTTGGTTGCCCCTTGAGCCAACTGCCCACCTACCCGTCAGTAGCATTAAACTTGGTTGGTGAGTTTGAATTTCAAAAAGAGGGGGAAAGTTTTCAAGATAAGTCAAAATAGAAATATGCTCATTCTTTTGATAAGTAGCAACAGAGAGAGTAGAAGCAAGAAGGATAGAGAATATCAGAGCAGAGAAAAGTGAATTCAAAGGACAAAAGAAACAAGAAGAGGATTAGAGTTGTAGCATCAAAAGATCAGTACTTGTTTTCTCTATAAGTTTATTTTGTTTGTCCTGTTGAAGTAGTGATTGCTCTAGGTGTTATTGTATGAAACTTTTTAGTGCTTCAAGTTAATATTATAGATAGAAGATTTTAAGTTAATATATTTTGGTTTTGGTTGAAGCCCTATGCTCCCAGATTTGTAGCAATCAAATATGTTTTTGAATAGAAAGAAAAAAAGTAGGCATATTAGTAAATCTCTAGGTATTTGGCTTGTTGTGGTCTTCATTTCTATCTATTCCATATTGGGTTTGGTATATCTGCAACTCTATGTTATTATCTTTGAATTTTAACTGTGAAAAAGACCAGAGAACAAATTTGTTGCTAACTCACTCAGTTCCCTTGTTAACCGAGCTCTCCTTGTGTTAACTCAATCAATATATGTTTGTGTTGTTCCTACTGAGTCACAATAGAGTCCATCAAGTCCTTTCCTTTTGGGTACCAAGCTCACTCAGTTTCTACTCTTACTGAGCTCACTCGGTCCCTTCCTAGCTAAGTTCACCGAGCTCACTTGGTTCTTGTGCATCCCAAGCTCACTCAATATAGTGTTACCTATGCCCATCGTCATTGAGCTCTTTCCTTTGGAGACCAAGTCACTCGGGTTGCATTGTCGTTCTTGTTGGTTCTTGTTTGTTGTGCAAAATTTTTTGTGAAGTTTTTCACAACCCTTTCATAGGAGAATCATTTTTTTGAGAAAAATCATTGGTAACAATTGAAGGTAACAATGAAGAATCAAGTAAAACATCAATAGCCACATAATTTAAAGAATTAAGCTGCATACTCCCAATCTCACCTTGCTTTTAAAAAATGCCTTGAAGTGGAAAAGATGACACAAAAATTAGTTGACCAAAAACTTGTTCAGATCTATGCTCTCATTCAAGCTCCACAGAAGCCTATCCCTAGACTGACTTCTTGTGGTTATACTAGCTACCTTCCTTGGATTTTCGGATCCAAAGAAAATAATTTTGATTGTTGGGATTAGGGTTTTGGAATGAAACATTATCTTCTAGAAGCTCTTTCACACGCATCTATATACTAGTTATATAGATTTTCTTTTTGGATTAGGCTATTCTTATGAAAATTCATTCCTTTTTCATTGAGCACTTGATTTAATCTACAATACTATATTATACTTTATATTAAACCATTATTATGTTAAAAATATTTTCAGTCATGAAGCATGATTGTTCTTTTCACTTTTCGAATTGTTGGTTACTTTGATGTAAACATTTCTCTACTCTGAGGTGTTTTGATTAATTGGTTCAAAATCTCTTCAATTTAATTTTCCAGTTACCAAAACAACATAGATTTCTCAATTAGATTTTTGTGTATTTGGTTTCAAAAATTACTAGTTTTGGCTGCATGTTTCCATATCAATTGTTGCATCGTTTAGGGTTATTTGAGCCAAACTCTTGCCCTATTTACAAATATAGCATAGGGGAAGTAAATAATTTGTCTTGTTTTTCACAGAAAGGAGGAAAAATAATCTTCTTAAATATGAATGTTTTTATAGATTTCATCTTTTGCTTAAAATTTGCTACCTATAGGCAAGAGCTTATGACACAATTGTCTTTGAATCTAATTGAGCTTAATAATCATAATAATTAATTATACCAATTAACAATAATTAACCTTGGTTTCGGCTGATCAAAAAAAAAATTGCTACCTGTACCAAAAAAATATGTTCATAAACATATTAGTAAAAATGTAAATATCATTTTTAAATATTCCAAATTTTAAATGATAGTCTAAGTGCCTTTGATTTGCATCTGGTGCAGGTTGTATTTTCTATTTATTTATCAATTTTATCATCTATGTTTCTAAACTATTGAAAGTTTGTATGATTATATTTATTAGTTTATACTGATTTCTTGCTTGTAGACATTTCATTTAGCTGAGAATAAATTTATCAATATATAACAATGTTTTTATTTTTGACTTAAGAGCAGATCCATCTATGCTCTATCTATCCTAGCTTTTTATAATTGAAATTAGTAGACTGTCAATATTATTTGAGTGGAGGCTAAAACAAAAGTGTATAAAATTAAGCTAGACAAAATGATAGAAAACACAATTGGCTTAAGTTAATTGGCAATTTTTCCCTAGGTTTTCCATCTTCTTCTTCTTGTACCTAATGGTGAAAATTAGTCTTTCTATTTATAGATAATTCATCACCACAAATGTATATCTATATCAAAACACTAATCAAAACAAGAAACATGTTGACCTATGCATAACTGATTCTACTGAAATCGGACAAAGTTAGAATTTTCAAATCAGATGACTAACTTAACTATTGTACTGTCTGGGCATGACCTTTAATGCTTGAAAAGAGTTGATTGCCAAACAAGAAAAAATTAATTGTCTTGTAATCTTTGATTCTAAAGCAATAGATAATGAGTTCTCTATCTTTTCGGCTGCCTCTCACATCTCCTTTGTTTCTACATAATTCAGCCTCACAAAGCATTTTATCCTCATTGAGGAATACATTCTTTTGGAGCTGCAATAGTATTACTTATGTACTATACCAAATCATTTTTTTTTGTGGCTAGGATGCCTTGTCTGCCTTTGCAATTAATCTAATTTAATCATCCCATTTGAATGCAATTGTACATACATATCCATATTCTTTACAGACATGGTATAAACAAGTGTATATCCATATATGTTGAACTACGCCCAATGGACTCATCTGCCAATTCCACACCATATGTCTTTTGTTTTAGTCATCGATCAAATGTACTTATATTAGACCCCCTTAATGACCTCTTTCTTCTTTGTTGTGCCACAAAAAGTTCCATCCACTAGAGGAGCAAACAAAATAAACCCTGTGAAAATTTCT
Source organism: Cupressus sempervirens (assembly GCA_028749045.1). NCBI lineage: Eukaryota > Viridiplantae > Streptophyta > Pinopsida > Cupressales > Cupressaceae > Cupressus > Cupressus sempervirens. Next base: position 648,513,125 of record CM053787.1, read on the forward strand.
GGTCAGTTGAAAGGTTTTGTTTTTACTTGTTAGTAGTAGTTTCTTTTGGAGAACAGTGATATCTTTATAATTGAATTCTGAAACTATAAAGCTTCTATCTTTCAGTTTCTATAATGAATGATTCATAAATAGTAATAATTATTGAAAGTGGGTTTAATATTAGAGAAATTTCTATGGTTAAACATATTTGAGCTGGAGTAAAATTAAAATGGTTTACTTTTTGGGAAGGCATAATGTTTTACCTATGTGAATATCACCTAATATACAATGAGTGATAAATATACCATTTGTTTTCATCATAGATGGAGCTCTTGTGAACCACTAGGGGAGACAACCCAGTCCCTGCCCATGTTCCAATGACCATGATGTCTATTATTATAGATACCCCCAAAATTACTACCCATAGAAAACCCCAAAAAATGATAGCGCATGTACTAAAAGCCAATCACACATGTATTAGTAGTTGATCACTGTTTTAGCTTTCTTGGTTGTTGATTGGTCCATTTGTGCAAAAAGTACTATTTTCTGGTTAGCAACTATTGGGGGTGGGCATAAGGGGTTTCAGACGACCATTTTAACATGAAACTTTTAGACCACCTCACAAGCTCCATAAATCCGAAAAAGCTGAAAGGTTAGCTTTAAGCTCTTCACTCACCTATGGAGGTTCACCAAAAAAATTGACAAATTTTGACATACAGATTAATAGTTCTATGTGCTTGATGTTAGCCTAGGCAGCTATTGGGTTATCTCCCCTACTCATGAAACATAAGATAATGAATTTGACTCAAAAACTTTGTAATTGAATCTTTTAAGCATTATCATGGTTGTTGAGTTGTCGTTCATATACCTTCAATATATGACCTTCCATTTGTTATTGTAGGGCTCCACCTTATTCTCGTAATGCGTTGTTGATTTGAGTGACCTATTTTTAACACCTCTTGTATGGTGCATTGTAGGTGTTTAGGATCCTAGTCTAGATTAGCTTTAATATTTTGTTAAATTGTAGCTTATAAACTAACTAGGTAGGACCTTCCATTTTCTACTAGAGTGCTCTTCCAGTGAACTAATTTGAACAAATAGACACTTTTGTGACTAATTTAAGATTTAGGTATAACTTATTTCCAACACAACTCTCTAATTGAGCATGGTAAAAATGTTTGAACTACAAAAAGATTAAACTCACTACATTCAAGTATAAACATGGACAATACCAAATGATCTTGGGCTTCTTAAGAAGTTAGAGGAAATAAAGGCTCTATACTATCATTGCACATATCTTCCACATCATTGAAAGAAAAAATCATTTTGACTAGATTGAGAGCACCAATAAATTGAAGATATAGCTTGGATGGCAATGAGACACAACACCCTTACAAAAGTACCAAGAATCATCAAGGAGAGAAGTTAGAGAACATTGTACTAATCATATAAAGCACCAAACCAACACCAAAAGAAATACAATTCATATAGGGGTGATTAAGAGTACGAAAGAATGGGAGAAAAGTGAATGTAACAATACTTTAAGATGATGGATGAAAGAAAAATCTTTAAAACCAAGAAGTATGTGTGTGCCACCAAATCTTGCTAAAACAACTTCTAATTGGGATGGTTATATTTGTTCTAAGGCTACATAAAAAGTTTTTATTATTATTATAAGTATTAATTTTAATATTTAAATTTGAGTACATGTATCTCTAAAAGAAGGGAAGCTCTATTTTCTTTTTGATAGGTAAAAGGCCATAAGGCCCAAAGTTAGAAATAAAATTGGTATGCAATTTTGTGAGGTATCCAAGATTAGGGATGGATAATTATTTTTAGTTAAAGCTTAACTACTTTAATCATTTGATGCCAACTTTTTAACTTCCATATTTGTAGTACTACTTTTTTATATCCTTATTATGTACCTATCAAAATAAGAAAAAACTAAGATCAAGTTGTTAGAAGTGCTATTAATACATTATCAAGTAAAAGTAAACATTTTCTAATCTATTGTACAATCAAAATATGCTTTAGAGAATTATTTTGATTATACATAGTTATATTTTATTTTATTTTTCTTTTGATTATTTTAGAACATCTATATTTATTCTTTATTCTAGGTTATATCCCAAATAAACTTTTATCCTTCTACAATTATTAATATCTAAGCACAATGGTCTATCTAATTGTTAACATATTAGTTTGATCTTATTACTATCTCTTCTCCATCTGCTCCTTTATTAGAAAGGTTATCTACTTCTTTATTACCTTCTCTATAGATATGTTTGATGATTATTTCTTCAAAATTATCAACTATATCTAAGGCATACCCAATTTTAGAATTTAGGATTCAATTAGGCGTTTCTCTTTTCTTAATGCATTTAAAATAATATGTGAATTGTTATGACTACAATTGCAACAATTTTTATGTTGTCATTGATGTCAAATCTTATTGGTGAAACAGTTGCTATTTGAGTAGAGTGCAATAAAAAGATGATTAATGAAGAGGATTTGAGAAGAAGAGATAACAAAAGGACTTCAAGGAAACGTTGAGTTATGTGAAACTATAATGGGCACTTGATCAGTTAGACCATGGCAAGGTAATGTGATTTTTTAATCATAACACTAAGTGGAGAAGATAGTTGTATTGAAACCTAGAAGAAATGGTCAAAGGAAGAGCAAATGCATAGGCTTCACTGAGCAAAAGAGCAAAAAATTAAGGAACTAGAAGTATATGCCGAGTGATGCTAGTGTTGACCACATGATAGTATAAGCTGAGCATAATACAATGTTGACCGAGTATCACTATCGTTCGAGTATCTAAAAGTATGTTGAACAAAACAATTAGTATTACTGAGTAATTTAGTGGTGACCGAGTGAACTAGAAGACAATGATGATCGAGTATCAAAATTTGGCATTTTGTGAGGAAATCTTGATTTCAAGCCAACATAATTGAATTCTTGGAATATGTAAAAATTTACGTGTTGAAGATAAAGATGGATGACCTGGAGCATTTAATACATGATAAATCATTTTTGTGCACTCTAAGACATGGATTCAAAGAGAAGTTTTCAAAAATATCTAGAAGGGGAGAAGAAGAACATAATGGTGGAAGGATTTGATGAACCTAACCAAACCCTAAGATCTATAGTGATTTTTAAGTGGCAAAAGATCAAAGCTATCTATTTAAGAAGGCATAAAGGTAACCTAAAAGGTTATAGACATTTGTTGATGCTATTGATTGACAAACTTAAGTAGGAAACTGTGAAAAGTTGTGAAGAGGTGAAGTCTGATTGCTTGAAGGATTTCCAAGCATATCAAAGACAAAGATGATAATGGAGGTCAATCAATGGAACAACATATGAGTTACATTGTGATCTATATTTGCAAAGTGAGTTGTATTTATCAGATCAACCTATTGTTAGTTTCTAACCATTGTATCAGTTAAAATCCTATAATCAAGGTTGACGTCATAATAATTTTTAAATCCTTTAACTAAGATAACATTCTAATGGAATTTTTAAAATCCCTCTAACCATACCACTCCTAAAAGGGTGATTAAATTCTTTAATAGGGTCACATCTAACAATGTGTATTGTAACCTTTAAAAAGGTTGGCTACTCATAGAGCTCACTTGAGAAGAGTGAAAATTTGGGAACATGTTACTAGTGGTTTTTCTCAAATTGGATTTCCATGTTAAATCCTAGTGTCATACTTATGTGGATGTTATTTGAGATATATTACTATTAATGTTTTACATTCCACAAGTTTTTTACTATTAGGACAATGGACTCCAAGTTTTACATTATTGATTATTTTCTATAGAGATCAAGCTACTTAATGATTTGATTTGAAGAATTTGAAATGATTAGAAGTTGAATTGGTACATTTGGACTGGAGGATAACTGATTCACCCCCTCTCAGTTATTCTAAATCATTCTAACAATTGCTATGAGAGCTATTGGTTCTTGTAAGGAAAAGTTTGAAGGTACTTGAAGCTTAAATCAAGATGTACAAAAAGGATGTGTCAAGGTTGACCAAGGAGAACTTCCTTGCATGGAAAAGTATGATGAAGCTGCATATGATTTTTGTTATGTTGGTTGAGTTTGGGAGATGGTTTTATATTAGGCATTTTCCTTGGATTAGGAATGATTATTCCTTGGTTTAGTAATAGTTTATGAGTTTGATATTCTTGTAAGAGGCTTACATCCATGATTAGTTATATGGGATGGTTTGGGTCTTGTTGTGGCTTCTTGGTTGGGGTTCTATGGAGGAGATCTTACTTAGCACAATTTACATCTAGAGGTGTGTGTAGAAGGAAATGATACAAGTTATTATTTGCATGGTTTCTATTTGATCTTGGTTATCTTCCTAGATATTTGATTTCACTTACATTGGATTTGAGATTGGTTGGAGATTATGATCACTAGTTTGTGTTCATGTAATGTGAGAGATGACATGGTTATTCCTTTATCTCTTTCCTTTGTTGTTTGTGGAGAACTTGGGAGAGTGTTGGAGACTTGTTATGAGATTTGTTCTTGCATGTTATGTGTTTATATATTGTGGATGTCCTTGATACTGCATGGATTTACTTCATTGAGATTTTGTGAGTGGATTGGTTATAGATTTGACATTATCTTTTGATGTGGGAGCTTAGTATATATGTGGTAAGTATTGTTTTTGAGGCTTGTGATTGCAGGTTACAGATTGGATATGTTGATGATGTAAGATTTCCTTGGTATACCTTTGGAGGTATGGATAGTTGGATGGGTTGGCATTTGTTGTGGGTGCTATTTCATCTTTGGATATTTTGACAACTACGAATACATGTGATTATCTTTGGATCAGGTTTTTGGGTGCTTGACATTTTAGTAGATACAAAATTTTATGATTCTTATGTGACAGGTTGGATGGCTTTCTCTTTGGATTACTTCTATGTATTCTTGGTGGAAGTGGTGTAATAGGATGTGAGACCATTCATGTTTGAGATGTTGTATACTTTGATTTTGTTGTGGGTACCAGGATGGAGCACTCGGTGTACTTTTATCCATGATAGTGGATGTGCTAAGAGGGATTGTTTCCTTGTTCATTTATGTGGCTATGGATTGATCCTAAACAATGTATACAAAAAGTGGGAGATTGTTGAGATAATGGGTATTGCACACATTGCATAATATTGTTATATTGTATTATTTTATTTTATTATATAATGTTGCACCTTAGAGCACCTAGATGGACAAGCAACATGTAAAGATTTCTATGGGATATACTTGATGAGGTGTATTGTAACATTGTGATTATATTTGATGTAATTATTTAATATTGTGGAAAAATAATTAAACTCCTAATATTAAATATAGGGTGAATGAGTTAGATAGCACATGGTTTTAGGACATGGTTTATGTAATACCACTTGGTAGTTTTGTGGGACTTGCTACTATATAAGTAGCAAAAAGGTTAGCTGTAGAGACAAGACAAAAGGGGGAAAAAAGGGAAAAAGAGAAAAATGATAGTCGAGCAAGAGAAGGCTTGACAGGTTAGCCAAACAGAGTATTTGTGTCGAAGGTTCGAAACATGGCATGCAATGTGTGGATTCATATTTGATCACATAAATTGCTTGGTGTTGGCTATGGCTTTAAAGGCTTCCATGGTTGTATTGCAATGGTATTTTTGCTCTATAATAAATGTTGATGGATGCTTTTGGAGGCTAGGTTTTTCCCTCAATGAGGGTTTCCTAGGCTTTATCTTGTATCACATTTTGTGGGTATGTTGTCTATCCTCTTGCATGTAGATTTTTATTGCATATTTATTTCAGATCTATTATGGGTTATGTGGAAACCATTATATTTTTGTTGTAAGTTTCCTTACAACCATCCCCACCAAAATTAGCAAGTTCATCTTCCTTACCATCACATTTTCTATAGATATGGTTATTTTCTATATTCTCAAAGTTTTTCGTTAATTCCTAGGGTTTATCCAACAAAAAATTCAACATCCAATTTTGAGTACTTCTAGTCCTCAAAGCATTAAATCTAATTTCTCAATGTCCTTCTATATCTATTCTTTTTAATCCCACCTCTACACATAGAACCAAATCCTCTATTAAAACTTAAAATTCTTCTATATCCTTGAATGGATTATTGTTTGTATGAATGGTAAATGGCACTCCAACAATGTACACAGCTATTTGTGTAACAATGCTTATAAATTTTTATGTGTTCTCATGCTCTCCTATAGGTCCTTTAGTTATTTTTTTCTTCTACTTCAATCTTCAAGACATCAGACCCACTTAACACTTTTTGTACTCCTTTAGTCGTCTCTTCCCATATTTCCTCATATTGTCCTAGCATGATTTGAATTGGTCTCATTTTCCTCCTCAAATGTTGCTCCATTTTCTTCATGATAGTCTTCAATTGTTCCTCATTCTCAATTTCACATAAGTTTTTCATTGTAATGTCTCTCAATTTCTTGTCCTTCTCTACTACTCTAGGCCTTTTAGCTTCCAATTTATTGTAAAGATCCTCTAGTATACTTCAATGCATAGTAATAAGATATTGCTTGAATTTCAACATATACTTGATTAATGCAATTTCAATTTGTCTCTGTTGATTATCATCTTGCATGTCATAATATTTTCTCAACTGATCAAGTTTTCCATCATGCATAATCATATTATTTAACCTTCCTAACTCAGGTTTCCATCCCTTTCTCTTCTTTCCAAAGCTTGACTCAGGTTTCTCTTATGGTTTTGCAATTTCCCTCTCATTTTTGACATTTCTTTTCCTTCCTCTTGATTCTTCTTGCTTTTCCTTACAATCTGAGCAATCTTAGGTTTCTATTGTCCAAGGTCTTGTTCCATTTCCTGAACTCGCTTTGGTTTTTTCGGTGGCTCCTCTAACTTTTCTTTCTTAATCTCTATTGCTATACTCACTATTGGCTTGTCTTTTGTCATGGATGGTCAAGTTCTAGTTCATCTCCTTGTAGTCATTGACTATGGTGTAGCCTAAATATATGGAATCTTTACTTCTTCCTTATAGATATGCGTTGTTTTCCTAATAATTTTTCTACTGGTGCACTTGATGATGCTTCAATAGCAAGTGGATCAACCATAAGTATATTTAATTATCCACTAACATGAATTTCTACTACTATCTACTTAGCTTCATTCCATTCTTGCTTTGTCATTTGAAAATCTTTAATCATTTGATCCACCAATTTACTTACCTTTATTTTCCTTTCTCTACTGTTTAGTTGCTCATCTATTTCACTTCATTTTTCTTCATAGGTACCCCATCTAGGGCACTCTCCATCCCTCTTTGTATTTAGAATTGTGCTTGCATATCCTTCCAACATCTCTTCTATTACCTCATAACCCATAGGTTCAATGTAACATTCTCTATGTTCCATGCTTCCACACAAGTCTAATCTATTTCTACTATAAAACAAATACCATCCTTGTATTTCTCCATAATTAACTTAAGAATTTTGAACCTCTTCTTCATCTCAGTCTAAAATATTTTATCATTCTAGTAATATCCTTTGTAATTCTATTTGTAGGTTGCTTCCTATAGTTATATGTGCATCTTCCACTATTCCACTCATAACTAGGAATACTTGTAAAACCATTCATAACTTTTTTTTAATTTGAAAGCTTCTTGCTAAAAGAATTGTATGCCACCATTAAGATGCTTTTATGAAAAAAAATTGAGAGATTTTCTTACTCTGAATTTGTATGATAGTTTTTGGAGAGATTTTAGTTCTATAAAGAAGAATTAAGTTCATCTACATTTAATCTACTATTTAAATATCATCTATTTGATCAAATTCCCAAATTTATGTTTTCTTTCTGCAATTCAACTTTTTTTAAAATCGCAACCCAAGTTGAAATCCCTAAAGACTTTGAAATCCTAAATTCCTCTCCAAAGCCTCCTTGATTGAACTCTTGACCTTCCTCCTCTTCCTCAAGGATTTGATGATTCCTTCTTCTTGAAATACATTTAAGAGTAGATTTAAAATTTAAATATATTTATGAATATTTTTCTATACATTTGATATCACTTTCCTTTGTTTGAAATACAGTTGTATTTCAGCCTCATTAATTTGTTATGGCTTGTAGTGAACACTAATATTAATTTAGAATTATGTTTATGATTTCTACAACACGATCTGTCATTTGATATATTCTTTCATATACTTCCTTAACTATAGTTTGGTAGATTTTAGGAGACTTGAACACTCATGTTTCGGTGAAGTACCATTAAATATTCATGTTCAATTTTTTATTATTATTTAAATATAGAATTAACTATAGTTTTGGGGTTTCTTATTATTTAAATATAGAAGATGAAAATAATGGATATATTGTAGGAAATGGAAATAAGAATCAGGATCAGCTTACCCTCAAACTCATTTAATCAATTTAATTATAGTTTTGCTAGTAGCCATTGGGTTCTGACCTAGGATTGGATTTGTTAGTCTTCACATGAGTAAGAATTTGTTTTGATGATGCCACAAGTATAAAAATTAGTATAAAAGAAGGTAGGCTATGTGTTTCATAGTTTCTTGTTAGTTCAATTTGCCAATAGTTTTTTATAATATAAATTTAGAACCTTTTTTATTTAAAATTATGAGTCTATTATTCTTTTTATTAGAAAATATATAATTTTATTTATTTATTTTTAAAAACTAGTATCTTATTTAATAAAATTATTAAATAAAAATAGTACAACAATTAAATATCTATATAGTGAATTTAATTGAATCTCTCTTCTAAGAAGATAAGCTCAAAGAATGGTCAAGAATAAAGAGTATCGATTTGTTATAAAGGAACAAACTTTCTACTAGATTTATAAAACATTTTTCACTTGTGAATATAAAATTTGTTGAAGTCTTGGATATTTTTGATAAGATACATTTATTTTTGATAAAAATTATCTTCAAGATCTAATAAAATATCTCAATCTAAAAGACTAACAATAACCCATGCTAATGTTGTCGCAAAAATATTTTAAACTTTGTCAATATCTAGCTTGTCACATACCTTTGCAATTATTTAAAATTCTTTACTAATTTGACAAATCCTTACTAATCTGACATTATTTAGCAAGAACTTCTGTGCACAAAACCTTTTTTTTTTTTAATTTAGTGATATTCTTGAAAAAATATTATATATATCAAAATTTATCATTGTCTTATTTTTTAAATTTTAGAGAGTCACTTCATAAGAAAATCATAATTTATTTAATAATATTCTTAAAATATGACTATATATCAAAATGCATCAATCTCCATTTCATACTTTCTACAAATCTAGTAAATTTAAATTGTTGGCATTTATATAACTAAATATTTAGAAAAAAAAAATTAAAATACTTCATCAATCAATTAAACTTGAAGAGAATCAAGAATGTGCATTTGAAATATATTAAAATGGTAATTGTTATTATTAAAATTTGAAATTGGATATTCTATTTGACCTATGTAATTCACTAACCCAATCAATATTGAAAAGTAATAAGATTGTAACTTGAAATATTTTAAAATATAAATTATATAGATGGACTCTAATTAAATTGGATTTAGTTCAATCTTGAACAAACAAAAGGTAGATTTATTTTTTGATGTTTTTTTGTAAGCTATTTGATACATGTAAATTCATAATTTATGTAATGGCCTCATTTAAAATTTAAAATTAAAGTGGTCCCCATGCAGTTGCTAAGAAGATGTCATTTTTTTCAATAAGCAACACCTATTTATTTTGCTTATTCAACCCCTCCCTAATTGGAAAATGACATGGAAACACTACTCAAAGTTTATCAATGATATTTGAAAAAAAAAAACTATATCTATTAAAATTCATTTAATACATTTCATTAATCTAAAATTATAAAATTATTTGCATTTGACTTTTGAAATTTTAATCAAATTATAAATAATTAAGTCGATAGGCATTTATTGTGGCATGCAATATCGAAACTAAAAACATTGTGAAGTTGTGGAGGTGTTGCTTAATAGGAGTTTCTAGCTCCATTGAATGCACAAATCTGAGAAAATTTGGCCACAATAGAAGAGAGAAAAAGGAGGACCATTCAATATTCAAACACCATGGGAGCCCATTAATGATTGTGAAGAGTTATTTGATCTAGTTTGAGCATATATGGTGGATGTTTTGATAAGGAGGAGTAGTTTATAGGAGTTGGGTACTTGATAGATTGAGCTTAAAACCCTTGAAAGCAATTGGGTTTTAGTAGGAGCATATGAAATTATAAGAGTTAAGGTTTTGTTGATGAGTTGTTTTTTGTGTTGACGTTATAGTCATGTTTTTTATTAGTGACACACACTTGTTTAGATTATAAGTATCTACTCAACGTAGTGAACAATTAATAGAGTTAACCAAGCATTTTAGACTCTTCCAAGTTTCACAGTTGCTACTGAGTCCAAGGAACAATATTCAATTTTCATCGAGTAGTTTCTACCATGATGGTGATCAACAATGTAAACCGAGCTTCATAAGGTTTACTGAGTTCCTCAGTGCAAACCAAATTGTGTAGTGCTTACTGGGTTCACAGTTATAATGAAGTAAATCCAATGTTGACTAAGCCACTCAGCGTTAACCAAGTGATTTAGTTTATACCAAGCTCATAATGATAGCATTTATCGAGCTATGCAGTATGAATCAAGTGACTCAATTTATATGCTGAATTTCATAGTATTCATTGAGTCACTAGTGCAAACCGAGTTCATACTACTTGGAAGTGATCAATATGGACTGAGCTTCTATGTTTACTGAGTGCATGATGATGTTGAGAATTGAAAGTGGATGTTGAGTATCAGAACCTCACTGAGCTAGTCTTTAGAACCCAAGTTCTAGTAGTTTGGTTGACTTTGTGTATTTTGTGTAAACTTGTATTGTAGCTAACTTTGATAATTTGTAAATTGGATTGGTATATGTGTAATGTATTTTATCACATCCAAAATATAGAATAGAAGGAATATAACAAGAAGAAAAGTGCAGAAGCGCAAAATACAAGGCTACAACAATATAAGGAGCATCAAAGATTTATCTATCATAGCAGGGTGATCATTAGGCTTAAAGGAATCTCATTCAAAAAACCAAGTTGCAGATCAAAGATGAACCGCTATTTCATCCTAACAAGTAGATCAGTTAAATCCTTTCACAAGGTAGACTTAGCAATCTTTTGTAAATCCTTTTACCAAGTGCATACTTCATTGTATGTTTGCAAATTCTTTTGCAAGGTGGACCTAGCAGTACTTATTGCTCCTAACAGAGTAGATCATCAAAAGTGATCATCGTAAGCCTTAACAGGCCAAATTTATACTATAGTACTAAAGCTTGTGGGTATCATCCTCATCCCAATTTTACTTTCTATTTGGAAGGTTTCTAGGTCACCATATTGTGTGTCAAAGTGTTAAATGTTTTAATGCTTTCAGTTATGCATGCATGCAAATAGATCATAATACAAATGAAGGATTAATTGGTAAATAAGGATTAAGTTTTATTGGTTACTGATTCACCCCTTCCCTCTCAGTAACTTAGCCCATCATATATATTTCCAACAATTGGTATCAGAGCTTTGTGGTTCTTAGAGAAAAGTTTAAAAGCTTGAGCAAAGATCAGAGGCTATGGAGGTATTCAGACTTGACAACGCTATAGATACCAATGTAGACCGAGTTCAGACTACTTGAAACTGATCAGTATGGACCAAGGTTCTACATCTATTGAGTGCATGACAATGTCGAGCATTGAAAGTGGATGCCAAGTATCAAAACCTCACTGAGCTAATATTTAGAACCCAAGTTCTAGTAGTTTGGTTGACTTTGTGTATTTTGTGTAAACTTATATTGTAGCCAACTTTGTTGATTTGTAAATTGGATTGGTATATATGTAATGTATTGTATCACATCCAAAATATAGAATAGAAAGAATATAAAAAGAAAAAAAGAGCAGAAGTGAGAAATACAGGGCTACAACAGTATAAGAAGCAACAAAGATTTATCTATCACAATAGGGTGATCATTACACTTAAAGGAATCTTGTTCAAAAAACCAAGTTGTAGATCAGAGATCAACCACTATTTCATCCTAACAAGTGGATTAGTTAAATCCTTTCACAAGGTAGACTTTATAGTCTTTTGTAAATTTCTTTACCGAGTGCATACTTCATTGTATGTTTGTAAATCCTTTTGCAAGGTGGATCTAGTAGTCCTTCTTGCTCCTAATAGGGTAGATCATTAGAAATGGTCATTGTAAGCCTTAATAGGCCAAATTTATACTACAGTACTAAAGCTTCTGGGTATCATCTCCACCGTAGTTTTACTTTGTATTTGGAAGGTTTCTGGGTCACCATATTGTGTGTCAAAGTGTTATGGATGTTTTAATGCTTTCGGTTATTAATGCATGCAAATAGATCATAATACACATGAATGATTATTTGGTAAATAAGGATTAATTTTTATTGGTTATTGATTCACCCCTCCCCTCTGAGCAACTTAGCCTATCATATATGTTTCCAAAAATTGGTATTAGAGCTTTGTGGTTCTCAAAGAAAGGTTTAAAAACTTGAGCAAAGATCAGAGGCTATGGAGGTATTCAGACTTGACAAGGCTATAGACACCAGTGCAGACCGAGTTTAGACTACTTGGAAGTGATCAGTATGGACTGAACTTCTATGTCTACCAAGTGCATGATGATGTTGAGCATTGAAAGTGGATGCCGAGTACTAGAACCTCACTGAGCTAGTGTTCATAACTTGAGTTCCAATAGTTTGGCTGACTTTGTGTATTTTGTGTAAACTTGTATTATAGCCAACTTTGTTGATTTGTAAATTGAATTAATATATATGTAATGTATTGTATCACATCCAAAATATAGAATAGAAGAAATATAACAAGAAAAAAAGAGTAGAAGAGCAAAATACAAGGCTACACTAGTATAAGGAGCAGCAAAGATTTATCTATCATAGTAGGGTGATCATTACACTCAAAGGAATCTCATTCAGCAAACCAAATTGTAGATTAGAGACCAGCCACTGTTTCATCCTAACAGGTGGATCAATTAAGTCCTTTCACAAGGTACACTTTACAGTCTTCTGTAAATCTCTTTACCAAGTGCATACTTCATTGTATGTTTGTAAATCATTTTTTAAGGTCGACCTAGTAGTCCTTCTTGCTCCTAACAAGGTAGATCATTATAAGTGATCATTGTAAGCCTTAATAGGCAAAATTTATACTACAGTACTAAAGCTTGTGGGTATCATCCCCACCCTAGTTTTACTTTCTATTTGCAAGGTTTTTGGGTCACAATATTGTGTGTCAAAGTTTTATAAATGTTTTAATGCTTTTAGTTATTCATGGATGCAAATAGCTCAAAATACACATGAAGGATTAATTGGTAAATAAGGATTAAGTTTTACTAGTTACTGATTCACTCCTCCCCACTCAGTAACTTAGCCTATCATATATATTTCCAACAATTGGTATCAAAGCTTTGTGGTTCTTAGAGAAAAGTTTAAAAGCTTGAGCAAAGATCAAAGGCTATGGAGGTATTCAGACTTGATAAGGCTATAGACACTAGTGCAGACTGAGTTCAAAATACTTGGAAGTGATCAGTATGGACCGAGCTTCTATGTCTACTGAATGCATGACAATGCCAAGCATTGAAAGTGGATGTCAATTATCAGAAACTTATCGAGCTAGTTGTCATAACTCGAGTTCCAATAGTTTGGCTAACTTTGTGTATTTTGTGTAAACTTGTATTGTCGTCAACTTTGTTGATTTGTAAATTGGATTGGTATATATGTAATGTATTGCATCACATCCAAAATAGAGAATAGAAGGAATATAACAAGAAGAAAAGAGTAGAAGTGTGAAATACAAGGCTATAATAGTATAAGGAGCAAAAAATATTTATCTATTACAACAAGGTGATCATTACACTCGAAGGAATCTCGTTCAGCAAACCAAGTTGCAGATCAAAGATCAATCCTAATAGGTGGATCAGTTAAATCTTTTCACAAGGTAGACTTAATAGTCTTTTGTAAATCTCTTTATTGAGTGCATACTTCATTGTAGGTTTGTAAATCCTTTTGCAAGGTGGACCTAGTAGTCTTTATTGCAAGGAAGATCATCAGAAGTGATCATTGCAAGCCTTAACAGGCCAAATTTATACTGCAGTACTAAAGCTTGTGGGTATCATTCCCATCCCAATTTTACTTTCTATTTGGAAGGTTTTTGGGTCACCATATTGTGTATCAAAGTGTTATGAATGTTTTAATACTTTCAATTATTCATGCATGCAAATAGATCAGAATACACATGAAGGATTAATTGGTAAATAAGGATTAAGTTTTATTGGTTATTGATTCACCCCTCCCCTCTGAGTAGCTTAGTCTATCATATATATTTCCAAAAATTAGTATCAAAGTTTTGTCGTTCTCAGAGAAAAGTTTAAAAGCTTGAGCAAAGATCAGAGCTATGGAGGTATTCAGACTTGACAAGGCTATAGACAATGAGAAGCTAGATTTGGAATTGGTTATTGGATAACTAAAGAAAGCAAAGGAGCAACTCTCTCAAACCTTGAAAAGAAGAAAAGATCTTGCAGTATAGATGAATGACCAACTCTACATTGAAAATATAATTGAAGACATCCATTCAAGTAATTCAGATGAAGCTAATGAGGTAGTCAAAGAACTATTGGAAAAGAATAGTACACTTCAAGAAGAAGTAAGAAAACTAAGAAGAGAGCAAGAAATCTAGTCAGTAAGATTGTGTAAAATCATGGAAAAGAAAAATAGGATAAAAGAAGAGATAAAAGGAAAGAACAATGAAATTCAACATCTATCCCTTTAGCAATCAAACTTCAATAATTAGTTCACCAATATAAATGAAGAAATCATGAATCTAAGATCTGAGAATGAAAGATTATAGAATGATCTAAATACTAAAAAGAAAACCAATGAGAGGATGATGAAATCTCAAGTAGACATGAATCAATTGAATGAGAAAAGTCATTACAGACAAAAAGGAAAAGATGGAATTAGATATATAGAAGAAGGTGAATCATCCAAGCAAGGAGCTCAAAAGAATTAAAGACCTACTTGCAATCATTGTGGTAAGATAGGACATACATCAAGCAAATGTTGGTGCAATGGAAAAGCTAAATTCAATGGAAAATGCTACAATTGCAATTAGCATGGACATAAATCCTCAGAATTCAAAACTAAAATATTGAACCCAACAGAATAGATTATAAAAGCTATATTTGGTTGGGACTATAACACTTGGTGCAGATGTCATTACTGTTGAGAATTTAGACACATTGGAATGAATTGTGTAAAACGTCACATGAGGACAAGAGACACCACCATAAGATGTTTTATCTGTATAGAACTTGGTCATCTTGCTAAGAACTATATGAATACTAAAATAATTGAAGATGAAAAGAAAGGCAAGGCTAATAACATTAGAAAGAAAATGAGATAGCAATGAATTCCAAAATCTTTTGAGAATGCAAGTCCAAGCAATAATGAATATGTCACTCAAGAATTGGGTGACTCCAACAATTCCAATTGATCTCTTACAAGGAGAACTGGAACTAGGATTCTAAAGAATACATCTCACATTAGTTCCAATTAGTAGAATGAAAGATCCATATCAGCATTCAAGATGCAAAGGGATCACCGAGCAATCAAGAAGGTGTTAGTCATTACCTAGTAAGGTCAGGTTATAGTCCTTACTGAGTGAGGTTGGATCACAACAATCTATCGAGCAAGGTCATAAGTAACTAAGTTTTGTATGGTTACCAAGTCATGAATGACTCTATGAGCATTCAATGCAAGCAAGGTAGATGCCAGTCTATCATTTGAGTGAACAATTGTACCAAAAATTTATGGTGATCAAAAGGTGAAATTCGATAAAAGGATGAAATCAAATTCATTTCTCATTGTAAATTTTTGAGAGCTATCTATGTAGAGAAATTTTTAGGGCACTCAAGCAATTTGAGTGAATTAATATTGAAGATTTCCATGTTCTCTCAAACCCTACTGAGCAATATGGCATCCACCAGCAGCAAATCAAAAAAGGGATCTGATATGTTAGTTCAAGGCATGGAATGGAAGGCACTAGACTTTAAGCTAAGTCCTACCATCACAAAAACCCTAGATCTGAGCGAAGTTCAATCGCAAACACCATCAAAGGTACTATTGATTAATGACACTCATTCGAAAAAAAATTTGTGCTATTCAAGATATTGGAACATTGGAAATAGATGAAACCATAGAGAAGTTGTCTATGAATGGTGTGTTAAAACCGGAGCATCAACATCTTGAAGCAAAGGGTTTGACTCACATTTCGCATATGCCACAATATTTTTAGATCAAATGGGTAAGATTCATTCTTAGTAATGTCCATAATGGTCAGTTATGGTTAGAACAACCTATTTTGATAACCAAGAAGATGATCCATAGGATTACTGGTCTTCTTATGTTGGCAATGTAGACACCTAAAAATCCTTTAGAAAATAAAGTATTTTTATTTGCTGAAAAATTCCTGATGACATCATCATTTATTAATTAATTAATTATTTAATTAATTAATTAATTAATTTTTATGCCATTAAATCCTTTTATCTTAATTAAAAATATTTAATTAAGGAATCCCTCCCAAAAATGTTTAAATCTTATTTAAACATTATTTCCTTATTTATTAATTATTTAATTAATAAATTGACCAAAAATCCTAAAATAAATTAAAAAAATTATTTTTTTCCCAAAAGTTGGCCAATTTCCTTATGACCAATAACCTCTTCCAAAATCTTCTAATCCTTCTTTAATTTTGATTAAAGGCTAATCCCATCATTTCCTACCCCTAATCCCAACTCAAAATATTTAATTAAAGTTAAATATTAATCCTCATGTTTATTAAAAAAGTTTTAATAAATATCTCCTCAACCCAAACCCTTGAAATAAATAAAACTTTATTTATTTCCTAAAAATCTAATTTATCCTCATCCTAAGAAGTTCTAGACTCTTCTAGAAAGTCTTTATCCTCATCCTAGGAAATTCTAGACTATTCTAGAAAGTCTTTATCCTCATCCAAAGTCTAGACTCTTCTAGAAGATGTCTTTAAACCTAATCCTAATCCCTTCCTAACCTTGTCACATTCCCTAAACATGGGTTAAGATTTACTAACCCAAGCCAAAGTTAACAAATATCTCCTCCTTCACCCACCCTCATTAAATGCCATCCACTTGCCTATCCCTAAGCTAATCCTAAACCATCCTAATCCATCCTCTAATCATTTGCACAAGCCTAAGCAAGCTTAAAACCTTCCTAATCAAGCCCAAGTCGAATTTTCTCTCATCACCCTCAAAATATCTCAACCATAAAACTTTATGAAGTCCACTAGGTCATAAATGACTCTTACAAGCCCTTTTATTGCTCTTATAAGTCATTATGAGGGTCTTTATGAAGATTTTATCCCTTGAGCCTCCTTTGTTGACTCATCCTTCCCCTTTTCTCCATCCTCTCACCATGTGACATGTGTCACTCCTTGATTGGTTGTAAGGAAGCACAATCCATGTGCTCTCCTCTCATGCAATCTAAGCCCTCCATGAGCTTTTTCCCATCCTTGCATCTTAGCCCTCAATCCCTCAATCCTCTTGCCTATAAATTGGATCCTTCCCCTTTGCAAAATAACACAATCCATGAAGTAAAGTTATAATGCTATTTTGAGAGCCAAATCCATACTAAAGCCATCTATTCACACCAAAAATCCACAATCATCCATTGAAGCCTTTGGAAGCATATTGAGCATACATCCTATCCATTTAGATAAAGCTACTCAACAAGAGAGCTTCTTATTGAGAGAGTCCATTAATGGCTCATATTCTCAATTGAGAGCTCATCTTAGTCTATCTTGAAGTTTATGAATTTTTTTTAGTTTGTAGAAGCTTTATTTAAATTTGGTTTCTATTAGCATACTAACATTGCTCATATACATTTTGGCACGCCCGGTGGGACCCCGCATGGGTCATCTTCATTAGCTTTTTTAGTCAAGTTTTGTATGTCATTTGCTGATTTTGGCTAATTTTTCTTGTTTTTGTGATTGGTAGGATTGTATAAATTGGTTTTGTAGGTCCACATGAGCATGAAGAAGACAAAGGAACTCATAATCTATCTCATAGTGTTTGCAGATTTTTCAAGCTTATAGGTGGACAAAGAACTTGAAATTCTTCTTCTTCTTCTTGTCTATATTCTTCTTATTCCATCTACTTCTTCTTCTTCTTCTTGTGGGAGATCTTGGCCATTTTTTTTTAAGGAAGCAAAATCATACACACTTCTTTTTAGTGCTTAAAATGAACCCCCAAATCATACTTAAATCCATTGAAAAATTAAAAATTTGCAAAAAAGAAAAAATCTTTTAACAAGTGAAACTAAACCAATCTAATCATTTGCATCCTTGCAACATCAAGGTTTTAGATACATTCATGCAAAATTAGGAACACTTCATTTTTGGGAATTTAAAAAGAACTTCAAGTTTCCATTTCAAAAGGTTCAAAATCAACACTAAGTGCACACTAAAGTTCTTTTAAAAAATCTCATGAAAACTAAGATTCCTAAATGGTTGCCAAAAATTATCCTAAAAGCTTTGTTATTTGTTCCAAACAAATGTCTTATTGCAAAATCTTGAATGTTTCTTAGGATTTTCATGCATCAAAACAATCTAGGAATATCATTTTTGGGCTTAAAATATGCAAACTAGAACACAAAATCTTGAATGAAAACCAAAGTCCAAAGAGTCATTTTCACTTTTGAGTCCAAAACAATCTTGAATGATCTAAGGTTAAAACAAAGCACTTCAAAGTTCTTAAAACAACACACAAAATCTCAATCTTGAATGCTCAAAAGAAAACACTTGAATGTTTAACCACTTTTCTTTGAATGCATGTTGCTAAAATCACTCTTGAATGCCATGGATTAAAATCAAATTTTCCTTGAATGCATGGTTAAAACAAAAAATCCAATCTTGAATTCTAAGGATCAATTAACTATTGCAATATCAAACACTTCATTTG
The DNA here is from genome assembly GCA_028749045.1 of Cupressus sempervirens. Taxonomy (NCBI): domain Eukaryota; kingdom Viridiplantae; phylum Streptophyta; class Pinopsida; order Cupressales; family Cupressaceae; genus Cupressus; species Cupressus sempervirens. Next base: position 648,532,197 of record CM053787.1, read on the forward strand.
GAGCTTCTAAAAATTGAACAAAACAAATCTCTTTTCCACATGCAATCTAGGTAAAGTTTGATTTTTGGACATTTAAGAAACCTTGTTAAGTTAAAATACAAATTTGCAAAAATCAATTTGAGTAGTTCCTTAGACTCACCTCTTTTCTAATCACCCATCAAATATTAACCATTGGTTGCAATCTCAGCGCCATTTATGGGGATGGGTCTACTTGAAAAAGGTGTTAAATGTTCCACAATCTAACTCACTCACTTGGTCTTTGAATTTTTGCTTTAACTTTATCAAAATTCTTAAATGATCAAAACTCTAGATTAAATCGATCACACTTCAAGCTTGGGTACTAAAATTCAACAACAACTGACGTGGAGAGCCTCCAGGCGTGCGCTTGAAATCGAATCTTACACACTTTTGTTTTGGGCTTAAAACAAACTCACACTCAATCTTGAATGCCTTAAAGAAAATTAATCGATACTTGACGTGGAGGGCCTCTGGGCGTGCGAGTTTGCTTTTGTTGACCCTAACTCTTCTTATTGTTTGCATTCTTCGATCAATTTACTTTTGTTGGCACTTCAAGTTGGAATAAACATTGTATCTTAAACATGAGTGCTTGCAAAGTCTAGATCAGAAAACTTAAGCGTCAGTTGGTAAAAGAACAAGCGTGTTTTTTAGCCCAAGGTCATCCAAGTCTTCTCTCCCCTTGTCATCTTTCGAGGCCATCTTGGGTGCATAAGATTAGGATCCAAAACCTTGTTTCTTTTTAGGAGGCCTGCTTGGGGATTTCATCACCCCTTGGATGACCTCAACTCTAGCGTTCTGGCGGAGTATAAGAATCAGAAGGTGAATCGAAAGACACCTCTCTTGGGATCAAGATTTTGTCACTCGGGCTAAGCCTCAAGGAACTTTATACCCTTGAGAAGTGAAAGAGGAGAAGTGGGTTACCGCTCCTCTCGGCTGTGTGACATCTTTTTGGTCTCATCTATGGATTTGGGCCTCACGTACCTTGGGTATATCGAGGACTCCTTAGCTAAACCAACTGTCAGCCTTGTAGACAACCATCTAGGATGTTAATGTGTTTGAGGTGACTGATCGAAACATTTGTAGAACATACACACTCCTTGGCGCAAGTATCACTTTCTGAGAATCAAAAACTTCTATCTGGTTGTTTCTATCTATTGCTTGATCTTTTATTTGTTGAATGAATGTTTGCCAAACTTGGTCAATCCTAGCTTAGGGCATACTTAGCGTAGTCACTGCCTATTCCAGAAGTTGAACGAGTTGAAGCAAAACAACCAAGATCTCTCAAAGCCAAGCAGATTCAGAAATTGATGTCAGAGCAACCCAAACCCAAACAGAAGTTCCACAAAGTTAAACTCAAACCATCTCTAGCATACCAAGAACTTTCAGCCAAGAGAAAAGAAATAACACCAAGCCCATGAATTGCCAAACTCCACAAAGTAGAGGACAAAGCTACCGACAAAGCACTTCAAGAGGCCTAGTTAGAGCGCACCATCAAATTTAGCCAACATCCAGGAGTTAATCCTGCTTATGCCTTACCAACTAGGCATGATTTCTATGATTAGACACCCTTGTTTCTCCACATCTTCTTGGATAAGCTTCACTTTAGAGTCATTTTTGTAGAAAAGCCAGCCATCTTAGGTTATCCCCTTAAGCATTATTAGCTCATCCATCTCATTTAGAATCAAACCATCTAGCCAGCAATCAAAACCTCACATCCAAGCCTTAAAAATTGTTGTCACTTTTGCCAAAAGTTTGCCACTCCTAAAATCTTCCAAATCCATCAATCTCACCAAGGTTATCCCTTTGACAGAGCTTTGTCTAGGGTGATCCAGCTTTGTCACTTGTTATCCCTCATCACCTTGAGCTAAAGGTTGGGATCCACAAGTGGTCAATCTCGTGTTCTTCCTAAAGGATCATCAGTCTATCCTTAAGTTGACACAATCACCACCAAGCTTACACATAGGAAAGCAGACCTTTCGTTCTTTGGCAACATATCTTTGAAGTTAGAATCTCCAACCCAATCCTCCTTAGGTTTTGTCGTATAGCTTTGCCTTAACCTAGGAAATCATTTGCATAGAGAAGCCTTTCCCCTTTTGCATCCATCAGCATTATTGCATCTCATCCCTAGGAGCATTTTTCATGCCACCCGTCACTCGCTTAGCCAAGAAGAAAGAAACAATGGAGCCCTATCATTTGGATCGAACAGCCTCACCCCCCTTGAGCACTCAGCCATCCTTCAGCCCAAAGAAAGCTATGCCATCATGTACTGACATTGAAGCTTTCATGAACCAACCAAGAAATGCAGTGTTGGTAAATGCCATTATAGACAAGAACAAAGAGACAATCATGGCTAATTTTCGAAGGGAAAATGTAGGAACCTTTGACTTTGGAAGACCCCCTCCATTATCAGATCCATCTCACCCATTGTTTGGGCAGCTACCACCACCCATAGGCTCTTATGATCCAAATTATCCTCAATATATGCCAAAAGAAGAGCCTCCAGCCAATCCATATGATCCAATAGACCCAAACATACCATCATCCACCCAAGTTTAAATCTCCATGCCGCAAGCCAACCCAACCACCACCACTCCATCCTTGGTTCATACCTCTCCGCTCCAAACCCCCTTTACCCAAAACAGCTCACCGTTCACCCCCTTCACTATTGCTGCTGCTGCTCCCCAACCTAGCCTTCCAAATCCACCCATCTCCCAAATCAGTGCTAGCATCTTTGGCCAACCTCAGCAATATACAACAGGGATGCCACCCATGGGGCCAAGTAATCAACCTTTCATCACCCCCAGCTTGTTCACTGCAGCCCAACACACAATCCCATCATTTTCATTAGGTCTTGGGAGCTCAATACCATTAGCCACAAATCTACAAGCTACTACCCTCACTCCACAAAGCTATCAAATCCCACAAGCTACTACCAATTTTCTACCATGCTCTCAAGTGACCCCAGCCCCTGCCACCACTCTACCAAGCTTCCAAATCCAACCACAAATCTATCAAACCCTATCAGTTCCATTCCCAAGCTTTCAATTCCCACCACCTCCACCACCAACTAATCCATTACCTCCAATTACCAACTACTTTTCAATGCCACTTCTTGGAGGTAATCCACCACCCCAGCCAACCACCAATTATTTGCAGATACCATCCCAAATGGGGGCACAAGCCACATATATTGGTCAAACCCCACAAGCCCCCCGATCCTTTCCCCAAGCCTCTCAACCATCTTATACCTTACCTCCACAAAGCAATCCATTTATCCCACAGCCAGCTTATGTTCCTCAATCCCAACCTCAAATCCCATATCAACAGCAAGCCTCGCAGCACATGCAGCAATATGCGCCACCTCCCCCTCAGCAACCTATCATCCACCATGCAGCTGCCCAAACAATGTACAATCCCTATCAGCAAATCCCTCATAGCCATCCATATTCAATGGCCCCATCCAGCACATACCTACCTCAAGGCACTCCTACACTGGGGGCACCCCAGCCATCACCTATCAATTCAGAATGGGAGCAAATGAAGATAGCTCTGAAAGCCATCCAAGAAGGGAATGATCTGAAGACATTCAAGTTTGAGAATGTGTGTCCTTACCCATTTGACAGAGCCATTACCATGACACCATTTCCCAAACACTTTGAGGTACCCAAATTTGACAAATTCAGAGGAAAAGGAGACCCTGTCACACATATCAAAGAATTTTACATGCACTTCCAGGACGTAGCATACAATGATGTCTTCCTCTTGCGCCTTTTTCCCAAAAGCTTAGCTGGACCAGCTCTTGAATGGTTTTATAGAATCCCCTATGGTACAATTAAAAACTTTGCTAAATTATCTGAGGCATTTGTAGCCCAATATGCCCATCTTGTTGAAATAGAGCTATCAATAGTTGATCTTGTCCACACCAAGCAAAAAGGTGGAGAAAGCCTTGCCGAATACCTACAAAGATGGCAAACCCTTACCACCCGCATATCCTGCACCTTCCCAGAACGCCATGTTGTGAAAATGTTTATTGATAATGCCGATCCTAGCTTGGCTCACCACATGACCATGAACTGTTTGCAAACCTACAAAGATATCAAAGAGAAAGGAATGATCCTTGAGCAAGGACTCATTAAAGATGGTGTGGTCAAGCTTTACAAGGAAGCCAACCAAAATCAATCACATTCCAATGACAAGTCTAGGTATTGGAACAAAAACAAGCACGTTGCAACAGATGGCGTCACTGACACCAGACATGTGAATATTGTTGGTCCTTCTCACAACCAGTCCAACCCACCATATCAACCAAAAAATCAACAAGCTATCAACTACCAACAACAGAATAACCAAAGCTATCAAAACCACACTCCAAGACCCAACTTTCAAGGGTCTAGCAATCAAGCTAATGCCATCAATGTAGCTGCAGGACAAAAGCCTAGATTCCAACCTACACCTAGAAACTATACACCCCTTGGTGAGCCATTGGATGTCATTTTTGAGAAATTAGTCAAAGAAAACCTCATCAAATTTCCTCCTACCCAGCAAATTGACCCAAGCCAATCCAAAGCTGCATGGTACAAAGATAATGAGTACTGCAAATTTCATAGGGTAAAAGGTCACACTACCCTCAGATGCATGAAACTGAAAGACTATGTGCAGGACCTCATTGATTGGAAGGAAATCACTGTTGGTGCCCAAACCTCTCCCAATGTAGGCTTACAGATCTATCAAAATGCTTTTCCTCCACACCACAACCATAATCCTGGAAAAGCACCTATCCAAACCAACAACAACAACACCAACAACCGTCAGCCAAACCAACAGCATGGGAAGAACAATGACCACACTTCATCCTATATAGACTATGGTAGCCTTATAGGTTGTATATCCGAGAAAGAGCCTTCCGTCAATGTTATCAATATCCAAGGACCAAACAATGAGTGTGTAGTCACCACTCGAAGAGCGCGATTTAACATCGTAGGCCCACCTGTTACACCAACACCATCAGCTCCATCAAAAAGCCAATACAATATCTTGGAACACCTTGGGAACATGCCAGCCCAAATCTCCATTTTAGACCTTCTTCGCACTAGTCCTGTGTACAAGAACATCCTTGACAGTGCTCTCATAGAATCTCGTGTCCCTTCTGATATCAATGCTATTGATTTTCATAATCTTGTTGGACACCTCTCATCCTCATGTGCCCTATCGTTCAAATCCACCGACATACCCGTGGTCGACCCAGATCACACCCTTCCGCTTCGCATAGCCATCATGGTATCCAACTTTGCTGTAAAAGGAGTAATGATAGATAATGGATCAGCCTTGAATATTTGCACCCTAAAATTCATAAAACAAGCTGGGTATACTGAGGCAGATATCATCAGTGAGGTTATCACCATCAAAGCTTATGACAACTTGGAAAGAACCACAGAAGGAACTATTTTGCTGCCAATCAAGGTTGGGCCAGTCATCCAAGAGACACTCTGCCATGTTATTGATCTAAACCTACCATTTAACATCCTCCTCGATCACCCATGGATTCATGCCATGAAAGCCGTTCCATCCACTTACCATCAGTGCATCAAATTTCTGCATCAAGGCACTGAGGTAACCATCCATGCCGATCCAGAGCCCTTTGCTTACTGCAATGCGGTTCAAGCTTCATATACAAACCATTGCCCTGGAATTGATATCAACACATCCATCGCCAGCTCATCCCACACTTATAATGACCCAGAAACCATCCTTGCCTCTACCCTGTTTACTGTGAAGATCAATAACAAAGGTTGTGGAGAGTATAGTCTGTCAGATACATTTGCTGTCGGGGCACTCCCACTTGATCCACATGCCCATGGATGACCGACATATCACAAAGCTAAGGAAATTCCACCTCCTCGATACAAACAGTTTGGCCCAACAACCTTTGTATCCTCAAAAATCCCTCTTCATGAGGAGCTCACTCCAGATATCAACAAATGGTTACATAAGGATGCACCTCAAAGAAATCAAGCACGCCTTGATCACTTCAGCCAAAAGTATCCCCAAGAACATAAGCTCATCACTGACAAATGGAACTATCAAGGTGGTGGTCTAGGACTAGAAGAAAGAGGCATGCAGTGCCCCATCGACGCACACAAGTGGGAATCAAAGTCAGGTCTTGGCTTTGGCATACCCACAACTGGGGGCACCAATGAGAATGGTCACGCTTTTTTGAACATTCACCGCAACCTTGTTGAAATTGAAGACATTCCTGAGGAAGTTGAAAAGAGAGCCTACGACGATATCCTAGACCAAATCTCCCTCGGAGACTCTGTTCTCCAAGAACTATCCATCCACCTCATTGACCTACCACTCGCCCATCCACAACTCATAGATTGGGACCAACCAAGTGTCATGCACATCGATGAGTTCACATCAGAGGAGGCACTTCTAAGATTCATGGGAGCTGAAACTCCTCACAAGAAAACAAAGCCAGATTCTACCTATATCTACAAGCTAGATCCCAAGGGGTATTTTGGAGAAAATCCCCAACCTAGTTCCGATACACCCAAAACTGGAACTAAGGTGAATCTGAGACTAGCTAAGGCAACGAAGAGAACCCCTCAGCAAGAAAATCTAGAGCCACAAGAAGAACATGAGGATTTAGCATTGCCTCCTCAAGATAATCGACCAGAGGTGTCTTCTATTCTAATTGAGGATACTCGAGAAGTCAACATTGGTTCTTCAGAGATCCCCAGACTTGTTCACATTGCTGCATCCCTATCACAAGACCAAGCTGACCTCCTCTTTGAGGTCTTAAGAGAGAATATTGGCCGATTTGCATGGTCATATCAGGACATGCCAGGACTTGATCCAAAGCTTGTAGTTCATCATCTTGCAGTTGATCCAAAGATCAAGCCCGTCAGACAAAAGCTTAGAAAAATGCACCCCAAGGTGGCATTATTGGTCAAAGCTGAATTAGAAAGAATGTTAGCTGCTAAGGTTATCCGACCTATCGACTACTCAGAGTGGATCTCCAACATGGTCCCTGTCACTAAACCTTCCGGTGACATCAGAATCTGCACTAATTTTAGAGATCTTAACAAAGCTTGTCCAAAAGATGATTTTCCCTTGCCCAACATAGATATGATTGTAGATCTTACAGCTGGACATGAAATTTTGTCCCTCATGGATGGATTTTCTGGGTATAATCAAATCAAGATTGCAGAAGAGGATCAGCATAAGACATCATTCACTACCCCTTGGGGAACCTTTTGCTACAACATGATGCCTTTTGGCCTAAAGAATGCTGGGGCTACCTATCAAAGAGCTATGACAGCCATTTTTCATGATCTCATCCATAGCATTTTGGAGGATTATGTGGATGATATCTTGGTCAAGTCTCATACCTTCATGGATCATCTTGCTGACTTGGAGAAAGTCTTTGATAGGTTAGCCAAATATCATCTCATGCTGAATCCCAAGAAATGTGTCTTTGGGGTCACATCTGGCAAGCTTCTAGGCTTCATAGTTTCTAAACGAGGTATAGAGATCGACCCCAAAAAGGTCAAGGCTATCTTAGACATGCCTCCTCCCCAGACACTGCGACAACTTTGCTCTCTTCAAGGAAAGCTCCAATCTATTCGACGCTTCATCTCCCAGCTTGCAGATAAGTGTACACCATTTTCACATTTACTAAAGAAGGATGAGAACTTCAAGTGGGATCCTTTATGTCAGCGCAGCTTTGACCATCTCAAGCAGTATCTCATCAATCCCCCTATCTTGGTTTCACCAATTCCTGGTCGTCCCCTAATTTTGTACATATCAGCAACACCTACTGCTCTAGGGGCACTTCTAGCACAGCTTGATGACTACAAAAGAGAAAGAGCCATTTACTACATCAGTAGAACCCTAGTTGGTTATGAACTCAATTACACTCTTATGGAAAAAGCTTGTTTGGCAGTTGTCTTCTCAACTCAAAAGCTTCGCCATTACATGCTAAGTCATATCATCCAACTAGTCTCCAAGATTGACCCTCTCAAGTATATGCTCTCTAGAACAGCACTTACAGGCCGTTTGGCCAAATGGGTTATGCTCCTTAGTGAATTTGACATCCAGTATGTGGATAGAAAGGCAATCAAAGGGCAAGCTATAGCAGATCACCTAGCTGATGCACCTCTAATAGATGCTTATCCGTTGATCACAGAATTTCCAGATGAGCATATCTGTCTAATTGAAGAACAACCCACATGGAAACTTTACTTTGATGGCTCATACACATCTCATGGATCAGGGGCAGGAATATTGTTGGTCACACCTCAAGGAGATTACATTCCAAAAGCCTTCAAGCTACAATTCCCTAGCACCAACAATATAGCTGAATATGAGGCCCTCATAGCAGGATTAAAGATAGCTGTAGAATGGAACATTGTTGAGCTACAAATCTTTGGCGATTCTCAGCTCATCATCAAGCAAGCCCTAAATGAATATCAAACCAAAGATGAAAAGCTATTACCCTACAAAGAGCTAGTTGATCAGCTAACCCAACATTTTACAAAGCTTCAGTTTACACAAGTGCCTCGAATACAGAACAAAGCAGCAGATGCTATGGCTACTATAGGCTCGCTCTTGGAAATTCCCCAAGTAGCTACACAGTATGAGTTTTTAGTGGAGCAGCTCCTCACACCCGCCTATGCGAATGAGGATTCAAACCGTGTTTGTATCTTGGTTGGTCCCCAATCCCCTTGGTACCATGAGATTCATGCTTACCTTAACGATGGTATCATATCCGCTCACCTCACACGTACCCAACGCCAGAACCTCATCCGAAAATCATCCCGCTATGTTATCATAGCCAATACCCTATATCGTCGGGGTTATCACGATACTCTCTCTTGATGTTTAGACCAAAATGAGGCCGCGATGGTGTTAAAGGAAGTACACTCTGGACTTTGCGGTGCCCACACGAGTGGTATTGTCCTAGCGCGACAAATCCTTAGAGTAGGCTACTATTGGCCTACCATTGAAGAAGACTCCTATGACTTTGTCAGAAAGTGTCTCCCATGTCAGCAGCATGCAAATCTTGTGCACGCTCCAGCACAGGATCTACAGCTTATTGTACCACCTTGGCCTTTCGCTTGTTGGGGCCTTGATCTAGTTGGAACTATCACACCCCTCTCATCTGATGGACATAAATGGATAATAACAGCTACAGACTATTTCACTAAATGGGTGGAAGCAGTCCCCCTAGTCTCAGCTACAGGAGTTCAGGTCTCCAAGTTCATCTTGTACCACATTGTTTGCCGCTTCGGCATCCCATCCACCATCTTCACTGACCACGGAGGTAACTTTGAAAATATCAACATGAAAGAATTATGCACTTCCCTTCGCATCCATCACTGCTTTTCTAGCCCATATTTCCCACAAGGTAACGGCCAGGCAGAGGCAACTAACAAAACCCTCCTCAAAATTTTAAAGAAAGTTGTCAATGATTCCGGCCGTGATTGGCACCTACAAATAAATCCAGCCCTATGGGCCTATCGAACTTCCTTCCGTACATCCACAGGCACAAGTCCATACTCCCTAGTCTATGGTGCCAAAGCAGTACTACCTATAGAGGTTGAACTTCCCTCCTTGCGCATATCTTTGCAAGGGCAAATATCAGATGAAGAATATAGAGTAGCTCGGCTCACCCAGCTAGATCTCTTAGACGAGAAGCGACAACAAGCCTATGATCATCTCACAGTCTATCAAACTCGTCTCAAAAGGAATTTCAACAAGAAGGTGCTTCCACGACACTTTTAGCCAGGTGACATGGTCCTTAAAGAAAACATGAAAGTCCAAGCAGATCGAGAAAAGAAAGGCAAGTTTGAACCTACATGGCTTGGTCCTTATGTTGTCACTACTTCCTTTGGCTTCGGAGCTTATCAGCTATCTACACCAGAAGGAGAACTCTTGAATGATCCTACCAACATCATTCATCTCAAGAAGTTCTATGCTTGAAGATCCTTGGTATACCCAGCTTTTGAAAAAAAAAAAAAAAAAAAAAAAAAAATAGTAAAGAGAAATAAGCGTCCAATGGTGAAAACTTGGCAATTCAAGCGCCTTGGATAGGTACCTTGGTGAAAACCTGGTAATTCAGGCACCTTGTGTACTAAAGACTAATCCATTATCTATCACTATCCTATCCCTCATCCATTCACCCACCATCCCATTAGACACACTTGCTTGTTCCCTTGATGTTCCAACCAAATATCCAAAATCTGATGAAGCTTGTAAATACCTCCTGTACAGCTTGTAAAATCTTGTACCAAAGCTTGTATTATACCTTGTAAATCTCATACCATACCTTGTATATCCAAATCTTTTCCAAAGCTTGTACCATACTCCAAATTGTAGATAATCTTGTATCCTAGCTTTTATCCTATCACATGCACCCAAAGAATTCCATTTTCCTTAAGCTTTTCGCAAACCATCTACCTATCCACCTATCAACAATTATAGACATCCCATCCTTCACAAACATTTCCATCTCACAAAAAACCAAAACATGAACAAACTTGTACATTTGTAACATATCTTGGTAGGTCAACCTGTACATCCTCTTTAACTTAGTACCATTGTATCTATCCAGCTTTCATGTCATTTCATCCTTGATCAGCATCTTGTACACACCACACAGCTTGTTTAGCTATTTCAATGCATCCTTTAGCTGGATCTCTTGTCACCAAAGTGTTATCCTTCTTAGTTCAGCTTGCCAGACACACCACTCATCCCGATCCACCAACTTAGGTGCTCTCCGATAGGTCCTTGCAGGATATAGCTTTCCTCAAGTCTAATCTTGGTCCGTTAGTACCTCGTCCTACCCATCTCGTTGGCAAACGGCTCTCTTTTGGATTTTCACTTTCTTTTGATTTGGAATCTCCCCTTTTGGGTCTTGAAGTATCTTTTCCAAGAAATCTCCTTGTTCCCTCCTCAAGGTTGCCACGATCTTCCATATCATGGTATGCTGCGAATGGGGCAATTAGAGTGTAAGGTCTTGATCAAGTCTTTCTTTTGTTTTTCTTTTCTGCTTGTGGGTTACCTAGTGTCGGTTCCGCACTGCTTCCTCTGGGATTCATGTGTGATGCTCGGGCAACCCTTGCGTGTTTGTTTCGAGTCAATTTGTCAGTCCTCTGGACAGTTGGTGAACAGACCTTGATGTTCTTGGTAACCTTGGCAATTAACCAATAGTCCTATAGAAAATCTAGTGCTCAACTACATAGTGGTACTTCTCTTTGAAGTATCCCCCCACTCAAAAAGCTTCAATGGTTTTCCTTCATCTCCATTATCCCCCATCCATATCCAGCATCCGTCTCTCCTACCCCAGCTGATGCATCAGTATCTCTTTGAATCACTCATCACTCTTAGCTTTAGGGATCCACAATCCTAGTCTTAGGGATCCACCAATCCAAATCAACCCACCAAGCCTCATCTTTCGAGATCCACAATCCTAGTCCTAGGGATCTCCGAAACCCATCTTCTGCCAATCTAACTCTTTGAAATCCTGTTGCATCAGCTTTATAATCCCCTTATCCATCTCCCTATCCTGGATTCTTTTTTATAGCGCTCCGCTCCTTCATCCTCTGCAATCCCTGAGATCTTAAGCTTGCTTCCTCTTGTGCCTCTGATTCTCCCTTTATCATTCTCCCATAGTAAGAGTTTGAGCTAATTCAGCCCCTTCTCTTTGCCAATCTGAGTTTCCTTGTTCATCCGAGATTATTATACTTTTTAAGAAGCCATCGAGCCTCGCTTTCTCTCCCCGCCGCCTTCTTGAGGGGGCAACTCACAGTCCATTCTCTCCTCTTCTACTCTAGCCTTGGGCATCTTATTTTCTTATCTTTGATGTCATGCCACTTGCGGCATCACATCAAAGAGGGGCAAAATGTAGACACCTAAAAATCCTTTAGAAAATAAAGTATTTTTATTTGCTGAAAAATTCCTGATGACATCATCATTTATTAATTAATTAATTATTTAATTAATTAATTAATTAATTTTTATGCCATTAAATCCTTTTATCTTAATTAAAAATATTTAATTAAGGAATCCCTCCCAAAAATGTTTAAATCTTATTTAAACATTATTTCCTTATTTATTAATTATTTAATTAATAAATTGACCAAAAATCCTAAAATAAATAAAAAAATTATTTTTTTCCCAAAAGTTGGCCAATTTTCTTATGACCAATAACCTCTTCCAAAATCTTCTAATCCTTCTTTAATTTTGATTAAAGGCTAATCCCATCATTTCCTACCCCTAATCCCAACTCAAAATATTTAATTAAAGTTAAATATTAATCCTCATGTTTATTAAAAAAGTTTTAATAAATATCTCCTCAACCCAAACCCTTGAAATAAATAAAACTTTATTTATTTCCTAAAAATCTAATTTATCCTCATCCTAAGAAGTTCTAGACTCTTCTAGAAAGTCTTTATCCTCATCCTAGGAAATTTTAGACTATTCTAGAAAGTCTTTATCCTCATCCAAAGTCTAGACTCTTCTAGAAGATGTCTTTAAACCTAATCCTAATCCCTTCCTAACCTTGTCACATTCCCTAAACATGGGTTAAGACTTACTAACCCAAGCCAAAGTTAACAAATATCTCCTCCTTCACCCACCCTCATTAAATGCCATCCACTTGCCTATCCCTAAGCTAATCCTAAACCATCCTAATCCATCCTCTAATCATTTGCACAAGCCTAAGCAAGCTTAAAACCTTCCTAATCAAGTCCAAGTCAAATTTTCTCTCATCACCCTCAAAATATCTCAACCATAAAACTTTATGAAGTCCACTAGGTCATAAATGACTCTTACAAGCCCTTTTATTGCTCTTACAAGTCATTATGAGGGTCTTTATGAAGATTTTATCCCTTGAGCCTCCTTTGTTGACTCATCCTTCCCCTTTTCTCCATCCTCTCACCATGTGACATGTGTCACTCCTTGATTGGTTGTAAGGAAGCACAATCCATGTGCTCTCCTCTCATGCAATCTAAGCCCTCCATGAGCTTTTTTCCATCCTTGCATCTTAGCCCTCAATCCCTCAAGCCTCTTGCCTATAAATTGGATCCTTCCCCTTTGCAAAATAACACAATCCATGAAGTAAAGTTATAATGCTATTTTGAGAGCCAAATCCATACTAAAGCCATCTATCCACACAAAAAATCCACAATCATCCATTGAAGCCTTTGGAAGCATATTGAGCATACATCCTATCCATTTAGATAAAGCTACTCAACAAGAGAGCTTCTTATTGAGAGAGTCCATTAATGGCTCATATTCTCAATTGAGAGCTCATCTTAGTCTATCTTGAAGTTTATGAATTTTTTTTAGTTTGTAGAAGCTTTATTTAAATTTGGTTTCTATTAGGATACTAACATTGCTCATATACAGGCAAAAGCTAAAACAACCAAAACCCTAAGTTAGGTCAAGCTTGAAAAGAAAATCCTTGCTGAGTGGGATGGAAGGGGAATGAAAATCAGCTGTGCTATAGATATGGAACTAAAGTTTGGGATACATATCATCACACACAAAATATATAGCTCGAGCAGACTCAACAGTGTGTCATGCGAAGCAGTGGATATCACATACAAAGTGGTCAAGAATAACATGTCACTTGACCTTGCAAAGTTGATGTTGAACCACTTCAACAAGAATATGGAGAGTATAAGAACTTCAAAGAAAAATTCTTGTAAGTTCAGTTCACTCTTAACTTGTCTATTTTTCTATGTGCAAAAGTTCTTCCCATCTAAAGGTACAATAGTATGGAGAAAGGATGTACCTGTTCTTTATAAGATTAATGAATATATAGCTGAATAATAGATTTAGGATCCCAAATAAACTTTTTGATGATTACAAAGATTATATTTGTTTCATGGTTGATATTGATAAAGTGTATATACAAGAATTGTATGAGTCAAACCTCTAGGTTATCAGGTAAACATAGATGAAACCAAGGACATTATTGAAGCATTGATTAATGAGCCCATTGAACCAAAAGCTACATAATTTAGCACCTATGATGAAGAAAAGACTAGAATTGAACTTGAAATTAAACTCCCTTTGGCAGTCAACAAAGGGAAGAAGAGAATTGCAAAATTGAAAACCAACACCACTATTCTATTGAATGAAGGAAAAGGTGATGATATTGATGAAGATGAAGCAACAAATGAAAAGAAATAAGGGGAAGAAGAGCCATTAAAGCAGAAAGGTAAGGTTATTATAACCAAGCCTGCCAAGCCATCTACTGTTGTGTTCATGAGGAGGGCATCTAGGAAGAAATTTGACAAAGAAGGAGGAGATGTGATTTTTAAAAGGACTCCACCCACCTTTCAAGAAAGCTTAAAAGAAATAGAGTTAGGAGTAGGCATAACAAAATTTAAATCACTAAGGTATGAGACTAGGACTGTAGAAGAGCAGAACCAAATAGAGGACATGATAATGTCTACAATCGGTAAGTGGAAGTATTCCCGAGACTAGCTTGCATAGCAGATTTTGAGTGATCTCATGGAGAAAGTCAAACCAAGATGGGAGAATGCTATGAAAAATGCTAAAGACATATATGAGTAGACCCTGAGGCAACTCATGTTGAGCTTGAGTGATAAGGAAGTAAAAGAATCTCTAAAGAAGAATGAAGAAAGCCTTACCTTGAGATTCAACACTTGTATTATATTGATGAATGACATTGAACATGTGGTAAGGAATGCCACCAACGCATGAAAGAAAATTTATGCCCTTCACAAGAAAAGTGATTTTTTTTTCAATGTTAGTGACAAGGATGATGATGAACATGAAAAAGATGAGGAAATTAATGATGAAGAAGTAACATATTATGAAAATGTAGATGATGAGGAAGAGGAACAAGGATAGGAAGCTATCAAGGAAGATTTACCTAATATTCAAAAGACTAAGGAGACTGACCCAAAGAAAATTGCAGCAAAGGTCATAGCCTCACTTCCTCATTCTTTGAGCGAAGCACTAAAAAAATCAAGCCTAGAGAAAGCTACTACAGGATTGATTGTGTCAAACATTGAAAGTACAAGCACTCAATCAATTTTTGGACCTATTTAGCTTAGTACTTCATTGATAGAAGTGACAAGCACTTCATCTACCAAGAAGGCAACACTTCCCTCTACATCAATTTTGGTTACACCAGGTATTTCAACAATAAGTGCAGTATCTACTTTTTTAGCTATTCCTACTATTTCTACCATTATTTTGATTCCTAGTAGACAAATAATAAGTGCAAGGACAGTTGAGACCAAGCCTCAACCGAGTAAAAACTTTTTGAATAAAGGCAAAGAGAAAGAAGAAGACATAGATCTTGAATAGGAGATTGTTATTGCAAATTGGGACATCTCCAATCTTAATCCTGATCAAATGCACATATTTGGAGAACTTCTTTAAAAGAAAGATAAGCAACAAAGGCTTAGAGATGAAAGAAATAAAGAATTTTAATAAATTGAAGATGCAAAGAATATCCTAGTAGAGGCACTAAACATAGAGGTTGACATTTCTCAACTAATTTTGGTTCAGTTAGCAGAGGTAGTCCAAAAATTAAAAAAAGTTTTGAATGGATAGGAGAAATTATTGTAGAGAGCTGAGAAGAAATTTGAGAATAAAGTATTGGAGCTAATCGCTAAAAAGATTGCAATTCATCAAGTAGATCTATCTACTATCCTAAACTCACTGTAGACCTCTTGCAACAATGTGTCTTTATTATTTGGTAAACTCTATGATATTTCAATTTTTACCAAAGAAATTAAAGAAAAACTATCAAAGATTAATGAAGATCTATAGGAAAGTACACAACAATTGCAACTTGACCTGAGTTACAGCTCTATCCACTACACAAAGATCAGATTCTTAACTGATATGTAGGTAAAATTGCTAAGAGAAGAAGCCAGAATAAGAGCTACATTGATAAAAATACAAGGAATGATTCTCCCAAACATTGATGCATTGTAGAAACATATTGCACATGCCAAAATGCTCATCCATGATAACAACTTCTCAATTGCAGATCACATAATAGAACTTTCAACAGAAGTTCAAATTACATTGCACATATGCAAGGTGTTGCAAGAAAATTGGGACAAGACAATGGCACTAATTTTAAAGGTACATTCAAAGTTCTTATCTCATTTTGGCATTACTGTATAATATATAGCATACATTTTTGGCATTAATGTCAAAAAGGGGGAAAAGATTGTATATTGTAAAGAGGAAGCATACATAAAGGGGGAGAAAATCTATATATCATATGTGAAAAAATGTAAAGTATATTGTATAGATGTACAACATTATATATGTACAGATACTCAGAGATACATCTCTTACTAAAACAAGTTTTGAAAAATTTCAAAAACATAGTACTTTACCAAGTTGGAGACACAAGGTGATGAATAAAAGGTGTTCTTGAAATTCAGTTTTGACTAATAAGTTTTTTTATAACTAAAGCCAAAGGGGGAGATTGTTGACATTATAGTCATGTTTGTTATTAGTGACACACACTTATTCAAATTATAAGTATCTACTGAGCGTATTGAATAGTAAACAGAGTTAACCAAGAATTTCAAACTCTATTGAGTTTTATAGTTGCTACCAAGTCCAAGGAACAATATTCAGTTTGTGCTAAGCATTTTCTACCATGATGGTGATCAACAGTGTAAATTGAGCTTCATATGGTTTATCGAGTTTCTCAGTGCATACTGAGGGTTGCAGTGCTTACCAAGTTTGCAGTTACAATGATGTGAATCCAATGTTGACTGAGCCACTCAATGTTAACCAAGTGATTCAGTTTATACCGAGCTCATAATGATAGCATTTATTGAGCTATGTAGTATGAATCAAGTGACTCAATTTATATGTTGATTTTCACAGTATTCACTGAGTCACTAGTGCAGAATGAGTTTATACTATTTGGAAGTGATAATTATGGACCAAGCTTCTACGTCTATCAAGTGCATTACAATGCCAAGCATTGATAGTGGATGTCGAGTATCAGAACCTCGCCGAGATAGTCTTTAGAACCCAAGTTCTAGTAGTTTGGCCCACTTTGTGTAAAATTGTATTGTAGCTAACTTTGCTGATTTTAGATATGATTGGTATACATGTAATGTATTGTATCACATACAAAATATAGAATAGGAGGAATATAACAAGAAGAAAAGAGAAAAAGTGTGAAATACAAGGCTACAATAGTATAAGGAGCAACAAAGATTTATGTATCACAACAAGGTGATCACTACAATCAAAGGAATCTCATTCAACAAACCAAGTTTCATATCAGAGATCAACCACTGTTTCATCCTAACATGTGGATAAGTTAAATCCTTTCACAAGGTAGACTTAAGAGTCTTTTGTAAATCTCTTTATCGATTGCATACTTCATTGTATGTTTGTAAATCCTTTTACAAGGTGGACCTAGTAGTCCTTATTTCTCCTAACAGGGCATATCATCAGAAGTGATCATTATAAGCCTTAACAGGCCAACTTTATGCTGTAGTACTAAAGCTTGTGGGTATCATCCCCACCCTAGTTTTACTTTCTATTTGGAAGGTTTTTGGGTCAACATATTGTGTGTCAAAGTGTTATGAATGTTTTAATGCTTTTAGTTATTCATGCATGCAAATAGATCAGAATACACATGAAGAATTAATTGGTAAATAGGGATTAATTTTTATTGGTTATTGATTCACCCCTCCCCTCTTAGTAACTTAGCCTATCATATATATTTCCAACAATTTGGACTATTTTGTTTTTGTTATTTCATCAGATTAACTAGGTTGTAGAATGGCTGACATGGAGGTAGCAGCTCTTGATGTCTATAAGTTCTTCTTTGTCAAGCCTTATTAAGGATGACCTAGTTATGCCCACATGGAACAAGTAGCTTAGGGTTTTGAAGAAGAATTATAACCGAATATTGCAAAATGAAGATAGTTGAAATCAAGGTAAAAATGTCAACAAAAAGTAGGAGGATGTGCTCAAGTCTAAGGTTAGTGTTGCTATATTGATTGAGTAGTATGAAAAACTTAGGAAATAACTTTGTGTTGCTGTCAAGGAAGAGCTTGGTGAGAGGGAGAAGGAGCTACAGTCAGTAGAGGAAAATGAGAACGAGAGAGGCTCTAAGACAACTGCTAAAGAGGAAGACAAAGATAAGCATGCAGATGAGAGATGAGCCTCAACCTTAGATAGCTAGGAGAGCAGGGAGGTTGAAGTTGGGGAAGCAAAGGAATCAAGCTGTCACGATGTAAGAGACAGTGCATAAGAGGATTGCATTGCTTAAGAGTTGAAAATATTGTACTTTGGGTGCTTGTTCAATGTGGTTGAACAAAGTGATTCGTCATCGATTATTTGGTCAAAAATGCATGAGCATAGCTGCTATCTCTCATATGATTTTTTCACAGATAACACCAATAAGCCTCTACGGGAAGAAGATTTGGACCAACTTTCCCTTTTGGGGTCTTTACAAATGTATCACAGTTGGGGAAAGCTTAGAAATTTGTCTGTAGAAGGTTTCTTAGTAAAAAAAAAAATCATATTCATAATTTACTATTGTATTATAAACTCTTATATTTTTATTGTTTTTCTAAATTTGATTGTCTTAGATTATTTTTATCAACATTTCAAATCACACCCATCATTAGAATTATAAAGATCTTAGAAAATAGAAAAAAATGAACTATAGATATTTTTCACGATTCTTTATTAGTTCACTTAAATTTTTTTAGAATTGAGGTATCTATAAGTGTAAGGAAGCCAAAACTTGTGGACAATAAATAGGTTTTTTTAATTTGATGATGTTTGTAAAGTTTTTCAATTTTGAACTTATTTTAGCTAAAAGAGAAGCTAAGTACAACAATACATGCATCCACTTTAGCTTCCAATAAAATATGTGGTGGAGCCATTTACCACTCAAATTTTCTATTCAGTCATGCATTAGCTTTTTCCTTGGGTTCAATTTTTTCATTCTCTTAAATATTAAGAAATTATATATTTAAATCTTTACATCGATACATGTGTTAGTTTTAATATCTAAAAAGATTTAGTTCAATTTTTGTATTCACACTATTTTTTTCATAAGAAAGATTTTGGTATTAATTTTTATAAAGATTTGAATTCTTTTTTCTATAATATATTAATATTATAAAAATATATGAAAATTAGGTAATAGACTAGTTTCACTGAATCTATGTTAGACAGATATGTTAGCAGATTTAAATGACTAAAGTGTTTGATAGTTTTAAATGTGATTACCTACTACCACTTGTATCTGAAGGGTGTATGCTGATAGTAGTGTTGATTATATGGAAATATATCAAGAATACAATCAACACAACTTTCAGTTACAAAAAAAAAATTATTTCCATCAAAAAAAGAAGTCTTTCCCTTCTTGTCACATTTAAGAAACTATACATGATATACTACTATCGGTGTACATAGTGCTAGTTATTATTTTTGCTTTCAATCAATTTAAACTTGAATAGAAACAAGATGTTAATTAGAAATCAAAAGGACACATTTGAATGTAAATTGAATATTTATTTGAATTATGACTATATTTCTAAAATTAGACACTCAAAAATTAAAATAAGAGAGAATAGATATAACCTTCAATATTTAGAAACCCAATCAAGATGGAAAACAAATAAGATTATAAACTGGAAATATTTAAAATGCAAACTAATATTAGTTGAATTTAAAATCATTTGTTTTGTTATTTATAATTGTAAATTTTGATAAACTAAATAAAATTTTAAATATTTTACAATATAAATCTATATTTGTTAATTTTTTTTATTGGAATAAGAATCTAAGAATTACAAAGCATTTAAAACATTAACATTATAGCATAAAACAACATCATTACAACATAATCACTAGAATATGCTCATGACATGATCAAACTTAACCATCGCTACATCAATGCTAGATAAACATGAGTCAATCAACAATGTAGAATGATATGGTGCTATGTTCATGACATCAGACTCAACCATCGCTACAACAATGTTGGATAAACATGAGTTGGACAACAATTCAATATGATATGGTGCTCTCCAAATCATGATCGGCCAATGGGCTATAACTCCCAATTTGTTGTGTCATCTCTACACATGCTACAAAGTCGAGTCTAGAATGGATGGGGAGGCTATCTTGATTATATTTTGTAGCAGCTCATGGAATTTTTTAGCATGTATAGTAGCTGCAATGTTCTGAATAGAGGAGACAAGCCAAGTTGTTAAAGTTAACAAATTAGAACATATAATTTGCATTTCTATTCCCAATGGGAGAACGGAGTGGGAAAAGGTAGCTTAACATTGAATTTTCCAAATATTTTTAATATTAATCTACCTGCAAGAGTTAGCAATAATGTTATGAGTGGGTGAGGATCCAAGAAGAGCATATTGTCATGACCAAGTGAAATTGAACAACACAGGTATTGAGGTTTTAAGGGCAGCCCACAACAACCTAATATGAGAGTAGAGCCAAAAATAGTGGCAAAAGGGACAGTGTGGCAGCTGAATGAGGAATTTAAGATGAGAGCCCACTAGAAGCTTAGCATGAGAAGTTTCTAGGCAATAAATTGTGATTGAGCATCAGCTTTAGTTTTCCAAATTTGAAGACAGGGCTTGTTAAATTAAGACAAACTTTGTTTACATTTCCAAATAGTGTTGAGACGATGAGAAATGGCCAGGTTAGGTAGAAGCTTCATGTACAAAACATTGAGAGGGAAATCATGAATACTACTACCATTAGGCCACCTCCAGTCCTTTAGGAAACTAGAGTGACTACTAGAAGAAAGAAGGATACAGAGATTAGAATGAACTGGCATTTAGAGTTCTATTACAATCACCTTGTTAGTATTGCTTAGATTAAAACACTGCTTGATTTAAGGCCATGATTTCCAAGTGATGTTTGTAGAGTCCCAAAGGTCTCTGAATACTTGAATGCCTTTCTTAAAGAAGCGTTTAGCTTTGAACTTGGGTATCCTCGCCAAAGGGCTACCATTGTGTTGGATTAATCTATTCCACCAAATTGAATATGTGGAAAAACTAGATCCGTGGTTGAAAGACCGATCATACCAAGATAACTTACTTGTTGCCAAGCATTCCAAATACAATTAAGAGTAGCTAAGCCATGAAGTTTGAAGAATGGGGCAAGGAGAAGCTTATCGTTCCAATGAATTGTGCTCCAAGACTTACCAATAGTGGTTGCTTCAATTCTATATCTGATTAAACTCTTCCAAGAAGCAGTCCCATCCAAGGCTTTGCTAATCCATTTCGCTGATAAGAAAATCCCTTGAGTGTAAGGGTCTATGATATCCAACCCTCCCTTACCCTTTGGAAGGATAAAATGAGACCATGATGTAGTAGGCATACCTTTTTTATTACCCCATTTGGATGAAACAAAATTATGAATGAGCTGAGTCATTTGATTATAACAAGCCTTAGACAGTAGCCAACATGAAGATATATAAACATGGCTAGCTAAGAGAATTTTATTAGCCACCTGGATACAACCAACCATGGATGAATAACGGTTTGACCAAGTCAATAGTTTGAATTTGAACTTACATAAGAACCATCTTGATGCAGAGACCTAGGTGGACTTTTTAGTTATTTATAATCAGAGGGACTTCCTTTAGTGTTCTCACAACACAAACAAGCTTCTTCAGGATCATTCTCCTTGATCCAATCAACTTCAAACCTTATCAAAGTGCACATACCATTCTATTGTGCCACCATAGGCTCTACATATTAGAAAACATCCCCAATGTCCCTCAATCCTTCAAATGGATTCATTTAAGCAATCTTGTCAACAAACTATCAAATGCCCTCAATCATCATTTCCTCTTCATTCAAAATTTTTTTTCATCATTATCTTGACATCCCTACATGAAAAAATTTAATGAAACATATAAAATATGAATTAGGTCTCTTCCATAAGACACAGTCACCACAGAAAGTGGGAGAGCCTAGGGCATCACGAAAACTCCAAACCAATTTGCTGATTGCACACAGTATTGTACAGGGACAGTCAGAAAATGACTCAAATTCTTGCTTTTATACCTCACAAAACAAAAAAATATTGCAAGGAATTAAAAGTAATCTAATCCTCCATCAATTTAATACATTCCTGATCACGTTTTCATTGAAAAAAAAGAGTTTTAACAACCCGAAAAGAGGACTATCCCCTCAGGACAGCAACTTGGCAGTTTTCAGAGAATTAAAATTTTATTGCATGAAACTTTGTTACATGTCTTCCTTTCAACTCAAAATTACCACCAACTCCCCTCTCTTTTAAAATGATTGGTTAAAATGTTTTTATAAACTCCTTTTCAGTTTCCAAACTGTCCAACTCCCATGAACCGACTACAACTCCCTAATTGTCTATGACAGTTTTGAATAACCTTTAACTAATTTTTTAAAACCACTCTTTATTGCTTATTTCAGACTTCTAAGACTCAAACATTCATGAAACTTTTGAAACTAATGTAAATGGATGTTCCTATGCTCAAAAGACTTATAAACCCTTACTTAACCCTTGACTCCATCATAGTGCCCTATGTGGCCTATTACTAACATTTTGACAAATTGACATATTTTTCCAATTACATTGTAATTATTTGCATTTGATATGCACTTTATGACTCTTTGATCCCATTTATCAACCTAGTACATTCTAGGACTCTATCCCCATGACACTTCATTACATCACATTAATGATCCTTAGGTACCTTCCTTGTCCTTTCATCATTCCATTAATGACTTAAAATTTTGAACTTTAACAAAATGAGTACAAAAAATATTAAAAAGGACCTTTACAAGGTCTTATTACATTTAATGACCCAATATGGTCATGTTGCCATCTTGTGAACTTAATGTCTTCTCATGCCTTCAACCTTGGCCTTGATGCATCTAATACCAATCCAATGAGGAGCAATCACAAACTTGATGATAAAACATACCATACTAAACCAAAAGCATAGGGAACCTAACAAGAATCGATAAGAAGACTGATTCACCATTAAAAACAACACATATTTTCACTACATATAACTATCTGCAAATTGCAAAATGGATGGCTCTCTAGCGGCAGCCAGAAAGCCACTTACTTTTTAGTTATTTATAATTAGAGGGACTTCCTTTATTGTTCTCACAACACAAACAAGCTTCTTCAGGATCATTCTCCTTGATCCAATCAACTTCAAACCTTATCAAAGTGCACATACCATTCTATTGTGCCACCATAGGCTCTACATATTAGAAAACATCCCCAATGTCCCTCAATCCTTCAAATGGATTCATTTAAGCAATCTTGTCAACAAACTATCAAATGCCCTCAATCATCATTTCCTCTTCATTCAAATTTTTTTTTCATCATTATCTTGACATCCCTACATGAAAAAATTTAATGAAACATATAAAATATGAATTAGGTCTCTTCCATAAGACACAGTCACCACAGAAAGTGGGAGAGCCTAGGGCATCACGAAAACTCCAAACCAATTTGCTGATTGCACACAGTATTGTACAGGGACAGTCAGAAAATGACTCAAATTCTTGCTTTTATACCTCACAAAACAAAAAAATATTGCAAGGAATTAAAAGTAATCTAATCCTCCATCAATTTAATACATTCCTGATCACGTTTTCATTGAAAAAAAAGAGTTTTAACAACCCAAAAAGAGGACTATCCCCTCAGGACAGCAACTTGGCAGTTTTCAGAGAATTAAAATTTTATTGCATGAAACTTTGTTACATGTCTTCCTTTCGACTCAAAATTACCACCAACTCCCCTCTCTTTTAAAATGATTGGTTAAAATGTTTTTATAAACTCCTTTTCCCTTTCCAAACTGTCCAACTCCCATGAACCGACTACAACTCCCTAATTGTCTATGACAGTTTTGAATAATCTTTAATTAATTTTTTAAAACCACTCTTTATTTCTTATTTCAGACTTCTAAGACTCAAACATTCATGAAACTTTTGAAACTAATGTAAATGGATGTTCCTATGCTCAAAAGACTTATAAACCCTTACTTAACCCTTGACTCCATCATAGTGCCCTATGTGGCCTATTACTAATATTTTGACAAATTGACATATTTTTCCAATTACATTGTAATTATTTGCATTTGATATGCACTTTATGACTCTTTGATCCCATTTATCAACCTAGTACATTCTAGGACTCTATCCCCATGACACTTCATTACATCACATTAATGATCCTTAGGTACCTTCCTTGTCCTTTCATCATTCCATTAATGACTTAAAATTTTGAACTTTAACAAAATGAGTAAAAAAAATATTAAAAAGGACCTTTACAAGGTCTTATTACATTTAATGACCCAATATGGTCATGTTGCCATCTTGTGAACTTAATGTCTTCTCATGCCTTCAACCTTGGCCTTGATGCTTCTGATACCAGTCCGATGAGGAGAAATCACAAACTTGATGATAAAACATACCATACTAAACCAAAAGCATAGGGAACCTAACAAGAATCGATAAGAAGACTGATTCACCATTAAAAACAACACATATTTTCACTACATATAACTATCTGCAAATTGCAAAATGGATGGCTCTCTAGCGGCAGCCAGAAAGCCACTTAAATTTCCTTCTATTCACTCATTCTCTATCAAAATATTATCTTTTTGCCCTTATTGATTCTCCTCTCTATCCCTTCAATCTCTTCCTCTTATAACATTTGAGGTAGTTATGAAGTCTTACAGGATGTTTAGATTCTTGACAGTTACAAAACAAACTCATCAACTTCCCTATGGTAATTTATCGATAACATTGGTGGCCGAAATCCTTCTATTTTGGATACATTACATTGCAATTTTAAACAATAAAAATTTGTCATTGTATAAGGGAATTTTGAAGGCCTTAAATATTTATAAAACTTTGAACAAAACATTCAAATGATGAGGTGCCTCTGCACCATACTTCTGCACTTCAAAAATTTCCATGTCCCATGGAAATGTATTGGTGAGATTCTGCACCATCTTGATCTCTTCATCTAAACCAATGCCTCTGCTATTATGCTTTCCTTACCTCTTTCAACTTTAACTCCTATTCATGGAGTTTGTAGTGGTTGCCATCCATGGTGCTTTACCAAACATCTCAAGTCCACCCTCTAATGTCGCTTCCTTGTGCCTCACCCAGGAGTCCTTTCTTGCCTCTCGCCCTAGGTCTTTTGGAAAACCTCGGACCACCCATCTCACCCAATAGTGGATTTTGGAAGATGCCTCACCTTCTTTGTGCCTTGCACCTTCTACCTAGCCTCATCCCTATTGGAGAATGGTCATGACAGACCTCTCATGTCTGCCCACACAAAAACTAACACCAACCTGCAGCTTGATGGACAAACACCTGCAACCATGAAGCTTACCAACAAGAATCAACATACCCAACATTGCCTGGTGTACATTTTCTTCCATCTACATGGTCAAAATCTTTTGAGCTCTGATACCAATCTGATGAGGAGTAATGACAAACTTGATGATAAAACATATCGTACCAAACCAAATGCATAGGGAACCTAACAAGAATCGATAAGAAGACTATTTCACCATTAAAAACAAAACATATTTTCACTACATATAACTATCTGCAGATTGCAAAATGGATGGCTCTCTCGTGGAAGCCAGAGAGCCACTTACATTTCCTTCTATTCACTCACTCTCTATCAAAATATTATCTTTTTTCCCTTATCGATTCTCCTCTCTATCCCTTCAATCTCTTCCTCTTATAACATTTGAGGTAGTTATGAAGTCTTACAGGATGGTTTGGATTCTTGACAGTTACAAAACAAACTCATCAACTTCCCTATGGTAATTTATCGATAACATTGGTGGCCGAAATCCTTCTATTTTGGATACATTACATTGCAATTTTAAAGAATAAAAATTTGTCATTGTATAAGGGAATTTTGAAGGCCTTAAATATTTATAAAAATTTGAACAAAAGATTCAAATGATGAGGTGCCTCTGCACCACATCTCCACATATCTTTCAATGAAACTCCAATTCCAAAGGGGATACCAAGATATCTGGTAATGACTCCATGTTTTATCTCTTTCCAATCATTAGGAATCCATGGGTGCTGAGAGTTGGGATGAGTCTTCCAAAATTCTATTTTGTGAGTAGCAATTTTGGAACCTAAAATTGTGCAATAGAAATTGATGACATCCAATAGATTATTGACATCCTTAGTTGAGTTTTGGAGAAAAATCATGCTGTCATCGACAAAATGGGAGTTGAGGGCTGTCATGTGGCCAGGAAGGGAGATGGCATGAATAAGGTGAGTCTCTTGAGCATGTTGAAGGAGATAAAAAAGGGCATCAGTAGAGAGGACATAAATAATTTTTTTAAAAACTTAAATAAGATATTTACTTGAAACTTCAACAAACAAATATGAACTCGTGGGGTGATCTTGTATCCCAGCCTCTTTTTAATAAATAAGTATTATTTTTAAAATTTAAACTCTCAAAAATTGCAAAACATAGTTAAAAATTATAACATTAAAAAAATATGCTATTAACTAAAAATTAAATAAATTTTTATCTTACATTTTCTACTAGATCAAGAAAGTGGAGATCTAGCCTTTAAAAATTACAAATCTACAAATTATTGAACTATTTCTTAAAAGCCAATTAATATTTATGGACTCTTAAATTAAATATTTAACGAAACGATATCACCATTTCTAAATATAGACGTGCAAAACTTTAAAAAAATAACACGGGAATTTAATGTAAGAGTTTCCAAGAGTAATCTCAGAGCCACTGTTTCAATTTTGGAAAAAGAGCACTAAATTATAGGAGTTTATTAAAGAAACCAACCATGAGGCCCTTTAAACCGAACGTTTCAAGGGAAAAAACAATCTACAATTATCAAATTATCTCTCCAAATCAAGAAAGCGCAGATATCATTAGAAATTAGGTCTGCAAAAAGCTCTCTCATGCGAAGGGAGAAGTGTTGAAGAAGAAAATACAACATTTAGCAACAGGGGCTATGAAGAAAGGTGGGGATGTGGGTATGGAGCCCATCAAACTAAAAATATCAAAAGTGTTTCAGAAGCCGTCGTTGTTACAGTTGCAAGAGCAGGGTTGTGTTGTGAAGAAAGATAACGAGATGGGCATCAAACCCATTAATATCCAAATAAAAAGATCAGAAGCTCTTCAAAAGTGGCCATTGTCACAAGTGCAGGAGGAGGGTTTTGAGAAAACAAAATAGCTGAAGAAATATCATGAGATGGGCATAAAGGTTTTCAAAATCATAATGAAAAAACTAGAAGTTTCTCTCAAGCAGCCATTGCCACAATTGCATGTGGGTTGTGAGAAAACACAACACCCAGTAACTGGTGTGGAAAAAGATCATGAGGTGGGAAGCATAAAGCCCATTAAGGTCAAGATTAAAAGATCAGAGGCTCCTCATAATTCCTCATTGTCACAATTGTAGGTGGATTCTGTTCATGCTGAAAGAATGAAGGAGAAAAAATAGAGCCCAAGATATTTTATGATAAAAGATCATGAAATTGGCATCAAAGTTGAAAAATCAAAGGCATCTCAGAAGCTGCCATTACCAAAGTTACAGATGGTTTCTTCTTGTGTTGGAAACCAAACCATTAGAAGAGAACATAGAAGATTACATGTTATCTATGAAGATGAAGAGGAGGAAGAGGAAGAGCCAATTAAAAGAAGCAAAACATCTCATGAGACCAAATCACAAATTTCTACCATTTCTTTTCATAGAGAAGAATAGGCAGGTAAAAATAATTGTTCTTCTTTTTTGGATTCTCACAAAGAACAAGAAGAAATCAGGTGGGGGCTGGTTTCAGGATTAGAGCTTGAAACTATTATTGACACCATTAACAAATGGAAAGAAGAGGAGGTTTCTCTGGAGGTTGAAAAATTCTTGGGAGGGCTTGAACTTGCAGCAAAGATTGATGATGAATTAATGAGAGAAGCTCGGCTTGGATGCAATAAGCTCAAATTGCTACCCACCCTGGTCAAGCTTCTTTTAACACCAAAGTGCAAATTATTGCTAGAGTTGCTTCTTTCTAGAGGAATTCTTGGCCTCCTAAAGAACTGGATAGGAGACACAACATTGAGCACTGAGATTATGAAAATGTTGCTGAAGATGGGAGTTGTAGATGATAATAAAATGCTTTTCATGGAGGAAATAAAAAAGAGTGGTTTGGAAAGGAATGTGATGCTGCTCTCAGCATCTGATGGAGAGACTGAATTGAATAGAAGACTTGCAAAATCACTCCTTAATTCATATCTGTTGTAACTTATTTTATTTGCATGGATGAAGAAATGTGTCCAATTCAATTGAATTTATGTATTGGAAACATAAATGTTCATTCATATGAGATTGCATTCAATTCTTTATATTTACTAATTTTTATACAATCATAAATGTTCATTCATATCAGATTTGTTTACTACTATCTGTCTGTTGTAAATTATAGTTTAAGAGTGTGCTTTTTTCTTCTTTTTTTTCTTTTTCTTTCAATTATAGCTCATACTTCTCAATTCAAGTGACATATTTATTGAATTAGAAATAATTTATTTTTGATTTATTAAGATTTGTTTTCATTTTAGATAACTTGAAATTTAATAGAACCATAAATGTTCAATCTTATTGGATTTGCATTTATATCTATTCTAAAATATTGTCATGGTTGAAAACTATATTTGTTTGCCCTTATGAAATGTGGAAATTATATCTATTTGATCTTATGAACTTGTTTGATATTCTTAATATCTGTATATTTTCATGGAAGTAATAAATATTTGTTTGAATCTATTTGTTTTTGTTTATATTTGCATCGATTCATTTTTTTGGAGCAACATATACTTTTCTATTAGTAATTAAATATTAAATAAAATTACAAGTATAAAGTTTTTACACTTCATGGTAAATGTTCAATGATTTATGAAGTTAATTGTGTTTTAGCTAATTTTTTAATTTCACTATGTTATTAATTTTTAATCAATGAATCTTATTCCATTAATGTTTAACAGTGCTTAATTTGATTCAGTTATCAATTTTTTTATCAATACATCATAGTCTAGATCATTGTTCAATTGTTTCTAAGAAATGGTAAGTGTTCATTTATATTGAATTTGTTTATCATATATTCTATACATTTATTATGACTTTCTGCTTTAAATCATTCTTCTCAGTTAGATAAATATGCATTTAATGAAATGAAAACATAATATGTTTGTTCATATAAGGTTGTTCATTTCCAATTGATTTATTTCATTTTTATTAGTATATTTTTTAATTTTAAAACAGAATTTTCTACCTATATTTAAGTATTAAATAAAATATTTATGAATTTTATAAATTTAACTTTCAAACAAATGTTTATAAATAGAAAAACAATAAATTTTTATTAAAATTATATTGTTTATTTTTTTATACAATACTTATTTGCATAATTTAAATTTTAAAAAAAATCTACAATGATATTAAAACATTAAATAAAACAATCATTTGCAGTGTGAGGAAAATGCAAACACCCAAAACCCATATGATGAGGATGGCTTTTTTTTTGCTCTGCTAGGGTTTTCTTGCTTCATGCGAACTTTCAATTTTTTTTTGCCTACGGCCCTTCACTTGCACTCCCCTTCTTTCAACACTTGTCATACTGCATTTACTGCAGGAGCTTTAGGTTAGGATATAATGGCTCCGGCCAGCGGTGAACCAGTTATTTCTGGTGTTCACACTGTTGCTTCGGACTGCCATGGCGCCGCCATCAAACAAACGCCCACGCAAGTTTTTCTCGAAGGTTTTCCATGAGGTAATCCTAATATTGTTCTTCCTTTGCAAGAATTTGATGCTGCATGTGACTGGTTAGAACAACATACCTTGATAGGGTATTTTGTTGGTAGGACTCCCCTTGAAGCTATGCTCAAAGAATGGGTCAACAAAAGCTGGACTCCTCATGGAGTTTGCCTTGACACTATGCAAAACATTACCAAAGGTTTTTTTTTATTTCACTTTGCTAACTCATTGCAAGCAGACGCGATTTTTACCAACGGTCCTTAGTTTGTGCGTTCCTCTCTGCTTGTTTTTTAGAAATGGTCTCGAGACTTCTTTGTCTCAGATGATAAAAAGCTTAAAGTTCTTGTTTGGGTCAAATTTTCATGTCTACCCTTGCCCTGTTGGCCTTTTATTGAGTCTATTGCCCAAGCCCTTAGCAAAATTATTACCAAGGAGCCAGAGAAATTTTTTAATGCTTGCCCTTAGCGGCGTGTTTGCATTGAAGTTGATCTTTCTAAAGATCTCAAGGATTCTGTGGAAATCCAGATTGGTGCTCAAACCTTCGCACAGAAGGTGCTTTACTTGAACCTACCTAACACCTGTTATAGGTGCCAGTCTGTGGAACACAAGATCAGGGATTTCCCTTTGGCTACGCCTAGGGTCAAACCAAAGCCTAAAGCGACGCCTGTCAAACATGTCGAAGGAAAAAAAGAGGCATGGGTTACTATTGGGTGCAAAGGCAAGCCTGCCTTGAATCTTTTGGCCCCCAAGCCATCCTATGCAGCAATTACCATGATTCCTCCTACTTCCACCGAAGTGTCAGCACCTGCTAGCATGGAGACGCCAGCGGCTTCTGTTGCACTTGTTCTGGTTTCGCAGGGGATTAAGGCAGTTGCCAAGGCTTCATCCTTGTTTGGGGCTCATTCTCCTCTTGTAGTCTCTTCCATAGTACCACTAGCAACAAGGCGTTCTCACAGTCCTCCTAGACGTGCAGAGATATCAGGTGTAAAATGGCAGGCTGTAAGTCCAGATGATTTCTTGTCTGACTTCCACCCAGTTTCTACTTTTTTGCAGAATAGTTACTCCTCTCTAGAGGAAAAGGATGATATGGAAGAGTTCTCATGAACTTCCTCTCTTGGAATGTTTAAGGTCTTACAGACCTCCCCAGAAAGTTCTATGTTCGGGATACCCGTCATAGACTTGGGAATTTAGATTTTCTTTGCCTGCAAGAAGCTAAGATTTTTGGTTTCATGCTTTCTGTTGCATGCCGCGTCATTTGGCAGGATAGTGTCATGTTTTCTTCTCAGCATGAAGCTGGTCAAGGTGGTGTAGTTACTCTCCTGTCACCTCGCCTTCATTCTGCTATTACCTCACACGGTTCTAACTCCACACACCGTATTATTTGGCTTTTTCTTTCCATTAACAATCATTCTTTTGAAGTCATTAATGTTTATGCCTCCAATGATGCTGTGGAAAGGGCACAAATGTGGGTTTGGCTTGCTGACAACTTGCCACCAGCTACTTGGGTCCTGTGTGGGGACTTCAATATGGTTGAAGTGGCCTCTGACAAAGATGGCATTCTGCCTTTCCATTGGACAGCTGGGGAAAGAGAAGCCTAGTTTTACATGCATCATAAATTGGGCCTTTTGATCCTAATACTAGCCACCATCATGATAGTGGGGCTTGGCACACTTGGTCCAATTTTTGAGCCAGTCCTGACTGCATATTGAAATGTCTTGATCATGCTATGATCTTAGCGCAATCTTTTTTTCCTTTTCTGAAGATCGTGATCTACCTGTCATTCCCCTAATAGATGTGACTTTGTCAAACCACTATTCCATTTATTTTGGCATTTTTTGGAAAACAGCTATCCCTAAAGTGGCCAAGTCTCAATTCTTCCTCAACACGTCTGTGTTGTTGCATGCTTCCACCATCTCCCACATACAATGTGTCTGGAATTTGGAACCACATCCACATTCCCATCGAGGTTGGATTCAATGGTGGAATGATGCCATTACCAGAACGACTCAATTTTTTTGCATCTACGGGCGTTAGCTAGTAATTTTCAAAAAATGGTCTTATGAAGCCAACACCCTTGCCCTCAAAAAAGCCTCTGAAGCGCTCACCTTCAACCCCTTTGATGTGGATCTTCAAATTCAGCTTGCCAAGCTTCGCCATGAAAAGAAAATTACCAATAACTATGTTGCCTGAGGAGCTCAAATTAAAGCCTGTCTCCACTGGTTGGAGGTTGGCGACAAAGCCTCGAAGGGGTTCTTCCAGGCTCTTTGAGCCCATCATACCAATGTTGGGATTAAAAAGATAAAATAGGGAACTGATGTTCTTTCCAATCTGCCTGACATCCTGCAAGCTTTTGTTCTTAACTATGAGAACATTTTTGCTTCGCAGGGCCATTTGGTTGCTCAGGAGGAGGCTCTCAGAAAGTGTATTACTGTTACTACAAACCGCCTCGCTGTTGAGCAACGTTCATTCTGTGAGAAACTTCTTTCCCTCTGAGACCTTAAAAAGGCAGTTTACTCCATGGCGGATGACAAATCCCCTAGGTGTGATGGATTTCCCTGTGAATTTTATGAACATCTTTGGGAGCAAATTGGTCCTGATCTGGACAAAGTCTATCTTGAAGCATACCATTCTAAAAGCTTAGGAGCGATCATAAATAAAGGCAATATTAAATTCATACCTAAAGCTGGTGATCCTAAGGACATCTGTAACTCGAGGCCCATCACCCTCTTGAATGTGTCTTATAAGATCATTGTTAAGGCACTCTCTCTCAAAATCTGCCATATGCTTCCTCTAATTGTGCGGCCTGAACAAATTGGCTTCATCAAATCCAAGTATATTCTTGAAAAGATCATTGCTGTCTAGGAAGGTATGGAATGGGCCCGTAAGTCCAAACAGCAGGCTATCTTTTTAAAGATAGATTTTCCTAAAGCCTATGATCGCATTGAATGGCCTTTCATTTTGGCTATGCTTCAGGCTCTGGGTTTTGGTTCCAATTTCCTTCAGTCCCTGGAGATGCTCTTTGGTGACACTAACACTAATGCTTGCATCACCATCAATAAATAGGTGCCAAGCTGCTTAAGGTGCCGAGTGATATAGTTTTGTTAAGGTGCCGAGCTATCCAGGAAATAGCATGTGCCGAGTATCAGCAATACTTCTGGAGCCGAGTAACTCAATAGATCAATATAAGAGTTTAAAATTGCACAAACTATGATGCAAACAATTTTTACAGCTGACATAAGGTAAATCTCGAAGGATTTAATGATGAGATCGAATCTTTTATTTTTCCTATGCAATTTACATGCAGCCAATAAGAAAAATGATGAAGGCATGCAACCAATCAGCAAAAGATAAGTATTGAGTGGAAAATGAAAATTGAATGTGGATCGTAGATCCATACCTAACCCTAAATTCTCAAATGTCTTTATAAGGAAGACAAAATTTCATTGTAAAGAAGATGAGAGGTGTGAGAAGACATACAAGGGTTCACAAGGAATTCTATTTTCAGAAGCGAGGATTATCAGATCACAAAAAGGATCAGATCAGAGAAAGTAGAACAAGTGCCTGCATTTAGCAATCAAGGATTGTAATCAGTCAAGTTTATTGTACCTAATACTCTCTAGCAATTGTATTAGAATGAAAATCCTATGGTGATAGGTTAGCTTAACAGCTCTTTCAATAAATCCTTAATTAGGTGATTAAATCCTTTAACAGGGTAACACTTCATGTTAAGTGTTTGAAATCCTCTAACCAGGTCACTATTGACACAGTGTAAAGCCTTTAACAGGGTAGGCCTTTAACAGGGCAGACCATCAGAAGTGGTTGAACAATATTGCTGCAGTAATTTTTGTGGGTATCATCCCCACCCCAATTTTACCTTCTTATTCCTGGAGGGTTTCTGGGTTACCAAATTCTAGTGTTATGAGTTATTGATGCATGTGTTTAGTTTCAAGTTTATATGATGTATTTACATGCATGCAATTTACTTTCAGTTAAAAGTTTTATTGGAAAAAAATGGGATACTTATGATTCACCACCCCACCCCCTCTCATAAGTACTCTTTCCATATTTGAATATTCCAACAAGATGAACCCATCTAAATAAGGTTCAAGAAAAATTACTTTGTAGCAATGAGTTCAAAGTAGAGAACCAATTTGCAAACCTCACCCCCTGTGGATGAAAAGGGTTAAAAAAGGACTCAATGATGAATATTCCCAATAAATTGCATTCTAGATGATAAAAATTGCACTAAATTTGATGCATTGCTTAGATAAACATACCACACCAAAAGTGGAAGAATTAAAATGCACACATCTCAACTCCTCGGCTTTCCCGATAACCTTGTTGTCTTCTACAAGGCCCAGTTTTCTTCCTAGCCCATCCATGTCCATGTTTCTCTGCAGCGTATGTTTGGGAAATGAATGTTACCCTCCTTCGGCCACTCCAACCAAAGGACTTCTCATCATCTGCAGCCCATGAGCATGTCCTCTACATTCTACCAGACAATGCAACCCCCATCAAATCCATTTGTTGTTCACTAATTTGACCATGATTTTTTTTTAAATTCTATCCCCAATTCTCACACTCTCAATTAAAATTTCTAGATGAAGTAGCTACAAGAGGCACCAAATCTTTGGTAGAACACATAAAAGTTGCCACTTTATAGAGTACATCATTAGAATAGTCAGCTATGAAAGCAATTCTTGAGAGTATGTAGTGTTTGGGCACAAGATTAAGGAATGGTCCAAAAATCATAAACTCTAGAACTAAACAGATGGGCAAAACCACAATCCTAACATATCAATGTGTTATTTAATAATGTGCCTACAATATCTATGGTGGTGACTTCAATAATTGAGAATGTTGAATATCATCAGTAGCTTGTCTTCCATACACACCAACACGGGCATTTAAAATCCACTTCATCTCCACATAAAGTTATTAAACTATGCTTAGAACCATTTATTCAGTAACTTACAACTGGATATTTTTTGATGATGTTTAGTTTCTTATGAACTTCCATAGTAAATTTAAAAACCTACCATTTTGGTGTACTAACTTCACGTATCTTACACAAGCTGACTTGTGTTCTAAATAGTATTAAACATTAAATAAACTACAAAGTGTGCAAACATTTGGGGTCTGAAAAATCTGTTAGCTGAACATTATGCATAGTTGGTTGTTCCCTCCATGTCAGAGCATATTTCCCATTTTGAAAATAATTGATGCAATTTTTGTTATATGTGACAAAGCTAACAACCATTGAATACTTCAATTACATCACTCTAAATTTCTATTCTAATACAAATCAGCTCATTTTAAAATTTTAATAAAACAATGCCTACCTTGCTTGAAGAGAAACTAGACAAAGAAAGAATGACAGAGGGTATACTTACATAGCTCCTATGTACCTCACAGTCAATACTTATATTAATGAATTTAATAACCAGTCTGTAGCTGCATTTTATAATGAGATTCGCCCATAGCATAAGTCTAAAGTTTACAGTGCAATTACTGATAATAAATATGTTTTTTAGTCCAAAATATAAAATTTATTCCCACCAACATGTGCAGCATAATTTTATTATAATTCTTACTTGATTTCAAAATTGATTTCAAATAGGATGTATGAAATACCAAGAATCCATCTTCATGTGTTGTTTATTAAAGAAGAAGATTGTAGCAGGTATCAAAGTAATGTCAAAATACTTGATATAAACTTGGATTTCCTCAGCATCCACATCCACTAAAGCTATTGATGCAAACTTTGACACTTCACGTGCACACTTTGTAAGCTATAGACACAGTGAGCTTGTATAGAAAATAATAAAATTAATGTCAACAAGTCCATAATCCATCAAAAAATCTTTATAATTAAAAAAATAGAGTAGGCATTAGAGAGGAAACATTACAATTTCATCAAGCTGCATGCAAACAATATCTGTGGCCCTTCCAAAATGAAGAGCCAGAACTTTGTCCAATGTATCCCTAATGTGCTTGTCAACTTCCTGTTTCCTCGTGAGAGTTTGTAGTAAGTAGCTCATCTCTTTAGAAAAAGGAATTCAACTTCACCCTTTTTCTACAAACAAACACTAGCTATTACCACAATGCAAGCAATAAGGGGCACCTCAAGTTGCTATATAACATGCAAAGTAGAGAATGGATTTAATAATAAACATCTATCCTAGAGAGATTTAGAATAAGGTCATAGGAGGAATGTAAGGCAGCTCATTATGCTAGATCGAGCCCAACATTTAGTAGCATAACTTTTGAAAGATATAGATGTCATTTTTTTGGGAATCAACTGCATGTTTATTGAATGAAATCAATCTATATGATGCATCTTTTCACATGGAATGATTCACAACAGACCATCTCTTGTGAGGTTGAATGTTCTACTTGTCATTGACTGCATTAGGATATGATGATATCAGTGATGTAGTGGAATTAAAATGGAAAAAAATAAACACCACATAGTATCAATCATCACCATAAGGTAAACCAAGTCTTCTCAAGAGTCCAACCATCCAAAAAGTATTTTTTCTAGAGCATGCTAAACAATGGAACTCCCTCATGATCATTCCTACTAATCTTGGTGCCCAATTTGTTTATAGATATGAATGCTCACCATAATATGACAATAACAATGCTTTTTGGTGGGTAGTTTGTCCACGACCATTAATACCTTCTTATAACCATTTATTAAATCCCAACATTCTAATACTCATAGAATCTACTCTAAACTCTGTTAGTGTAGAGTTGGGTTGGCTCTAACAGGACCCAAACTTAGCTGAGTCAGACAAGCTTAACAAACTTGTAGAGTTGGAACTAAGAAGCTTCACATTTAGATTGTGTGTTCAAACTTGTATGTGATGAACTCATAAAGTTCAGTCCACCTGGCCTTGATGGCAGTGCTAGCAAGCACCTGGCCTAGATGGCAGTGTTGGTTCCCAACTATGAAGTTTCATCTCCTTCTAGAAAAAGTAGGAAAAGATTAGATTGCTGCTAGCCATGTGGTCTTATCCAGTGTAGGAAGTAAAGAAACATATTTTAGTCTTGAATCTTCTAGTACAAACCACTGACTTCTTGAAGAAGCCCATTTTTTTCTTGTAGTGACAAATGTCTCCGAGAAGGAAACAATAGATTGCTGCCAACTATGCAATTTTCTCTTCTTGAAAAAAGTTATAATTATTCTTTATTTTATTTTATTTTATTTTTTATTATCTATGCACAATTTAGATCTTGGCACAAAACTCCCAGTAGATCATCTTTTCTATTATATGTTGTTGTTTGAGCTCTACATGGTCTTGGGATGAAACCCTGGCGAGTTCTCATCTGTTGTGCATTACTATTCAAACTCTCTCTATTGAGTTTTGTGTAATTTGAAAGATTAAATTAGCATTGTAAAGAAATTCTATATCAATTTCAAGAGTAAATATATTCTTAAATTTATAGATGTTGGCTAAAAATGGGATGCTTTGAGATTGCATAAGCACAATTGACTGTTTCTTTTCTTGAATCGATGTTATGTATAGTTATTTTTTTTGAAGTTTAAATAGTTTAGAAAAAAAAGTTTAGATCATACAGACCTTAAGGTCTTTACAGTGGTACCAAAGACAAAATCCTGCCAGTCTAGGATGCTAAGGATGATTACAGAAATGGAAGAAAAGGATAATGAAATAGTAGCCTCTAAAATTGTTGGATGGTATAACAAATATCAAAAGATGAAAAATCTTTTAACTTTTTTCAAATATTTATGTTTTTCAGGTAATACTATACCTATGCATGAGGTCATTGTAGTCTTTGATGAGTACACAAATGAACCAGAGAAGGTCAAGGCTACTAAATTGATAGGTACCACTGCACTACATAGGAAAAAGGAGAAAGGAAATGGATCTTGAATCAAGCACTCAATCAGAGTCAAAAGACTCATTCTTGAAAGAGAAAGAACCCAAGATAATGGGACTTGAAGCATTGAAGAGTACATTAGAGTCTAAAATTAAAATTTTAAAACCAAAGACAAATGAAAAGAGAAGTTACAAATATGAAGCTATTCAAATCTTTGAAGAGTACCAAAAAGCAAGCAAGAGAGGTTTAAGAAACAAATTCCCTTTGATGAATTCTTAAGTGTGGTCATAATCTTGAGGCATCGTAAATGAACTTGATGCAATACATCAAAAGAATAATGAAAGAAGAATAAGAAGTTAGCCTTGAAGAAGGGTTAACAAAAGAAGAAAAAAGAACAAATACTAAGATGAATCATTTTACAAGTTTAGCAGATGACAGAAACTGGAGTAAAGAGCTCTCTACTGTAGGAGATAAACTTGGTGACATGTCTTTGTCAAAAGATGTTTTACTTACATCGATGGTGGATCTAGTGAACTATTTGCATACAGTGGATCAACCACCTTCCAAAGTGATTCAAACAGCAATGGTTCCAATAGTGACCTTCTTGGGTGAGCATAGGTTGCTAAATCACAAAGATAAGAAGGTGGGACTTGTTTTTACTCATTGCATGAGTGAGTTTATAAGAACTACAACTCCATGGGTTCTTGAGAAGGATGATAAAATAAGGGAGATCTTTCAATTGATTGTCAAAAGTTTTTCTTTGTTAGGTGACATCAAATTTTTCATAATTTCCTCATTGCTATCAAGAGGATCATGACAAATACATTCATGATTACATGAGGATCATTCTGGTTTCAATTATTGCTAAAAGGGATGTTATTTCCCAACCTATCATATCTTTTCCAAATACAGATTATTTCTACAACTACTTATAACTTGGTAGACAATGTTTTCAAGCAATGTGAAGGGAACCTAAAATCTTACTTGTTTGATGAAGAGTTAATGGAAGAGGAGTTCAAAACAGAAAATCAGTCATTTATTGTAGTCATATCCAAGGAGCAATCCTCACTTGGAAATGCAATTTTTAGACATGGGAAAGATGGTATTTTAGTTAAGAATTACTTCAAAATTGGACTACTCTGATTACAAATTATTAGTATCAAGAAGAGTCGAGAAGTAAAACAATACTCAAGCCCATGCCTAAAAGTAAAATATATTTCAGATTTATGCATTTGGGCCTTTCTAGAATTTACAGAAGAAAAACGATTAGACAAATCCCTTATTTGTAAGTAGAGTCAAAATGAAATAACTCCCCATGAAAATATCACAAACACATAACTAGTCGTCTTGAAATCATTAATGCATTTCATAGATGAGAACTATATAAACCATGCTAGTGACATTCTTCATTAACCTAAAATGCAATAAAATGATCCTCAACATTCAAATGAAATCTATAATTAACATATTCCTTGAATATGATAATCAACTAGACATTTGCTACAATTTCTAAACCTAGGTTAGATGCCAAATCACAGGGGTAAAATCTCCTCATTTCCTCAATATGGTGGGAGAAGGAGTGAAATCGTACCCATTTCCAATTGTGGGAGGGATTAAAATTGCATTTTCTCTTCCCACCAATACATGTGTAGGGGCAGAATCTTGGTACATTTCTTTGAATCTAGTTGCAAGAGTAGCTCTCCCTTTTCCATCTGGATTGGAAATAGGGGTAAAATCTTCTCCTTTCCTTAATATGGTAGGCACAAAAGTGCTATCACACTCATTTCCAATTACGGGAGGGGTATAAACTACATCTTCTCTTCCCACCAATACATGTGTAGGAATTGAATCTTGGTACCTTCCTTTGTATCTAGTTGTAGGATGT
Organism: Cupressus sempervirens; assembly: GCA_028749045.1. NCBI lineage: Eukaryota > Viridiplantae > Streptophyta > Pinopsida > Cupressales > Cupressaceae > Cupressus > Cupressus sempervirens. The sequence goes on from CM053787.1 coordinate 648,571,784, forward strand.
AGAATGATAATTATTGTCTTTCTCAAGCAATTTTTGAGAAGGGATTGCATAACAACTATTCAAATGTACCTTTTTTATAGGAGAGATGTCAACTCTTTGGAGAGCAACACTCGACATGGGCCTGGGTGATCCAACCATTGGTAGACAAAGTCCAATTTCTTGAGATCTTCCACTAGGCCATCATGGCCTTCCTTGTGATTGTTAAGAGGCCTTTGTCCTCTGCCATTTCACATTGTTGAAGGGGGAATTGCAACTCACCCTCACCATTGCATTGTAGAGATAGGAAGCCCCTCTGAGCTCCCACCATTGATCTTATTGCCCTCATTCTCTTTGTTCCTCGCAAGCATGGGGGGCTTGCTGCGTGTCATGAGAGGAATTTTAGCCCTCATTTCTAAACCAAATAAAATGCTTGTGCAGCTCCCGTGTGCACAAAACATAACAATGAAATGGGAAACCTTTTTTGTTTTGACATGTTAAGCTCGTGTTGGTTGAAATTTCGACCAACACGGGCATGTACTTTTAAAAAAACATATTTTTCCTTCCATATTCCAACCAATCTAAAACATTCTAATAAATGGTTGAAAATGGGGTCAAATGTACTAGTGAGTGGATGAACTTTATCTTCTAACTAGGACACAAACTAAATAAACTGATATATTTCTGGATTCGATTGTGTAAAGATTTTTTACCATCAACGTTTTGAATCACACCAAGTGATCCATCATCAGGATGAAGAGAGCAAGAGATGTCAAACAAAAATCTAATGGACACAAACTATCTGATGGACTATAACCACCCTTGAAATCTAGGGAGTTTTTTCAATGTGGTAGGTGGAGGCATTTCTATGATGGCTTTTACTTTTGTAGGATCTACTTCAATGCCTCTTGTTGACGCTATGTATCCTAGAAATTTTTTGGATTGGCCCCTAGAAATAGACTTCTTAGGATTAAGGAAAACTTTGTATTTATGCAACCTTTCAAATATGGTGGTAAGAACAACAATGTGGGAATCACATTTCTTAGACTTTCCTAGGATTTCATCCACATAGTCCTCCATTATTACATGTAGAATATCTAGAAGATTGTGGTCATCATGTGTTGATAGGTGGTGCTAGCATTTTTTAAGCCAAAAGGCATGACTTGATAACAAAAAGTAACTAGAGAAACCATCCATTAGAGATAACATTTTGTGTTTGACAAACAAAACCATTATTATGTCTATGTTGGGTAGTGGAAAATCATTCTTAGAACATGTGAGATTTAAATCTCAAAAATATGAACATATGTGGATGCCTCTAGAGGCTTTACCATAGGAACAATGTTGGAAACCCACTCAGGATAATCAAAAGGTCAAATGAACTTTGCCTCTAACATTTTCTGCAATTCTACTTTGACAAAAATTGCTAACTTAGGATGCATCTTGCATGACTTTTGCTTAACAAATTTAATCTTTGGATCCATTGTTAGGTGATGCACAACTAATTATATCTCTAAACCAAGCATGTCTTTTTATATCCATGCAAAATTGATTTTTCCCTTTTATAGGAATTGAGTCATCACTTTTTGTTCTTCTTGGCTTGGGGTAGTAGTCATATAGGTGATCTGTAGACTATCTACCATACCTAAATTAACTAGAATTGTGCCTTCATTCAATATAGATGACTTTTCTAGTGGTAGAGTTATAAATGGAAATTCAACTTCTCCCTCATCTGGAACCTCTAGGAGGTTTTTACTAGAAGATTCATCCTTTGTTTTATCTTTTTCTTAATCCAAGAGTTCTCTAAAAGTGTTTTCACTACAGGATGTTTCTTCTATTTTTTTGTTTTTGTTTTCTTTTTCAATTTTGTGACTAAGAGAGTTTAGTTGTCTACCAAAGTAGGCTTCCTCATTGTATTGGATCTCATGTTCATAATCTTTGAGATTCTTAAGGCCAAAAAGTGCCATCACTACTTCATCAGAGTTATAGATATTGAGACTTGGTGGTTTTCATTTGTTGTTTGTTTCATTAGTTGATGACGACAAGTTATAGTGTTTAATGGGAGCCTTGTCTAAGAGTCCATTTTCAATGTTCTTTCCTTTCTTGATTAAAGTGGAAACGTCTTCATGACTAGCCATCTTCATTTGGAAAGACATCTCTAGAATCCAAATTTTGATGAATAGTCTACAAAGTAGAAATCTTTAATTTTGTAGGGCATGTGATTGCAAAGATGCTGCCACTATTGTAGAAAATGAGCAAATGTTTCTCTAGTTATTGGTTTTGTGTAGCATGATATTCAATACTGTATGAGAATTGGGTCATGAAATTTCTTGTCAAGTCATTGAAGGAGTTGATGAAACTTCTAGGTAAGTGCATTAGCCATTCAATTGCATTAGCCATTCAAGTGCAGGGCCTCTAAGGCTTCCTGTGAAGAGCTTCCTAAGGTAATCCTCACTATAGACAAATTCTTGACATAGGATAGAAAAATCCTTGAGATGTATGATGGGACATGTTTCTCTTATGTATTTGTCAAATTTGGGAATCTCAAAGTTTGGCAAAAATGGTATCATGTTGATAGATCTATCAAAGGGAAAAGGAAAATCTCCTTGTAAGAGAAGTCTTTCATCACTTTATTGTTCAAGTTGTGGACAAAACTCTAAAGCTCATGTAATTGCTAGGCTAGATCCTAGTTTGGTTGTATCTGTGATGGTTGTGAATTGATGCTGAATCCACCTCCAAAGTTGTATGAGTTGCCAAATGGATTATAGGATTGCAGTGGATTATGAGGTGGGGGAGGTGGCGGTGCTCAACTTTGGCCAATGTATTGATGTAGTTGTTGGGATTGGCACAGATGTTTTCAACATACTTTTTGGCATTTGAAAATACGAGGAATACATTGGTTGTGTTAGGGCTTTCATTTGTTGAATAGGTACTTTCCCAATGTTTAAGCATCCAATAGTTGGACCTATCAAGTTTGACTGTGGAAATGCTAGCATGTGTATTTGTGTTGGGCATAACACTAATAATTTTTTGAATTTTTTTCACACTTAATTAGAATGTGGATTGCATTGTATTGATGTAGGTATAGAACTAGTTCCCACTATAGGCTCTTTTCTATTCCCAAATGTTTGTGCTATGGTGGGATTTGGCAATGTAGGAGCACTGTCTTTGGTAATTTGTCTAAACAAAGTGCTCTCATTAAAACTCGGAGGGACATTAACACCATCATTGACAAGGTTTAGGAACACCTCAGTTTTGTTTGACCCAATAGATTTTTCCAACAATTCTAGGTTATATGGGTTTGCAAGAAATGTTTGAACATCACTAGGAATGTCATTATTGTCAATGGGGTCTTCATCTTGGTGTACTTCTTCCTCATCATGTGTGTAATTGCCTATAATAGTGTTTTGAAATGGATTCTCTGGTTCCTATGTGGTGTTGAGCTAGGCATACTAAAGTTTCTACTAGAGGGAAATGTGTTCCCTAATGAGGTTGATTTAAGAGGAAAAGGATTCTCCATCTATTGTTACCTTAGTGATTCTAATAAATGAGACATAGAATTAAATGTGAGTCTATAGGATCATATTTGTACCATACAATTGTAACTAAATTGATGGGTGAAAGCTTGTGAAAGGAGAAGATGTGAGAGATCAATTAAACCTTATACAATAAAAGGGTAAACACCTAAATGTGAACAAGAGACCTTGTTTATTTGGAAAACCAAGTGTGTATAAGATAAAAAGTATCTTTATCCTACCAAAGATGGACAAATGATCTTTGGGCAAGATAGAATGTTGAATAGAGGAATCAATATTTGGAGATGGAATTGTGATCCCAAATGAGTGAGTGCAACTATGATAAATATTTTATTGTGGATAAAGGGCTACTATTGTAATCTCAAGAGTCTCATAATTAAGATGTGCTCAAGCCAAATGATTAAGGTTCAAATGATCAAAGATCTCTAGAGGAAAATTTGCAAATGGAAGACTACAAGCTTTGAGAAAGGAATGATGGGAACAGACTAATGTGGAAAATGAGTGTGATGTGGTCACTATGTGGATAGCTTAATCCTCTCTCAAAAAGAAATCAAAATCTAGGATTTACTTTGAGGAAAACATACCAATTTTGAAGTTTAGCATTGTATAAGATTCTATCATGACCTTGTTTATCCTCTTCTTTTTTTATTTCTTTGATAGCATATTGGAATTTTTTATCACTATGTGCTAAGCTTTTTCTTTCCTTGTAGGTGAATGATTTGGATAACTTCACCTTTTTTAGTCTAACTTTTTCAAACATGGAAACAACAAAATAATCCAAATTAGAAGGCCAAGAATAATAATTTTACAAAAATGTTGTGAATAAAAAGACCCAATGAATCTCAAATGCTAGACAAAGTACAAGGACTTGTGAAAATAACTATAGGTCAAGAGGACCCACTTATGACCATTTTGTTCAATGAACATTTAGCTCACCATTTCACTCATTTTAGATCTATTTGATAGTCAGTATTGGTTTTGGATTTAAACACTTAAGCACATGAAAATATCAATCCTAAGAAGGCTCCAACTAGGATTACAAAGATGAACTAGAGGAAATCCTTGATATATGCAAGGTACATGAGGCCCAAATCTGTAGATGAAATAAAATAGTGCCACATTACCAGGAGGAGATGGTAACCCAAATCTCCACCTTCACTTCCCAAAGGTATAAAGTTCTTTAGGGCTTAGCCAAGAGTGACAAAATTTTACTTTCAAGAGAGGTGTCTTTCGATTCACCACCCAATATTTACACTCCACCAGAACATGGAGTTGAGGTCATCCCAAGGGGTAATGAAATCCCCAAGTAGGCCTCCTTAAAATGAAAATCAAGACCACTTATTTCTTGTCGACTCAATATCATCTGAAGGCATGAAAGGAGAGAATATTTAAGTGACCTCAAGGTTTAAAAGACACACGTTCTTTCCCAATTGAAGCTTTGAATTTTCTATTTACTTTTGAAGACACTTGTGTTTATAGAATACAATGTTCTTTCCAACTTGAACACATCATCAACATAATAAAATTGAGGATTCATCAACAAAAATAAATCAATCATCGTCAACATAAGAAAATCAATAAAGGTAAAAAATTCCCTTAAATCATTCAAGATAGGGTGTATTCATTTTAAGCACCAAGTCCAATTTTTTCATAGCAAGCTTCTTTGTCCTTTAAGCACACAAGATTGTATGAGAATATGTTAAACCCACATCAGAATATTTAATCACATTCTTCTTTAATCTTTAAGAGTACAAGTGTATTTTTAAACATCCATTCCAATGAAATGTGTGTAAATTCCCTTAGGGACATTCAAGAGTATGTGTGTAATGTTACTTTAAATTCCTTTGAGAGTTTGTTTGGATTTTTATATTAATTGCAACATACATTCCAAGGAAAAATGATTAAGCCATACAAATTCATTGATCACCCAATTCTAATGTCTTCCAAAGTTTGTCTCTTGCAATAAAAAATTGATCAGTATGTTGGAGTTCTTACTGGTAAGGAACATATCAAGTACATATAAACTTAATGTTAGATTGTGGTGATTAATCAGGAAAGTACTATACATACTGCATAAATTCTTTGGGCTGACATGTAATTATTAATTATAACCCTAAAGTAGTTAAAATACTTGTATAAAAGGGCTTAGGGTTATGGATTGTTTTACAAGGTGTGATGCAAAATTGGTTCTTGTGGTAGTATTGTATTGTAAGGGATTATAGACTGTAATTAGGTTGTAATCATTGGATCATAAAAATATTGGACTTTCTATTTGGTGGACATAGCCTAGGGATTGGGCGAACTACGTTAAATCTTGGTGCCTTGTGTTCTTTTTTGTGTGATCTATTATTTTCTAGTATTGGTTATATTTGCATGTAATTGTTATTTATGTCCGTGGTTTAATCCTAACAAGTGGCATCAGAGCCTAGTTGTTTTTCAGTTATCCTCTGCAAGAAATTTTCATAGTTGAGTGGGAGCAATGGTAGATGAGGGTAAGTTGAGGGTTGATAGGTTTAATGGGTAGAACTTCAAGCTATAGAAGATGCAAATGGAAGACTATTTGTATCAGAAGGATTTATGAAAGTCGTTGGAAGGAAAAGCCAAGAATCAAGATCTATGTCAAATGATGAATGGGATCTTTTGGAAAGAAAGGCACTTAGAAGCATTTGATTATACCTACACCATCAGGGGCATTTAATATTACAAAAGCAAAGATGACAGAAGAATTAATGAAAACCCCAGCGATACTATATGAAAAGCCCTCCTCTTAAAACAAGGTATTTCTCATGAAGTGTTTATTTAATATGAAAATGGTAGAAGGTGGATCTGTTACAGATCATTTAAATGAGTTTAATACTATTACTAGTCAATTATCTTCTATGGGTATCAATTTTAAAGAAGAAATTAGGGCTCTCTTGATTTTGCATTCTTTGCCTGAAAGCTAGAATGGCTTGGTAATGGCTATGAGTAATTTTGTTTCTTGATCTAGTACCCTAAAATATGATGATGTGATTGGTATTATTTTGAGTGAGGAAACTCGTAGGAAAACCTCAGGTGGATCTACATCAAGAAGTGCTTTGAGTGCACAAAGTAGGGGCATAATGACTGAGAGAGGACACAATTTTGGAAATCATGGGAAATCAAGAGGAAAGTCAAAGGGGAGGAGGTCTCAATTGAGAGGACCAAATGATTGTTGGTACTGTGGGAAACCAAGGCACAAAAAGAAAGATTGCTGGAATTGAAAGAAAAATGAAGGAAATAAATCAGATGGAGACAAGGAGGCAAATGTTGCAAGTAACAAATCCAAAGAGGATGCTTTTCTTCTATCTTTAGAAAGTGTTGATGATTTATGGGTTTTAGGTTCTGGTGCTTCATTTCATGCTACACCTCATAAAGGTTATTTCATTGATTATGTCTAAGGAGATTTTGGGCTTGTTTATTTGGGGGATAATGAACCCTCTCAGATTGTTGGAAAGAGAAAAATTAAGATTAAGTTGTAGAATGGGAATCATTGGCTACTACATGAGGCAAGACATATTCCAAGGCTGAGTAGGAATTTAATTTCAACAAGGCAACTTAGTGATGAGGGTTGTGTAGTTACTTTTAATGATAAAAATTGAAAGGTTTCAAAAGGTTCCCTTATAGTAGCAAAAGGTGTGAAAGTAGGCACCTTATATCTTTGTACATGTCATATTGTTCCTTCTACTTTAATTTTTTTAGAGAAAAATGAATGTTCAGGAACAATTGATGCAGTTGAGTAGGGAGAACAAATAGCTACTATAGACTCTGATACAGTGTTGTGGCACAACATACTCTAGCACATGAGTGAGAAAGGTATGAAAGTACTTCATTCAAAGAAAGTTTTACCAGGTTTGAAATGTGTTAATATGGATTTTTGTGAAAGTTGTGTGTATGGAAAAAAAGAGAGAGTGAGTTTTACAAAGACTAGGAAGGAAAATAAAAGGGAGAAATTAGAGCTTGTGCATATCGATGTATGGGGATTGGCTTAGGTATCTTCCCTTGGTGGCTCTCATTGCTATGTTACATTTATTGATTATGCAACTAGAAAAGTATGGGTTTATTTCCTTAGACATAAATCTGATGTATTTCAAACTTTTAAGAAATGGAAATGCTTGGTTGAAGATGAGACTGGTAAAAAAATAAAATTTTTCAGATTTGATAATGGTGGTGAGTATTACAGTCATGAATTTGAAGATTATTGCTCCACTAATGGTATTCGTAGAAAAAAAAACTATTCCAAGGACACTGTAGGAAAATGGAGTGGTTGAATGCATGAACAGGACTATGATGGAACATGCAAGGAGCATGAGGTTGCCTGATGGGTTGCCATTACACATTTGGGTAGAGACTATCAATACTATTATATATTTGATTAATAGAGGTCTCTCTACTCCTTTGGGCTGTGGTATTCTAGAGGAGGCATGGACTGGTAAGAAGGTGAGTTATTCTTTTCTCAAAACCTTTAGTTGTGAAGCATTTGCTCACATAGTTTATGAAAATAGAACCAAGCTAGAAGCTAGGTCAAAGAAATGTGTATTTGTTGGATATGGCATTAATGAGTTTGTTTATAGGCTTTTTTGATTTTGAAAATCATAAAATTGTAAGAAGCAGGGATGTCATATTCAATGAGAAAGTGTTGTACAAAGATCTGTTGTAACAACATGAAAAGAAAGAAGATGATTATGTAGTGTTGGATGATACTCCAAAAGCTGATGTTCTAGCCATTCCTCATGGTGTGCAACAATTTCAACCACAAATACCACACACACCAGTGAATTTAGATGGTCAACAAGGAAAATTAGACCTCCAGAAAGATTTTCTCCCTCTTTGTATTCTATTTTACTTACTGATGTTGGTGAACCTAAAAGTTATGATGAAGCTATGCAGGTGGATACTAAGATTCAATGGGAGTTTGCAGTGAAAGATGAAATGGACTCTTTGTTGAAGAATAATACATGAGATTTGTGCAAGTTGCCTGTACGGAAAAAGGCTTTATAGAATAAGTGGGTTTATAGGTTAAAAGAAGAGGATGGAGGTAAGAAAATATTTAAAGCTAGGTTAGTTGTAAAAGGATTTGCATAGAAAAAGGGAATTGATTTTGATGAGATATTTTCTCTTGATGTTAAAATGACTTCTATCTGTACTATTTTAAGTCTAGTGGCTACTAAAGATTTGCATTTAGAGCAACTAGATGTTAAAACAACCTTCCTTCATGGTGATTTGGATGAAGAGATATATATGGCTTAGCCATAGGGATTTGCAGTCAAAGGTAAGGAGAAATTAGTGTGCGAATTGAAGAAAAGTTTATATGGCTTGAAGCAAGCACCTCAGCAATGGTATCTGAAATTTGACAATTTTATGCATGAGCATGGTTACAATAGGTGTCATTCAAATCATTGTGTCTACTTTAAGAGGTCTTGTTTAAGAGGTTGGATGATGATAGCTACATTATTTTATGTTTATATGTTGATGATATGCTTGTAGTTGGGTCTAACATGGATCACATTAAGGGGTTAAAAAGCTAATTAGCACATGCATTTGCTATGAAAGATTTGGGGGTAGCAAAAAAAATCTTTGGTATGAAGATTTGTAGAGATAGGAAAAATAGAACATTGACACTATCTCAGGCTGATTATGTTGAGAAGGTGTTGCAATTTTTCTCTATGGAGAATGCTAAAGCTATCAACACACCTTTACCTGGTAATTTGAAGTCTAAGGAGATGTGTCCCAAGAAACAATAAGAGGAGGATAAAATGTCCAAGGTACCCTATGCTTCAGCTATAGGAAGCTTGATGTATGTTATGGCATGTACTTGGCTAGATATTGCACATGCAGTGGGAGTTATTAGTAGGTATATGAGTCATCGAGGAACCGAGAATTGGAATGCAGTCAAATGGATTCTCAGATATTTGAGAGGAACATCCAATAAGGGTTTACACTTTGGGGGCTCTGCTACTGATTTATAGGGCTATGTTGGCTCAGATTTGGTAGAGGATATTGATACCAGGTGGAGTACTACAAGTTACATCTTTACTATTGGTGGAGCAGCCATGAGCTAGATTTCTAGATTACAAAAGGTTAATTCTTTATACACTAATAAGACAAAGTATGTAGCTACTACAAAGGTAGGCAAGGAGATGATATGGCTTTAGTTCTTCTTGCAAGAATTTGGACATCCTCAGAAGGATAATTATTTGTTCATAGATAGCCAGAGTGTCATTCATCTTGCAAAGAATTTAGCTTTGCATTCAAAGACCAAACATATACAGTTGTAGTACCATTTCATTTGGTCAGTTTTGGAGGATGGACAATTAAAGCTAGACAAGATACATACAAATGACAATCTAGCAGATATGTTAACCAAGGTAGTAACAAGGGAGAAGCTGCACTCCTCTTCAGCTTCGGTTGGTCTTCTAGACTAAATATGAACACAAGAATAGTAGAGTCCAAGGTGGTTTGATCTAGTGGGAGCTTTATGGAGTAGCGGCACAACTATAGGATTAGTCTCCAAGTGGGAGATTGTTGTTTAGTGTAGATCCTGATCAGTCTCTAAGTGGGAGATGAAAAGATAAATTTTGGGGCCCTATTTTATCAGGATTTTGGGCCAACATGTAATTATTAATTATAACCCTAAAGTAGTTAAAATTATTGGATAAAAGGGCTTAGGGTTAGGGATTGTTTTATAAGGTGTGATGTGAAATTGGTTCTTGTGGCAATATTGAGTTGTAAGGGATTACAAATTGTAATCAGGTTGTAATCACTGGATCATAAAAATATTGGACTTGTTGTTTGGTGGACGTAGCCTAAGGATTGGGTGAATGAGGTTAAATCCTGATGTCTTGTGTTCTTTTCTACGCGATCTATTATTTTCTGTTATTAGTTATGCTTGCATGTAAAATTTTATTTCTGTCCATGGTTTAATCTTAACACTTAATACTAGGAAGCAAAAGATAGGGACAAACCTAAGGATCAACTAAATCCTATAATCAATAGGGCTAAATCTTAGTTCTGAGCCAACATTAATAGATTCCTTAGGACTAACTTAACTTTGGGCTCTACTAGGCCAAGGCGGGAAAACCTTAGGGATTAATCTTGTTAATTTTATATACTTTTCCTTCAAAGATTATTCTCTATAGCAGAAATGGTCAATATTCTTGTATGATTTGCTAAATAAAATTCCTAGACATAGTAGCTAACTGTAACCAAAAACTAAATGCAAATAAGTAATGACTAGGAATTTTAGTTATTATTACATAAAAAAGATAAATTGATTTCTTTTGTTATGTATTTCCTGCACTTAGGTGAACCATCAACTTGTTCTTGCTCTCTAATATGATCAATGTCTTATCCATGGATATATAGACTCAATAATCAATCATCTTGGACATATTTAATTAAATTTTAATTAAATTTGTCAACAATAAGCTTTGAATTTCATTCTTACCATATCCTTTTTATAAACCCTAAACATTATCAATTATAGAGAGTGATTATTTGATTATTTGAATCAGCAATAATTAGTAAGAGATATACAATTTGCATGAATTGGATTAAAATGAATGAAATTTGTTCATTTCAATCTCAAAATTATAGATATATAAGAAAGGAGACAAGTGTGTGTGTGTGTGTGTGTGTTTGTGTAGAAAATCCTTCTTTTATTGATTTCCTCTAAAATTTTCTTAAAAAAACTAACAAAGACTCAATGAATACTCAGAGACTAGCCATTGATACTAGGTATTCACCATATGTATTCATGTATTCAAGAAATGATTACTTTCACTAGATAACAGAAAAAATAATGGACAAAACTGTAAAAAGGCATAAGAAAAATAAAAGTCTATAGATAGCCGACCTCCACTTTACATCTTCAAAATCCATTTATAGGATTGCAAACAAGCTATAGATGGGAGGAGGAAAGATGTCTAAATGAGAATGGATACCAAAGGTGGCAAGATAGGAACAAAAGATATACAAAAATATTCTTCAGATGTTCAATTAGAAAAGGTGAGGTAGTTGAGAAAGTCAACAAGTGAAAATTGAAGTCATGCTCTTTGACTTTACTCCCCTTTTTCTTTATCTATTCTCAATGAGTAATGTCTCAGCTACTTCTTACTAGAGAGGCTTTGATCTCTCCCACCACTTTCCAAACATAAATTTCTCTTTTTGTGGACCACTTAGTATTTTTAACCTCTTCTAAGTCCTGAGTGGCCTTAGCATCCAATGTGGCTTTAGATTCAACAAAAAACTTGTTTAAGTCTACTTCTACCTTAAAAAGGGAATCAATCAATTTATTATATGGGACATCAGAAGTATCCTCAAAACTTCCACTGTGTATCAAAGGAATTAGATCATTCCTGCCAATCTATCATTGTATTAGTGGCATCTAGAATTGATGGTATACAAGGCTATATTCCTTGAGATAAAAATTTCAATTTTCCTTGTATAACTTGTAACTTCCTAGTGAAGAAGCCAATCATTTCTTTGACTATATCCAAACCCTCCTTCCCTAAGATTACTTTATCAAGAAAATTTGACTTTTTAGCCATAAGTACAATGAGTCTCTCCAAAAATTGTGTATATGGCCCCTAAAGATTAAAAGTGGGTGATAGCCATGAAAGCAACTCATTGCAAAATTGCTCAGCACTTTGTAAGGCAATAAAAGAAGTATGAGCTTGTTGTGAAATATTCTTCAAAATTTCAATCCTATGGCTCATCGAACTCTTAAGGATAGCTATCCTTACCTCACCTCACTACTGAGTAGATTGAGCACCAATGCTCATCCTCCTAGGTTCTAATGCTTCCTCTTCCCCCAAATCTTCTATTTGTGCTGGCGCTTTAGTTGTGTCCTTAGTTGGTTGTTGTTGGTCTTCATGTTCTTCCCCTTGTTCTATAACAATCACCTATTCTGCCTATGTAAGTTGCTCCCCGAGAGATGCAACTTCATATTCAAGTGCTTGGAACTTGGCCTCAAGCTCTACTATCATTTTCTTGTATACATGGCTTTTTCTTAGCTCATCTGCATAGAGCTTTCCCACATCTATGTAATCATAAATGGATTTAGCAAGTCTAGTTTCCATCTCCTCTACCTTGACCTCATTGATAAATGAAAGATGTTTCAATGCCTTAGAAATCTCTATGCTATAGAAGCCTTGTAGAGTCCACACAATCATGTTACCTTGCTCAATGCTCTGTACACCCATTAATTTTGGCTCATTGGATGAAGGATCCATACTCCAAACCACAAAATATTTGGTTTCTATGTTGAAACCAGTTCTTCTCTATAATCCATCTACACTAGATGCCTCATATGAAATGGAATTTTCCTACCTACTTATCTGATCAAGCATAAATGCTTGTTCTAAGTCCCATCTAGGCATGAATAGCATGTCACTCCTTTGTACAAGATCTCTGGCCTACTCTAAATTCATGACCTCACTCTCAGGATCATAGGCTTTCAAATTTTCAACCAATTCTATTTTTTGCTCATCAGATTCTCCTAGTTTCATTTTCAATACTAGCTCATTTTGTTTTATTTTTTACAAAAAGCTCTTGAATTTAGTGGATTTGATGAATTCATCATCTTCTAGGAAGTATTGGGTTTGAATTATTCTATCATCAAGACTTGCTACTACTAACTCCATGTCAATAAGTGTACTCTCAGCTGCATTTATTTTTTCTTGGAGGTAACTTTGCCTTTAGTTAGCAAAATACTAACTATTGCCAGGTAAGATTTGCAATGTCCTCTATTTTACCTCAGTAGGGATATGGAAAACCTTCTACCCCTTATGTCCCTTTGTGATCCATGATGCTTTAGGAACATCAACTTCTTCTATTTCTAGGGTCATAATAGGCTTAGGGCTATCTGAACACACCCTTTCTTCCTCCCCCATTGGTTCTTATAGCATCTTAGCCATAGTCTTAGCATGATCTATGATCATCTTCCTAATCCTATGAGGATAGGGGATATCCATATAAAATCCCATAAATTGGGGATTTACTCTTTTTAGTTCTCTCTCCACCCTCAAAACATCATCTAGCTTTGCTAGCTTATAAGATGCCTCACCCTTTACAACAATGTTTGGAATGAAATGGTCATGGGATAATTCATTAGTACTAGGTAGTACATAATTTATCATTTCTTTAAGGGTGACCCTCATCCAATTGTCATGGTCATACATCCTATAAGGACTAGTTGACAAATTGAAATGATGCAGGAAAGAATGGATTTGGTCCAGGGCTTCTTTCCCAATTGTAAAATCTCCAATCTTAAAATATCTAGACAAGAAAGTTCCCTCCCTACTAACCATGAACAACTACCATGTGAATTCAATTATTCCCAATCTAGGAGGGATAAAATTTGGTAGTATGTGGGGTGGTTGAGGATAACCATAAAATCACATCAAAGATAAGGTTGGGAACAAGAAAATATCCCCCTAGTTATGGTCTAATCTTTTACCCTTAGGAAGTAGGGCATGTCTCAAAAGGACCTTTAAAATATCAAGCATCCTAAAGTAACTTGGATCTAGCATTTTCATTATAACAACACTAAAATTATTGAAAAATGAGATAGAATCAGAAAAATGATAATCAATATCCCATACCTATGTCCATAGCTGAACTAGTAGAACGCCATTTGCATCAGATGCGTGGTTAATCAAATCAGAATTCACATACCCTACATTCTTGTAGATGATCAAGTGCATCAATAGTGAATAGTGATGGAATTTGAAGTCCTTTAATTCTCCACTTTGAACCCTAGCAATATTCTCTTTCATCACCTCCAGAATGTAGTTCACATATTCATACTCCCCACCATGGTAGGATTCTTGCACATCTTTGGCAATTATAAATTCATCTCCATAAACCATATTAGTTCTATCATTGCCAACCACCTTATGGACACCATAGACTTTTTTTACAAAGTAATTTTGAAATTTGTCCAAAGGCATCATTTTTTCCACCTATTTTGGGGAATCATTGACTTCCTTCAAATCCATGGGAATATGTTGTAGCATAGATTTCCCAGTGTAGGCCTTAGTATTTATCTCAAATTTCCTCTACAAATATTTTAAATCTACAAGCTGACCCATAGCTCCATCCAATCAAAAAGCATCAATGAATGATTCATGGTTTAGAGTATACAAGATGGTTCTATATTTCCTATGGAAGGATTTAGTGGCTAGATTGTAGCAATGTGCGTGCTAGAAAATGTGACCTGTTGAGAGCATGAATCAACAAGAAAACATTAGTTCAAATAAAAACATGTAACAAGAATTCATCAAAATGAAAAACTAAACTAATGCTTGCTTGAGTTTTGCAACTCAAAATAGCCAACAAATCAAGTCTTCCAACCACCTCTATAGCTCAACAAAGGCACCCATAAGAGGCCTTGTTGGTGTGTTAAGATGGGGGGTATGTTTGGTGTAATCTCCCAAACACAACAAAATGATGAATCTCTTGAGTGAATGTGAAAATTTGAGTGAGGATGCAACATGATCCTAAACTACATGAAATGAAGAATACTTCAAGAAATGGCTATGGAGAAAGCCATACTTGAAAGCATTCAATGTTGAAAATATGAAATGCAACAAAGAGACTAATTAGATATGCAAGCCAAACTAAGATGTAAATGAAATGGAGATGAGAAAATGCATGTAAACTAAACTAATAATGCAAATGCAAAGCTAAACCAGCTACCAAATGGTTAGTATTCACCTAAAAATATCTATGAAAACTCAAACTATAATGGAAACCCTAGCATGAAAACTCAAGACTCAAAATGGCATGGCAACAATGCAATAATGGGAGATGAAAATTCTTGAGACAAGCCCTCTATTTATAGGCTTGAGGGAGGGCTTGGTGAGGTGGCATCCATGTAGATGACATGCAAGCTATGCAAATAGTCAAAAATTCAAAGTTTTCTCACACATGTGTGAGAAAACTTGAGAAGAAGAGTGGGAGACAAGAGTGCAAAGGGGAGTGTGTAGGCATGCCATCTCACACATGTGTGAGCACACTTTTGGACTAATGAGAGGGATTAGGAAAGAGATTAAGAATGATTAAGTGGGATTAGAGAAGACGTAGGCTTAAGAGGATGAAAATGATGGTTATAGGCTAGGCTTCTAGGTTAGGCTTAAGATTAAATTAAATGAAATTTAATTTAATCATGGGTTTAGAGGAATTAATAGGATGTGAGGATTAAATAAACAAAATTTATTTAAAAAAGGGGATGATGGAGGATCATGTGTTAAATTAATTTAACACATTAAGGCTAGAAGTATTTAAATTAGATTTAAATACTTAATAGAATGAACTCATTTAATTAATTAATTAAATTAAATAAGTAGAAGAATGTGAGAAATATAATTAATTATGATGTCACAGGCAATATTAAAATTAATGAATATAGTGTTTAGGGATGATTTTAAGAATCTACATTTTGTCCCTCTTTGATGTGATGTCGGCACAACATCATATCGAAGAAAAGAAAATATAGGTTGCCCCAGAGAAGGATAGGAGTCCTAAGAGTTGTGCTAAAGTGATGACAAGGGAGGAGGGTACCCCCTCGAGGAAATGGGGTGAAAACGAATATATTTTGCCCCATTTTCTTGAAAAATAGACATGGGAAGGAACAGGGAAAGAGAAAAGGCTTAAAAGATGACCTTACATGACTTGTTCGTAAGCTCGACATGAAGCAGGGTGAAGTGGATAATGATTAATCTAAATGCAACTTAACTACATGAATGCATGAGATTCAGTTATGTTCATATGGGAGAGCACACCTTATTTTGATATTGCAAGAGGAGTTATGCATCAAATGCTATAGTAGCATAGATGACAATATTCCTTTGTGTGGACTAGATTCTCAACACAATGGATGTAGGTTTCAGAGTCATGATGGAACAAATGACATATACACACTAGAGAGGTTTGGGCACACCCAAAGTCTTGTTAGGGATCTTGGTGGAAAGTGTGCTAACCTGTTGCCCCTAGTGAGAAATGCATAATCATAACTTGAAATTGACATAGATGTGCTAAAGAATCATGAAAATAGATCATATTGCAAAATGACACATGTAATCAAGTTAAGCCATGCAAATGATACCAAGATATTAAAGATCGAGGCAAAAATGGGGAGGCTATCACTGACACACAAAGATAAAATCAACAAAAAGACCTTATGACCGAGTAGTCATTCAATCCATTGTGTTTGCCATGAACTTGATTTTGATGGTAAAATTTGTTAAGCTTATGTAGGAAGGATTCATCCTGTAAGGCAAAAATTGATTGTTTGATTGAATTGTATTGAAATGTATGTGATTGTTTGTTGGCAATAGTGTGAAAGGAACAATGTTCTTAAATCATTTAGTCTCACTATAAATTTGTGTAAGTTTGTTTGCAATCACTATTTGATAAGCTCAGTTTGATGGGGTTAAAGCTCAATGTCATGAGAGAAATAGAAGAATGTGGATAAGATAATATAATGGATGAATTGAATTGGAATGGAAGGGAAATGCAAGGGAGAAAGTGATAAATGTTTTATAGACGAAAGTGCGTTGAATGGAAGACTAGAAATTTGATCAAGGTATATGAAAATAGATGGAAAATGAATGAATTGATTATGGAAATGATTTGAATGAAATGATTAGAAGAAGGGAATATGATTAAAGTAGAGGAGAAATGAATTAATTGAATGGATTGGAAAAGGTAAAAATTGATGGAAGGTGGAATGAATTAGAACCAATGACAAGGGATAACCAAGGGATGGTAAATGGAGGAAAAGCAATGTGAGTTGGTGGATGAAAGGAATGGTGACAGGATATGAGGGAAGCCAAGAACCATGTTTCAAAGGAGCTCAAATGCCCCATACCCAAGATAGGAAAATGGAAGGAAATATGGTGGGACAGGATGCATGAAAGTGGAAAGATGGTACGAAGGCTAGCATATGGAGGAAAAGAAGGAATGTACTCTTCCAAATCATGTATGAACCTTTCGGTATTGTGCCTCTAATAGTGATCACAAGCATGGGGATGAAAGCGAATGAATAAGGGATATGGGAGGGAGGGTATAAAAAAAGGCTAATGATATGAAGGGTATGGATGAAGTGTGCGATATGAAGGTGATGGGATGGAAGGGGTGACCAAGATCAAGGACATATGGAAGAAGGATGGAAGTATATAGGAGTATGGATGGAAAATGGAAGAAATGAACATGACAAGGACGATGGGATGCAAGATATGGATAGCATGTCAAGATCAAAGATGTGAAAGTGGATGGAAATATGTAAGATAATGGATGCAGGATGTGCAAGGGATATGGAAAGTGCATGTGGATGGATGAAAGGAAAGTGAAAGTCAAGATCAAAGATGGAAAAGGATAATGAATGGTGGATGGAAGCATGGAAGATATGTATGTAAGTGTAGTATGACTAGAGCTTGCCCCTAGTGTAGAGTACAAGTGGAAGAGGAAAAGTGAATGAAGGGATAAGTGTAATTGGAAGACAATGGATACATGATAGGAGAATAAAGGGAGGACTCAAGCATCTATTTTTCATGGATGGTACCCTTTGATTATTTTTTCTTGTCTTTTTTATTTTCAAAGAATTTTTACTATTTTCTCATAGATGTTTGTAGGATAGTGAATGGAGGAAAATGGCCTATGGAAAGGTTTGGATTAAGGGAGTGGAGTGGGTGGGAGGAAGAAATGGTTGATGGATGCTAGGTTGGAAGACTTGTGAAGGAAGTGAAAAGATCGTCATTGGCACACACCTTGAAGGGTGATGGAAAGGAGGAAATTGTGGGGGATGGGTAACAGAAAGTTTGGATTTTGGGATATAGGGACCCAAAATGGATGAAGGAGATGATGGATTTAGGATGGTGGATTTGAGTATATAAGGACCCAAAATGGATTTAGAAAATGGAAGCTTGGAGGATTTATGAATGAGGGAAGCCTTTGGATTAGCAAAATTGGATGTCATTCAGAATCCTTCTTTGAGATTCATTGCTACATTAAGTAGCTTTGGGATTGACAAAATTTTAGCATTTTGTATTTTCAGCCTTTGTGGCCTTTTGATTTTGTTTTGGATCATATTTTTCTTTTCTTGGACATGTCTTTTAGAGGGGACATGTTAATCCTTGGGCTTTTATGGATTTTTGGCTTTATGCTCTTTTTCTTTGGCATCCAATTTGCTTCCATTGGCCATGGTATGGGTGCATGAAGATAAATGGGGTGGAGAGCGTATGGATGGTGAACATTGGAAGGATTTCAAGGATGTGTGCCTTTGTTGATCTTTAATAGGAGCATAAGGGGATGAAATGGAAAACATGGATATGGTGGAGGGATGTACATAAGGACCCAAAATGGAAGGAAGGGATGAAGGGTTTGGATGTGGAACATAAGGACCTAGAATGGATGGAAGGGATGAAGGGTTGGGAATATGGATATAAGGTCCTAAAATGGACTTGGAGGATGAATGATGGGAACCTTTACGTTGGGATGGAGGAAGTTTAGGTTTGGAAGGAGTGGAAGGTGTACCAACATCTTGAGACATTGTTTCTTCAATGGGATGCCTATTATTTTTAATACAAGATGCGAGTCCATGTGTATGGAGTTCATGAGTGGAGTGGATAGGTGTGAGAGGATCATGAGGGATACAAAGATTAGAATGAACTAGTGTTTGGAGTTCTATTACAATCACCTTGTTAGTATTGCTTAGATTAAAACACTATTTGAGTTGAGGCCATGATTTCCAAATGATGTTTGTAGAGTCCCAAAGGTCTCTGAATACTTGATTGCCTTTCTTAAAGAATCGTTTAGCTTTGAACTTGGGTATCCTCACCAAAGGGCTACCATTGTGTTGGATTAATCTATTCCACCAAATTGAATATGTGGAAAAACTAGATTCGTGGTTGAAAGACCGATCATACCAAGATAACTTACTTGTTGCCAAGCATTCCAAATACAATTAAGAGAAGCTAAGCCACGAAGTTTGAAGAATGGGGCAAGGAGAAGCTTATCGTTCCAATGAATTGTGCTCCAAGACTTACCAGCAGTGGTTGTTTCAATTCTATATCTGATTAAACTCTTCCAAGGAGCAGTCCCATCCAAGGCTTTGCTGATCCATTTCGCTGATAAGAAAATCCCTTGAGTGTAAGGGTCTATGATATCCAACCCTCCCTTACCCTTTGGAAGGATAAAATGAGACCATGATGTAGTAGGCATACCTTTTTTTATTACCCCATTTGGACAAAAAAAAATTATGAATGAGCTGAGTCATTTGATTATAACAAGCCTTACACAGTAGCCAACATGAAGATATATAAACGTGGCTAGCTAAGAGAATTTTATTAGCCACCTGGATACAACCAACCATGGATAAATAATGGTTTGACCAAGTCAACAGTTTGGATTTGAACTTACATAAGAACCATCTTGATGCAGAGACCTAGGTGGACTTTTTAGTTATTTATAATCAGAGGGACTTCCTTTAGTGTTCTCACAACACAAACAAGCTTCTTCAGGATCATTCTCCTTGATCCAATCAACTTCAAACCTTATCAGAGTGCACATACCATTCTCTTGTGCCACCATAGGCTCTAAATCTTATAAAACATCCCCAATGTCCCTCAATCCTTCAAATGGATTCATTTAAGCAATCTTGTCAACAAACTATCAAATGCCCTCAATCATCATTTCCTCTTCATTCAGAGATCTTTTTCATCATTATCTTGACATCCCTACATGAAAAAATTTAATGAAACATATAAAATATGAATTAGGTCTCTCCCACAAGACACAGTCACCACAGAAAGTGGGAGCGCCTAGGGCATCATGAAAACTCCAAACCAATTTTCTGATTGCACATAGTATTGTACAGGGACAGTCAGCAAATGACTCAAATTCTTGCTTTTATACCTCACAAAACAACAAAATATTGCATGGAATTAAAAGTAATCTAATCCTCCATCAATTTAATGCATTCCTGATCATGTTTTCATTGAAAAAAAGGAGTTTTAACAACTCGAAAAGAGGACTGTCCCCTCGGGACAGCAACCTGGCAGTTTTTAGAGAATTAAAATTTTATTGCATGAACCTTTGTTACATGTCTTCCTTTTGACTCAAAATTACCACCAACTCCCCTCTCTTTTAAAATGATTGATTACAATGTTTTTATAAACTCCTTTTCCCCTTTCCAAACTGTCCAAGTCCCAAGAACTGACTACAACTCCCTAATTGTCCGTGACAGTTTTGAATAACCTTTAATTAATTTTTTAAAACCACTCTTTATTGCTTATTTCAGACTTCAAAAACTCAAACATTCATGAAACTTTTGAAACTAATGTAAATAAATGTTCCTATGCTCAAAAGACTTATAAACCCTTACTTAACCCTTGACTCCATCATAGTGCCCTATGTGGCCTATTACTAACATTTTGACAATTTGACATATTTTTCCAATTACATTGTAATTATTTGCATTTGATATGCACTTTATGACTCTTTGATCCCATTTATCAACCTAGTACATTCTAGGACTCTATCCCCATGACACTTCATTACATCACATTAATGACCCTTAGGTACCTTCCTTGTCCTTTCATCATGCCATTAATGACTTACAATTTTGAACTTTAATAAAATGAGTACAAGACATATTAAAAAGGACCTTTACAAGGTCTTATAACATTTAATGACCCAATATGGTCATGTTGCCATCTTGTGACCTTAATGTCTTCTCATGCCTTCAACCTTGGCCTTGATGCTTCTGATACCAATTTGATGAGGAGCAATCACAAACTTGACGATAAAACATACCATACTGAACCAAAAGCATAGGGAACCTAACAAGAATCGATAAGAAGACTGGTTCACCATTAAAAACAACACATATTTTCACTACATATAACTATCTGCAGATTGCAAAATGGATGGCTCTCTAGCGGCAGCCAGAAATCCACTTACATTTCCTTCTATTCACTCATTCTCTATCAAAATATTATCTTTTTGCCCTTATCGATTCTCCTCTCTATCCCTTCAATCTCTTCCTCCTAATAACATTTGAGGTAGTTATGAAGTCTTACAGGATGGTTCGGATTCTTGACAGTTACAAAACAAACTCATCAACTTCCCTATGGTAATTTATCGATAACATTGGTGGCCGAAATCCTTCTATTTTGGATACATTACATTGCAATTTTAAACAATAAAAATTTGTCATTGTATAAGGGAATTTTGAAGGTCTTAAATATTTTTAAAACTTTGAACAAAAGATTCAAATGACGAGGGGCCTCTGCACCATACTTTTGCACTTCAAAAATTTCCATGTCCCATTGAAATGTATTGGTGAGATTCTGCAACATCTTGGTCTCTTCATCTACACTGATGCCTATGCTATTGTACTTTCCTTACCTCTTTCAGCTTTAACTCCTATTCATGGAGTTTGCAGTGGTTGCCATCCATGGTGCTTTACCAAACATCTCAAGTCCACCCTCCAATGCCGCTTCCTTGTGCCTCACCCAGGAGTCCTTTCTTGCCTCTCACCCTAGGTCTTTTGGCAAACCTCAGACCACCAATCTCACCCAATAGTGGATTCTGGAAGATGCCTCACCTTCTTTGTGCCTTGCACCTTCTACCCAGCCTCATCCCTATTGGAGAATGGTCATGACAGACCTCTCATGTCTGCCCACACAAAAACTAACACCAACCTGCAGCTTGATGGACAAGCACCTGCAACCATGAAGCTTACCAACAAGAATCAACATACCCAACATTGCCTGGTGTAGATTTTCTTCCATCTACATGCTCAGAATCTTCTGAGCTCTAATACCAATATGATGAGGAGCAATCACAAACTTGATGATAAGACATACCGTACCGAACCAAAAGCATAGGGAACCTAACAAGAATCAATAAGAAGACTCATTCACCATTAAAAACAACACATATTTTCACTACATATAACTATCTGCAGATTGCGAAATGGATGGCTCTCTAGCAGCAGCCAGAGAGCCACTTACATTTCCTTCTATTCACTCACTCTCTATCAAAACATTATCTTTTTGCCCTTATCGATTCTCCTCTCTATCCCTTCAATCTCTTCCTCTTATAACATTTGAGGTACTTATGAAGTCTTACAGGATGGTTCAGATTCTTGACAGTTACAAAACAAACTCATCAACTTCCCTATGGTAATTTATCGATAACATTGGTGGCCGAAATCCTTCTATTTTGGATACATTACATTGCAATTTTAAACAATAAAAAGTTGTCATTGTATAAGGGAATTTTGAAGGCCTTAAATATTTATAAAAATTTGAACAAAACATTCAAATGACGAGGTGCCTCTGCACCACATCTCCACATATCTTTCAATGAAACTCCAATTCCAAAGGGGATACCAAGATATCTAGTAATGACTCCATGTTTTATCTCTTTCCAATCATTAGGAATCCATGGGTGCTGAGAGTTGGGATGAGTCTTCCAAAATTCTGTTTTGTGAGTAGCAATTTTGGAACCTGAAATTGTGCAATAGAAATTGATGACATCCAACAGATTATTGACATCCTCAATTGAGTTTTGGAGAAAAATCATGCTGTCATCGACAAAATGGGAGTTGAGGGCTGTCCTGTGGCCAAGAAGGGAGATGGCATGAATAAGGTAAGTCTCTTGAGCATGTTGAAGGACATAACCAAGGGCATCAGTAGAGAGGACATAAATAAATTTTGTTAAAACTTAAATAAGATATTTACTTGAAACTTCAACAAACAAATATGAACTCGTGGGGTGATCTTGAATCCCAGCCCCTTTTTTAATAAATAAGTATTATTTTTAAAATTTAAACTCTCAAAAATTGCAAAACATAGTTAAAAATTATAACACTAAAAAAAAATACTATTAACTAAAAATTAAATAAATTTTTATCTTACATTTTCTACTATCAAGAAAGTGGAGATCTGGCCTTTCAAAATTACAAATCTACAAATTATTGAACTATTTCTTAAAAGCCAATTAATATTTATGGACTCTTAAATTAAATATTTAACGAAACGATATCGCCATTTCTAAATATAGACGTGCAAAACTTTAAAAAAACAACACGACAATTTAATGTAAGAGTTTCCAAGAGTAAACACGACAATTTAATTTAAGAGTTTCCAAAAGTAATCTCGAAGCTACCGTTTCAATTTTGGAAAAAGACCGCTAAATTACAGGAGTTCATAATAGAAACCAACCATGCGGCCCTTTAAACCCAACGTTTCAAGGGAAAAAACAATCTGCAATTATCAAATTATCTCTCCAAATCAAGAAAGCGCAGATATCATTAGAAATTGGGTCTGCAAAAAGCTGGCCATGAAGAATTCGGTGCTATCTCATGGGAAGGGAACAGTATTGAAGAAGAAAATACAACATTCAGCAACAGGGGCTATGAAGAAAGGTGCGGATGTGGGTATGAAGCCCATCAAACTGAAAATATCAAAAGTGTCTCAGAAGCCGCCTTTGTTACAGTTGCAGGAGGAGGGTTGCGTTGTGAAGAAAGATAACGAGATGGGCATAAAACCCATTAATATCCAAATAAAAAGATCAGAAGCTCTTCACAAGTGCAGGAGGAGGGTTTTGAGAAAACAAAACAGCTGAAGAAAGATCATGAGATGGGCATAAAGGTTTTCAAAATCAATATCAAAAAAACAGAAGTTTCTCTCAAGCAGCCATTGCCACAATTTCATGTGGGTTGTGAGAAAACACATCACCCAGTAACTGGGGTGCAAAAAGATCATGAGGTGGGCGGCATAAAGCCCATTAAGGTCAAGATTAAAAGATCAGAGGCTCCTCATAAGTCCTCATTGTCAAGTTGCAGGTGGATTCTGTTTGTGCTGAAAGAATGAAGGAGAAAAATCAGAGCCCAAGATATTTTATGATAAGGTTATAGATGTTTACATCTAAGGTACTCCTACAATTGATGCTAAAACTAATAAGAAAGATGTTGAAGATGAGAAGAGAGATGGCGAGGAAGAAAATAAATATGAAGGAGAGAAATTTCAAAATGAGAAGGTTACATTTTAGACATAATTAGTTGTGATAGAAATTTAGATAGAGAAGGTGACAGAGGAGAAGGTCACCTAGTTGAAGGTTGATGCAAGAGACACTCATGTTGAGGTAGTTTAAGAGTTCCTTGATAAGGAAAAGATGGAATTATATAAAGTATAACTAATCAAAGGTCTAGTTAGTATTAATGCACTTAGTCCTATTCAAATGACGAATATTGTATCACTAATACAAGAAAAGAGTAGGAAAGAGATATTGATGATACACATCAAGGATAATGAACTTTTGAAATTTTTATCTAATGTGTTGGAGAAGATTAAATATAAAAATGAAACTCTATCTTGCCAACTAAAGAGTCTTATTAGTGATACAAGTTGGATTTATTTTTGTGTTGGATGGGAGAGATGGAGGTGCCCTAGCTTGGTTGCAGGTTTGCATGTAGGAGTTTTGTGGAAGTGTTTTAGCAATGGAGTAGTTTTTTGTTTATTGCAATGGATTTTGTTTCTTTTTGGCGTCTGTGGGGACTTTTTCAATTTGCTGACAGTTGTTCTAATTTTTGTTTATTTTCTTTGCTTCCATCTTTGCATGGTACAAATTTTTATGGCATTAGTTGTGGATCTTCTTTCATGGACAAGGCTCATAATGGGTCCTCTTCAAGCATGCATTCACAACAAGTAGAAACATTTTATACAAGTGTTGGCCCTAATATGAAGAAGGTTAATGGGTGTCTTCCTAGAACCCATGATCACCCAATTTTGGTCATTTCTCCTGATTTGGTGGAAGATGTCTCATATTGGAGTAGACATGCTCTAATTTGTAAGTTTCTTGGTATTCGCATTCCTTTATCAACTCTCGAGGCTTGGATATGGCATTACTGACAGATTGAAGGAGATATGGACATTATGCTTGCAACAAATAATTATTTTATGGTTATTTTCTCGAATATGGCAAATCACAATAGAGTTTTTGAAGGTAACCCATATTTTTAAAATTATGTTTGATTATTTATTAAACCATAGCTTGTAGGTTTTAATTCAGCTAAAGAGATGCCTTCTTGAGTTCCTATTTGGGTTTGTCTACCTCGGCTCCCCCTGGAGTTTTGGCGAGAAGACATTTTACATAAAATTGCTAGTCTCTTAGGAAAGCTTGTGGTAGTTGCTACACAAACATTGGGTAATAAGGTGATTTCTTTTGCTTAGACTTGTGTTGAGATAGATGTAAATAATCCCCTGTCGGATTCGATGGAAATTTTTTTGGGATCTTCATCATGTATTCAACAATTAGATTATGAATCTCTACCTTTTTGATGTCGATTTTGTCATGAGTATGGCCATCTCCTATGACATTACCCTAAAATTCATAAGGAAGCTCATTCCTCCTCTTTGACACCTCTGCCTCTAAGTAAAGAGGATAAAGGGAAAGCTCCCATGATGGCTAAACCTTAGGGAAAGGACAAGGAAGGATTTGTACTTGTTAAAACTAAGGCTAAAGAATGTCATTAGAAGAGGCCATTCAAGGATAGAAAGACAGATGGAGGCTTTAGCAGGTTTGAGGTGCTAGAGAAGTTAGCTTTGGAAGAAGGGCTCCTACATGTAGTCACTTCTAATAATGTTGGGATCAGTATGGAGGTTGTACCGCCTCTTGAACTAGAACTAGTTCAAGCTATTCAGGGACAACAAGTGGCTCAGGTGACTTTAAATAATTCCATAGAGGATGACATTATTTTGGAAGATTTAGTTAGAGAAGTTTTAGTTTCATCTCAAAATGAGGGTTCATCTCATAGATTGGGAGTACAACAATGACCCCTTAAGAAAGGTCTTGCTAATAGCTCCTCAAAAGGGTGGAAGATAGACCTTGAAAAGATAAAAATGACTAGAGATTTGTTGATGGAATCTGGGCTTGGTAAACCTATTGATGCTCACTTTTCTCAATTCCCTCAATGGTCATTCTCTCTTGGAATGTGAGGGGTTTGAATAACACCTGTTGTCAAAAAGCTATTCATGATTTGATTGCAATTCATTCTCTAGATGTCTTTTGTGTTGAAGAGACTAAGGTTTCTATTGAGATTATGTGTCAGCATGCTCCACTCATTTGGTATGCTGGTCACTGTCAAAGTATTAGTTCACAAGGGAATTTTGGAGGTTTGGATTTGTTTTGGGACCCTCAAAAGATTTCTCCCCTTTGGTGGATTTCTAGTCATTACTCAATCTTTATGGTGGCTACTTCCTTGGACTCTGGTGAGACTATTCATGTGACAAATATTTATGCCCCTATTGACATTCGTGGGAAGATTCATCTCTGGGATCACATTAGGTATGTGCTTTCTTGTGCTCCTTATTTTCCTTGGATTTTAGGAGTCAATTTTAATTCTATTTTAAGTCTTGAGAAGAAAAGAGGAGGTTGGCCTTGCTTTTGATCTTTTTCAAGCCAGGGTGGATATTCTTTCTGTTATTGATATTAAGCCTTAAAATGGGGTTTTCACATGGAACAATAGATGGAGTGATCAGGAAGGTATCTCAGACTATTTGGATAGGTTTCTTGTTTCATGTTATTGGGTTGGCGGTGGCCTAATTATGAGTTCTGAAATTCTTGATTGGAGACATTTTGGTCATTGGCCAATTAAGTTATCTTCTTCTCCTATTGCACTACCTAAGAACCCTTCTTCTAGATTTCATCTTATGTGGCTCCAAGACTTGTCCCTTTATGATTTGGTGGCTAGGTGGTGAAGAGTGGGTGGCCCCAACTTATGGCATGGCTATGTTTGTCTTTGAGAAGAAACTTAAATATGTCAAATATCATCTTAAGAGATGGAATACTTATTTCTTTGGGAACCTTTAGTCTAGAAAGAGGAATTCTCTAGATCATTTTGTAGTGATTACTCGCCAAATTAGAGACTCTAGGATTACAAAGGCTCTTAGCAAGGCTAAAATCCCAAGCTCTGTGGGATGTGGAATAATAGGAACTTTGGGAAGAGATTTATTGGAAACAAAAGGCTCGCATTGATTGGCTGCAAGAAGGGAATAGAAATACTGGACTTTTTCATTATTCTATTCAAGCTCATTGTAATAAGGCATAAATTTATTCTCTTGTTACTACTAAAAGACTTCAGATTTCTTCTCAGTCTACTATGAGCCTAGAAACCCTTCAGTTTTATTCTAACCTTTTTACTAAGGATTCTCATCCTTTAATTGAGGAGGAGAACTTAATTCTTTCATGTATTCCTTCTCTTATCACCAATTCTATGAAGGATTCTCTTCTTTGTCCAATTTTGATATCTAAACTTGAAGAGGTTGTGTTTGGGATGAATAAAGATACAGCTCCAGGCCCAGATGGCTTCCCTATGGAATTCTCTCAAGAATTTTGGGAAATTATTAATATGGATCTCTTGAAGGTGGTTAAGGAATCCCTTCAGAATAAGAAAATGTTTTCGTGCATTGAAGTGTACTTTACTGACTCTTATCCCTAAGAAAGAAGGTGCTAACAATCTTGACTCCTTTCATCCCATTGCTCTTTGTAATGTTGTATACAAAATTATCACCAAATAGATTGCTGAAAGACTCAAGATAATCCTTCTAGTTATGATTTAAGAGGAACAAGGCATTTTTGTGGTTGGTAAGAAAATTCTTGATGGAATTGTTATTGCTTTTGAATTTATTCATTCTATGCATGCATCAAAAGAGCAAGCTATGTTCGTTAAGTTGGATATGGCTAAGGCTTGTGATAGAGTCAAATGGAGTTTTCTCCAAAAGATCCTCTTTGGCCTTTGGTTTCTACCAACAGTGGGTGAACTGGATTATGAGTTGTGTTACTTTAGCTTCTTTTTCTGTTTTGGTGAATGGTGTTCCTTTAGAGCTCTTTGGTGCCTCTAGAGGACTTCACCAAGGGGATCCTATTTAAATTTATCTCTTTATCATTATAGCTAAGGGTTTGTGCCACTTTCTTAAGCTTCGTGCTCACTAGGGTTTGATTCATGGGTGAAAATGGGGTGCTGGCTTGCCTCCTATTTGACTTCTTCAATTTGTGAATGATAATTCATTTATGGGACATGCATGTCTTTAGGAAGCTACTTCTTTTAGGCATGATTTGGATGTGTATCTTGCAGCTTTGGGATAGAAAGTTAATGAGAACAAATTCTCCATTTTTTTCTTCAATACTCTCGAGGCTCTTTAGTGGTGTATTGCTGCTATTTTGATGATTCTGATTGGGTCTCTTCCCTTTTTTTATTTGGATATTCCTTTTACTATTGGTAGACATCCTAGATCTTCCTAGCAAGTTTTTCTTGATAAACTATGGCAAAAGGTTAATCGTTGGACTCATTGATGCCTATCAATTGCTACTCGCCTAACTCTATTAAAATTGGTGCACTACACATGAGTACGTCTGCGTACATTTGTCGAGTGACTTGTGAGGCTCGATCTTCCGTGGTACTTTTGGAAGTTATGATCATTGGGGTTGGGATGGGAGTATGCATGCCCACAGGCACTTGTCGTAGGATGAGCATGGGTAGGTTAGGGTAGCATATGGAGTGGGCTTCTATCTCACAGCCTGGTGACCTTAGTCCCATAGTGTTGGCAGAGGAAGTTTTAAATAAGTGATAATTAAAGAAAATGTGTGACTGGTAATAAAACTTAAGATAATAAAATGTGTGTGTGGGGCCCTCTGTTGAGGAGTTGAAACACACAATCCAAGCTTGGGCTTGTCGATGCCAAGTGATTCTCCATGATGTCAGCCCCTACTTAGTAGCCTATTGAGTGTTTGACTAGGACCTGTACTCCATGCATTGTCTTATGTTCTTGGTTGCAGCCATCATACTGTCTGGCATGAGTGTTAGTCTTGGTTGTTGTTTGGTGTGTTTTGTGGTTGGATCATTATCTCCATCAGCACGACGGGTGTGGACCTACGGGTGCCATGTGGTTGGGAGGCATAGCTACCTTCACCACTGCTAGGGATCGATGTACATAGATGATCTTTGTTCTAGTGCAACCATTGTTGGATTATTTCACTTGGTACTTTGGGTTTCGAAGTATGCTTCCTTGTGATTTATGCTTTCATTGGAATGCTTGAATATCATGTTTAGATGATGTTAGTTTATTTGATACATTCCCTTATCATGATGTTTAGCATATGATTAGATGATGTAATTTGATTTAGTAGTATATTTGTTTCTTATTGTTGTTTAGCATGTGATAGGTGATGTTATCT
Organism: Cupressus sempervirens; assembly: GCA_028749045.1. Taxonomy (NCBI): domain Eukaryota; kingdom Viridiplantae; phylum Streptophyta; class Pinopsida; order Cupressales; family Cupressaceae; genus Cupressus; species Cupressus sempervirens. The sequence goes on from CM053787.1 coordinate 648,601,561, forward strand.
ACTGTAGGATTATCTTATGTGTTATCTCCAGCATGTTAGATTTCCTTATGTTGTTCTTATGCATGTTTTAGTAGTGACATCCCTATTACGACAGTACCGATGATCTGGTCGGTGGCTTGGGATGTTACGCGCGGGGGATGGCTAGGACCCACGATGGTCTTATGATGCTATTGACGATTGGGAGGAACCGCGCACTTTTTGGTTGTTTAGTTCTAAAATGTATTTCTATTCATTGCAATGTTTATTTCAGTATGCTCTTTGTTGTTATGGTTTAGATGGATAGATGTTCCTCTTTCCTTTCTATTATTGCTCTCAAGTGTTCATTCCTCGATTTGCATAGATTCGGTATTCCCCGGTGTGGAGGTTTCCTTTTTTTTAAGCTTTTCGTTTGCATTTTGTGTTGTGCTGATTTGTTTCCTCGTGCGAGAATGTATTTTACTCACATGAGAGAATAAACTTCTCACGCGAGAATGTAAATCTTCACGTGGTGCGCAGGGAATCCTCGAGTGAGAACATGAATCCTCACGCAAAGCTCAGTAGTCCTCGCGCGAAGCAGTGAAAGATCTTGCGTGAAACTCAAGACCAGTTTTCTTTCTCACGCGAGAAACAAGGGCTATCTAGGCTTGTTGGATGAAAGTTTGAAAGTTGGATTTGGACACCCTTTTGATTTTTACACCTTCCTAGTTCAAAACAAATTTCTTAGGGGTTTAAAATATATCGTTTAAATATAAGTTGATGTATATTTAATTCCTTATACATAAGATATATTTTAATATATGTGACAAATCTTTTGAGATAGGTTTCAGACCTCTCGGAGACAAGTTAAGGATTCTAGGAAATTCCAGAGCTTCAAAAATCCAGACTTAGCCAATTTTCAGGGTTTCAGAATTTCAGGCTTAGCTGAATTTTAGGATTCTACATTATACCCTAGCTTGGTGTTTTGTTGATGAGTGGTCATTCCTTGAGCCCTCATCTAGTTTGTGGTGGTGATTGGCTTTTGTTCGCGTGTATCGTTTAGTAGTGGTGTTCGGAGATCTATTGGTTGCCAGGATTGTGGTGAAGTCTTCCGTTGTGATCGTTATGATCCCTGTATGATGTTGTCTTGTGCATTCATACTTGTAAAAAAAAAATCCTTGGCTTGTATTTCATCCTTGTTTCCAAGGATCTCCGGGCGGGGCATTACACATGCATCATGCAATCATAAAACTTTCAATAAATTAATGTCTTTTTCACCACTTAATTTATTTCAAATGTTTAATTTATAAAATATTTATTAACTTGAATTATAATATTATTTAGCATTTATTTAAAAATGAACTTTAAATATTTTATTATTAAATTAAATATTATCATGTTCTAAAATTATCTTTATAACTTTTATCTTTAAATTTAATTCTTTTTATTTAATTAATTTATTAATTAATTAAATATAATTAAATATTAAAATATAATAATAATTTTCATTAAATTAAATCATTAATTTAATCTTTTAATTAGACTTAATTACTAGAAAATTTCACCAAGGACTCATAAAATAAAGTATGAAAACCCATCATAGCAAAACACATTCAAAATCAAACTAAAGGGTTATAATCATGAATTAACGTCATCTAATGCATTCAAGGGGTACACAACTTAGATACTTGTCCTAATTTTCTAGGACAAATGGCTTTAGGGTTTAGGATTTGGACTTAAGAATTTATCTCCCCTCTCCTACCATTGAGATAATGCAATAGGGTATGCTCATCCAAGCAAATTCAGGGAAGTTGGTACTCGATACCTGTAACATGCATAAAATCTATGCATGTACAAAAACATATATACTAAGCTAAATAGACAATGGCAGGAAGTGGTGCATCATGTAGATCCTGACTAGTAGGTGACTACGACTCTCTTAATGACATCAAAAATGCCATATATAAAAAAAATAGACACACACACACCATACACATGTAGTATGGGGTAAGTATCCATAAGAAAACACATATGATAATCCATCTAACTAATCATCATCAATATTGAAATCAATGAATAATCATCATGCATATATGAAATATAGAGTACCAAGTAATCTCATTATAAAATCAACTATATGTAAAACAATATCTGATAATCTAAAAGTATTGCTACTAAACATCAAGCATGAAATTGGCCTAAAAGAGTTTGGCAATGACAAAAAAAATGTAAACTAGGGGCAAGCACTACAATTGATTTGCATCAAGTGTGATCCTTACTTTGTTGGCTTGGGACAAAGGAGGAGTGTTGAAATATGTTGGTTGCCCCTTGAGCCAACTACCCATCTACCCATCAGGAGCATTAAACTTGGTAGGTGAGTTTGAATTTCAAAAAGAGAGGGAAAGTTTTTGAGATAAGTCAAAACAAAAATATGCTCATTCTTTTGATAAGTAGCAACAGAGAGAGTAGAAACAAGAAGGACAAAGAATATCATATTAGAGAAAAGTGAATTCAAAGAACAAAAGGAACAAGAAGAGGATTAGTGTTGCAACATCATGAGATCAGTACTTTTTTTCTATATAAGTTTATTTTGTTTGTCCCTTTGAAGTAGTGATTACTCCAGGCATTATTGTATGCATCTCTTTAGTGCTTCAAGTTAATACTATAGATAGAAGTTTTTAAGTTAATATATTTTGGTTTTGGTTGAAGCCCTATGCTTCCAGATTTGTAGCAGTTGAATATGTTTTTGAATAGAAAGAAAACAAGTAGGTATATTAGTAACTCTCTAGGTATTTGGCTTGTTGTCTTCATTTCTATCTATTCCATATTGGGTTTGGTATATGTGCAACTCTTTGCTATTATCATTGTGTTTTAATGGTGAAAAAGACCAGACAAAAAATTTGTTGCTAACTCACTCGATTCCCTTGTTAACTGAGATCTCCTTGTGTTAACTTGGTTAGTATATGTTTGTGTTGTTCCTACTAAGTCACAGTAGCGTCCATTGAGTCCTTTCCTTGTGTGTATTGAGCTCACTCAATTTCTACTCTTACTAAGCTCACTCGGTCCCTTCCTAGCCGAGTTCACTGAGCTCACTCAGTATAGTGTTATCCATGACCATTGTCACTGAGCTCTTTCCTTTGGAGACTAATTCACTTGCGTCGCATTGTTGTCAAGAAACATGACATTGCCTATGACTCAGCTACTTAAGGTGTTGTGCAACTTGGTACTCATTATGGTTCTTGTTTGTTGTGCAAAATTTTTTGTGAAGTTTTTCACAACCCCTTTATAGGAGAATCATTTGTTTGAGAAAAATCATTGGTAAAAATTGAAGGTAACAATGAAGAATCAAAGATGCAGGTAAAACATCAATAGCCACATAATTTAAAGAATTAAGTTGTATAGTCCCAATCTCACCTTACTTCTAAAAAAATGACTTCAAGTGGAAAAGATGACACAGAAATTAGTCGAGCAAAAATTTGATCAGATCTATGCTCTCATTCAAGCTCCATGGAAGCCTATCCCTAGATTAACTTCTTGTGGTTAAGCTAGCTACCTTCCTTGGATTTTGGGATCCAAAGAAAATAATTTTGATTTTTTGGATTAGGGTTTTGGAATGAAATATTATTTTTTGGAAGCTCTTTCATACCCATATGTATCCTAGTTAGTTGTTATCGATTTTGTTTTTGGATTAGGCTACTGTTATGAAAAGTCATTCATTTGTCATTCATCACTTTATTTAATCTACAATGCTATATTATACTTTATATTAAACCATTATTATGTTAAAAATATTTTCTGTCATGAAGCATGATTGTTCTTTTCACTTTCTGAATTATTGGTTATTTTGATGTTAACATTTCTCTACTCTGAGGTGTTTTCATTAATTGGTTCAAAATTTCTTCAATTTAATTTTCCAGTTACCAAAATAACATAGATTTCTCAATTAGATTTTTGCGTATTTGGTTTCAAAAATTACTAATTTTGGCTGCATGTTTCCATATCAACTATTGCATCATTTGGGGTTATTTGAGCCAAACTCTTGCTCCGTTTACAAATATAGTGTAGAGGAAGTACACAATTTGTCTTGTTTTTCACAAACATATTAGTGAAAATGTAAATATCATTTAAAAATATTCTAAACTTTAAATGGCAGTCTAAGTGCCTTTATTTGTATTTAGTGTAGGTTGTATTTTCTATTAAGTTATCAATTTTATAATCTATGTTTCTCAACTATTGAAAGTTTGTGTGATCATATTTAGTTTATACTGATTTCTTGATTGTAGACGTTGCATTTAGTTGAGAATAAATTTATCAATATATAACAATGTTTGTATTTTTGATTTAAGAGCAGATCCATCTATGCTCTATCTATCCTAGCTTCTTATGTGTACTGGCACAAATGGATGGTATACCAAATGGATGTGAAGTCTACCTTCTTGAATGGTGAATTGAAAGAAGAGGTATGTGCAGAGAAACCACCTAGTTATGAAGTTGCAGGTGAGGAATACAAGGTATATAGATTGAAGAGAGCTCTATATGGGCTCAAGAAAGCTCCAGGGCATGGTATAGCAGGATTGATTCATACTTCATGAGCAATGGTTTTGGAAAAAGTGATGGTGAGCCCACACTCTACATCAAGGCAACAAATAGTAAAGTTTTGATTATTGTCTTGTATGTAGATGACTTAATCTTCACTGGAAATGATCAGTTCCTAATTGGTGAGTTCAAAGAGGCCATGAAGAATGAATTTGAAATGACAAACCTAGGTCTCTTGAAGTTTTTTCTAGGCATATAAGTAAAACATATGCATGATGGCATCTTCATCTCTCAAGAAAATTATGCAAATCAGATCTTGGAGAGACTCAAAATGCAAAATAGTAAGGAAACCCCAACACCAACAACAGTAGGTCTAAAGTTGAGTAAGGAAGATTACAATACAAGTGTAAATCTAACATTATACAAGAGTATGGTTGGAAGCTTGATGTATTTGACAACAACTCGGCTTGACATGATGCATGCAATGAGTTTGATTTCAAGATTTATGGAAACACCAAAGGATTCCCATTGGCAATTGGGAAAGAGGATCCTAAGGTATGTGAATGGTACCAAGGGATTTGGCATTTTGTACATTGTTGATAATGATTTTAGGTTGGTTGGGTACACTGATAGTGATTGGGCTAGAAGCCTAGATGATAGAAAGTGCACTTCCAGATATATGTTTCATATGGGCTTGGGCACAATTTCATGGGCATCCAAGAAGAAAACTATTGTTGCTCAATGTACAGTAGAGGTTGAATACATAGTAGTGAATGCAACATGTCAAGCTATTTGGTTAAGGAGAATTTTGACAAATTTGAATGAAAAGCAAGAGGATGGAACCACAATCATTCGTGAAAACATTTCCACAATTGCATTGTCAAAGAATTTAGTCTTCTATGGGAGAAGCAAACACATTGAGATCAAATATCACTTCATTAGAGAGCTAGTGGAGAATGGAGAAATCAAGATGGAATTTGGCAAGTCTGAGCAGCAACTAGCAAACATATTTACTAAGGCATTGGGCATCATTCCACACCATATGTATTTTCTTGTAGTCATCGACCAAATGTACTTATATTAGATCCCTTTAATGACCTCTGTCTTCTTTGTTGCGCCACAAAATGTTCCATCCACTAGAGGAGCAAACAAAATAAACCCTGTGAAAATTTTTGGTCAGTTGAAAGGTTTTGTTTTTACTTGTTAGTAGTAGTTTCTTTTGGAGAATAGTGATATCTTTATAATTGAATTCTGAAACTATAAAGCTTCTATCTTTCAGTTTCTATAATCAATGATTCATAAATAGTAATAATTATTGAAAGTGGGTTTAATATTAGAGACATTTCTATGGTTAAACATATTTGAGCTGGAGTAAAATTAAAATGGTTTACTTTTTGGGAAGGCATAATCTTTCACCTATGTGAATATCACCTAATATACAATGAGTGATAAATATACCATTTGTTTTCATCATAGATGGAGCTCTTGTGAACCACTGGGGGAGACAACCCAGTCGTTGCTCATGTTCCAATGACCACGATGTCTATTATTATAGATCCCCCCAAAATTATTGCCCATAAAAAGCCCCAAAAAATTATAGCGCATGTACTAAAAGCCAATCACACATGTATTAGTAGTTGATCATTGTTTTAGCTTTCTTGGTTGTTGATTGGTCCATTTGTGCAAAAAGTACTATTTTCTGGTGAGCAACTATTGGGGGGTGGGCATAAGGGGTTTCGGACGAACATTTTAACATGACACTTTTAGACCACCTCACGAGCTCCATAAATGCGAAAAAGCCGAAAGGTTAGCTTTAAGCTCTTCACTCACCTATGGAGGTTCACCAAAAAAATTGACAAATTTTGACATACAGATTAATAGTTCTATGTGCTTGATGTTAGCCTAGGCAGCTATTGGGTTATCTCCCCTACTCATGAAACATAAGATAATGAATTTGACTCAAAAACTTTGTAATTGAATCTTTGAAGCATTATCATGGTTGTTGAGTTGTTGTTCATATACCTTCAATATATGACCTTCCCTTTGTTATTGTAGGGCTCCACCTTTATCTTGCAATGTGTTGTTGATTTGAGTGACCTATTTTTAACACCTCTTGTAAGGTGCATTGTAGGTGTTTAGGATCCTAGTCTAGATTAGCTTTAATATTTTGTTAAATTGTAGCTTATAAACTAGCTAGGTAGGACCTTCCATTTGCTACTAGAGTGCTCTTCCAGTGAACTAATTTGAACAAATAGACACTTTTGTGACTAATTTAAGATTTGGGTATAACTTACTCCCAACACAACTCTCTAATTGAGCATGGTAAAAATGTTTGAACTACAAAAAAATTAGACCCACTACATTCAAGTATAAACATGGACAATACCAAATGATCTTGGGCTTCTTAAGAAGTTAGAGGAAATAAAGGCTCTATACTATCATTGCTCATATCTTCCACATCATTGAAAGAAAAAATCATTTTAACTATATTGAGAGCACCAATAAATTGAAGATATAGCTTGGATGGCAATGAGACACAACACGCTTACAAAAGTACCAAGAATCGTCAAGGAGCGAAGTTAGAGAACATTGTACTAATCATATAAAGCACCAAACCAACACCAAAAGAAATACAATTTATATAGGGGTGATTAAGAGAACGAAAGAATGGGAGAAAAGTGAATGTAACAATACTGTAAGATGATGGATGCAAGGAAAATCTTCAAAACCAAGAAGTATGTGTGTGCCACCAAATCTTGCTAAAACAACTTCTAATTGGGATGGTTATATTTGTTCTAAGGCTACATAAAATGTTGTTATTATTATTATAAGTATTAATTTTAATATTTAAATTTGAGTGCATGTATCTCGAAAAGAAGGGAAGCTCTATTTTCTTTTTGATAGGTAAAAGGCCATAAGGCCCAAAGTTAGAAATAAATTTGATATCCAATTTTGTGAGGTATCCAAGATTAGGGATGGATAATTATTTTTAGTTAAAGCTTAACTAATTTAATCATTTGATGCCAACTTTTCAACTTCCATATTTGTAGTACTATTTTTTTTATATCCTTATTGTGTACCTATCAAAATAAAAAAAAGCTAAGATCAAGTTGTTAGAAGAGCGATTAATACATTATCAAGTAAAAGTAAACATTTTCTAATTTATTGTACAATAAAAATATGCTTTAGAGAATTATTTTGATTATACATAGTTATATTTTATTTTATTTTTCTTTTGATTATTTTAGAGCATCTATATTTATTCTTTATTCTAGGTTATATCCCAAATAAACTTTTATCCTTCTACAATTATTAATATCTAAGAACAATTGTTTATCTAATTGTTAACATATTAGTTTGATCTTATTACTATCTCTTCTCCATCTGCTCCTTTATTAGAAAGGTTATCTACTTCTTTACTACCTTCTCTATAGATATGTTTGATGATTATTTCTTCAAAATTATCAACTATATCTAAGGCATACCCAATTTTAGAATTTAGGATTCAATTAGGCATTTCTCTTTTCTTAATGCATTTAAAATAATATGTGAATTGTTATGACTACAATTGGAACAATTTTTATGTTGTCATTGATGTCAAATCTTATTGGTGAAACAGTTGCTATCTGAGTAGAGTGCAATATCAAGATGATTAATGAAGAGGATTTGAGAAGAAGAGATAACAAAAGGACTTCAAGGAAATGTTGAGTTATGTGAAACTACAATGGGTACTTGATCAGTTAGACCTTGACAAGATAATGTGATTGTTTAATCATAACACTAAGTGGAGAACATAGTTGTATTGAAACCTAGAAGAAATGGTCAAAGGAAGACCAAATGCATAGGCTTCACTGAGCAAAAGAGAAAAAAATTAAGGAACTAGAAGTATATGCCGAGTGATGCTAGTGTTGACCACATAATAGTATAAGCTGAGCATAATACAATGTTGACCGAGTATCACTATCGTTCGAGTATCTGAAAGTATGTCGAACAAAACAATTAGTATTACTGAGTAATTTAGTGGTGACCGAGTGAACTAGAAGACAATGATGATCGAGTATCAAAATTTGGCATTTTGTGAGGAAATCTTTATTTCAAGCCAACATAATTGAATTCTAGGAATATGTAAAAATTTATGTGTTGAAGATAAAGATGGATGACCTGGAGCATTTAATAAATGATAAATCATTTTTGTGCACTCCAAGACATCAATTCAAAGAGAAGTTTTCAAAAATATCTAGAAGGGGAGAAGAAGAACATAATGGTGGAAGGATTTGATGAACCTAACCAAACCCTTAGATCTATAGTGATTTTTAAGTGGCAAAAGATCAAAGCTATCTATTTAAGAAGGCATAAAGGTAACCTAAAAGGTTATAGACATTTGTTGATGCTATTGATTGACAAACTTAAGTAGGACACTGAGAAGAGTTGTGAAGAGGTGAAGTCTGATTGCTTGAAGGATTTCCAAGCATATCAAAGACAAATATGATAATGGAGGTCAATCAATGGAACAACATATGAGTTACATTGTGATCTATATTTGCAAAGTGAGTTGTATTTATCAAATCAACCTGTTGTTAGTTTCTAACCATTGCATTAGTTAAAATCCTTTAATCAAGGTTGACGTAATAATCATTTTTAAATCCTTTAACCAAGATAACATTCTAATGGAATTTTTAAAATCCCTCTAACCATACCACTCCTAACAGGGTGATTAAATTCTTTAATAGGGTCACATCTAACAATGTGTATTGTAAGCTTTAAAAAGGTTGGTTCCTCATAGAGCTCACTTGAGAAGAGTGAAAATTTGGTAACATGTTACTAGTGGTTTTTCTCAAATTGGGTTTCCATGTTAAATCCTAGTGTCATACTTGTGTGGATGTTATTTGAGATATATTACTATTAATGTTTTACATTCCACAAGTTTTTTACTATTAGGACAATGGACTCCAAGTTTTACATTATTGATTATTTTCTATAGACATCAAGCTACTTAATGATTTGATTTGAAGTATTTGAAATGATTAGAAGTTGAATTGGTACATTTGGACTTGAGGATACCTGATTCACCCCCTCTCAGTTATTCTAAATCATTCTAACAATTGGTATAAGAGCTATTGGTGCTTGTAAGGAAAAGTTTGAAGGTACTTGAAGCTTAAATCAAGATGTACAAAAATGATGTGTCGAGGTTGACCAAGGAGAACTTCCCTGCATGGAAAAGTATGATGAAGCTGCATATGATTTTTGTTATGTTGGTTGATTTTGGGAGATGGTTTTATATTAGGCATTTCCCTTGGATTAGGAATTATTATTCCTTGGTTTAGGAATAGTTTATGAGTTTCATATTCTTGTGAGAGGATTACATCCATGATTAGTTATATGGTAGTGTTTGGGTCTTCTTGTGGCTTCTTGGTTGGGGTTCTATGGAGGAGATCTTACTTAGCACAATTTACATCTAGAGGTGTGTGTAGAAGGACATGATACAAGTTATTATTTTCCTGGTTTCTATTTGATCTTGGTTATCTTCCTAGATGTTCAATTTCACTTACATTGGATTTGAGATTGGTTGGAGATTATGATCACTAGTTTGTGTTCATGTATATCATGTGAGAGATGACATGGTTATTCCTTTATCTCTTTCCTTTGTTGGTTGTCAAGAACTTGGGAGAGTGCTGGAGACTTGTTGTGAGAGTTGTTCTTGCATGTTATGTGTTTATATATTGCAGATGTCCTTGCTACTACATGGATTTACTTCATTGAGATTTTGTGAGTGGATTGGTTATAGATTTGACATTATCTTTTGATGTGGGAGCTTAGTATATATGTGGTAAGTATTGTTTTTGAGGCTTGTGATTGCAGGTTATAGATTGGATATGTTGATGATGTAAGATTTCCTTGGTATACCTTTGGAGGTATGGATAGTTGGATGGGTTGGCATTTGTTGTGGGTGCTATTTCATCTTTGGATATTTTGACAACTACGAATACATGTTATTATCTTTGGATCAGGTTTTTGGGTGCTTGACATTTCAGTAGATACAAAATTTTATGATTCTTATGTGACAGGTTGGGTGGCTTTCTCTTTGGATGACTTCTATGTATGCTTGGTGGAAGTGGTATAATAGAATGTGAGACCATTCATGTTTGAGATGTTGTATACTTTTGTTTTGTTGTGGGTACCAGGATGGGGAACTCGGTGTACTTTGATCCATGATGGTGGATGTGCTAAGAGGGATTGTTCCCTTGTTCATTTATGTGGCTATGGATTGACCCTAAACAATGCATAAAAAAAGTAGGAGATTGTTGAGATAATGGGTATTGCACACATTGCATAATATTGTTATATTGTATTATTTTATTTTATTATATAATGTTGCACCTTAGAGCACCTAGATGGACAAGCAACATGTAAAGATTTCTATGAGATATACTTGATGAGGTGTATTGTAACGTTGTGATTATATTTGATGTAATTATTTAATATTGGGAAAAAAGAATTAAACGTCTAATATTAAATATAGGGTGAATGAGTTAGATAGCACATGGTTTTAGGACATGGTTTATGTAATACCACTTGGTAGTTTTGTGGGACTTGCTACTATATAAGTAGCCACAAGGTTAGTTGTAGAGACAAGACAAAAGGGAAAAAAAAGGGAAAACGAGAAAAATGATAGTTGAGCAAGAGAAGGCTTGACAGGTTGGCCAAACGGAGTATTTGTGTCGAAGGTTGGAAACATGGAATGCAATGTGTGGATTCATGCTTGATCACATGGATTGCTTGGTGTTGGCTATGACTTTAAAGGCTTCCATGGTTGTATTGCAATGGTATTTTTGCTCAATAATACATGGTGATGGATGGTTTTGGAGGCTAGGTTTTTCCCTCAATGAGGGTTTCCTAGGCTTTATCTTGTGTCACATGTTGTGGGTATGTTGTCTATCCTCTTGCATGTAGATTTTTATTGCATATTTGTTTCAGATCTATTATGGGTTATGTGGAAACCATTATATTTTTGTTGTAAGTTTCCTTACAACCATCCACACCGAAATTAGCAAGTTCATCTTCCTTACCATCACATTTTCTATAGATATGGTTATTTTCTATATTCTCAAAGTTTTTGATTAATTCCTAGGGTTTATCCAACAAAAAATTCAACATCCAATTTTGAGTACTTCTAGTCCTCAAAGCATTAACTTTAATTTCTCAATGTCCTTCTATCTCTATTCTTTTTAATCCCACCTCTACACATAGAACCAAATCCTCTATTAAAACTTAAAATTCTTCTATATCCTTGAATGGATTATTGTTTGTATCAATGGTAAATGGCACTCCAACAATATACACATCTATTTGTGTAACAATGCTTATAAATTTTTATGTGTTCTCATCCTCTCCTATAGGTCCTTTAGTTATTTTTTTCTTCTACTTCAATCTTCAAGACATTAGACCCACTTAACACTTTTTGTACTCATTTAGCCGTCTCTTCCCATATTTCCTCATATTGTCCTAGCATGATTTGAATTGGTCTCATTTTCCTCCTCAAATTGTGCTCCATTTTCTTCATGATAGTCTTCAATTGTTCCTCATTCTCAATTTCACATAAGTTTTTCATTGTAATGTCTCTCAATTTCTTGTCCTTCTCTACTACTCTAGGCCTTTTAGCTTCCAATTTATTGTAAAGATCCTCTAGTATACTTCAATGCATAGTAATAAGATATTGCTTGAATTTCAACATATACTTGATTAATGCAATTTCAAGTTGTCTCTGTTGATTTGCATCTTGCATGTCATAATATTTTCTCAACTAATCAAGTTTTCCATCATGCATAATCATATTATTTAACCTTCCTAACTCAAGTTTCCATCCCTTTCTCTTCTTTCCAAAGCTTGACTCAGGTTGCTCTTATGGTTTTGCAATTTCCCTCTCATTTTCGACATTTCTTTTCCTTCCTCTTGATTCTTCTTGCTTTTCCTTACAATCTAAGCAATCTTAGGTTTCTATTGTCCAAGGTCTTGTTCCATTTCCTAAACTCTCTTTGGTTTTTTCGGTGGTTCCTCTAACTTTTCTTTCTTAATCTCTATTGCTATACTCACTATTGGATTTCTTTTTGTCATGGATGGTCAAGTTCTAGTTCATCTCCTTGTAGTCATTGACTATGGTGTAGCCTAAATATATGGAATCTTTACTTCTTCCTTATAGATATGCGTTGTTTTCCTAATAATTTTGCTACTGGTGCACTTGATGATGCTTCAATAGCAAGTGGATCAACCATAAGTATATTTAATTATCCACTAACATGCATTTCTACTACTACCTACTTAGCTTCATTCCATTCTTGCTTTGTCATTTGAAAATCTTTAATCATTTGATCCACCAATTTACTTACCTTTATTTTCCTTTCTCTACTGTTTAGTTGCTCATCTATTTCACTTCATTTTTCTTCATAGGTACCCCATCTAGGGCACTCTCCATCCCTCTTTGTATTTAGAATTGTGCTTGCATATCCTTCCAACATCTCTTCTATTACCTCATAACCCATAGGTTCAATGTAACGTTCTCTATGTTCCATGCTTCCACACAAGTCTAATCTATTTCTACTATAAAACAAATACCATCCTTGTATTTCTCCATAATTAACTTAAGAATTTTGAACCTCTTCTTCATCTCAGTCTAAAATATTTTATCATTCTAGTAATATCCTTTGTAATTCTATTTGTAGGGTGCTTCCTATAGTTATATGTGCATCTTCCACTATTCCACTCATAACTAGGAATACTTGTAAAACCATTCATAACTTTTTTTTTTATTTGAAAGCTTCTTGCTAAAAGAATTGTATGCCACCATTAAGATGCTTTTATGAAAAAAAATTGAGAGATTTTCTTACTCTGAATTTGTATGGTAGTTTTTGGAGAGATTTTAGTTCTGTAAAGAAGAATTTGTGAATATTGAACATATCATTCTCCTATATATATATATATATATATATAACTAGAATTACTAGAAATTAAGTTCATCTACATTTAAATCAAATTCCCAAATTTATGTTTTCTTTCTGCAATTCAACTTTTTTTTAAATCGCAACCCAAGTTGAAATCCCTAAAGACTTTGAAATCCTAAATTCCTCTCCAAAGCCTCCTTGATTGAACTCTTGACCTTCCTCCTCTTCCTCAAGGATGTGATGATTCCTTCTTCTTGAAATACATTTAAGAGTAGATTTAAAATTTAAATATATTTATGAATATTTTTCTATACATTTGATATCACTTTCCTTTGTTTGAAATACAGTTGTATTTCAGCCTCATTAATCTGTTATGGCTTGTAGTGAGCACTAATATTAATTTAGAAAATTTATGTTTATGATTTCTAGAACATGATTTGTCATTTGATATATTCTTTCATATACTTCCTTAACTATAGTTTGGTAGATTTTAGGAGACTTGAACACTCATGTTTTGGTGAAGTACCATTAAATATTCATGTTCAATTTTTTATTATTATTTAAATATAGAATTAACTATAGTTTTGGTGGTTTCTTATTATTTAAATATAGAAGATGAAAATAATGGATATATTGTAGCAAATGGAAATAAGAATCAAGATCAGCTTGCCCTCTAACTCGTTTAATCAATTTAATTCTAGTTTTGCTAGTAGCCATTGGGTTCTGACCTAGGATTGGATTTGTTAGTCTTCACATGAGTAAGAATTTATTTTGATGATGCCACAAGTATAAAAATTAGTATAAAAGAAGGTAGGCTATGTGTTTCATAGTTTCTTGTTAGTTCAATTTGCCAATAGTTTTTTTATAATATAAATTTAGAACCTTTTTTATTTAAAATTATGAGTCTATTATTCTTTTTATTAGAAAATATATAATTTTGTTTATTTATTTCTAAAAACTAGTATCTTATTTAATAAAATTATTAAATAAAAATAGTACAACAATTAAATATCTATTTAGTGAATTTAATTGAATCTCTCTTCTAAGAAGATAAGCTCAAAGAATGGTCAAGAATAAAGAGTATTGATTTGTTATAAAGGAACAAACTTTCTACTAGATTTATAAAACATTTTTCACTTGTGAATATAAAATTTGTTGAAGTCTTGGATATTTTTGATAAGATACATTTATTTTTTGTAAAAATTATCTTCAAGATCTAATAAAATATCTCAATCTAAAAGACTAACAATAACCCATGCTAATGTTGTCGCAAAAATATTTTAAACTTTGTCAATATCTAGCTTGTCACATACCTTTGCAATTATTTAAAATTCTTTACTAATTTGACAAATCTTTACTAATCTGACATTATTTAGCAAGAACTTCTATGCACAAAACCTTTTTTTATTTTTAATTTAGTGGTATTCTTGAAAAAATATTATATATATAAAAATTTATCATTGTCTTATTTTTTAAATTTTAGAGAGTCACTTCATAAGAAAATCATAATTTATTTAATAATATTCTTAAAATATGACTATATATCAAAATGCATCAATCTCCATTTCATACTTTCTACAAATCTAGTAAATTTAAATTGTTGGCATTTATATAACTAAATATTTAGAAAAAAAAAATTAAAATACTTCATCAATCAATTAAAGTTGAAGAGAATCAAGAATGTACATTTGAAATATATTAAAATGGTAATTGTTATTATTAAAATTTGAAATTGGATATTCTATTTGACCTAAGTAATTCACTAACCCAATCAATATTGAAAAGTAATAAGATTGTAACTTGAAATATTTTAAAATATAAATTATATAGATGGACTCTAATTAAATTCCATTTAGTTCAATCTTGAACAAACAAAAGGTAGATTTTTTTTTTGATGTTTTTTTGTAAGCTATTTGATACATGTAAATTCATAATTTATGTAATGGCCTCATTTAAAATTTAAAATTAAAGTGGTTCCCATGCGGTTGCTAAGAAGATGTCATTTTTTTCAATAAGCAACACCTATTTATTCTGCTTATTCAACCCCTCCCTAATTGGAAAGTGACATGGAAACACTACTCAAAGTTTATCAATGATATTTGAAAAAAAAAAACTATATCTCTTAAAATTCATTTAATACATTTCATTAATCTAAAATTATAAAATTATTTGCATTTGACTTTTGAAATTTTAATCAAATTATAAATAATTAAGTCGATAGGCATTTATTGTGGCATGTAATATCGAAACTAAAAACATTGTGAAGTTGTGGAGGTGTTGCTTAATAGGAGTTTCTAGCTCCATTGAATGCACCAATCTGAGAAAATTTGGCCACAATAGAAGAGAGAAAAAGGAGGACCATTCAATATTCAAACACAATGGGAGCCCATTAATGAATGTGAAGAGTTTTTTGATCTAGTTTGAGTGTATATGGTGGATGTTTTGATAAGGAGGAGTAGTTTATAGGAGTTGGGTACTAGATAGATTGAGCTTAAAACCCTTGAAAGCAACTGGGTTTTATTAGGAGCGTATGAAAATATAAGAGTTAAGGTTTTGTTGTTGAGTTGTTTTTTGTGTTGATGTTATAGTCATGTTTGTTATTAGTGAAACACACTTGTTTAGATTATAAGTATCTACTCAACGTATTGAAAAATTAATAGAGTTAACCAAGCATTTCAGACTCTTCCAAGTTCCATAGTTGCTACTGAGTCCAAGGAACAATATTCAATTTGCATCGAGTAGTTTCTACCATGATGGTGATCAACAATGTAAACCAAGCTTCATAAGGTTTACTGAGTTCCTTAGTGCAAACCAAATTGTTTAGTGCTTACCGGGTTCACAGTTATAATGAAGTAAATCCAATGTTGACTAAGCCACTCAGCGTTAACCAAGTGATTTGGTTTATACCAAGCTCATAATGATAGCATTTATCTAGCTATGCAGCATGAATCAAGTGACTCAATTTATATGCTGAACATCATAGTATTCATCGAGTCACTAGTGCAAACCGAGTTCATACTACTTGGAAGTGATCAATATGGACTGAGCTTCTATGTTTACTGAGTGCATGATGATGTTGAGAATTGAAAGTGGATGTTGAGTATCAGAACCTCACTGAGCTAGTCTTTAGAACCCAAGTTCTAGTAGTTTGGTTGACTTTGTGTATTTTGTGTAAACTTGTATTGTAGCTGACTTTGATAATTTGTAAATTGGATTGGTATATGTGTAATGTATTGTATCACATCCAAAATATAGAATAGAAGGAATATAACAAGAAGAAAAGAGCAGAAGTGCAAACTACAAGGCTACAACAATATAAGGAGCATCAAAGATTTATCTATCATAGCAGGGTGATCATTAGGCTTAAAGGAATCCCATTCAACAAACCAAGTTGCAAATCAAAGATCAACCACTATTTCATCCTAACAAGTAGATCAGTTAAATCCTTTCACAAGGTAGACTTAGCAATCTTTTGTAAATCTTTTTACCAAGTGCATACTTCATTGTATGTTCGTAAATTCTTTTGCAAGGTGGACCTAGCAGTCCTTATTGCTCCTAACAGAGAAGATCATCAAAAGTGATCATCGTAAGCCTTAACAGGCCAAATTTATACTACAGTACTAAAGCTTGTGGGTATCATCCTCACGCCAGTTTTACTTTCTATTTGGAAGGTTTCTAGGTCACCATATTGTGTGTCAAAGTGTTAAATGTTTTAATGGTTTCAGTTATTCATGCATGCAAATAGATCATAATACAAATGAAGGATTAATTGGCAAATAAGGATTAAGTTTTATTGGTTATTGATTCACCCCTCCCCTCTCAGTAACTTAGCCCATCATATATATTTCCAACAATTGGTATCAGAGCTTTGTGGTTCTTAGAGAAAAGTTTAAAAGCTCGAGAAAAGATCAGAGGCTATGGAGGTATTCAGACTTGACAAGGCTATAGATACCAAAGTAGACCGAGTTCAGACTACTTGAAATTGATCAGTATGGACCAAGCTTCTACATCTATTGAGTGCATGACGATGCCAAGCATTGAAAGTGGATGCCAAGTATCAAAACCTCACTGAGCTAATATTTAGAACCCAAGTTCTAGTAGTTTGGTTGACATTGTGTATTTTGTGTAAACTTATATTGTAGCCAAATTTGTTGATTTGTAAATTGGATTGGTATATATGTAATGTATTGTATCACATCCAAAATATAGAATAGAAAGAATATAAAAAGAAAAAAAGAGCAGAAGTGAGAAATACAGGGCTACAACAGTATAAGAAGCAACAAAGATTTATCTATCACAATAGGGTGATCATTACACTTAAAGGAATATTGTTCAGAAAACCAAGTTGTAGATCAGAGATCAACCATTGCTTCATCCTAACAAGTGGATTAGTTAAATCCTTTCACAAGGTAGACTTTACAATCTTTTGTAAATTTCTTTACAGAGTGCATACTTCATTGTATGTTTGTAAATCCTTTTGCAAGGTGGATCTAGTAGTCCTTATTGCTCCTAATAGGGTAGATCATTAGAAATGGTCATTGTCAGCCTTAACAGGCCAAATTTATACTACATTACTAAAGCTTATGGGTATCATCCCCACCCTAGTTTTACTTTGTATTTGGAAGGTTTCTGGGTCACCATATTGTGTGTCAAAGTGTTATGGATGTTTTAATGCTTTCAATTATTAATGCATGCAAATAGATCATAATACACATGAATGATTATTTGGTAAATAAGGATTAAGTTTTATTGGTTATTGATTCACCCCTCCCCTTTGAGCAAGTTAGCCTATCATATATATTTCCAACAATTGGTATCAGAGCTTTGTGGTTCTCAAAGAAAGGTTTAAAAACTTGAGCAAAGATCAGAGGCTATGGAGGTATTCAGGCTTGACAAGGCTATAGACACCAGTGCAGACCGAGTTTAGACTACTTGAAAGTGATCGGTATGGACCGAGGTTCTATGTCTACCAAGTGCATGACGATGTTGAGCATTGAAAGTGGATGTCGTGTATTAGAACCTCACCGACCTAGTCTTCAGAACTTGAGTTCCAGTAGTTTGGCTAACTTTTTGTATTTTGTGTAAACTTATATTGTAGCCAACTTTGTTGATTTGTAAATTGAATTGGTATATATGTAATGTATTTTATCACATCCAAAATATAGAATAGAAGGAATATAACAAGAAAAAAAGAGAAGTGTGAAATACAAGGCTACACTAGTATAAGGAGTAGCAAAGATTTATCTATCATAGTAGGGTGATCATTACACTCAAAGGAATCTCATTCAGCAAACCAAGTTCTAGATTAGAGACTAGCCACTGTTTCATCATAACAGGTGGATCAATTAAGTCCTTTCACAAGGTACACTTTATAGTCTTTTGTAAATCTCTTTACCAAGTGCATACTTCATTGTATGTTTGTAAATCATTTTTTAAGGTGGACCTAGTAGTCCTTATTGCTCCTAACAAGGCAGATCATTAGAAGTGATCATTTTAAGCATTAATAGGACAAATTTATACTATAGTACTAAAGCTTGTGGGTATCATCCCCACCCTAGTTTTACTTTCTATTTGCAAGGTTTTTGGGTCACAATATTGTGTGTCAAAGTCTTATAAATTTTTTAATGCTTTCAGTTATTCATGCATGCAAATAGATCAAAATACACATGAAGGATTAATTGGTAAATAAGGATTAAGTTTTACTAGTTACAGATTCACTCCTCCCCACTCAGTAACTTAGCCTATCATATATATTTCCAACAATTGGTATCAGAACTTTGTGGTTCTTAGAGAAAAGTTTAAAAGCTTGAGCAAAGATCAAAGGCTATGGAGGTATTTAGACTTGATAAGGCTATAGACACTAGTGCAGACTGAGTTCAAACTACTTAGAAGTGATCAGTATGGACCGAGCTTCTATGTCTACTGAATGCATGACAATACCAAGCATTGAAAGTGGATGTCGAGTATCAGAACCTTATCGAGCTAGTCGTCATAACTCGAGTTCCAGTAGTTTGGCTAACTTTGTGTATTTTGTGTAAACTTGTATTGTCGTCAACTTTGTTGATTTGTAAATTGGATTGGTATATATGTAATGTATTGGATCACATCAAAAAATTGAGAATAGAAGGAATATAACAAGAAGAAAAGAGTAGAAGTGTGAAATACAAGGCTACAATAGTATAAGGAGCAAAAAAGATTTATCTATTACAGCAGGGTGATCATTACACTTGAAGGAATCTCGTTCAGCAAACCAAGTTGCAAATCAAAGATCAATCCTAATAGGTGGATCAGTTAAATCCTTTCATAAGGTAGACTTAATAGTCTTTTGTAAATCTCTTTACTGAGTGCATACTTCATTGTATGTTTGTAAATCCTTTTGCAAGGTGGACCTAGTAGTCTTTATTGCAAGGAAGATCATCAGAAGCGATCATTGCAAGCCTTAATAGGCCAAATTTATATTGCAGTACTAAAGCTTGTGGGTATCATCCCCATCCTAGTTTTACTTTCTATTTGGAAGGTTTTTGGGTCACCATATTGGGTATCAAAGTGTTATGAATGTTTTAATACTTTCAATTATTCATGCATGCAAATAGATCATAATACACATGAAGGATTAATTGGTAAATAAGGATTAAGTTTTATTGGTTATTGATTCACCCCTCCCCTCTAAGTAGCTTAGTCTATCATATATATTTCCAAAAATTAGTATCAAAGTTTTATGGTTCTCAGAGAAAAGTTTAAAAGCTTGAGCAAAGATCAGAGCTATGGAGGTATTCAGACTTGACAAGGCTGTAGACAATGAGAAGCTAGATTTGGAATTGGCTATTGGATAACTAAAGAAAGCAAAGGAGAAACTCTCTCAATCCTTGAAAAGAAGAAAAGATCTTGCAGTACAGATGAATCACAAACTCTACATTGAAGAAATAATTCAAGACATCCATTCAAGTAATTTAGATGAAGCTAATGAGGCAGTCAAAGAACTATTGGAAAATAATAGTACACTTCAAGAAGTAGTAAGAAAACTAAGAAGAGAGCAAGAAATCTAGTCAGTAAGATTGTGTAAAATTATGGAAAAGAAAAATAGGATAAAAGAAGAGATAAAAGGAAAGAACAATGAAATTCAACATCTATCCCTTTAGCAATCAAATTTCAATAATCAGTTCACCAATATAAATGAAGAAATCATGAATCTAAGATCTGAGAATGAAAGATTGTAGAATGATCAAAATACTAAAAAGAAAACCAATGAGAGGATGTTGAAATCTCAAGTAGACATGAATCAACTGAATGAGAAAAGTCATTACAGACAAAAAGGAAAAGATGGAATTAGATAGACAAAAAAAGGTGAATCATCCAAGCAAGGAGCTCAAAAGAATTAAAGACCTACTTGCAATCATTGTGGTAAGATAGGACATACATCAAACAAATGTTGGTGCAATGGGAAAGCTAAATTCAATGGAAAATTCTACAATTGCAATTAGCATGGACATAGAGCTAATGAATGCAAAGAGAAACCTAAGTTTGAAGGCAAATGGCACAATGCAAGAAGCATGGGCACAAATCCTCAGAATGCAAAACTAAGATATTGAACCCAACAGAACAGATTATAAAAGCTATATTTGGTTGGGACTATAACACTTGGTGCAGATGTCATTACTGTTGAGAATTTAGACACATTGGAATGAATTGTGTAAAACATCACATGAGGACAAGAGACACCACCATAAGATGTTTTATCTGTATAGAACTTGGTCATATTGCTAAGAACTATATGAATACTAGAAGAATTGAAGATGAAAAGAGAGGCAAGGCTAATAACATTAGAAAGAAAATAAGATAGCAATGAATTCCAAAATCTTTTGAGAATGCAAGTCCAGGCAATAATGAATATGTCACTCAAGAATTGGGTGACTCCAAAAATTCCAATTGATCTCTTCCAAGGAGAACTAGAACTAGGATTCTAAAGAATACATCTCACATTAGTTCCAATCAGTAGCATGAAAGATCCATATCAGCATTCAAGATGCAAAGGGATCACCGAGCAATCAAGAAGGTGTTAGTCATTACCTAGTAAGGTCAAGTTATAGTCCTTACTGAGCGAGGTTGGATCACAAGAATCTGTCGAGCAAGGTCATAAGTAACTAAGTTTTGTATGGTTACCGAGTCATGAATGACTCTATGAGCATTCAATGCAAGCAAGGTGGATGCTAGTCTATCATTTGAGCGAACAATTGTACCAAAAATTTATGGTGATCAAAAGGTGAAATTTGATAAAAGGATGCAATCAAATTCATTTCTCATTGTAAATTTTTGAGAGCTATCTATGTAGAGAAATTTTTAGGGCACTCAAGCAATTTGAGTTAATTAATATTGAAAATTTCCATGTTCTCTCAAACCCTACCAAGCAATATGGCATCCACTAGCAGCAAATCAAAAAAAGGATCGGATATGTTAGTTCAAGGCATGGGATGGAAGGCACTAGACTTTAAGCTAAGTCCTACCGTCGCAAAAACCCTAGATCTGAGCGGAGCTCAATCGCAAACACCATCAAAGGTACTATTGATTAATGACATTCATTCAAAAAAAAATTTGTGATATTCAAGATATTGGAACATTGGAAATAGATGAAACCCTAGAGAAGTTGTCTATGAATGGTGTGTTAAAACCGGAGCATCAACATCTTGAAGCAAAGGGTTTGACTCACATTTCGCATATGCCACAATATTTTCAGATCAAATGGATAAGATTCATTCTTAGTAATGTCCATAATGGTTAGTTATGGTTAGAACAACCTATTTTGATAACCAAGAAGATGATCCACAGGATTATTGGTCTTCTTATGTTGGCAAAAGCTAAAACAACCAAAACCCTAAGTTAGGTCGAGCTTGAAAAGAAAACCCTTGCTGAGTGGGATGGAAGGGGAATGAAAATTAGCTATGCTATAGATATGGAACTAAATTTTGGGATACATATCATCACGCAAAAAATATATAGCTCGAGCAGACTCAATAGTGTGTCATGCGAAGTAGTGGATCTCACATACAAAGTGGTCAAGAATAACATGTCACTTGACCTTGCCAAGTTGATGTTGAACCACTTCAACAAGAATATGGAGAGTATAAGAACTTCAAAGAAAAATCCTTGTAAGTTCAGTTCACTCTTAACTTGTCTATTTTTCTATGTGCAAAAGTTCTTCCCATCTAAAGGTACAGTCGTATGGAGAAAGGATGTACCTGTTCTTTATTAGATTAATGAATATATAGCTGAAATGGGAGAAAACTATGTGAGTATTATGGAAAATTGCTTTGATGCATTCAAGGATAACATGAATAATAGATTTAGGATCCCAAATAAACTTGTTGATGATTACAAAGATGATATTTGTTTCATGGTTGATAGTGATAAAGTGTATATACAAGAATTGTATGGGTCAAACCTCTAGGTTATGAGGTAAACATAGATGAAACCAAGGAAATTATTGAAGCATTGATTAATCATCCCATTGAACCAAAAGCTACATACTTTAGCACCTATGATGAAGCAAAGTCTAGAATTGAACTTGAAATTAAACTCCCTTTGGCAGTCAACAAAGGGAAGAAGAGAATTGAAAAATTAAAAACCAACACCACTCTTCTATTGAATGAAGGAAAAGGTGATGATATTGATGAAGATGAAGCAACAAATGAAAAGAAATCAGGGGAAGAAGAGCCATTAAATAAGAAAGGTAAGGTTATTATAACCAAGCCTACCAAACCATCTACTATTGTGTTCATGAGGAGGGCATCTAGGAAGAAATTTGACAAAGAAGGAGGAGATGTGATCTTTAAAAGGAATCCACCCACCTTTCAAGAAAGCTTAAAAGAAATAGAGTTAGGAGTAGGCATAAAAAAATTTAAATCACTAAGGTATGAGACTAGGACTGTAGAAGAGCAGAAGCAAATAGAAGACATGATAATGTCTAAAATCGGTAAGTGGAAGTATTCCCTAGACCAACTTGCTTAGCAGATTTTGAGTGATCTCATGGAGAAAGTCAAACCAAGATGGGAGAATGCTATGAAAAATGCTAAAGACATATACGAGCGGACCCTAAGGCAACTCATGTTGAGCTTGAGTGATAAGGAAGTAAAATAATCTCTAAAGAAGAATGAAGAAAGCCTTACCTTGAGATTCAACACTTGTATTATATTGATGAATGACATTGAACATCTGGTAAGGAATGCCACCAACACATGAAAGAACATTTATGCCCTTCACAAGAAAAGTGATTTTTTTGTCAATGTTAGTGACAAGGATGATGATGAACATGAAAAAGATGAGGAAATTAATGATGAAGAAGTAACATATTATGAAAATGTAGATGATGAGGAAGAGGAACAAGGATAGGAAGCTATCAAGGAAGATTTACTTGATATTCAAAACACTAAGGAGACTGACCCAGAGAAAATTGCAGCAGAGGTCATAGCCTCACTTCCTCATTCTCTGAGTGAAGCACTAAAAACATCAAGCCCAGAGAAAGCTACTACAGGATTGATTGTGTCAAACATTGAAAGTAAAAGCGGTCAATCAATTTTTGGACCTATTTAGCTCAGTACTTCATTGATAGAAGTGACAAGCACTTCATCTACCAAGTAGGCAACACTTCCCTCTACATCAATTTTGGTTACACTAGGTTTTTCAACAATAAGTGCAGTATCTACTTGTTTAGCTATTCCTACTATTTCTACCATTATTTCAATTCCTAGCATGCAAATAATAAGTGCACGGACAGTTGAGACCAAGCCTCAACTGAGTAAAAACTTTTTGAATAAAGGCAAAGAGAAAGAAGAAGACATAGATCTTGAATAGGAGATTGTTATTGCAAATTGGGACATCTCCAATCTTAATCCTGATCAAATGCATATATTTGGAGAACTTCTTTAAAAGAAAGATAAGCAACAGAGGCTTAGAGATGAAAGAAATAAAGAATTTTAAAAAATTGAAGATGCAAAGAATATCCTAGCAGAGGCACTAAACATAGAGGTTCACATTTCTCAACTAATTTTGGTTTAGTTAGCAGAGGTAGTCCAAAAATTAAACAAAGATTTGAATGGATAGGAGAAATTATTGTAGAGAGTTGAGAAGAAATTTGAGAATAAAGTATTGGCGCTAATTGCTAAAAAGATTGCAATTAATCAAGTAGATCTATCTACTATCCTAAGCTCACTATAGACCTCTTGCAGCAATGTGTCTTTATTATTTGGTAAACTCTATGATATTTCAATTTTTACCAAAGAAATTAAAGAAAAACTATCAAAGATTGATGAAGATCTATAGGCAAGTACACAACAATTGCAACTTGATCCGAGTTATAGCTCTATCCACTTCACAAAGATCAGATTCTTAATTGATATGTAGGTAAAATTGCTAAGAGAAGAAGCCAGAATAAGAGCTACATTGATAAACATACAAGGCATGATTCTCCCAAACATGGATGCATTGTAGAAACATATTGCACATGCCAAAATGCTCATCCATGATAACTACTTCTCAATTGCAGATCACATAATAGAACTTTCAATAGAAGTTCAAATTACATTGCACATATGCAAGGTGTTGCAAGAAAATTGGGACAAGAAAATGGCACTAATTTTAAAGGTACATTCAAAGTTCTTATCTCATTTTGGCATTACTATATAATATATAGCATACATTTTTGGCATTAATGTCAAAAAGGGGGAAAAGATTGTATATTGTAAAGAGGAAGCATACATAAAGGGGGAGAAAATGTATATATCATATGTGAAAAAATGTAAAGTATATTGTATAGATGTAGAGCATTATATATGTATAGATACTCAGAGATACATCTCTTACTAAAACAATTTTTGAAAAATTTCAAAAACATAGTACTTTACCGAGTTGGAGACACAAGGTGATGAATAAAAGGTGTTCTTGAAATTTAGTTTTGACTAATAAGTGTTTTTATAACTAAAGCCAAAGGGGGAGATTGTTGACATTACAGTCATGTTTGTTATTAGTGACACACACTAATTCAAATTATAAGTATCTACTGAGCGTATTGAATAGTAAACAAAGTTAGCCAAGAATTTCAAACTCTACTAAGTTCTACAATTGCTACCAAGTCCAAGGAACAATATTCAGTTTGTGCTAAGCATTTTCTACCATGATGGTGATCAACAGTGTAAATCGAGCTTCATAAGGTTTACCGAGTTTCTCAGTGCAAACTAAGGGTTGCAGTGCTTGCCAAGTTCACAGTTACAACGATGTGAATCCAATGTTGACTGAGCCACTCAGTGTTAACCAAGTGATTCAATTTATACCGAGCTCGTAATGATAGCATTTATCGATCTATGTAGTATGAATCAAGTGACTCAATTTATATGTTGATTTTTGCAGTATTCACCGAGTCACTAGTGCAAACTAAGTTTATACTACTTGGAAGTGATAATTATGCACCAAGCTTCTAAGTCTATCGAGTGCATTACAATGCCAAGCATTGATAGTGGATGTCGAGTATCATAACCTCACCGAGCTAGTCTTCAGAACCCAAGTTCTAGTAGTTTGGCCCACTTTGTGTATTTTGTGTAAAATTGTATTGTAGCTAACTTTGCTGATTTTAAATTGGATTGGTATACATGTAATGTATTGTATCACATCCAAAATATAGAATAGAAGGAATATAACAAGAAGAAAAGAGAAGAAGTGTGAAATACAAGGCTACAATAGTATAAGGAGCAACAAAGATTTATCTATCACAACAAGGTGGTCACTACAATCAAAGGAATCTCATTTAGCAAACCAAGTTTCATATCAAAGATCAACCACTGTTTCATCCTAACATGTGGATAGGTTAAATTCTTTCACAAGGTAGACATAATAGTCTTTTGTAAATCTCTTTATCGAGTGCATACTTCACTGTATGTTTGTAAATCCTTTTACAAGGTGGACCTAGTAGTCCTTAGTGCTCCTAACAGGGCAGATCATCAGAAGTGATCATTATAAGCCTTAATAGGCCAACTTTATGCTGTAGTACTAAAGCTTGTGGGTATCATCCCCACCCTAGTTTTACTTTCTATTTGGAAGGTTTTTGGGTCAACATATTGTGTGTCAAAATGTTATGAATGTTTTAATGCTTTCAGTTATTCATGCATGCAAATAGATCAGAATACACATGAAGGATTAAGTGGTAAATAAGGATTAAGTTTTATTGGTTATTGATTCACCCCTCCCCTCTTAGTAACTTAGCCTATCATATATATTTCCAATAATTTGAAATATTTTGTTTTTGTTATTTCATCAGATTAACTAGGTTGTAGAATGGATAACGTGGAGGTAGCAACTCTTGATGTCTATAAGTTCTTCTTTGTCAAGCCTTGTTAAGGATGACCTAGTTATGCCCACATGGAACAAGCAGCTTAGGGCTTTGAAGAAGAATTATAACCAAATATTGCAAATTGAAGATAGTTGAAATCGAGGTAAAAATGTCAACAAAGAGTAAGAGGATGTGCTCAAGTCTAAGGTTAGTGTTGCTATATTGATTGAGTAGTATGAAAAACTTAGGAAACAACTTTGTGTTGCTGTCAAGGAAGAGCTTGGTGAGAGGGAGAAGGAGCTACAATCAGTAGAGGACAATGAGACTGAGAGAGGCTCTAAGACAACTGCTAAAGAGGAAGACAAAGATAAGCATGCAGATGAGAGATGAACCTCAACCTTAGATAGGTAGGAGAGCAGGGAGGTTGAAGTTGGGGAAGCAAAGGAATCAAGCTGTCACGATGTAAGAGATAGTGCATAAGAGGATTGCATTGCTTAAGTGTTGAAAATATTATACTTATGGCGCTTGTTCAATGTGGTTGAACAGAGTGATTCATCATCGATTATTTGGTCAAAAATGCATGAGCATAGCTGCTATCTCTCATATGATTTTGTCACAGATGACACCAATAAGCCTCTACCGGAAGAAGATCTGGACCAACTTTCCTTTTTGGGGTCTTTACAAATGTATCATAGTTGGGGAAAGGTTAGAAATTTTTCTATAGAAGGTTTCTTAGTAAAAAAACAAATCATATTCATAATTTACTATTGTATTATAAACTCTTATATTTTTATTGTTTTTCTAAATTTGATTGTCTTAGATTATTTTTATCAACATTTCAAATCACACCCATCATCAGAATTATAAAGATATTAGAAAATAGAAAAAAATGAACTATAGATATTTTTCACGATTCTTTATTAGTTCACTTAATTTTTTTTAGAATTGAGGTATCTATAAGTGTAAGGAAGCCAAAACTTGTGGACAATAAATATGTTTTTTTCATTTGATGATGTGTGTAAAGTTTTTCAATTTTGAACTTATTTTAGCTAAAAGAGAAGCTAAGTACAACAATACATGCATCCACTTTAGCTTCCAATAAAATCCATGGTGGAGCCATTTACCACTCAAATTTTCTATTTAGTCATGCATTAGCTTTTTCCTTGGGTTCAATTTTTTGATTCTCTTAAATATTAAGAAATTATATATTTAAATCTTTACATCAATACATGTGTTAGTTTTAATATCTAAAAAGATTTAGTTCAATTTTTGTATTCACACTATTTTTTTCATAAGAAAGTTTTTGGTATTAATTTTTATAAAGATTTGAATTATTTTTTCTATAATATATTAATATTATAAAAATACATGAAAATTAGATAATAGACTAGTTTCACTGAATCTATGTTAGACAGATATGTTAGCAGATTTAAATGACTAAAGTGTTTGATAGTCTTAAATGTGATTACCTACTACCACTTGTATCTGAAGGGTGTATGCTGATAGCAGTGTTGATTATATGGAAATATATCAAGAATACAATCAACACAACTTTCAGTTACAACCAAAAAAAGTATTTCCAACAAAAAAAGAAGTCTTTCCCTTCTTGTCACATTTAAGAAACTATACATGATATACTACTATCGGTGTACATAGCGCTAGTTATTATTTTTGCTTTCAATCAATTTAAATTTGAATAGAAACAAGATGTTAATTAGAAATCAAAAGGACACATTTGAATGTAAATTGAATATTTATTTGAATTATGACTATATTTCTAAAATTAGACACTCAAAAATTAAAATAAGAGAGAATAGAGATAACCTTCAATATCTAGAAACCCAATCAAGATGGAACACAAATAAGATTATAAACTGGAAATATTTAAAATGCAAACTAATATTAGTTGAATTACAAATCATTTGTTTTGTTATTTATAATTGTAAATTTTGACAAACTAAATAAAATTTTAAATATTTTACAATATAAATCTATATTTGTTAATTTTTTTTTATTGGAATAAGAATCTAAGAATTAAAAAGCATTTAAAACATTAACATTATAGCATAAAATAACATCATTACTACATAATCACTAGAATATGCTCATGACATGATCAGACTTAACCATTGCTACATCAATGCTAGATAAACATGAGTCAATCAGCAATGTAGAATGATATGGTGCTATGTTCATGACATCAGACATAACCATCGCTACAACAATTCAGTATGATATGGTGCTCTCCAAATTAGGATCGGCCAATGGGCTATAACTCCCAACTTGTTGTGTCATCTCTACACATGCTGCAAAGTCAAGTCTAGAATGGATGGGGAGGCTGTCTTGATTCTATTTTGTAGCAGCTCATGGAGTTTTTTTAGCATGTATAGTAGCTGCAATGTTCTGAATATAGGAGACAAGCCAAGTTGTTAAAGTTAAAAAATTAGAACATATAATTTGCATTTCTATTTCCAATGGGAGAACGGAGTGGGAAAAGGTAGCTTGACATTGAATTTTCAAAATATTTTTAATATTAATCTGCCTGCAAGAGTTAGCAATAATGTTATGAGTGGGTGAGGATCCAAGAAGAACATATTTCCATGACCAAGTGAAATTGAACAACACATGTATGGAGGTTTTAAGGGCAGCCCAAAACAACCTAATATGAGAGTAGAGCCAAAAATAGTGGATTAATGATTCATCTTTACCACAAAAAGGACAGTGTGGCAGCTGAATGAGGAATTTAAGACGAGAGCCCACTAGAAGCTTGGCATGAAGAAGTTTCCAGGCAATAAATTGTGATTGAGCATCAGCTTTAGTTTTCCAAATTTGAAGACAGAGCTTGTTCCATTAAGACAAACTTTGTTTACATTTCCAAATAGTGTTAAGATGATGACAAATGGCCAGGTTAGGTAGAAGCTTCCTGTACAAAACTTTGAGAGGGAAAGAATGAATACTACTACCATTAGG
The DNA here is from genome assembly GCA_028749045.1 of Cupressus sempervirens. Lineage (NCBI taxonomy): Eukaryota > Viridiplantae > Streptophyta > Pinopsida > Cupressales > Cupressaceae > Cupressus > Cupressus sempervirens. The sequence continues at coordinate 648,631,270 of CM053787.1, forward strand.
CCACCTCCAGTCCTTTAGGAAACTAGACTGACTACTAGAAGAAAGAAGGATACAGAGATTAGAATGAACTAGTGTTTGGAGTTCTATTAGAATCACCTTGTTAGTAATGCTTAGATTAAAACACTGTTTGAGTTGAGGCCTTGATTTCCAAGTGATGTTTGTAGAGTCCCAAAGGTCTATGAATACTTGAATGCCTTTCTTAAAGAAGTTTTTAGCTTTGAACCTGGGTATCCTCGCCAAAGGGCTACCATTGTGTTGGATTAATCTATTCCACCAAATTGAATATGTGGAAAAACTAGATCCATGGTTGAAAGACCGATCATACCAAGATAACTTACTTGTTGCCAAGCATTCCAAATACAATTAAGAGCAGCTAAGCCATGAAGTTTGAAGAATGGGGCAAGGATAAGCTTATCGTTCCAATGAATTGTGCTCCAAGACTTACCAGGAGTGGGTGTTTCAATTCTATATCTGATTAAACTCTTCCAAGGAGCAATCCCATCCAAGGCTTTGCTAATCCATTTCGCTGATAAGAAAATCCCTTGAGTGTAAGGGTCTATGATATCCAACCCTCCCTTACCCTTTGGAAGGATACAATGAGACCATGATGTAGTAGGCATACCTTTTTTATTACCCCATTTGGATGAAATAAAATTATGAATGAGCTGAGTCATTTGATTATAACAAGCCTTAGACAGTAGCCAACATGAAGATATATAAACATGGCTAGCTAAGAGAATTTTATTAGCCACCTGGATTCAACCAACCATGGATGAATAACAGTTTGACCAAGTCAACAGTTCAGATTTAAACTTACATAAGAACCATCTTGATGCAGAGACCTAGGTGGACTTTTTAGTTATTTATAATCAGAGGGACTTCCTTTAGTGTTCTCACAACACAAACAAGCTTCTTCAGGATCATTCTACTTGATCCAATCAACTTCAAGCCTTATCAGAGTGCAAATAGCATTCTCTTGTTCCACCATAGGCTCTACATCTTAGAAGACATCCCCAATGTCCCTCAATCCTTCAAATGGATTCATTTAAGCAATCTTGTCAACAAACTATCAAATGCCCTCAATCATCATTTCCTCTTCATTCAGAGATCTTCTTCATCATTATCTTGACATCCCTACATGAAAACATTTAATGAAACATATAAAATATGAATTAGGTCTCTCCCACAAGACACAGTCACCACAGAAAGTGGGAGAGCCTAGGGCATCATGAAAACTCCAAACCAATTTGGTGATTGCACACAGTATTGTACAGGGACAGTCAGCAAATGACTCAAATTCTTGCTTTTATGCCTCACAAAGAAACAAAATATTGCATGGAATTAAAATTAATCTAATCCTCCATCAATTTAATGCATTCTTGATCACGTTTTCATTGAAAGAACGGAGTTTTAACAACCTGAAAAGAGGACTATCCCCTCAGGACAGCAACTTGGCAGTTTTCAGAGAATTAAAATTTTATTGCATGAAACTTTGTTACATGTCTTCCCTTCAACTCAAAATTACCACCAACTCCCCTCTCTTTTAAAATGATTGATTACAATGTTTTTATAAACTCCTTTTCCCTTTCCAAACAGTCCAACTCCCAAGAACCGACTACAACTCCCTAATTGTCTGTGATAGTTTTGAATAACCTTTAATTAATTTTTTAAAACCACTCTTTCTTGCTTATTTCAGACTTCTAAGACTCAAACATTCTTGAAACTTTTGAAACTAATGTAAATGGATGTTCCTATGCTCAAAAGACTTATAAACCCTTACTTAACCCTTGAGTCCATCATAGTGCCCTATGTGGCCTATTACTAACATTTTGACAATTTGACATATTTTTCCAATTACATTGTAATTATTTGCATTTGATATGCACTTTATGACTCTTTGATCCCATTTATCAACCTAGTACATTCTAGGACTCTATCCCCATGACACTTCATTACATCACATTAATGATCCTTAGGTACCTTCCTTGTCCTTTCATCATGCCATTAATGACTTAAATTTTTGAACTTTAACAAAATGAGTACAAAACATATTAAAAAGGATCTTTAAAAGGTCTTATTACATTTAATGACCCAATATGGTCATGTTTCCATCTTGTGAACTTAATGTCTTCTCATACCTTCAACCTTGGCCTTGATGCTTCTGATACCAATCTGATGAGGAGCAATCACAAACTTGATGATAAAACATACCATACTGAACCAAAAGCATAGGGAACCTAACAAGAATCAATAAAAAGACTGATTCACCATTAAAAACAACACATATTTTTACTACATATAACTATTTGCAGGTTGCAAAATGGATGGCTCTCTAGCGACAGCCAGAAAGCCACTTACATTTCCTTCTATTCACTCATTCTCTATCAAAATATTATCATTTTGCCCTTATAGATTCTCCTCTCTATCCCTTCAATCTCTTCCTCTTATAACATTTGAGGTAGTTATGAAGTCTTACAGGATGGTTTGGATTCTTGACAGTTACAAAACAAACTCATCAACTTCCTTATGGTAATTTATCAATAACATTGGTGGCCGAAATCCTTCTATTTTGGATACATTACATTGCAATTTTATACAGTAAAAATTTGTCATTGTATAAGGGAATTTTGAAGGCCTTAAATATTTATAAAACTTTGAACAAAAGATTCAAATGATGAGGTGCCTCTGCACCATACTTCTGCACTACAAAAATTTCCATGTCCCATGGAAATGTATTGGTGAGATTCTGCAACATCTTGATCTCTTCATCTCCACTGATGCCTTTAATATTATGCTTTCCTTACCTCTTTCAGCTTTAACTCCTATTCATGGAGTTTGCAGTGGTTGCCATAAATGGTGCTTTATAAAACATCACAAGTCCACCCTCTAATGTCGCTTCCTTGTGCCTCACCTAGGAGTCCGTTCTTGCCTCTCACCCTAGGTCTTTTAGCAAACCTCAGACCACCCATCTCACCCAATAGTGGATTCTGGAAGATGCCTCACCTTCTTTGTGCCTTGCACCTTCTACCCAGCCTCATCCCTATTGGATAATGGTCATGACAGACCTCTCATGTCTGCCCACACAAAAACTAACACCAACCTACAGCTTGATGGACAAGCACCTGCAAACATGAAGCTTACCAACAAGAATCAACATACCCAACATTGCCTAGTGTAGATTTTCTTCCATCTACATGCTTAGAATCTTCTGAGCTCTGACACCAATATGATAAGGAGCAATCACAAACATGATGATATAACATACCGTACCGAACCAAAAGCATAGGGAACCTAACAAGAATCGATAAGAAGACTGATTCACCATTAAAAACAACACATATTTTCACTACATATAACTATCTGCAGATTGCAAAATGGATGGCTCTCTGGCAGCAGCCAGAGAGCCACTTACATTTCCTTCTATTCACTCACTCTCTATCAAAATATTATCTTTTTTCCCTTATCGATTCTCCTCTCTATCCCTTCAATCTCTTCCTCTTATAACATTTGAGGTAGTTATGAAATCTTACAGGATGGTTCGGATTCTTGACAGTTACAAAACAAACTCATCAACTTCCCTATGGTAATTTATCGATAACATTGGTGGCCAAAATCCTTCTATTTTGGATACATTACATTGCAATTTTAAACAATAAAAATTTGTCATTGTATAAGGGAATTTTGAAGGCCTTAAATATTTATAAAACTTTGAACAAAAGATTCAAATGACGAGGTGCCTCTACACCACATCTCCACATATCTTTCAATGAAACTCCAATTCCAAAGGGGATACCAAGATATCTGGTAATGACTCCATGTTTTATCTCTTTCCAATCATTAGGAATCCATGGGTGCTGAGAGTTGGGATGTGTCCTCCAAAATTCTATTTTGTGAGTAGCAATTTTGGAACCTGAAATTGTGCAATAGAAATTGATGACATCCAACAGATTATTGACATCCTCAGTTGAGTTTTGGAGAAAAATCATGCTGTCATCGACAAAATGGGAGTTGAGGGCTGTGATGTGGCCAGGAAGGGAGATGGCATGAATAAGGTGAGTCTGTTGAGCATGTTGAAGGAGATAACCAAGGGCATCAGTAGAGAGGACATAAATAAATTTTGTTAAAACTTAAATAAGATATTTACTTGAAACTTCAACAAACAAATATGAACTCGTGGGGTGATCTTGTATCCTAGCCTCTTTTTTAATAAATAAGTATTATTTTTAAAATTTAAACTCTCAAAAATTGCAAAACATAGTTAAAAATTATAACATTAAAAAAAATATACTATTAACTAAAAATTAAATAAATTTTTGTCTTACATTTTCTACTAGATCAAGAAAGTGGTGATCTAGCCTTTCAAAATTACAAATCTACAAATTATTGAACTAATTCTTAAAAGCCAAATAATATTTATGGACTCTTAAATTAAATATTTAACGAAACGATATCACCATTTCTAAATATAGACGTGCAAAACGTTAAAAAAATAACACGACAATTTAATGTAAGAGTTTCCAAGAGTAATCTCAAAGCCACCGTTTCAATTTTGGAAAAAGAGTGCTAAATTTCAAGGGAAAAACAATCTATAATTTTCAAATTATCTCTCCAAATCAAGAAAGCGCAGACATCATTAGAAATTAGGTCTGCAGAAAGCTCTCTCATGGGAAGGGAGAAGTGTTGAAGAAGAAAATACAACATTCAGCAACAAGGGCTATGAAGAAAGGTGGGGATGTGGGTATGGAGCCCATCAAACTAAAAATATCAAAAGTGTCTCAGAAGCCGCCATTGTTACAGTTGCAGGAGGAAGGTGTCTTGTGAAGAAAGATAACGAGATGGTCATAAAACCCATTAATATCCAAATAAAAAGATTAGAAGCTCTTCAGAAGCGATCATTGTCACAAGTGCAGGAGGAGGGTTTTGAGAAAAGAAAACAACTGAAGAAAGGTCATGAGATGGGAATAAAGGTTTTCAAAATCAATATGAAAAAACCAAAAGTTTCTCTCAAGCAGCCATTGCCACAATTGCATGTGGGTTGTGAGAAAACACAACACCCAGTAACTAGTGTGGAAAAAGATCATGAGGTGGGAAGCATAAAGCCCATTAAGGTCAAGATTAAAAGATCAGAGACTCCTCATAAGTCCTCATTGTCACAATTGCAGGTGGATTTTGTTCATGCTGAAAGAATGAAGGAGAAAAAATAGAGCCCAAGATATTTTATGATGAAAGATCATGAAATGGGCATCAAAGTTGAAAAATCACAGGCATCTCAGAAGCCGCCATTACCAAAGTTGCAGATGGTTTCTTCTTGTGTTGGAAACCAAACCATTAGAAGAGAATGGAGAAGATTACATGTTATCTATGAAGATGAAGAGGAGGAAGAGGAAGAGCCAATTAAAAGAAGCAAAACATCTCATGAGACCAAATCACAAATTTCTACCATTCCTTTTCATAGAGAAGAACATGCAGGTAAAAATAATTGTTCTTCTTTTTTGGATTCTCACAAAGAACAAGAAGAAATCAGGTGGGGGCTAGTCTCAGGATTAGAGCTTGAAACTAGTATTGACACCATTAACAAATAGAAAGAAGAGGAGGTTGCTCTGGAGGTTGAAAAATTCTTGTGAGGGCTTGAACTTGCAGCAAAGATTGATGATGAATTAATGATAGAAGCTCAGATTGGATGCAATAAGCTCAAATTGCTACCCACCCTGGTCAAGCTTCTTTTAACACCAAAGTGCAAATTATTGCCAGAGTTGCTTCTTTCTAGAGGAATTCTTGGCCTCCTAAAGAACTGGATAGGAGACGCAGCATTGAGCATTGAGATTATGAAAATGTTGTTGAAGATGGGAGTTGTAGATGATAATAAAATGCTTTTCATGGAGGAAATGAAAAAGAGTGGTTTGGAAAGGAATGTGATGTTGCTCTCAGCATCTGATGGAGAGACTGAATTGAATAGAAGACTTGCAAAATCACTCCTTAATTCATATCTGTTGTAACTTATTTTATTTGCATGGATGAAGAAATATGCCCAATTCAATTGAATTTATGTATTGGAAACATAAATGTTCATTCATATGAGATTGCATTCAATTCTTTATATTTACTAATTTTTATACAATCATAAATGTTCATTCATATCAGATTTGTTTACTACTATCTGTCTGTTGTAAATTATAGTTTAAGAGTGTGCTTTTTTCTTCTTTTTTATCTTTTTCTTTCAGTTGTAGCTCATACTTCTCAATTCAAGTGACATATTTATTGAATTAGAAATAATTTATTTTTGATTTATTAAGATTTGTTTTCATTTTAGATAACTTGAAATTTAATAGAACCATAAATGTTCAATCTTATTGGATTTGTATTTATATCTATTCTAAAATATTGTCATGGTTGAAAACTATATTTGTTTGCCCTTATGAAATGTGGAAATTATATCTATTTGATCTTCTGAACTGGTTTGATATTCTTAATATCTGTATATTTTCATGGAAGTAATAAATATTTGTTTGAATCTTTTTGTTTATATTTGCATTGATTCATTTTTTTGGAACAACGTGTACTTTCCTATCAGTAATTAAATATTAAATAAAATTACAAGTATAAAGTTTTTACACTTCATGGTAAATGTTCGATGATTTATGAAGTTAATTGTGTTTTAGCTAATTTTTTAATTTCACTATGTTATCAATTTTTAATCAATGAATCTTATTCCATTAATGTTTAACAGTGCTTAATTTGATTCAGTTATCAATTTTTTTATCAATACATCATAGTCTGGATCATTGTTCAATTGTTTCTAAGAAATGGTAAGTGTTCATTTATATTGAATTTATTTATCATATATTCTATACATTTATTATGACTTTCTACTTTAAATCATTCTTCTCAGTTAGATAAATATGTATTTAATGAAATGAAAACATAATATGTTTGTTCATATAAGGTTGTTCATTTCCAATTCATTGCTTTCATTTTTATTAGTATATTTTTTAATTTTAAAACAGAATTTTCTACCTATATTTAAGTATTAAATAAAATATTTATGAATTTTATAAATTTAACTTTCAAAAAAATGTTTATAAATAGAAAAATAATAAATTTTTATTAAAATTATATTGTCAGCACCTGCTAGCATGGAGACGCCAATGGCTTCCGTTGCACTTGTTCTGGTTTCGTAGATTTCAAACCCTGCTGGTTCGCAGGGGATCAAGGCAGCTGCCAGAGCTTCGTCCTTGGCTAGGGCTTGTTCTCCTCTTGTAGTCTCTTCCATAGTACCACCAGCAACAAGGCATTCTCGCAATCCTCCTAGACATGCAGAGATATTTGGGGTAAAACGACAGGCTATAAGTCCAGATGATTTCCTGTCTGACTTCCACCCGATTTCTACTTTTTTGCAGAATAGTTACTCCTCTCTAGAAGACAAGGATGATACGGAAGAGTTCTCATGAACTTCCTCTCTTGGAATGTTTGAGGTCTTACAAACCTCCCCAGAAAGTTCTATGTTCGGGATACCCGTCATAGACTTGGGAATTTAGATTTTCTTTGCCTGCAAGAAGTTAAGCTTTTTGGTTTCATGCTTTCTGCTGCATGCCGCGTCATTTGGTAGGATAGCATCATGTTTTCTCCTCAGCATGAAGCTGGTCAAGGTGGTGTAGTTACTCTCCTGTCACCTCACCTTCATTCTACTATTATCTCACATGGTTCTGACTCCACACACCATATTATTTGGCTTTTGCTTTCCATTAACAATCATTCTTTTGGAGTCATTAATATTTATGCCTCCAATGATGCTGTGGAAAGGGCACAAATGTGGGTTTGGCTTGCTGACAACTTGCCACTAGCTACTTGGGTCCTGTGTGGGGACTTCAATATGGTTGAAGTGGCCTCTGACAAAGATGGCATTCTGCCTTTCTATTGGACAGCTGGGGAAAGAGAAGCCTAGTTTTACATGCATCATAAATTGGGCCTTTTTTATCCTAATACTATCCGCCATCATGATAGTGCGGCTTGGCACACTTGGTCCAATTTTTGAGCTGGTCCTTACTGCATATTGAAATGTTTTGATCGTGCTATGATCTCGGCACAATCTTTTTTTTCCTTTTCTGAAGATCGTGATCTACCTGTCATTCCCCTAATAGATGTGACTTTGTCAGACCACTATCCCATTTATTTTGGCATTTTTTGGAAAATAGTTGTCCCCAAAGTGGCCAAGTCTCAATTCTTCCTCAACACGTCTGTGTTGTTGCATGCTTCCACCATCTCCCACATACAACATGTCTGGAATTTGGAACCACATCCACATTCCCATCGATGTTGGATTCAATGGTGGAATGACGCCATTACCAGAATAGCTCAATTTTTGTGCATCTACGGGCGTCAGCTGGCAATTTTCAAAAAATGGTCTTATGAAGCCAACACCCTTGCCCTCAAAAAAGCCTCTGAAGTGCTCAGCTTCAACCCCTTTGATGTGGATCTTCAAATTCAGCTTGCCAAGCTTCGCCATGAAAAGCAAATTGCCGATAACTATGTTGCTTGAGGAGCTCAAATTAAAGCCCATCTCCACTGGTTAGAGGTTGGTGACAAAGCCTCAAAGGAGTTCTTCCAGGCTCTCTGAGCCCATCATACCAATGTTGGGATTAAAAAGATAAAATAGGGAATTGATGTTCTTTCCAGTCTGCCTGACATCCTGCAAGCTTTTGTTCTTCACTCTGAGAACATTTTTGCTTCGCAGGGCCATTCGGTTTCTCAGGAGGAGGCTCTCAAAAAGTGTATTACTATTACTCCAAACTACCTCGCGGTTGAACAACGCGCTTTCTGTGAGAAACTTCTTTCCCTCCGAGACCTTAAAAATGCAGTTTACTCCATGGCAGATGACAAATCCCCTAGGTGTGATGGATTTCGTTGTAAATTTTACAAACATCTTTGGGAGAAAATTGGTCCTGATCTGTACAAAGTCTATCTTGAAGCATACCATTCTAAAAGCTTAGGAGTGATCATAAATAAAGGCAATATTAAATTCATACCTAAAGCTGGTGATCCTGAGGACATCTGCAACTGGAGGCCCATCACCCTCCTGAATGTGTTTTATAAGATCATTGCTAAGGTTCTCTCTCTCAAAATCTTCCATATGCTTCCTCTAATTGTGCGGCCTGAACAAATTGGCTTCATCAAATCCAGGTATTTTCTTGACAACATCATTGCTATCTAGGAAGGTATGGAATGGGCCCATAAGTCCAAGTAGTAGGCTATCTTTTTAAAGATAGATTTTGCTAAAGCCTATGATCGCATTGAATGGCCTTTCATTTTGGCTATGCTTCAGGCTCTAGGTTTTGATCCCAATTTCCTTCAGTCCGTGGAGATGCTCTTTGGTGATGCTAACACTAATGCTTGCATCACCATCAATAAACAGGTGCCAAGCTACTTAAGGTGCCGAGTGATATAGTTTTGTTAAGGTGCCGAGCTATCCAGGAAATAGCATGTGCCGAGTATCAGCAATACTTCAGGAGCTGAGTAACTCAGTAGATTAATATAAGAGTTTAAAATTGCACAAACTATGATGCAAACAGTTTTTATAGCTAACATAAGGTAAATCTCGAAGGATTTAATGATGAGATCGAATCTTTTATTTTTCCTATGCAATTTACATGCAGCCAATAAGAAAAATGATGAAGGCATGCAATCAATCAGCAAAAGATAAGTATTGAGTGGAAAATGAAGATTGAATGTGGATTGTAGATCCATACCTAACCCTAAAGTGAATGAGAGGTGTGAGAAGACATACAAGGGTTCACAAGGAATTCTATTTTCAGAAGTGAGGATTATCAGATCACAAAAAGGATCCAGATCAGAGAAAGTAGAACAAGTGCCTGCATTCAGCAATCAAGGATTGTAATTAGTCAAGTTTATTGTACCTAATACTCTCTAGCAATTGTATTAGAATGAAAATCTTATGACGATAGGTTAGCTTAACAGCTATTTTGATAAATCCTTAATTAGGTGATTAAATCCTTTAATAGGGTAACACTTCCTATTAAGTGTTTGAAATTGTCTAACCAGGTCACTATTGACACAATGTAAAGCCTTTAACAGGGTAGGCCTTTAACATGGCATACCATCAGAAGTGGTTGAACAATATTGCTGCAGTAATTTTTGTGGGTATCATCCCCACCCCAGTTTTACCTTCTTATTTCTAGAGGGTTTCTAGGTTACCAAATTCCAGTGTTATGAGTTATTGATGCATGTGTTTAGTTTCAAGTTTATATGATGTATTTACATGCATGCAATTTACTTTCAGTTAAAAGTTTTATTGGACAAAAATGGGATACTTATGATTCACCCCCCCACTCGCCCCCTCTCATAAGTACTCTTTCCATATTTGAATATTCCAACAAGATGAACCCATCTAAATAAGGTTCAAGAAAAATTACTTTGTAGCAATGTGTTCAAAGTAGAGAACTAATTTGCAAACCTCACCCCCTATGGATGAAAATGGTTAAAAAAGGACTCAATGATGAATATTCCCAATAAATTGCATTCTAGATGATAAAAATTGCACTAAATTTGATGCATTGCTTAGATAAACATACCACACCAAAAGTGGGAGAATTAAAATGCACACATCTCAACTCCTCGGCTTTCCCGATAACCTTGTTGTCTTCTACAAGGCCCAGTTTTCTTCCTAGCCCATCCATGTCCATGTTTCTCTGTAGCATATGTTTGGGAAATGAATGTTACCCTCCTTCGGCCACTCCAACCGAAGGACTTCTCACCGTCTGCGGCCCACGAGCATGTCCTCTACATTCTACCAGACAATGCAACCCCCATCAAATCCATTTGTTGTTCACTAATTTGACCATGATTTTTTTAAAAATTCTATCCCCAATTCTCACACTCTCAATTAAAATTTCTAGATAAAGTAGCTACAAGAGGCACCAAATCTTTGGTAGAACACATAAAAGTCGCCACTTTATAGAGTACATCATTAGAATAGTCAGCTATGAAGGCAATTTCTAAGAGTACGTAGTGTTTGGGCACAACATTAAGGAATGGTCCAAAAATCATAAACTTCAAAACTAAATAGATGGGCAAAACCACAATCCTAACATATCAATGTGTTATTTAATAATGTGCCTACAATATCTATGGTGGTAACTTCAATAATTGAGAATGTTGAATATCATCAGTAGCTTGTCTTCCATACACACCAACACGGGCATTTAAAATCCACTTCATTTCCACATAAATTTTTTAAACTATGCTTAGAACCATTTATTCAGTAACTTACAACTGGATTTTTTTGATGATGTTTAGTTTCTTATGAACTTCCATAGTAAATTTAAAAACCTACCATTTTGGTGTACTAATTTCACGTATCTTACACAAGCTGACTTGTGTTCTAAATAGTATTAAAAATTAAATAAACTACAAAGTGTGCAAACATTCAGGGTCTGAAAAATCTGTTAGCTGAACATTATGCATAGTTGGTTGTTCCCTCCACTTCAGAGCATATTTCCCATTTGGAAAATAATTGATGCAATTTTTTTTATATGTGACAAAGCTAACAACCATTGAATACTTCAATTACATCACTCTGAATTTCTATTATAATACAAATCAGCTCATTTTAAAATTTTAATAAAACAATGCCTACCTTGCTTGAAGAGAAACTAGACAAAGAAAGAATGACAGAGGGTATACTTACATAGCTCCTGTGTACCTCATAGTCAATACTTATATTAATGAATTTAATAACCAGTCTGTAGCTACATTTTATAATGAGATTCGCCCATAGCATAAGTCTAAAGTTTACAGTGCAATTACTGATACTAAATATGTTTTTCAGTCCAAAATATAAAATTTATTCCCACCAACATGTGCAGCATAATTTTATTATAATTCTTACTTGATTTAAAAATTGTTTTCAAATAGGATGTATGAAATACCAAGAATCCATCTTCATGTGTTGTTCATTAAAGAAGAAGATTGTAGCAGGTATCAAAGTAATGTCAAAATACTTGATATAAACTTGGATTTCCTTAGCATCCACATCCACTAAAGCTATTGATGCAAACTTTGACACTTCACGTGCACACTTTGCAAGCTATAGACACAGTGAGCTTGTATAGAAAATAATAAAATTAAAGTCAACAAGTCCATAATCCATCAAAAAATATTTATAATTAAAAAAATAGAGTAGGCATTAGAGAGGAAACATTACAATTTCATCAAGTTGCATGCAGACAATATTTGTGGCCCTTCCAAAATGAAGAACCAGAACTTTGTCCAATGTATCCCTAATGTGCTTTTCAACTTCCTATTTCCTCATGAGAGTTTGTAGTAAGTAGCTCATCTCTTTAGAAAAAGGAATTCAACTTCACCCTTTTTCTACAAACAAAGACTAGCTATTACCACAATGCAAGCAATAAGGGGCACCTCAAGTTGCTATATAACATGCAAAGTAGAGAATGGATTTAATAATAAACATCTATCCTAGAGAGATTTAGAATAAGGTCACAGGAGGAATGTAAGGCAGCTCATTATGCTAGATCGAGCCCAACATTTAGTAGCATAACTTTTGAAAGATATAGATGTCATTTTTTGGGAATCAACTGCATGTTTATTGAATGAAATCAATCTATATGATGCATCTTTTCACATGGAATGATTCACAACAGACCATCTCTTGTGAGGTTGAATGTTCTACTTGTCATTGACTGCATTAGGATATGATCATATCAGTGATGTAGTGGAATTAAAATGGCAAAAAATAAACACCACATAGTATCAATCGGCACCATAAGGTAAACCAAGTCTTCTCGAGAGTCCAACCATCCAAAAAGTATTTTTGCTAGAGCATGCTAAACAATGGAACTCCCTCATGATCATTCCTACTAATCTTGGTGCCCAATTTGTTTATAGATATGAATGCTCACCACAATATGACAATGACAATGCTTTTCGGTGGGTAGTTTTTCCACGACCACTAATACCTTCTTATAACCATTTATTAAATCCCAACATTCTAAGACCCATAGAATCTTCTCTAAACTTTGTTACTGTAGAGTCGGGTCGGCTCTAATAGGACCCAAACTCAATCGATTCAGCCAAGCTTAACAAACTTGTAGAGTTGGAACTGGGAAGCTTCACATTTAGATTGTGTGTTCAAACTTGTATGTGATGAACCCATAAAGTTCAGTCCACCTGGCCTTGATGGCAGTGCTAGGAAGCACCTGCCCTAGATGGCAGTGTCAGTTGCCAACTATGAAGTTTCATCTCCTTCTAGAAAAAGTAGGAAAAGATTAGATTGCTGCTAGCCATGTGGTCTTATCTGGTGTAGGAAGTAAAGAAACATATTTTAGTCTTGAATCTTCTAGTACAAACCACTGACTTCTTGAAGAATCCCAGTTTTGTCTTGTAGTGACAAATGTCTCCAAGAAGGAAACAATAGATTGCTGCCAACTATGCAATTTTGTCTTCTTCAAAAAAGTTATAATTATTCTTTATTTTATTTTATTTTATTTTTTATTATCTATGCACAATTTGGATCTTGGGACGAAACTCCCAGGAGATCATCTTTTCTATTATATGTTGTTGTTTGAGCTCTACATGGTCTTGGGATGAAACCCTGGAGAGTTCTCATCTGTTGTGCATTACTATTCAAACTCTCTCTATTGAGTTTTGTGTAATTTGAAAGCTTAAATTAGCATTGTAAAGAAATTCTATATCAATTTCAAGAGTAAATATATTCTTAAATTTATAGATGTTGGCTTAAAAATGGGATGCTTTGAGACTGCATAAGCACAATTAACTGTTTCTTTTCTTGAATCGATGTTATGTATAGTTATTTGTTTTGAGGTTTAAATAGTTTAGAAAAAAAAGTTCAGATCATACAGACCTTAAGGTCTTTACAGTGGTACCAAAGAAAAAGTCCTGCCAGTCTAGGATGCTAAGGATGATTACAGAAATGGAAGAAAAGGATAATGAAATAGTAGCCTCTAAAATTGCTGGATGGTATAACAAATATCAAAAGATGAAAAATCTTTTAACTTTTGCCAAATATTTATGTTTGTTAGGTAATACTATACCTATGCATGAGGTCATTGCAGTCTTTGATGAGTACACAAATGAACCAGAGAAGGTCAAGGCTGCTAAATTTATAGATACCACTGTACTACATAAGAAAAAGGAGAAAGGAAATGGATCTTGAATCAGGCACTCAATCAAAGTCAAAAGACTCATTCTTGAAAGAGAAAGAACCTAAGATAATGGGACTTGAAGCATTGAAGAGTAAATTAGAGTCTAAAATTAAAATGTTAAAACCAAAGACAAATGAAAAGAGAAGTTACAAATATGAAGCTATTCAAATCTTTGAAGAGTACCAAAAATCAAGCAAGAGAGGTTTAAGAAACAAATTCCCTTTGATGAATTCTTAAGTGTGGTCATAATCTTGAGGCATCGTAAATGAACTTGATGCAGTACATCAAAAGAATAATGAAAGAGGAATCAAAAGTTAGCCTTGAAGAAGGGTTAACAAAAGAAGAAAAAAGAACAAATACTTAGATGAATCATTTTACAAGTTTAGCAAATGGTAGAAACTAGAGTAAAGAGCTCTCTACTGTAGGAGATAAACTTGGTGACATGTCTTTGTCAAAAGATGTTTTACTTACATCGATGGTGGATCCAGTGAACTATTTGCATATAGTGGATCAACCACCTTCCAAAGTGATTCAAACAGCAATGGTTCCAATAGTGACCTTCTTGGGTGAGCATAGGTTGCTAAATCACAAAGATAAGAAGGTGGGACTTGTTTTTCCTCACTGCATGAGTGAGTTTATAAGAACTAAAACTCCATGGGTTCCTGAGAAGGATGATAAAATAAGGGAGATCTTTCAATTGATTGTCAAAAGTTTTTCTTTGTTAGGTGACATCAAATGTTTCATAATTTCCTCATTGCTATCAAGAGGATCATGACAAATACATTCATGATTACATGAGGATCATTCTGGCTTCAATTATTGCTAAAAGGGATATTATTTCCCAGCCTATCATATCTTTTCCAAATACAGATTATTTCTACAACTACTTATAACTTGGTAGACAATGTTTTCAAGAAATGTGAAGGGAACTTAAAATCTTACTTGTTTGATGAAGAGTTAATGGAAGAGGAGTTCAAAATAGAAAATCATTCATTTATTATAGTCATATCCAAGGAGCAATCCTCACTTGGAAATGCAATTTTTAGACATGGGAAAGATGGTATTTTAGTTAAGAATTACTTCAAAATTGGACTACTCTGATTACAAATTATTAGTATTAAGAAGAGTCGAGAAGTAAAACAATACTCAAGCCCATGCCTAAAAGTAAAATATATTTCAGATTTATGCGTTTGGGCCTTTCTAGAATTTACACAAGGAAAAAGATTAGACAAATCCCTTATTTGTAAGTAGAGTCAAAATGAAATAACTCCCCATGACAATATCACAAA
The DNA here is from genome assembly GCA_028749045.1 of Cupressus sempervirens. Lineage (NCBI taxonomy): Eukaryota > Viridiplantae > Streptophyta > Pinopsida > Cupressales > Cupressaceae > Cupressus > Cupressus sempervirens. The sequence goes on from CM053787.1 coordinate 648,646,754, forward strand.
CACATAACCAGTGGTCTTGGAATCATCAATGCATTTCATAGATGAGAAATATATAAACCATGCTGGTGACATTCTTCATTAACCTAAAATGCAATAAAATGATCCTCAACATTCAAATGAAATCTATAATTAACATATTCCTTGAATATGATAATCAAATAGACATTTGCTACAACTTCTAAACCTAGGTTAGATGCCAAATCATAGGGGTAAAATCTCCTCATTTCCTCAATATGGTGGGAGAAGGAGTGAAATTGTACCCGTTTCCAATTGTGGGAGGGATTAAAATTGCATTTTCTCTTCCCACCGATACATGTGTAGGGGAAGAATCTTGGTACATTCCTTTGAATCTAGTTGCAAGAGTAGCTCTCCCTTTTCCATCTGGATTGGAAGTAGGGGTAAAATCTTCTCCTTTCCTTAATATGGTAGGCACAGAAGTGCTATCACACTCATTTCCAATTGTGGGAGGGGTAAAAACTACATCTTCTCTTCCCACCGATACATGTGTAGGAATGGAATCTTGGTACCTTCCTTTGTATCTAGTTGCAGGATGTAGAATGATAATTATTGACTTTCTCAAGCAATTTTTGAGAAGGGATTGCATAACAACTATTCAAATGTACCTTTTCTATAGGAGAGATTTCAACTCTTTGGAGAGCAACACTCGACATGGGCCTGGGTGATCCAACCATTGGTAGACAAAGTCCAATTTTATGAGATCTTACACTAGGCCATCATGGCCTTCCTTGTGTTTTTTAAGAGGCCTTTGTCCTCTGCCATTGCTCGTTGTTGAAGGGGGAGTTGCAACTCACCCTCGCCATTGCGTTGTAGAGATAGGAAGCCCCTTTGTGCGCCCACCATTGATCCTATTGCCCTCATTCTCTTTGTTCCCCGCAAGCATGGGGGACTTGCTACACATCATGGAAGGAATTTTAGCCCTCATTTCTAAACCAAAGAAAATGCTTGTGCAGCTCCCGCATGCACAAAACATAACAATGAAATGGGAAACATTTTTTGTTTTGACAGGTTAAGCTCGTGTTGGTTGAAATTTTTACCAACGCGGGCATGGAATTTTAAAAAAACATATTTTTCCTTCCATATTCCAACCAATCTAAAACATTCTAATAAATGGTTGAAAAATGGGATCAAATGTACTAGCGAGTGGATGAACTTTATCTTCTAACTGGGACACAAACTATCTGATGGACTATAACCACCCTTGAAATCTATGGAGTTGTTTCAATGTAGTAGGTGGAGGCATTTCTATGATGGCTTTTGCTTTTGCAGGATCTACTTCAATGCCTCTTCTTGACGCTATGTAGCCTAGAAATTTTTTGGATTGGCCGCTAGAAATAGACTTCTTAGGATTAAGGAAAACTTTGTATTTATGCAACCTTTCAAATATGGTGGTAAGAATAACAATGTGGGAATCATATTTCTTAGACTTTCCTAGGATTTCATCCACATAGTCCTCCATTATTACATGTAGAAGATCTAGAAGTTTGTGGTCATCATGTGTTGATAGGTGGTGCTAGCATTTTTTAAGCCAAAAGGCATGACTTGATAACAAAAAGTAACTAGAGAAACCATCCATTAGAGATAACATTTTGTGTCTGACAATCAAAACCATTATTATGTGTATGTTGCGTAGTGGAAAATCATTCTTAGAACATGTGAGATTTAAATCTCAAAAATATGAACATATGTGGATGTCTCTAGAGGCTTTACCATAGGAACAATGTTGTAAACCCACTTAGGATAATCAAAAGGTCAAATGAACTTTGCCTCTAACATTTTCTGCAATTCTACTTTGACAAAAATTGCTAACTTAGGATGCATCTTGCATGACTTTTGCTTAACAAGCTTAATCTTTGGATCCATTGTTAGGTGATGCACAACTAATTATGTCTCTAAACTAGGCATGTCTTTTTATATCCATGCAAAATTGATTTTTCCCTTTTATAGGAATTGAGTCATCACTTCTTGTTCTTCTTGGCTTGGGGTAGTAGTCATATAGGTGATCTGTAGACTACTACCATACCTAAATTAACTAGAATTATGTCTTCATTCAATATAGATGACTTTTCTAGTGGTAGAGTTATAAATGGAAATTCAACTTCTCCCTCTTCTGGCACCTCTAGGAGGTTTTTACTAGAAGATGCATCCTTTGTTTTATCTTTTTCTTAATCCAAGAGTTCTCTAAAAGTGTTTTCACTACAGGATGTTTCTTCTATTTTTTCGTTTTTGTTTTCTTTTTCAATTTTGTGACTAAGAGAGTTTAGTTGTCTACCAAAGTAGGCTTCCTCATTTTATTGGATCTCATGCTCATAATCTTTGAGATTCTTAAGGCCAAAGAGTGTCATCACTACTTCATCAGAGTTATAGATATTGAGACTTGGTGGTGTGTCTTGAAGGTCTCGGTCTACCATGTTAGGGTTAGTAAGGGGTAAGTTGGTGGATGAGAGGTTAGGTATGGTAATGGTGTGAACATAGTTATCTAGGTCATCCTCAATGTATTGGAAGGGTACTTCAAATAATTCCTCCTCAATCAAAAAATCAAGTTCAACCTACAATAGTTGTTAGCAAATGACACCTTGGGTTAAATGGAGCCCGAACCTGATCCTTTAGGATAGCTAGTAGCCTCAAAGAGTTTTCTGATTCCATCTTCTTTAGGTCCAGGGCTTGTATCTCATGTTTTTAATGATGGGAGGAGCCTTGACATACTTATCATTAGGGAATTCCATAGGATCATCTTTTCCATCATAATATAGCCAATCTAAGATATTAGACTCCATGTGTTGATCACTAAGTGAACCCAAATGCTGAAAGGTTATTTTATTAACATGCATAGTATCCTTATTTGTAGTAGGAAATATTTGGGAAGGTTTACCAAAGGATCGGGGGGAAATTGGTAGTTGTCCAATGCATAAGGCATTCTCAAATTTATACTTTTCATTCCTTGAGTAGAAAAGGTAACCTTCTTCATTGCAGTATTGACCTTGATAGCTTCAACCTTCTATTTTCATTTACAAAAACTGGAATCAATATTGGATGGTTCTGGAAAATTTGTGGCAGGTGATTCCATTTTTCTAAGATATTTAGGTATAATCTTAGAAAACTCACTAATTAGACAAAAATTTAGTGGGTCACCTTCCAATCTCTTACAAAAAGAAAAAGGCAAAGGATCTCCTATAATTGTGACCTGTCTTCTCTAGTGGGGAAATTTTAGGCACTGATGATAAGTAGATGGGACTGCTTATAGTGTATGTATCCACGGTTGAACTAGCAAGATGTTATATGGTAAGTCCAAATCTAGGACATGACATTCAATGTTTATTATGTTCGGTCTAACTTGTTGTTTTAATTTGACCAAAATTTTGGTTTTCATTTGTTGTTTGTTTCATTAGTTGATGACGACAAGTTATAGTGTTTGATGGGAGCCTTGTCTAAGAGTCCATTTTCAATGTTCTTTCCTCTCTTGATTAAATTGGAAATGTCTTCATGACTAGCCATCTTCATTTGGAAAGACATATCTAGAATCCAAATTTTGATGAATAGTCTACAAAGTAGAAATCTTTAATTTTGTAGGGCATGTGATTGGAAAGATGCTGCCACTATTGTAGAAAATGAGCAAATGTTTCTCTAGTTATTGGTTTTGTGTAGCATGATATTCAATATTGTATGAGAATTGGGTCATGAAATTTCTTTTCAAGTCGTTGAAGGAGTTGATGAAACTTCTAGGTAAGTGCATTAGCCATTCAAGTGCAGGGCCTCTAAGGCTTCCTGTGAAGAGCTTCCTAAGGTATTCCTCACTATAGACAACTTCTTGACATAGGATAGAAAACTCCTTGAGATGTGTGATGGGACATGTTTCTCTTATGTATTTTTGAAATTTGGGAATCTCAAAGTTTGGCAAAAATTGTATCATGTTGATAGATCTATCAAAGGGAAAAGGAAAAATCTCCTTGTAAGAGAAATCTTTCATCACTTTATTGTTCAAGTTGTGGACAAAACTCTAATGCTCATGTAATTGCTACGCTAGATCCTAGTTTGGTTGTATCTATGATGGTTGTGAATTGATGATGAATCCACCTCCAAAGTTGTATGAGTTGCCAAATGGATTATAGGATTGCAGTGGATTATGAGGTGGGGGAGGTGGCGGTGCTCAACTTTGGCCAATGTATTGATGTAGTTGTTGGGATTGGCACAGATGTTTTCAACATACTTTTTGGCATTTGAAAATAGGAGGAATACATTGGTTGTGTTAGGGCTTTCATTTATTGAATAGGTACTTGCCCAATGTTTAAGCATCCTATAGTTGGACCTATCAAGTTTGACTGTGGAAATGTTAGCCTGTGTATTTGTGTTGGGCATAACACTAATAATTTTTTGAATGTTTTCTGCACTTAATTAGAATGTGGATTGCATTGTATTGATGTAGGTATAGAACTAGTTCCCACTATAGGCTCTTTTCTATTGCCAAATGTTTATGCTATGGTGGGATTTGGCAATGTAGGAGCACTGTCTTTGGTAATTTGTCTAAACAAAGTGCTCTCATCAAAACTCTGAGGGACATTAACACCATCATTGACAAGGTTTAGGAACACCTCAGTTTTGTTTGACCCAATAGATTTTTCCAACAATTCTAGGTTATATGGGTTTGCAAGAAATGTTTGAACATCACTAGGAATGTCATTATTGTCAATGGGGTCTTCATCTTGGTGTACTTCTTCCTCATCATGTGTGTAATTGCCTATAATAGTGTTCTGAAATGGATTCTCTGGTTCCTATGTGGTGTTGAGCTAGGCATACTAAAGTTTTTACTAGAGGGAAATGTGTTCCCTAATGAGGTTGATTTAAGAGGAAAAGGATTCTCCATCTATTGTTACCTTAGTGATTCTAATAAATGAGACATAGGATTAATTGTGAGTCTAAAGGATCATGTTTGTACCATACAATTGTAACTAAATTGATGGGTGAAAGCTTGTGAAAGGAGAAGATGTGAGAGATCAATTAAACCTTATACAATAAAAGGGTAAACACCTAAATGTGAACAAGAGACCTTGTTGATTTGGAAAACCAAGTGTGTATAAGATAAAAAGTATCTTTATCCTACCAAAGATGGACAAATGATCTTTGGGCAAGATAGAATGCTAAATAGAGGAATCAATATTTGGAGATGGAATTGTGATCCCAAATGAGTGAGTGCAACTATCATAAATATTTTATTGTGGATAAAGGGCTACTATTGTAATCTCAAGAGTCTCATAATTAAGATGTGCTCAAGCCAAATGATTAAGGTTCAAATGATCAAAGATCTCTAGAGGAAAATTTGCAAATGGAAGACTACAAGCTTTGAGAAAGGAATGATGGGAACAGACTAATGTGGAAAATGAGTGTGATGTGGTCACTATGTGGATAGCTTAATCCTCTCTCAAAAAGAAATCAAAATCTAGGATTTACTTTGAGGAAAACATACCAATTTTGAAGTTTAGCATTGTATAAGATTCTATCATGACCTTGTTTATCCTCTTATTTTTTTATTTCTTTGATAGCATATTGGAATTTTTTATCACTATGTGCTAGGCTTTTTCTTTCCTTGTAGGTGAATGATTTGGATAACTTCACCTTTTTTAGTCTAACTTTCTCAAACATGGAAACAACAAAATAATCCAAATTAGAAGTCCAAGAATAATAATTTTACAAAAATGTTGTGAATAAAAAGACCCAATGAATCTCAAATGCTAGACAAAGTACAAGGACTTGTGAAAATAACTATAGGTCAAGAGGACCCACTTATGACCATTTTGTTCAATGAACATTTAGCTCACCATTTCACTCATTTTAGATCTATTTGATAGTCAGTATTGGTTTTGGATTTAAACACTTAAGCACATGAAAATATCAATCCTAAGAAGGCTCCAACTAGGATTACAAAGATGAACTAGAGGAAATCCTTGATATATGCAAGGTACATGAGGCCCAAATCTGTAGATGAAATAAAATAGTGCCACATTGCTAGGAGGAGATGGTAACCCAAATTGCTACCTTCACTTCCCAAAGGTATAAAGTTCTTTAGGGCTTAGCCAAAGTGACAAAATTTTACTTTCAAGAGAGGTGTCTTTCGATTCACCACCCAATATTTACACTCCACCAGAACATGGAGTTGAGGTCATCCCAAGGGGTAATGAAATCCCCAAGTAGGCCTCCTTAAAATGAAAATCAAGACCACTTATTTCTTGTCGACTCAATATCATCTGAAGGCACTAAAGGAGAGAATATGTAAGTGACCTCAAGGTTTAAAAGACACACGTTCTTTCCCAATTGAAGCTTTGAATTTTCTATTTACTTTTGAAGACACTTGTGTTTATAGCATACAATGTTCTTTCCAACTTGAACACATCATCAACATAATAAAATTGAGGATTCATTAACAAAAATAAATCGATCATCGTCAACATAAGAAAATCAATAAAGGTAAAAAATTCCCTTAAATCATTCAAGATCGGGTGTATCATTTTAAGCACCAAGTCCAAATTTTTCATAGAAAGCTTCTTTGTCCTTTAAGCACTCAAGATTGTATGAGAATATGTTAAGCCCACATCAGAATATTTAATCACATTCTTCTTTAATCTTTAAGAGTACAAGTGTATTTTTAAACATCCATTCAAGATCGGGTGTATCATTTTAAGCACCAAGTCCAAATTTTTCATAGAAAGCTTCTTTGTCCTTTAAGCACTCAAGATTGTATGAGAATATGTTAAGCCCACATCAGAATATTTAATCACATTCTTCTTTAATCTTTAAGAGTACAAGTGTATTTTTAAACATCCATTCCAATGAAATGTGTGTAAATTCCCTTAGGGACATTCAAGAGTATGTGTGTAATGTTACTTTAAATGTCTTTGAGAGTTTGTTTGGATTTTTATATTAATTGCAACATACATTCCAAGGAAAAATGATTAAGCCATACAAATTCATTGATCACCTAATTCTAATGTCTTCTAAAGTTTGTCTCCTGCAATAAAAAATTGATCAGTATGTTGGAGTTCTTACTAGTAAGGAACATATCAAGTACATCTAAACTTAATGATAGATTGTGGTGATTAATCAGGAAAGTATTGTACATACTGCATAAATTCTTTGGGCTGACATGTAATTATTAATTATAACCCTAAAGTAGTTAAAATAATTGTATTAAAGGGCTTAGGGTTACGGATTGTTTTACAAGGTGTGAGCAAAATTGGTTCTTGTGGTAGTATTGAGTTGTAAGGGATTATAGACTGTAATTAGGTTGTAATCATTGGATCATAAAAATATTGGACTTTCTATTTGGTGGACATAGCCTAGGGATTGGGTGAACCACGTTAAATCTTGGTGCCTTGTGTTCTTTTCTGTGTGATCTATTATTTTCTAGTATTGGTTATATTTGCATGTAATTGTTATTTATGTTCGTGGTTTAATCCTAACAAGTGGCATCAGAGCTTAGTTGTTTTTCAATTATCCTCTGCAAGAAATTTTCATAGTTGAGTGGGAGCAATGGTAGATGAGGGTAAGTTGAGGGTTGATAGGTTTAATGGGTAGAACTTCAAGCTATAGAAGATGTAAATGGAAGACTATTTGTATCAGAAGGATTTATGGAAGTCGTTGGAAGGAAAAGCCAAGAATCAAGATCTATGTCAAATGATGAATGGGATCTTTTGGATAGAAAGGCACTTAGAAGCATTTGATTATACCTACACCATCAGGGGCATTTAATATTACAAAAGCAAAGATGACAGCAGAATTAATGAAAACCCTAGCGATACTATATGAAAAGCCCTCCGCTTCAAATAAGGTATTTCTCATGAAGTGTTTATTTAATATGAAAATGGTAGAAGGTGTATCTATTACAGATCATTTAAATGAGTTTAATACTATTACTAGTCAGTTATCTTCTATGGGTATCAATTTTAAAGAAGAAATTAGGGCTCTCTTAATTTTGCATTCTTTGCCTGAAAGCTGGAATGGCTTGGTAATGGCTATGAGTAATTCTATTTCTTGATCTAGTACCCTAAATTACGATGATGTGATTGGTATTATTTTGAGTGAGGAAACTCGTAGGAAAACCTCAAGTGGATCTACATCAAGAAGTTCTTTGAGTGCACAAAGTAGGGGCATAATGACTGAGAGAGGACACAATTTTGGAAATCGTGGGAAATCAAGAGGAAAGTCAAAGGGGAGGAGGTCTCAATTGAGAGGACCGAATGATTGCTGGTACTGTGGGAAACCAAGGCACAAAAAGAAAGATTGCTGGAATTGAAAGAAAAATGAAGGAAATAAATTAGATGGAGACAAGGAGGCAAATGTTGCAAGTAACAAATCCAAAGAGGATTCTTTTCTTCTATCTTTAGAAAGTGTTGATGATTCATGGGTTTTAGGTTCTGGTGCTTCATTTCATGCTACACCTCATAAAGGTTATTTCATTGATTATGTCCGAGGGGATTTTGGGCTTGTTTATTTGGGGGATAATGAACCCTCTCAGATTGTTGGAAAGAGAAAAATTAAGATTAAGTTGCAGAATGGAAATCATTGGCTACTACATGAGGCAAGACATATTCCAAGGCTAAGTAGGAATTTAATTTCAGCAAGGCAACTCACTGATGAGGGTTGTGTAATTACTTTTAATGATAAAAATTGAAAGGTTTCAAAAGGTTCCCTTATAGTAGCAAAAGGTGTGAAAGTAGGCACCTTATATCTTTGTACATGTCATATTGTTCCTTCTACTTTAATTGTTTTAGAGAAAAATGAATGTTCAGGAACAATTGCTACAGTTGAGTAGGGAGAACAAATAGATACTATAGATTCTGATGCAGTATTGTGGCACAACATGCTCTAGCACATGAGTGAGAAAGGTATGAAAGTACTTCACTCAAAGAAAGTTTTACCAGGTTTGAAATGTGTTAATATGGATTTTTGTGAAAGTTGTGTGTATGGAAAACAAAAGAGAGTGAGTTTTACAAAGACTAGGAAGGAAAATAAAAGGGAGAAATTAGAGCTTGTGCATATCGATGTATGGGGATCGGCTTAGGTATCTTCCCTTGGTGGCTTTCATTACTATGTTACATTTATTGATGATGCAACTAGAAAAGTATGGGTTTATTTCCTTAGACATAAATCTGATGTATTTCAAACTTTTAAGAAATGGAAATGCTTGGTTGAAAATGAGACTGGTAAAAAAAAAAAAATGTTTCAGATTTGATAATGGTGGTGAGTATTACAGTCATGAATTTGAAGATTATTGCTCCACTAATGGTATTTGTAGAGAAAAAAACTATTCCAAGGACACTGTAGGAAAATGGTGTGGTTGAATGCATGAACAGGACTATGATGGAACATGCAAGGAGCACGAGGTTGCATGATGGGTTGCCATTACACATTTGGGTAGAGGCTATCAATACTATTATATATGTGATTAACAGAGGTCCCTCTACTCCTTTGGGCTGTGGTATTCTAAAGGAAGCATGGACTGGTAAGAAGGTGAGTTATTCTTTTCTCAAAACCTTTAGTTGTGAAGCATTTGCTCACAGATTATGAAAATAGAACCAAGCTAGAAGCTAGGTCAAAGAAATGTGTATTTGTTGGATATGGAGTTAATGAGTTTGGTTCTAGGCTTTGGGATTTTGAAAATCATAAAATTGTAAGAAGCAGGGATGTCATATTCAATGAGAAAGTGTTGTACAAAGATCTGTTGCAACAACATGAAAAGAAAGAGGATGATTATTTAGTGTTGAATGATACTCCAAAAGCTAATCTTCTAGCCATTCGTCATGATGTGCAACAATTGCAACCACAAATACCACACACACCAGTTAATGTTAGATGGTCAACAAGGAAAATTAGACCTCCAGAAAGATTTTCTCCCTCTTTGTATTCTATTTTACTTACTGATGTTGGTGAACCTGAAAGTTATGATGAAGCTATGCAGGTGGATACTAAGATTCAGTGGGAGTTTGTAGTGAAAGATGAAATGGACTCTTTATTGAAGAATAATACATGGGATTTGTGCAAGTTACCTGTACGAAAAAAGGCTTTATAGAATAAGTGGGTTTATATGTTAAAAGAAGAGGATGGAGGTAAGAAAATATTTAAAGCTAGGTTAGTTGTAAAAGGATTTGCATAGAACAAGGGAATTGATTTTGATGAGATATTTTCTCCTGATGTTAAAATGACTTCTATCTGTACTATTTTAAGTCTAGTGGCTACTAACGATTTGCATTTAGAGCAACTAGATGTTAAAACAACCTTCCTTCATGGTGATTTGGATGAAGAGATATATATGGCTCAGCCATAGGGATTTGCAGTCAAAGGTAAGGAGAAATTAGTGTGCGAATTGAAGAAAAGTTTATATGGCTTGAAGCAAGCACCTCAGCAATGGTATCTGAAATTTGACAATTTTATGCATGAGCATGGTTACAGTAGGTGTCATTCAGATCATTGTGTCTACTTTAAGAGGTCTAGTTTAAGAGGTTGGATGATGATAGCTACATTATTTTATGTTTATATGTTGATGATATGCTTGTAGCTGGGTCTAACATGGATCACATTAAGGGGTTAAAAAGCCAATTTGCACATGCATTTGCTATAAAAGATTTGGGGGTAGCAAAAAAAATCCTTGGTATGAAGATTTGTAGAGATAGGAAAAATAGAACATTGACACTATCTCAGGCTGATTATGTTGAGAAGGTGTTGCAATTTTTCTCTATGGAGAATGCTAAAGCTATCAGCACACCTTTACCTGGTAATTTGAAGTCTAAGGAGATGTATCCCAAGACACAATAAGAGGAGGATAAAATGTCCAAGGTACCCTATGCTTCAGCTATAGAAAGCTTGATGTATGTTATGGCATGTACTAGGCTAGATATTGCACATGCAGTGGGAGTTGTTAGTAGGTATATGAGTCATCCAGGAACCGAGCATTGGAATGCAGTCAAATGGATTCTTAGATATTTGAGAGGAATATCCAATAAGTGTTTACACTTTGGGGGCTCTACTACTGATTTACAGGGCTATGTTGACTCAGATTTGGTAGAGGATATTGATACCAGGTGGAGTACTACAAGTTACATCTTTACTATTGGTGGGGCAGCCGTGAGCTAGATTTCTAGATTACAAAAGGTTAATTCTTTATCCACTAATAAGACAAAGGATGTAGCTACTACAAAGGTAGGCACAGAGATGATATGGCTTTAGTTCTTCTTGCAAGAATTTTGAAATCCTCAGAAGGATAATTATTTGTTCATAGATAGCCAGAGTGTCATTCATCTTGCAAAGAATTTAGCTCTGCATTCAAAGACCAAACATATACAGTTGTAGTACCATTTCATTTGGTCAGTTTTGGAGGATGGACAATTAAAGCTAGACAAGATACATACAAATGACAATCTAGCAGATATGTTAACCAAGGTAGTAACACAGGAGAAGCTGCACTCCTCTTCAGCTTCGGTTGGTCTTCTAGACTAAATATGAACACAAGAATAGCAGAGTCCAAGGTGGTTTGATCTAGTGAGAGCTTCATGGAGTAGCGGCACAACTATAGGATTAGTCTCCAAGTGGGAGATTGTTGTTTAGTGTAGATCCTGATCAGTCTCTAAGTGGGAGATGAAAAGATAAATTTTTGGGCCCTATTTTATCAAGATTTTGGGCCAACATGTAATTATTAATTATAACCCTAAAGTAGTTAAAATACTTGAATAAAATGGCTTAGGGTTAGGGATTGTTTTATAAGGTGTGATGTGAAATTGGTTCTTGTGGCAATATTGAGTTGTAAGGGATTACGAATTGTAATCAGGTTGTAATCAGTGGATCATAAAAATATTGGACTTGTTGTTTGGTGGACGTAGCCTAAGGATTGGTTGAATGAGCTTAAATCTTGATGTCTTGTGTTCTTTTCTATGTGATCTATTATTTTCTGTTATTAGTTATGTTTGCATGTAATTTTTATTTCTGTCCATAGTTTAATCTTAACACTTAATACTAGGAAGCAAAAGATAGGGACAAACCTAAGGATCAACTAAATCCTATAATCAATAGGTCTAAATCTTAGTTCTGAGCCAACATTAATAGATTCCTTATTACTAACTTAACTTTGGGCTCTACTAGGCCAAGGCGGGAAAACCTTAAGGATTAATCTTGTTAATTTTATATACTTTTCCTTCAAAGATTATTCTCTATAGCAGAAATGGACAATATTCTTGTATGATTTGCTAAATAAAATTCCTAGACATAGTAGCTAACTGTAACCAATTTAACTAAATGCAAATAAGTAATGACTAGGAATTTTAGTTATTATTACATAAAAATGATAAATTGATTTCTTTTTTTATGTATTTCCTGCACTTAGGTGAATCATCAACTTGTTCTTGCTCTCTAATATGATCAATGTCTTATCCATGGATAAATAGACTCAATAATCAATCATCTTGGACATATTTAATCAACTTGTAATTAAATTTGTCAACAATAAGCTTTGAATTTCATTCTTACCATATCCTTTTTATAAACCCTAAACCTTATCAATTATAGAGAGTGATTATTTGATTATTTGAATCAGCAATAATCAGTAAGAGATATACAATTTGCATGAATTGGATTAAAATGAATGAAATTTGTTCATTTCAATCTCAAAATTATAGATATATAAGAAAGGAGACAAGTGTGTGTGTGTGTGTGTGTGTGTGTGTGTATAGAAAATCCTTCTTTTATTGATTTCCTCTAAAATTTTCTTTAAAAAACTAACAAAGACTCAATGAATACTCAGAGACTAGCCATTGATACTAGGTATTCACCATATGTATTCGTGTATTCAAGAAATGATTACTTTCACTAGATAACAGAAAAAATAATGGACAAAACTGTAAAAAGGCATAAGAAAAATAAAAGTCTATAGATAGCCGACCTCCACTTTACATCTTCAAAATCCATTTATAGGATTGCAAACAAGCTACAGATGGGAGGAGGAAAGATGTCTAAATGAGAATGGATACCAAAGGTGGCAAGATAGGAACAAAAGATATACAAAAATATTCTTCAGATGTTCAATTAGAAAAGGTGAGGTAGTTAAGAAAGTCAACAAGTGAAAATGGAAGTCATGCTCTTTGACTTTACTCCCCTTTTTCTTTATCTATTCTCAATGAGTAATGTCTTAGCTACTTCCTACTAGAGAGGCTTTGATCTCTCCCACCACTTTCCAAACATAAATTTCTCTTTTTGTGGGCAACTTAGTATTTTTAACCTCTTCTAAGTCCTGAGTGGCCTTAGCATCCAATGTGGCTTTAGATTCAACAAAAAACTTTTTTAAGTCTACTTCTACCTTAAAAAGGGAATCAATCAATTTATTATATGGGACATCAGAAGTATCTTCAAAAATTTCCACTGTGTATCAAAGGAATTAGATCATTCCTGCCAATCTATCATTGTATTAGTGGCATCTAGAATTGATGGTATACAGGGCTATATTCCTTGAGATAAAACTTTCAATTTTCCTTGTATAACTTGTAACTTCCTAGTGAAGAAGCCAATCATTTCTTTGACTATATCCAAACTCTCCTTCACTAAGATTACTTTATGAAGAAAATTTGACTTTTTAGCCATAAGTACAATGAGTCTCTCCAAAAATTGTGTATATGGCCCCTAAAGATTAAAAGTGGGTGATAGCCATGAAAGCAACTCATTGCAAAATTGCTCAGCACTTTGTAAGATAATAAAAGAAGTATGAGCTTGTTGTGAAATATTCTTCAAATTTTCAATCATATGGCTCATCGAACTCTTAAGGATAGCTGTCTTTACCTCACCTCACTACTGAGTAGATTGAGCACCAATGCTCATCCTCTTAGGTTCTAATGCTTCCTCTTCCCCCAAATCTTCTATTTGTGTTGGGGCTTTAGTTGTTTCCCTAGTTGGTTGTTGTTGGTCTTCATGTTCTTCTCCTTGTTCTATAACAATCACCTATTCTGCCTATGTAAGTTGCTCCCTGAGAGATGCAACTTCATATTCAAGTGCTTGGAACTTGGCCTCAAGATCTATTGTCATTTTCTTGTATACATGGCTTTTTCTTAGCTCATCTTCATAGAGCTTTCCAACATCTATGTAATCATAAATAGATTTAGCAAGTCTAGTTTCCATCTCCTCTTCCTTGACCTCATTGATAAATGAAAGATGTTTCAATTCCTTAGAAATCTCTATGCCACAGAAGCCTTGTAGAGTCCACACAATCATGTTACCTTGCTCAATGCTCTGGACATCCATTAATTTTGGCTCATTGGATGAAGGATCCATACTCCAAACCACAAAAGATTTGGTTTCTATGTTGAAACCTGTTCTTCTCTATAATCCATCTACACTAGATGCCTCATATGAAATGGAATTTTCCTACCTACTTATCTTATCAAGCATAAATGTTTTTTCTAAGTCCCATCTAGGCATGAATAGCATGCCACTCCTTTGTACAAGATCTCTGGCCTCCTTTAAATTCATGACCTCACTCTCAGGATCATAGGCTTGCAAATTTTCAACCAATTCTATTTTTTTCTCATCAAATTCTCCTAGTTTCATTTTCAATACTAGCTCATTTTGTTTTATTTTGTACAAAAAGCTCTTGAATTCAGTGGATTTGTTGAATTCATCATCTTCTAGGAAGTATTGGGTTTGAATTATTCTATCATCAAGACTTGCTGCTACTAACTCCATGTCAATCAGTGTACTCTCAGCTGGATTTATTTTGTCTTGGAGGTAACTTTGCCTTTAGTTAGCAAAATACTAACTATTGCCAGGTAAAATTTGTAATGTCCTCTATTTTACGTCAGTAGGGATATAATTATTTAAATTAGATTTAAATACTTAATAGAATGAACTCGTTTAATTAATTAATTAAATTAAATAAGTAGAAGAAGGTGAGAAATATAATTAATCAATTAATAATTAATTATGATGTCACAGGAAATATTAAAATTAATTAATATAGTGTTTAGGGATGATTTTAAGAATCTACATTTTGTCCCTCTTTGATGTGATGTCAGGACAACATCATATCAAAAAAAAGAAAATATAGGTTGCCCCAGAGAAGGATAGGAGTCCTAAGAGTTGTGCTGAAGTGACGACAAGGGAGGAGGGTACCCCCTCAAGGAAATGGGGTGAAAATGAATATATTTTGCCCCATTTTCTTGAAAAATAGACATGGGAAGGAAAAGGGAAAGAGAAAAGGCTTAAAAGATGACCTTGCATGACTTGTTGGTAAGCTCGACATGAAGCAGGGTGAAGTGGATAATGATTAATCTAAATGCAACTTAACTACCTGAATGCATGAGATTCAGTTCTGTTCATATGGGAGAGCACACCTTATTTTGATATTGCAAGAGGAGTTATGCATCAAACGCTATAGTAGCATAGATGACAATATTCCTTTGCGTGGACTAAATTCTCAACACAATGGATGTAGGTTTCAGAGTAATGATGGAACAAATGACATATACACACTAGAGAGGTTTGGGCACACCCAAAGTCTTGTTAGGGATCTTGGTGGAAAGTGTGCTATCCTGTTGCCCCTAGTGAGAAATGCATAATCATAACTTGAAATTGACATAGATGTGCTAAAGAATCATGAAAATAGATCATATTGCAAAATGACACATGTAATAAAGTTAAGCCATGCAAATGATACCAAGATATTAAAGAACGAGGCAAAAATGGGGAGGCTATCACTGACACACAGAGATAAAATCTACAAAAAGACCTTATGACCAAGTAGTCATTCAATCCACTATGTTTTCCATGAACTTGATTTTGATAGTGAAATTTGTTAAGCTTATGTAGGAAGGATTCATCCTGTAAGGCAAAAATTGATTTTTTGATTGAATTGTATTGAAATGTATGTGATTGTTTTTTGGCAATAGTGTGAAAGGAACAATGTTCTTAAATCATTTAGTCTCACTATAAATTTGTGTAAGTTTGTTTGCAATCACTATTTGATAAGCTCAGTTTGATGGGTTAAAGCTCAATGTCATGAGAGAAATAGAAGAATGTGGATAAGATAATATAATGGATGAATTGAATTGGAATGGAAGGGAAATGCAAGGGAGAAAGTGATAAATGTTTTATAGAGGAAAGTGTGTTTAATGGAAGACTAGAAATTTGATCAAGGTATATGCAAATAGATGGAAAATGAATGAATTGATTATGGAAATGATTTGAATGAAATGATTAGAAGAAGGGAATATGATTAAAGTAGAGGAGAAATGAATTAATTGAATGGATTGGAAAAGATAAAAATTGATGAAAGGTGGAATGGATTAGAACCAATCACAAGGGATAACCAAGGGATGCTAAATGGAGGAAAAGTAATGTGAGTTGGTGGATGAAAGGAATGGTGACAGGATATGAGGGAAGCCAAGAAACATGTTTCAAAGGAGCTCAAATGCCCCATACCCAAGATAGGAAAATGGAAGGAAATATGGTGGGACAGGATGCATGAAAATGAAAAGATGGTACAAAGGCTAGCATATGGAGGAAAAGAAGGCATGTACTCTTCCAAATCATGTATGAACCTTTTGGTATTGTGCCTCTAATAGTGATCACAAGCATGGGGATGAAAGCGAATGAATAAGGGATATGGGAGGGAGGATATAAAAAAAGGCTAATGATATGAAGGGTATGGATGAAGTGTGCGATATGAAGGTGATGGGATGGAAGGGGTGACCAAGATCAAGGAAATATGGAAGAAGGATGGAAGTATATAGGAGTATGAATGGAAAATGGAAGAAATGAACATGACAAGGACTATGGGATGCAAGATATGGATAGCATGTCAAGATCAAAGATGTTAAAGTGGATGGAAATATGTAAGATAATGGATGGAGGATGCGCAAGGGATATGGAAAGTGCATGTGGATGGATGAAACGAAAGTGAAAGTCAAGATCAAAGATGGAAAAGGATAATGAACGGTGGATGGAAGCATGGAAGATATGTATGTTAGTGTAGTATGGCTAGAGCTTGCCCCTAGTGTAGAGTGCAAGTGGAAGAGGAAAAGTGAATGAAGGGATAAGTGTAATGTGAAGACAATGGATACATGATAGGAGAATAAAGGGAGGACTCAAGCATCTATTTTTCATGGATGGTATCCCTTGATTATTTTTTCTTTTCTTTTTTATTTTCAAAGAATTTTTACTATTTTCTCATAGATGTTTTTAGGATAGTGAATGGAGGAAAATGGCTTATGGAAAGGTTTGGATTAAGGGAGTGGAGTGGGTGGGAGGAAGACATGGTTGATGGATGCTAGGTTGGAAGACTTGTGAAGGAAGTGAAAAGATCGTCATTGGCACACACCTTGAAGGGTGATGGAAAGGAGGAAATTGTGGGGGATAGGTAAGAGAATGTTTGGATTTTGGGATATAGGGACCCAAAATGGATGAAGGAGACGATGGATTTAGGATGGTGGATTTGAGTATATAAGGACCGAAAATGGATTTAGAAAATGGAAGCTTGGAGGATTTATGAATGAGGGAAGCCTTTGGATTAGCAAAATTGGATGTCATTCAGAATCTTTCTTTGAGATTCATTGCTACATTAAGTAGCTTTCGGATTGACAAAATTTTAGCATTTTGTATTCTCAGCCTTTGTGGCCTTTTGATTTTGTTTTGGGTCGTATTTTTCTTTTCTTGGACATGTCTTTTAGAGGGGACATGTTGATCCTTGGGATTTTGTGGATTTTTGGCTTTATGCTCTTTTTCTTTGGCATCCAATTTGATTCCATTGGCCATGGTATGGGTGCATGAAGATAAATGGGGTGGAGAGCATATGGATGGTGAACATTGGAAGGATTTCAAGGATGTGCGCCTTTGTTGATCTTTAATAGGAGCATAAAGGGATGATATGGAAAACATGGATATGGTGGAGGGATGTACGTAAGGACCCAAAATGGAAGGAAGGGATGAAGGGTTTGGATGTGGAACATAAGGACCTAGAATGGATGGAAGGGATGAAGGGTTGGGAATGTGGATATAAGGTCCTAAAATGGACTTGGAGGATGAATGATAGGAAGCTTTACGTTGGGATGGAGGAAGTTTAGGTTTGGAAGGAGTGGAAGGTGTACCAACATCTTGAGACATTGTTTCTTCAATGGGATGCCTATTATTTTTAATACAAGATGTGAGTCGATGTGTATGGGGTTCATGAGTGGAGTGGATAGGTGTGAGAGGATCATGAGGGATACAGAGATTAGAATGAACTAGCGGTCGGAGTTCTATTACAATCACCTTGTTAGTATTGTTTAGATTAAAACACTGTTTGAGTTGAGGCCATGATTTCCAAGTGATTTTTGTAGAGTCCCAAAGGTCTCTGAATACTTGAATGCCTTCCTTAAATAAGCATTTAGCTTTGAACCTAGGTATCCTCGCCAAAGGGCTACCATTGTGTTGGATTAATCTATTCCACCTAATTGAATATGTGGAAAAACTAGATCCGTGGTTGAAAGAACAATCATACCAAGATAAATTACTTGTTGCCAAGCATTCCAAATACAATTAAGAGCAGCTAAGCCATGAAGTTTGAAGAATGGGACAAGGAGAAGCTTATCGTTCCAATGAATTGTGCTCCAAGACTTACCAGTAGTGGTTGTTTCAATTCTATATCTGATTAAACTCTTCCAAGGAGTAGTCCCATCAAAGGCTTTGCTGATCCATTTCACTGATAAGAAAATCCCTTGAGTTTTCATTGAAAAAAAAGAGTTTTAACAACCCGAAAATAGGACTATCCCCTCAGGACAACAACTTGGCAGTTTTCAGAGAATTAAAATTTGATTGCATGAAACTTTGTTACATGTCTTCCTTTCGACTCAAAATTACCACCAAATCCCCTCTCTTTTAAAATGATTGATTACAATGTTTTTATAAACTCCTTTTCCCCTTTCCAAATTGTCCAACTCCCAAGAACCGACTACAACTCCCTAATTGTCTACGACAGTTTTGAATAACCTTTAATTAATTTATTAAAACCACTCTTTATTGCTTATTTTAGACTTGTAAGACTCAAACATTCATGAAAATTTTGAAACTAATGTAAATGGATGTTCCTATGCTCAAAAGACTTATAAACCCTTACTTAACCCTTGACTCCATCATAGTGCCCTATGTGGACTATTACTAACATTTTGACAATCTGACATATTTTTCCAATTACATTGTTATTATTTGCATTTGATATGCACTTTATGACTCTTTGATCCCATTTATCAACCTAGTACATTCTAGGACTCTATCCCCATGACACTTCATTAAATCACATTAATGATCCTTAGGTACCTTCCTTGTCCTTTCATCATGCCATTAATGACTTAAAATTTTGAACTTTAACAAAATGAGTAAAAAACATATTAAAAAGGACCTTTACAAGGTCTTATTACATTTAACGACCCAATATGGTCATGTTGCCATCTTGTGAACTTAATGTCTTCTCATGCCTTCAACCTTGGCCTTAATGCTTCCAATACCAATCTGATGAGGAGCAATCACAAACTTGATGATAAAACATACCATACTGAACCAAAAGCATAGGGAACCTAACAAGAATCGATAGGAAGACTGATTCACCATTAAAAACAACACATATTTTCACTACATATAACTATCTGTAGATTGAAAAATGGATGGCTCTCTAGCGGCAGCCAGAAAGCCACTTACATTTCCTTCTATTCACTCATTCTCTATCAAAATATTATCTTTTTGCCCTTATCGATTCTCCTCTCTATCCCTTCAATCTCTTCCTCTTATAACATTTGAGGTAGTTATGAAGTCTTACAGGATGGTTCGGATTCTTCACAGTTACAAAACAAACTCATCAACTTCCCTATGGTAATTTATCGATAACATTGGTGGCCAAAATCCTTCTATTTTGGATACATTACATTGAAATTTTAAACAATAAAAATTTGTCATTGTATAAGGGAATTTTGAAGGCCTTAAATATTTATAAAACTTTGAACAAAAGATTCAAATGATGAGGTGCCTCTGCACCATACTTCTGCACTTCAAAAATTTCCATGTCCCATGGAAATGTATTGGTTAGATTCTACAACATCTTGATCTTTTCATCTACATCGATGCCTTTGCTATTCTACTTTACTTACCTCTTTTAGCTTTAACTCCTATTCATGGAGTTTTCAGTGGTTGCCATCCATGGTGCTTTGCCAAACATCTCAAGTCCATCCTCCAATGCCGCTTCCTTGTACCTCACCCAGGAGTCCTTTCTTACCTCTCACCATAGGTCTTTTGGAAAACCTCGAACCACCCATCTCACCCAATAGTGGATTCTAGAAGATGCCTCACCTTCTTTGTGCCTTGCACCTTCTACCCAGCCTCATCCCTATTGGAGAATGGCCAAGACAGACCTCTCATGTCTGCCCACACAAAAACTAACACCAACCTGCAGCTTGATGGACAAGCACCTGCAACCATGAAGCTTACCAACAAGAATCAACATACCCAACATTGCTTGGTGTAGATTTTCTTCCATCTACATGCTCAGAATCTTCTGAGCTCTGATACCAATCTGATGAGGAGCGATCGCAAGCTTGATGATAAAACATACCGTACTGAAGCAAAAGCATAGGGAACCTAACAAGAATCGATAAGAAGACTCATTCACCATTAAAAACAACACATATTTTCACTACATATAGCTATTTGCAGATTGCAAAATGGATGGCTCTCTAGCGACATCCAGAGAGCCACTTACATTTCCTTCTATTCACTCACTCTCTATCAAAATATTATTATTTTTCCCTTATCAATTCTCCTCTCTATCCCATCAATCTCTTCCTCTTATAACATTTGATGTAGTTATGAAGTCTTATAGGATGGTTCGGATTCTTGACAGTTACAAAACAAACTCATCAACTTACCTATGGTAATTTATCGATAACATTGGTGGCCAAAATCCTTCTATTTTGGATGCATTACATTGCAATTTTAATCAATAAAAATTTGTCATTGTATAAGGGAATTTTGAAGGCCTTAAATATTTATAAAACATTGAACAAAAGATTCAAATGACGAGGTGCCTCTACACCACATCTCCACATATCTTTCAATGAAACTCCAATTCCAAAGGGGATACCAAGATATCTGGTAATGACTCCATGTATTATCTCTTTCCAATCATTAGGAATCCATGGGTGCTGAGAGTTGGAATGAGTCTTCCAAAATTTTGTTTTGTGAGTAGCAATTTTGGAACCTGAAATTGTGCAATAAGAATTGATGACATCTAACAGATTATTGACATCCTCAATTGAGTTTTGGAGAAAAATCATGCTGTCATCGACAAGATGGGAGTTGAGGGCTGTCATGTGGCCAGGAAGGGAGATGGCATGAATAAGGTGAGTCTCTTGAGCATGTTGAAGGACATAACCAAGGGCAGCAGTAGAGAGGACATAAATAAATTTTGTTAAAACTTAAATAAGATATTTACTTGAAACTTCAACAAACAAATATGAACTCGTGGCGTGATCTTGAATCCTGGCCCCTTTTTTAATAAATAAGTATTATTTTTAAAATTTAAGCTCTCAAAAATTGCAAAACATAGTTAAAAATTATAACATTAAAAAAATATACTATTAACTAAAAATTAAATAAATTTTTATCTTACATTTTCTACTAGATCAAGAAAGTGGAGATCTAGCCTTTCAAAATTACAAATCTAAAAATTATTGAACTATTTCTTAAAAGCCAATTAATATTTATGGACTCTTAAATTAAATACTTAATGAAACGATATTGCCATTTCTAAATATAGACATGCAAAACTTTAAAAAAAAACAACACGACAATTTACTGTAAGAGTTTCCAACAGTAATCTCGAAGCTACCGTTTCAATTTTGGAAAACGAGCGCTAAATTACAGGAGTTTGTAAAAGAAACCAACCATGAGGCCCTTTAAACCCAACATTTCAAGGGAAAAAATAATCTGCAATTATCAAATTATCTCTCCAAATCAAGAAAGTGCAGATATCATTAGAAATTGGGTCTGCAAAAAGCTGGCCATGAAGAATTCGGTGCTCTCTCATGGGAAGGGAATAGTATTGAAGAAGAAAATACAACATTCAGCAACAGGGGCTATGAAGAAAGGTGGGGATTTGGGTATTGAGCCCATCAAACTGAAAATATCAAAAGTGTCTCAGAAGCCGCCATTGTTATAGTTGCAGGAGGAGGGTTGTGTTGTGAAGAAACATAATGAGATGGGCATGAAACCCATTAATATCCAAATAAAAAGATCAGAAGCTCTTCAGAAGTGGCCATTGTCACAAGTGCAGGAGGAGGGTTTTGAGAAAAACAAAACAACTGAAGAAAGATCATGAGATGGGCATAAAGGTTTTCAAAATTAGTAGGAACAGACCAGAAGTTTCTCTCAAGCAGTCATTGCCACAATTGCATGTGGGTTGTGAGAAAACACAACACCCAGTAACTGGTGTGGAAAAAGATCATGAGGTGGGAAACATAAAGCCCATTAAGGTCAAGATTAAAAGATCATAGGCTCCTCATAAGTCCTCATTGTCACAATTGTAGGTGGATTCTATTGATGCTGAAAGAATGAAGGAGGAAAAATAGAGCCCAAGATATTTTATGATGAAAGATCATGAAATGGGCATCAAAGTTCAAAAATCACAGGCATCTCAGAAGCCGCCATTACCAAAGTTGCAGATGGTTTCTTCTTGTGTTGGAAACCAAACAATTAGAAGAGAACAGAGAAGATTACATGTTATCTATGAAGATGAAGAGGAGGAAGAGGAAGAGCCAATTAAAAGAAGCAAAACATCTCATGAGACCAAATCACAAATTTCTACCATTTCTTTTCATAGAGAAGAACAGGAAAGTAAAAATAATTGTTCTTCTTTTTTGGATTCTTACAAAGAAGAAGAAGAAATCATGTGGGGGCTGGTTTCAGGATTAGAGCTTGAAACTAATATTGACACCATTAACAAATGGAAAGAAGAGGAGGTTGCTCTAGAGGTTGAAAAATTCTTAGGAGGGCTTGAACTTGCAGCAAAGATTGATGATGAATTAATGAGAGAAGCTCGGCTTGGATGCAATAAGCTCAAATTGCTACCCACCCTGGTCAAGCTTCTTTTAACGCCAAAGTGCAAATTATTGCCAGAGTTGCTTCTTTTTAGAGGAATTCTTGGCCTCCTAAAGAATTGGATAGGAGACATAGCATTGAGCACTGAGATTATGAAAATGTTGCTGAAGATGGGAGTTGTAGATGATAATAAAATGCTTTTCATGGAGGAAATGAAAAAGAGTGGTTTGGAAAGGAATGTGTTGCTGCTCTTAGCATCACATTCTGATGGAGAGACTGAATTGAATAGAAGACTTGCAAAATCACTCCTTAATTCATATCTGTTGTAACTTATTTTATTTGGATGGATGAAGAAATGTGCCCAATTCAATTGAATTTATGTATTGGAAACATAAATGTTCATTCATATGAGATTGCATTCAATTCTTTATATTTACTAATTTTTATACAATCATAAATGTTCATTCATATCAGATTTGTTTACTACTATCTGTAGTTTAAGAGTGTGCTTTTTTCTTCTTCTTTTTCTTTTTCTTTCAGTTGTAGCTCATACTTCTCAATTCAAGTGACATATTTATTGAATTAGAAATAATTTATTTTTGATATATTAAGATTTGTTTTCATTTTAGATAACTTGAAATTTAATAGAACCATAAATGTTCAATCTTATTGGATTTGCATTTATATCTATTCTAAAATATTGTCATGGTTGAAAACTATATTTGTTTGCCCTTATGAAATGTGGAAATTATATCTATTTGATCTTATGAACTAGTTTGATATTCTTAATATCTGTATGTTTTCATGGAAGTAATAAATATTTGTTTGAATCTATTTGTTTTTGTTTATATTTGCATCGATTCATTTTTTTTGAACAAAGTATACTTTTCTATCAGTAATTAAACATTAAATAAAATTACAAGTATAAAGTTTTTACACTTCATGGTAAATGTTCAATGATTTATGAAGTTAATTGTGTTTTAGCTGATTTTTTAATTTCACTATGTTATTAATTTTTAATCAATGAATCTTATTCCATTAATGTTTAACAGTGCTTAATTTGATTCAGTTATCAATTTTTTTTATCAATACATCATAGTCTGGATCATTGTTCAATTGTTTCTAAGAAATGGTAAGTGTTCATTTATATTGAATTTGTTTATCATATATTCTATACATTTATTATGACTTTCTACTTTAAATCATTCTTCTCAGTTAGATAAATATGTATTTAATGAAATGAAAACATAATATGTTTGTTCATATAAGTTTGTTCATTTCCAATTGATTGCTTTCATTTTTATTTGTATATTTTTTAATTTTAAAACAGAATTTTCTACATATATTTAAATATTAAATAAAATATTTATGAATTTTATAAATTTAAATTTTAAACAAATGTTTATAAATAGAAAAACAATAAATATTTATTAAAATTATATTGTTTATTTTGTTCTACAATACTTATTTGCATAATTTAAATTTTTTTAAAAATCTACAATGATATTCAAACATTAAATAAAACAATCATTTGCAGTATCAGGAAAATGCAAACACCCAAAACCCATATGATAAACCAAAATGCTCACGACACGCTAAATGTAGCAATATTAGAATTATGCTATGTCAAAATCAATATCAACATTTTTTTTTCTTTATTCATATTGTACTTCGATCACATCAATGAATAAATGCACCAACAAAAAAATTATAAGCAAAGAGCTTACAGATTTTGCAGTGGACCATTTTTTAAATTTTATTTTACTAATCTTCAATTTAGAAGATAAATTTAAACTCAAACTACAAATTACCTGATTAAAATTGTGAAACCAGAAATTGCCTAGTTGAAATTGTGATTCTTAAAAGTGATACTTTCTTCGTGTATATTTTTAATAAAACTTGTCTTATTATGTAATTCACCATCTACCTTTAATCTAATCATTATTCAATTAAAAATATTAAATTTCAACCCTATTTTATCTTTTATTCTAACTTGCTTAAGTTTGAACAATTATTGAGTTCTTGAAGTTGAACCTAGGGCTCCAAACCACAAGTTACCTATCATATAATGAGATAAATTACATCATATTCTATTCTTAATCTATGAATCTTACATTCATTTCCTTAACATTACATTCTCTATTTAATCATGATTAATTTTTATATATGATCAAATTCTCTATTAAAACTTTAAATTCTTATATATTATTAGTGTCATCTATAGTGATTATCATATTATCCAATAAAGTCACCATTCAATAAATGAATAACACAAAATGCTAATGATATCCCTTAATTTTCTTTGAAGGCTCCATTAAAATGAAGCTTGGTGGGGACCAATTACATTGATTTCTTCTGTTCCTATTGCTCTCTCCACCTTTGCCAATAAATGAAGGCATCTTTATGCCAATCTAGTAATTTTCCATTCTATCATCTCAATTGGTGAATTTCATTTCTTATGATAGAAACAATGGAATCTACAATTTTCCACTTCAACTATAGCAACTTCAATTGTATTACTCAAAATTATCCAATCTAGCTTATTCTCTTGAAAGATTTTGTTATTTCTTTTCTTCGGGGATGTAACCTAAAGACTTGCAAATAGACTTGAAGAACATAACCTTGACCATCCTTAGAATAGTACCATGACATTATTGGGAAGAAGTTTAAAAAATAACTCTAGTTTAGCACATAGCCATTTCCAACATTGATGTGCATAAAAACAATTAAGGAAGACAATGATTAATAGATTCTTCATAGCCTCACATAGCGAGCCTATTGATGGTCCATGAAATCCAATATTTAAACACCATTCTAAAGTTAGAATCCTTCCTTGTAGAGATGCTTAAGTAAACATTCTTGCCTTTGGGTATGTGCAGGATCATGGTGTGCCAAAAAGTGGCGATCTAAAAATTATGTAGTCTTGAAATGCCTCAGAGCATTTCAAAATCTATTCCAACTTTTTTCCCACCCATCATGATACTAAACAAAAATAATTAATACCTTTATAAGGCTTGTTATATCTTTTGATACCAACCCAAAAATGTGTTTTTGGCCTGTTCTTGTGTGTTTTTTACTTCAAACATGTAGATAATGACATTATTTCATGAAATGAAAAAGGTTTATTAAGAATGTTCTTAGCTTTCCATAAATGTAATTTTTCTCAAATTAAAAGTTTAGTAAGTAATTATTACTTATTTTCTAATGGAGTTACGTATAAAGTGTTGACTGACACACTACTTGAAAAACAACTATAACTTTCAAATCGTACAACATTTTTGGAATTCAAAAGATACATCATATTCTATGCTTCTATTATGAGGAAAAATAAAAGAAAAATTAAATTTTGTAGAGTTTACAATTAGTTAAGGTG
This sequence comes from Cupressus sempervirens, assembly GCA_028749045.1. NCBI lineage: Eukaryota > Viridiplantae > Streptophyta > Pinopsida > Cupressales > Cupressaceae > Cupressus > Cupressus sempervirens. Next base: position 648,673,227 of record CM053787.1, read on the forward strand.
GTCAGACACGAGAGTTTTTTTATTCCAAAAATACAAAAGTAGAAAATTAATAATTATTTATTTATTTAAAATAAAAAACACACAAAAATATGTGTCACATCCAGGCATGAGTCTAATTCTTCTATCTAGAATATTATTTAAAAATATTCTCATTTGATTTTGATTAAGGTGGTTAGACATACGTCTACTTCTTATTTTTGTCCTAAACTTATTTTACTATTGCATCAGAATTTAAAATTTTGATCAATGATTTTTTAATTTATTTTTAGATAAGGCCTAGTAATTTAGAAACAAAATTAATTTTCCTCGAGATTCTTTTCTCTCAAATTTTTGATATAAAGTTTATAACAAGTAGAAAAATGCACGTCAAGTTCACATAACCCTGATTTGTTGATTTTCTATTGCCACTTAAGAGCATAGTTTGGTTAACCATGATCCTGCACATACCCCTTTAAAAGAAACAACTTATTTCAACATTAAAAAAATGGATTTTTATCTATATTTTAGAATTCCTTCTTCTCAAATGTGGCTCTATATCCATATGTGGAATTATAATATCATATTTTGATCCCCTTTCATATGACTTGATCATTTCTTTCTTGAAATTTAGTTGACCTATTTTACAATATTGTACTTAGTTGGGCCAGATCTTCTTGTAGAAGGCGACACTAGTACATTTGAGGTGATTTTACGACCAAAATTTGTGACCATTTATGAAAATGTTTTAGATTGGTCGCAATATGGAAGGAAAAATATCTTTTTTTCTAAATCCATGCTCGTATTGGTCAAAATTTTGACCAACACTTAGTTGAACATGTCAAAATGAAAAAGAGTTGCACCCACCCATTTCATTGTTTTGTTAAATAAGGGTTTGGCCGCCTGTTACATTGCATTTTGTTAAATTGAGAGGAGATTAGTGCAGAGGGTGGGAGGTATATCACTCGTAGGGCATCTCAATTTGGATGTGAATACGCTTGGGATACAGATGTGAACACCATCTTTCTCGTCTCCGCTGGTTTGAAAGATTCTACAAAGCGCGCACGGGGTAGTTGCACAAGTAATTTAGGAGAAGAGGCAAAAATCAAGGAAGAGGCAAGGAATCAAGGTGATTATCACATTTTTCTACCATTTTTTGGTCAATCTTAGCCATGGCACCGAGCAGTTGGATTCAACCTTTCAATTATGAAGGGATCCCCTTCATATGTAGAAATTTCTTTAAAATATGTCACGTTGTTGCTAATTATGACCTTGTGAAGTCTAAATAATCTATTTCTTAGTGGGAAGATTACTCTTTCCAACATTATACTATTGAGTAGAATATATCCATGCTGAGCTTGTCCTAGATGGTTGGTCATGATTATCCTAATTCTTCTCCTCTGATAGGTGCAGTTGGGATATATTCTTCCTAGATGGGGGATGATGCTATTGTAGGTGTTTATGAGAATTTTCTTTCTAGTTATTCTCATTTTTTTGGCTTAGCATACACTATTGTCCTTGTTGGCACTATTGGTTATGTTGTTGCTTCTTTGGTTTTTCCTACTAGTTCTTTTCTTTCTGTAGGCTCAACAAGTAATAGTGTTCCATTTCAAATTTATGGTTTTGCTAATATTTTTTTATAAGGCCTCAATTAGTGCTTCTTCTATGCTTCTTGAAGGTGTTTCTAGTGCTATCTATTTAGTGGATGTTGGTTCCTTTTCTATTGGTGCTTTTGTTTCCTTAGTTTTTGTTGGCTCTTTGATCTGTGTGGGGACTCCATTACTAGATACCATTTTCTAGCAAGTTGAGGCTACAAAGGTGAAAGAGGATTGGATATTGTAAAAAGGAAAAAAACTCTAAATTTTTCTTCTCTTTTGATATGACTATTCAATCTCATATATGGGAAAGAAGAATGGTAGCTCTGAGTGTCTTTTTGTTGGTGGTAGGACTTGACTAGTTTTTTTTTCTAGTCTATCCTTCTTTTATTTGGATGGATATGGTCTTTCACAATCTTGTTTCTTGTCATGCAAATCTATTTTTTTGGTCCATTTCAAACATGAAAGATGAATTAGCATTTCAAACACATGAAGTATTGATAGTAGGGAGTCCATTTCATCCAGTGATGAACCTTTATCTGGGACACCAAGAACAATAAGTTTAGTCATCGAAGCTATCATACCTATGGTATAAATTAATTATTTCATTAATAAAGATTCAAGAACCTATCCAACATTTTGTTTCTTTTTAGAGATGTGAACCACAAATGACTTTATACATTATTATTTCATTCATTAGAGGTTCACTCACCAGGCAGGGGTGTTGCTCCACCTGCACTTGCTTTTATGACTTTGATTCCTTTTCCATGGGCCTCTTTAGCATATTCTTCCATTCCATCAGGTGTTCAATGAGTAGACTCAATTGTTATCTACAACACAACCAAAATTCAAATATCTTATCAAAATGTGTGGTACCAAATATTGTTGGATTCCATTCTCTTAAGCATTTCTTAAAATTATTCTTCAAGAAATTGTGTACAATTCAAATAGGCTTCACAAACCAACTTCATATGAGACACTAAATGATTTGAGAATTTCTGCAGCAACTGTCATGACTAGCAGATTAGAATCTAAGCCCATTATAATACCCACTTCTGGGCTACTTGTAAGAAATAGACAAAAGGAAGAAATCTTAAGACAATAGTCTATGTATGTATAAAAACAAATCATAGAATGAAAAATAAGACAAAAAATAGTAATGCAGAAGAATAGAGATATTGGAACTACAAAATCGATTGGGACAGATGCCTAAAAATATTGAATAAATAATAAATAGTTAATGCGCAAAACTGCAAGCATATGTCATGATCAATGAGTTGATATTGTTGTACATCAAGGGTGTAATACACCAAGATGATGGAAATGAACTTAAACATATTCATCTATCAATTGGAATTGCTCCATTTTGCTGATCTATGTGCTGCTAATCCTATGTATTCAAGGTATGATACATTGAGATGTTAGAAGGGAACTCAAGCTTGATGGACTGTGAAGTTTGATTTGCGGTCTCTGTGAGCTATTATCATCCAAAAAATATACCCCCTTTCATTCATCTATCCATGAGCTATTTCTTTTGATTGTGATTGTGATTGACCTACTTTGATTGCTAGTGTAGTTTTAGTCTTTTGCTTACTTAGATTCACTCCTCTATCACAATGTAATGTCCCAAATCTTATTTGATATACTAAAAGATTTGATCTAACAGAGTAAATATTATTCTAAATAGAATAGGAAAAGGTGGATTATAATTAAGGAGGACTATCATCAACATTTATTTTCCAAATATAATTTGCAAGCCTCTTGGAGCATGCAAGGGAAGAAGCTGACATAGCTTATGAAATTATGCTATGCTCTTATTCTATGGAACCAATTTTTGTTGAGGTTGGAAACCAAACATATTACCTCACAACCATGTTCATGGTTGATAAGGCACTGTTAGAAAAGATTTGTCAACATATTAATTTTGTTAGAAAAGAGTCAATGCACAAAAAAAATTCATCAATGCACATAAAAATTCAAAAATCATTCCTAATAGATATAGAAAATTAATGAAATAAGGGGGATATGATCATATTGTGTGACTTATGAAGATAAATATTGGAACCCTTAACATGAACTAATATACTACTATAACCTTGTTAACATGTTTATTTTTTTACAGCAAATGATCTATGATGCAGCCACATTGTTCTTCAGCATTGAGATCCCGGTCATGTTTGGAGATTTCATAGATCAAAATTTACAATTATTTTTGACTGATCTTTGAAGGATTCATAGATTAATTTACAATATTTTCAGTAATCTTCAAGGGCTTCAAAACAAAATTCACTTTGTGTGATCTGTGAAGGCATCAAAGATAAAGTCATGATAGTTTTAGTTATCTTTGAAGACTTCATAGATAGATATGTCAAATTTTCCTAAGTTCAAAGATTTTAGAATTTATGTATTTCATAGAAGGATAAATCCCATGGCTTAATTATATTATTAGTATCTATTTTCTCATAAACTAATTAGAGAGGAGTATATCATTGAATATATAGATTTTAGTGGCTTAAAATGAAATTCCATGTGGATGCATGGCTAGGATTGATATAATGCCTAGATATCGAAAACATCTCGGGAACAGGGGTATTGCCCATCAATGTTATTATGATCAATCCTATGAATGAATTTCAATATTATGACATTTACAATGTCTATTAAATGTCACACATCCTTAATCCATGTCATATATCCATCACAAAGTCAATCCTAATTACAAAATCAATTTGATCATGGCTTTGATCTACCCACAATATCCTAATCAACCTACATAATCATCACATTTTATCCTACATTTACCTAATCAAATTGGCCAATCATTTACTAACCTTCCCTATAGGGTTAGATAACCCATAATTTAATCCTATATCATTATAATCCTTTACATCTCCCATTATTATTCTCACCAATGAGCATTCTCAATTAATTGATATTTATTATTTAATTGATTCATCCTTCACAAACTATGAAAATCTTCAATTTCCTAAGTCCTTTTTTCCACCTCTAATTTCTAAATTACTAATTTCTATTTGTGTGTAATAATGAATTTTTAATTCAAATATTGCACATAATCTTGACACATGGACTATAGTGCTATCATGTTTGCAGTTTATACCTTGTCTATTTTGATTTGAGAGATACTTGATACTCTTATTTTATGTACTTTGAGATGACCTGAGGGTCAGATGTTATACTTTGATTCATCATCATAGATGCTTTACTACTATGCTGTTTAGTTTATTATATTTGTATGTTGACGCCATTTTGAGATGACAGTAGATTTATCATGATATCTGATTATCTAGTATTTGGACATACTTTTTGATTATGTTATGTGATGGATTTTGTGCTATAGTTATTTACTTCATTCTTGTATCTCTATTCTTTTTGTGAATGTGAGTGATGTAAATGGATTAATTAGTCATTTAATGAATTATTGCTTCAGCTATGTTATTATATGCCATTGTAGTTGATTGTGTATTTTAGTGTGCAAGAATTATATCCCTAACAGTGGCACATGGAGTTAGCAATTTAGCTATTCATATTTTACCAATGTTGTCCCTATATGGTCGACGTATCCATATTTTAATTGTTTAAGTTAAAACCTTTTGGTGATTATTAAATCTAAACTCATTTACATTATGTGATTGCACTAGTAAACATGTCTATGCATTTAGAGGTTCACATTGTCATGAAAGTTGTTAGTGATTTTCTATGATTTTAGATTTTCAAGCTTTAAATCTTCCCAAATTTAATTTGTGGAAACTTTTTCTTAGGTGAATTCCCTTTACAAGGAATAAGCATTTTTCATTTGGATTGATTTGGAGTCTGGCTAGTCTAACTGACTACTTTCCCTAATCAACTATTCACTCAAAAAGTGAATAAGTATTGAAAAAGGGATTTTATTATTTACTTCAATTTTTGGAAATAGAAATTTGGAGAGATTTTCTAGAATCCTCTTTTGAAGGATTTGATTTTTTTCATTCCCAAAGTTGTGAGTGTGGGATTTTTGCAAGATTAATCTCATTGGATCTAGCTCAGGTGGACCTTTCTTTGTTGTGATTTTTGCTAGATTCGATGAGCATTTTATTTTATTGTGTGGGTTTGAGTTTCTAACCCTTCTGTTGTCAAGTGGGGCTTTCCTATTTTATCACTTCTACTCTATTTCAGCTTCTATTTTTGGTAGCCATTTGTTGGGAGGTTGAGAACTAGTGTTCCCCTCCATTTTTGTTTGCTAGTTTTGCCCTGTTGGTTGGGTATGAACATTTTCCCTATTTTTGGGATGGGGGTTTGTGGTTTTGCACCCTTATGCTGGTCATTTTTGCATACGATGTCTAAACTCAATTATTTTTAGATTTTTGGGGTTTTTGTACCCAAAGAAAAAATGGGTTTTAATTTCAAAGTTTTCCAATTTTTGGGGTTTTTACCTCATTTTGTGTGCCACCCTATTGTCTTAGGTTTTCTTGACATGAGTTTGGTCATGAACTTGGATTATTTGTTTGGATGTCATTTGAACCTTTGTTGCACTTTTGTGTTGCATTGGGATGCATGCTGCATCTATCCTCTTGAGTCTATCTTTGGTTGGGTGACTTTCTACTTTGTGTTCTCAACCAATCCTTGTTTTATGATCTTCGTGATGGTGATGCACCACACATGAGTACGTGCTTGTACATTTTTCAAGTGACTTACGAGTCTCAATCATTTGTAGTACTTCTAGAAGTTATGATCATTGGGGTTGGGTTGGGAATTTTCATGTCTACAGACACTCATCATTGGATGAGCATGGGTAGGGTAGGGTAGCATATGGAGGGGGCTTCTATTTTGCATCTTGGTGATCATTGTACCTGGAGGGTTGGTTAAAGAAGTTTTAATCGAGTGATAACTCAATAAAATACTAGGTGGTGATAAAACTTAAGATAATAATCTATGCTAGAGCCTTTCCATTGAGGGAGTTGAATTTGCATGTTCCTAGCTTGGGCTTGTTGATGTCAAGTGACTCTCCATGATGTCAGCCCCTAAATAGTAGCCCATTGAGTGTCTGACTAGGACCTATAGTTTATGCATTGTCTATGTCTTGGTTTCAGTCAATATGTTATCTAGCATGCATGTTAGCCATGGACGTTGTGCTTGTGTGTGTTTGTAGTTGGATCATTATCTGCATCTACATAGCAGGAGTGGACCTATGGGTGCCACATGGTTGGGAGGCATAGCTACCTATATCACTGCTAGGAATTAGTGTATAGAGATGATCTTTTGTCCTAGTGCGATTGTTGCTGGATGTTTTCACTTGGTGTTTCAAGTTCTAGAGTATGATTTCTTATGATTTATGCTTTCATTAGGATGCTTGTATATCATGTTTAGATGATGTTATTTATTGATGCATTTTGTTATTATGATGAGTAGAATATGATAGATGATGTTATCTGGTTTTATAAGATTATCTTATGCTTTACTTGTAGTATGCTAGATTTCCTTATACTTATGTTGTAGCATGTCTTAGTAGTGATGTCCTTCTTATGATAGTACTGACAATCTATTTGATAGCTTGGGATATTATGCATGGGGGATGGCTAGGGCCCACGATGGTCTTATGATGCTATTATGGTTGGAAGGAATGACATACTTAGTTTGGTTGTGTTGTTAATTGTGATGTTATTTCTATTTATTACAATGTTGTTTTAGCACACTGTGATGTTTCCTTATGTACTTTCCCTTCACTTCTTGTTAGATGGTTAATTGTTATTTTCATCTTTCAAATTTTGTTTGAGTGTCTTTCCCTCGATGTGGATGTGGTACTCCCTGGTGTCAAGGAATTTATTTTCTATTTTTCTTCCTTTATTGTTTTATGGCTTGCTATTCTAGATTATCATGTGAAATTGTAGTTTCGCGTGCAAGAATGCAAGTCCTTGCATGGTGTGTTGAGTTTTCTCGCACAACTTTGTACTTCTTCACACGAAACCCAACACCAATTTTAGCTATTGGGCTAGGTATTTTCTCATGTAGATGATAGGTTCTTGTGGGGTGTGTTGCACTTCCTCACACAAGAATCTATCTTTGTGGGTCTTGCACAAAAGATGCATCCACTTTAACTTCCAATAAAATCTGTGGTGGATCCATTTACCACTCAAATTTTCTATTCAGTCATGCATTAGATTTTTCCTTGGGTTCAATTTTTTCATTCTCTTAAATATTAAGAAATTATATATTTAAATCTTTACATCGATACATGTGTTAGTTTTAATATCTAAAAAGATTTAGTTCAATTTTTGTATTCACATTTGTATTCACACTATTTTTTTCATAAGAAAGATTTTGGTATTAATTTTTATTAAGATTTGAATTCTTTTTTCTATAATATATTAATATTATAAAAATATATGAAAATTAGATAATAGACTAGTTTCACTGAATCTATGTTAGACAGATATGTTAGCAGATTTAAATGACTGAAGTGTTTGACAGTCTCAAATGTGATTACCTACTACCACTTGTATCTGAAGGGTGTATGCTGATAGTAGTGTTGATTATATGGAAATATATCAATAATACAATCAACACAACTTTCAGTTACAACAAAAAAAGGTATTTCCAACAAAAAAAGAAGTATTTCCCTTCTTCTCACATTTAAGAAACTATACATGATATACTACTATCGGTGTACATAGTGTTGGTTATTATTTTTTCTTTCAATCAATTTAAACTTGAATAGAAACAAGATGTTAATTAGAAATCAAAAGGACACATTTGGATGTAAATTGAATATTTATTTGAATTATGACTATATTTCTAAAATTAGACACTCAAAAATTAAAATAAGAGAGAATAGAGATAACCTTCAATATCTAGAAACCCAATCAAGATGGAACACAAATAAGATTATAAATTGGAAATATTTAAAATGCAAACTAATATTAGTTGAATTAAAAATCATTTGTTTTTTTATTTATAATTGTAAATTTTGATAAACTAAATAAAATTTTAATAATTTTAAAATATAAATCTATATTTGTTATTATTATTTTTATTGGAATAAGAATCTAAGAATTACAAAGCATTTAAAACATTAACATTATAGCATAAAACAACATAATTACAACATAATCACTAGAATATGCTCATGACATGATCAGACTTAACCATCACTACATCAATGCTAGATAAACATGAGTCAATCAATAATGTAGAATGATATAGTGCTATGTTCATGACATCAGACTCAATCATCACTACAACAATGCTGGATAAACATGAGTTGGACAACAATTTAGTATGATATGGTGCTCTCCAAATCATGATCGGCCAATGGGCTATAACTCCCAACTTGTTGTGTCATCTCGACACATGCTGCAAAGTCGAGTCTAGAATGGATGGGGAGGCTGTCTTGATTCTATTTTGTAGCAGCTCATGGAGTTTTTTAGCATGTATAGTAGATGTAATGTTCTGAATAGAGGAGACAAGCCAAGTTGTTAAAGTTAACAAATTAGAGCATATAATTTGCATGTTTCTATTTTCAATGGGAGAACAGAGTGGGAAAAGGTAGCTTGGCATCGAATTTTCCAAATATTTTTAATATTAATCTGCCTGTAAGAGTTAGCAATCATGTTATGAGTGGGTGAGGATCCAAGAAAAGCATATTTCCATGACCAAGTGAAATTGAACAACAAGGGTATGGAGGTTTTAAGGGCAGCCCACAACAACCTAACATGAGAGTAGAGCCAAAAATAGTGGATTAATGATTCATCTTTACCACGAAAGGGACAGTGTGGCAGCTGAATGAGGAATTTAAGACGAGAGCCCACTAGAAGCTTGGCATGGAGAAGTTTCCAGGCAGTAAATTGTGATTGAGCATCAGCTCTTTAGTTTTCCAAATTTGAAGACAGAGGTTGTTCCATTAAGGTTGACTTTGTTTACATTTCCAAATAGTGTTGAGATGATGAGAAATGGCGAGGTTAGGTAGAAGCTTCCTGTACAAAACTTTGAGAGGGAAAGCATGAATGCTACTACCATTAGGCCACCTCCAGTCCTTTAGGAAACTAGAGTGACTACTAGAAGAAAGAAGGATATAGAGATTAGAATGAACTAGCGTTTGGAGTTCTATTACAATCACCTTGTTAGTATTGCTTAGATTAAAACACAATTTGAGTTGAGGCCATGATTTCCAAGTGATGTTTGTAGAGTCCCAAAGGTCTCTGAATTTTATTAGCCACATGGATACAACCAACCATGGATGAATAACGGTTTGACCAAGTCAAAAGTTTGGATTTGAACTTACATAAGAACCATCTTGATGTAGAGACCTAGGTGGACTTTTTAGTTATTTATAATCAAAGGGACTTCCTTTAGTGTTCTCACAACACAAACAAGCTTCTTCATAGGATCATTCTCCTTGATCCAATCAAATCCAAACCTTATCAGAGTGCACATACCATTCTCTTGTGCCACCATAGGCTCTACATCTTAGAAAACATCCCCAATGTCCCTCAATCCTTCAAATGGATTCATTTAAGCAATCTTGTCAACAAACTATCAAATGCCCTCAATCATCATTTCCTCTTCATTCAGAGATCTTTTTCATCATTATCTTGACATCCCTACATGAAAAAAATTAATGGAACATATAAAATATGAATTAGGTCTCTCCCACAAGACACAGTCACCACAGAAAGTGGGAGAGCCTAGGGCATCATGAAAACTCCAAACCAATTTGCTGATTGCACATAGTATTGTACAGGGACAGTCAGCAAATGACTCAAATTCTTGCTTTTATACCTCACAAAACAGCAAAATATTGCATGGAATTAAAATTAATCTAATCTTCCATCAATTTAATGTATTCCTAATCACGTTTTCATTGAAAAAAAAGAGTTTTAACAACTCAAAAAGAGGACTGTCCCCTTAGGACAGCAACCCGGTAGTTTTCAGAGAATTAAAATTTTATTGCATGAAACTTTGTTACATGTCTTCCTTTTGACTCAAAATTACCACCAACTCCCCTATCTTTTAAAATGATTGATTACAATGTTTTTATAAACTCCTTTTCCCCTTTCCAAACTGTCCAGCTCCCAAGAACTGACTACAACTCCCTAATTGTCTGTGACAGTTTTGAATAACCTTTGATTAATTTTTTAAAACCACTCTTTATTGCTTATTTCAGACTTCTAAAACTCAAACATTCATGAAACTTTTGAAACTAATGTAAATAAATGTTCCTATGGTCAAAAGACTTATAAACCCTTACTTAACCCTTGACTCCATCATAGTGCCCTATGTGGCCTTAAACTAACATTTTGACAATTTGACATATTTTTCCAATTACATTGTAATTATTTGCATTTGATATGCACTTTATGACTCTTTGATCCCATTTATCAACCTAGTACATTATAGGACTCTATCCCCATGACACTTCATTACATCACATTAATGACCCTTATGTACATTCCTTGTCCTTTCATCATGCCATTAATGACTTACAATTTTGAACTTTAACAAAATGAGTACAAAACATATTAAAAAGGACCTTTACAAGGTCTTATTACATTTAATGACCCAATATGGTCATGTTGCCATCTTGTGACCTTAATGCCTTCTCATGCCTTCAACTTGGGCCTTGATGCTTCTGATACCAATCTGATGAGGAGCAATCACAAACTTGATGATAAAACATACCATACTGAACCAAAAGCATAGGGAACCTAACAAGAATCGATAAGAAGACTGATTCACCATTAAAAACAACACATAATTTCACTACATATAACTATTTGTAGATTGCAAAATGGATGGCTCTCTAGTGGTAGCCAGAAAGCCACTTACATTTGCTTCTATTCACTCATTCTCTATCAAAATATTATCTTTTTGCCCTTATCGATTCTCCTCTCTATCCCTTCAATATTTTCCTCTTATAACATTTGAGGTAGTTATGAAGTCTTACAGGATGGTTCGGATTCTTCACAGTTACAAAACAAACTCATCAACTTCCCTATGGTAATTTATCGATAACATTGGTGGCCGAAATCCTTCTATTTTGGATACATTACATTGCAATTTTAAACAATAAAAATTTGTCATTGTATAAGGGAATTTTGAAGGCCTTAAATATTTATAAAACTTTGAACAAAAGATTCAAATGATGAGGTGCCTCTGCACCATACTTCTGCACTTCAAAAATTTCCATGTCCCATGGAAATGTATTGGTGAGATTCTGCAACATCTTGGTCTCTTCATCTACACTGATGCCTATGCTATTCTGCTTTCCTTACCTCTTTCAGCTTTAACTCCTATTCATGGAGTTTGCAGTAGTTGCCATCCATGGTGCTTTACCAAACATCTCAAGTCCACCTTCCAATGTCACTTCCTTGTGCCTCACCCGGGAGTCCTTTCTTGCCTCTCACCCTAGGTCTTTTGGCAAACCTCAGACCACCCATCTCACCCAATAGTGGATTCTGGAAGATGCCTCACCTTCTTTGTGCCTTGCACCTTCTACCCTGCCTCATCCCTATTGGAGAATGGTCATGACAGACCTCTCATGTCTGCCCACACAAAAACTAACACCAACCTGCAGCTTGATGGACAAGCACCTGCAACCATGAAGCTTACCAACAAGAATCAACATAACCAACATTGGCTGGTGTAGATTTTCTTCCATCTACATGCTCAGAATCTTCTGAGCTTTGATACCAATATGATGAGGAGCAATCACAAACTTGATGATAAAACATACCATACCGAACCAAAAGCATTGGGAACCTAACAAGAATCGATAAGAAGACTCATTCACCATTAAAAACAACACATATTTTCACTACATATAACTATCTGTAGATTGCAAAATGGATGGCTCTCTAGTGGAAGCCAGAGAGCCACTTACATTTCCTTCTATTCACTCACTCTCTATCAAAATATTCTAATTTTGCCCTTATCGATTCTCCTCTCTATCCCTTCAATCTCTTCCTCTTATAACATTTGAGGTAGTTATGAAGTCTTATAGGATGGTTCAGATTCTAGACAGTTACAAAACAAACTCATCAACTTCCCTATGTTAATTTATCGATAACATTGGTGGCCGAAATCCTTCTATTTTGGATACATTACATTGCAATTTTAAACAATAAAAAATTGTCATTGTATAAGGGAATTTTGAAGGCCTTAAATATTTATAAAACTTTGAACAAAAGATTCAAATGACGAGGTGCCTCTGCACCACATCTCCACATATCTTTCAATGAAACTCCAATTAAGGTCATTAAGGTCATGATTAAGGTCAAGATTAAAAGATCATGAGGTGGGCGGCGTAAAGCCCATTAAGGGCAAGATTAAAAGATCAGAGGCTCCTCATAAGTCCTCATTGTCACAGTTGCAGGTGGATTCTGTTTGTGCTGAAAGAGTGAAGGAGAAAAATCAGAGCCCAAGATATTTTATGATGAAAGATCATGAAATGGGCATCAAAGTTGAAAAATCACAGGCGTCTCAGAAGCCGCCATTACCAAAGTTACAGATGGTTTCTTCTTGTGTTGGAAACCAAACCATTAGAAGAGAACGGAGAAGATTACATGTTATCTATGAAGATGAAGAGGAGGAAGAGGAAGAGCCAATTAAAAGAAGCAAAACATCTCATGAGACCAAATCAAAAATTTCTACCATTTCTTTTCATAGAGAAGAACAGGCAGGTAAAAATAATTGTTTTTCTTTTTTGGATTCTCACAAAGAAGAAGAAGAAATCATGTGGGGGCTGGTTTCAGGATTAGAGCTTGAAACTAATATTGACACCATTAACAAATGGAAAGAAGAGGAGGTTGCTCTAGAGATTGAAAAATTCTTGGGAGGGCTTGAACTTGCAGCAAAGATTGATGATGAATTAATGAGAGAAGCTCGGCTTGGATGCAATAAGCTCAAATTGCTACCCACCCTGGTCAAGCTTCTTTTAACGCCAAAGTGCAAATTATTGCCAGAGTTACTTCTTTCTAGAGGAATTCTAGAACTGGATAGGAGACACAGCATTGAGCACTGAGATTATGAAAATGTTGCTGAAGATGGGAGTCGTAGATGATAATAAAATGCTTTTCATGGAGGAAATGAAAAAGAGTGATTTGGAAAGGAATGTGATGCTGCTCTCAGCATCTGATGGAGAGACTGAATTGAATAGAAGATTTGCAAAATCACTCCTTAATTCATATCTATTGTAACTTATTTTATTTGCATGGACGAAGAAATGTGCCCAATTCAATTGAATTTATGTATTAGAAACATAAATGTTTATTCATATGAGATTGTATTCAATTCTTTATATTTATTAATTTTTATACAATCATAATAAATGTTCATTCATACCAGATTTGTTTACTACTTATCTCTCTGTTGTAAATTATAGTCTAAGAGTGCAGTTTTTTTGTTTTTTCCAGTTGTAGCTCATACTTCTCAATTCAAGTGATATGTATGTACATATTCATTGAATTAGCAATAATTTATTTTTGATTTATTAGGGTTGGTTTTCATTTTTGATAACTTAATTTTTTTTTAAAGAAATCATAAATGTTCATTCTTGTACGATTTGTATTTATATCTATTGTAAAATATTGTCACCGTTGAAAAGATGTATAGATATGAAAATCATTTATGTTTGCCCTTATGAACTATGGAAACCATATATGTTTGATCTTATAAATTAGTCTGGTATTCTTATATCTATATATTTTCATGGAAATAATAAATATTTATTTGAATTTATTTGTTTTTGTTGATATTTGTATAGATTCATTTTTTTGAACAAAGTATATTTTTCTATCAAAAATTAAATATTTAATACAATTACAAGTATAAAGTTTTCACATTTGATGATAAATGTTCAATGATTTATGAAGTTAATTGTGTTTTTACTAATTTTTTAATTTCAATGTGTTCTCAATTATTTTATCAATGAATCCTCCTCTATTAATGTTCAACAGTGCTAAATTTGATTCAGTAATCAATTTTTTTATCAATAGATCATAGTCCATCATTGTTTAATTTAGTACATATTTCCACAGAAATGTAAGTGTTCATTTATATTGAATTTGTTCACCATATTTATTATAAATTTGGTATGACATTATGCTTTAAAGCATTCTTCTCAATCAAATAAATATATATTTAATAAAATGAAAACATAATTTATGTTTCTTCATATAGAATTGTTCATTCCATTTATTTGCTTTCATTTTTATTAGAATATTTTTAAATTTTAAAACTTAGTTTTCTACCTATATTTAAATATTAAATAAAATATTATGAATTTTATAAATTGAACTTTCAAACAAATGTTTATATATAGAAGAACAATAAATGTTTATTAAAATTTTATTGTTTGTTTTCTTATATTTGCTTATTTATATTGTTAATTTTTTAAAAAAAATCTACAATAAGATTCAAACATTAAATAAAATAATCATTTGCAATATCAGAAAAAATGCAAACACCCAAAACCCATATGATAACCCAAAATGGTCACGATGCAGCCAACAGCTAAACCAAATCACATGCAAAATGGAAGAACGCTAATATATAGCAGTATAGCTCAATATTAGACCACTATCTAATAAAACACATATTAGACCACTATGTAATAATGCATTGGTTCTTGCAACAAATACTTGATAAGGCTATATTTCCTTTTTCAATCTCATGCATCCAAAATACAGATGCAATACTCTTTCATTGATTTCTCTTTTCTTATGTGACATGCTATAATCTTTTCCAATGAATCTCATGAAGATTTAGTATCATAATCTGTGTGTTACACATGCAAATGCATCGCTTCTATACATAAAACATATTTTCATCAATTAAACCGCAAGCCGTTTCTTCATTATGTAAAGCACATAATGAAACCATATAGATTTATTTATTTTCTTCACACGAGCAGAAAAATTAGGCATTTATCTTTAGTGCCAAGTGTACTGTAAGTAGGATGATGAGTAGAATACTTGTGATATTGAACTACAAAAAAGTAACATTCCTGCTATTGATAAGGTTATAGATGTTTACATCTAAGGTACTCCTACAATTGATGCTAAAACTAATAAGAAAGATGTTGAAGATGAGAAGAGAGATGGCGAGGAAGAAAATAAATATG
This sequence comes from Cupressus sempervirens, assembly GCA_028749045.1. Classification (NCBI taxonomy): domain Eukaryota; kingdom Viridiplantae; phylum Streptophyta; class Pinopsida; order Cupressales; family Cupressaceae; genus Cupressus; species Cupressus sempervirens. The sequence continues at coordinate 648,688,911 of CM053787.1, forward strand.
AAGGAGAGAAATTTCAAAATGAGAAGGTTACATTTTAGACATAATTAGTTGTGATAGAAATTTAGATAGAGAAGGTGACAAAGGAGAAGGTCACCTAGTTGAAGGTTGATGCAAGAGACACTCATGTTGAGGTAGTATAAGAGTTCCTTGATAAGGAAAAGATGGAATTATATAAAGTATTACTAATCAAAGGTCTAGTTAGTATTAATGCACTTAGTCCTATTCAAATGACGAATATTGTATCACTAATACAAGAAAATAGTAGGAAAGAGATATTGATGATACACATCAAGGATAATGAACTTTTGAAATTTTCATCTAATGTGTTGGAGAAGATTAAATATAAAAATGAAACTCTATCTTGCCAACTAAAGAGTCTTATTAGTGATACAAGTTGGATTTATTTTTGTGTTGGATGGGAGAGATGGAGGTGCCCTAGCTTGGTTGCAGGTTTGCATGCGAGAGTTTTGTGGAAGTGTTTTAGCAATGGAGTAGTTTTTTGTTTATTGCAATGGATTTTGTTTCTTTTTGGCATCTGTAGGGACTTTTTCAATTTGCTGACAGCTGTTCTGATTTTTGTTTATTTTCTTGGCTTCCATCTTTGCATGGTACAATTTTTTATGGCATTAATTGTGGATCTTCTTTCATGGACAAGGCTCATAATGGGTCCTCTTCAAGCATGCATTCACAACAAGTAGATACATTTTATACAAGTGTTGGCCCTAATATGAAGAAGGTTAATGGGTGTCTTCCTAGAACCCATGATCACCCAATTTTGGTCATTTCTCCTTATTTGGTGGAAGATGTCTCATATTGGAGTAGACATGCTCTAATTTTTAAGTTTCTTGGTATTCGCATTCCTTTAGCCACTCTTGAGGCTTGGATATGGCATTACTGACAGATTGAAGGAGATATGGACATTATGCTTGCAACAAATAATTATTTTATGGTTATTTTCTCGAATATGGCAAATCACAATAGAGTTTTTGAAGGTGACTCATATTTTTAAAATTAGGTTTGATTATTTATTAAACCATAGCATGTAGGTTTTAATTCAGCTAAAGAGATGCCTTCTTGAGTTCCTATTTGGGTTTCTCTACCTCGGTTCCCCCTGGAGTTTTGGCGAGAAGACATTTTACATAAAATTGCTAGTCTCTTGGGAAAGCTTGTGGTAGTTGCTACACAAACATTTGGTAATAAGGTGATTTATTTTTCTTAGACTTGTGTTGAGATAGATGTAAATAATCCCCTGTCGGATTCGATGGAAATTTTTTTGGGATCTTCATCATGTATTCAACAATTAGATTATGAATCTCTACCTTTTTGATGTCGATTTTGTCATGAGTATGGCCATCTCCTATGACATTACCCTAAAATTCTTAAGGAAGCTCATTCCTCCTCTTCGACACCTCCTCCTCTAAGTAAAGAGGATAAAGGGAAAGATCCCATGATGGCTAAACCTTAGGGAAAGGACAAGGAAGGATTTGTACTTGTTAAAACTAAGGCTAAAGGATGTCATTAGAAGAGGCCATTCAAGGATAGAAAGATAGATGGAGGCTCTAGCAGGTTTGAGGTGCTAGATAAGTTAGCTTTGGAAGAAGGGGTCCTACATGTGGTCACTTCTAATAATGTTGGGATCAGTATGGAGGTTGTACCACCTCTTGAACTAGAACTAGTTCAAGCTATTCAGGGACAACAAGTGGCTCAGGTGACTTTAAATAATTCCATAGAGGATGACATTATTTTGGAAGATTTAGTTAGAGAAGTTTTAGTTTCATCTCAAAATGAGGGTTCATCTCATAGATTGGGAGTACAACAATGACCCCTTAAGAAAGGTCTTGCTAATAGCTCCTCAAAAGGGTGGAAGATAGACCTTGAAAAGATAAAAATGACTAGAGATTTGTTGATGGAATCTGGGCTTGGTAAACCTATTGATGCTCACTTTTCTCAAATCCCTCAATCATCATTCTTTCTTGGAATGTGAGGGGTTTGAATAACACCTTTCATCAAAAAGCTATTCATGATTTGATTGCAATTCATTCTCTAGATGTCTTTTGTGTTCAAGAGACTAAGGTTTCTATTGAGATTATGTGTCAGCATGCTCCACTCATTTGGTATGCTGGTCACTATCAAAGTATTAGTTCACAAGGGAATCTTGGAGGTTTGGCTTTGTTTTGGGACCCTCAAAAGATTTCTCCCCTTTGGTGGATTTCTAGTCATTACTCAATCTTTATGGTGGCTACTTCCTTGGACTCTGGTGAGACTATTCTTGTGACAAATATTTATGCCCCTATTGACATTCGTGGGAAGATTCATCTCTGGGATCACATTAGGTATGTGCTTTCTTGTGCTCCTTATTTTCCTTGGATTTTAGGAGTCAATTTTAATTCTATTTTAAGTCTTGAGAAGAAAAGAGGAGGTTGGCCTAGGCTTGGCCTTGCTTTTGATCTTTTTCAAGCCAGGGTGGATATTCTTTCTGTTATTGATGTTAAGCATTAAAATGGGGTTTTCACATGGAACAATAGATGGAGTGATCAGGAAGCTATATCAGACTATTTGGATAGGTTTTTTGTTTCATGTTATTGGGTTGGCGGTGGCCTAATTATGAGTTCTGAAATTCTTGATTGGAGACATTTTGGTCATTGGCCAATTAAGTTATCTTCTTCTCCTATTGCACTAACTAAGAACCCTTCTTCTAGATTTCATCTTATGTGGCTCCAAGACTTGTCCCTTTATGATTTGGTGGCTAAGTGGTGAAGAGTGGGTGGCCCCAACTTATGGCATGGCTATGTTTGTCTTTGAGAAGAAACTTAAACATGTCAAATATCATCTTAAGAGATGGAATACTTATTTCTTTGGGAACCTTTAGTCTAGAAAGAGGAATTCTCTAGATCATTTTGTAGTGATTACTTGCCAAATTAGAGACTCTAGGATTACAAAGGCTCTTAGCAGGGAAAAATCCCAAGCTATGTGGGATGTGGAATAATAGGAACTTTGGGAAGAGATTTATTGGAAATAAAAGGCTCGCATTGATTGGCTGCAAGAAGGGAATAGAAATACTGGAATTTTGCATTATTCTATTCAAGCTCATTGTAATAAGGGGTTTATTTATTCTCTTGTTACTACTGAAAGACTTTAGATTTCTTCTCAGTCTGCTATGAGCCTGGAAACCCTTCAGTTTTATTCTAACCTTTTTACTAAGGATTCTCATTCTTTAATTGAGGAGGAGAACTTAATTTTTTCATGCATTCCTTCTCTTATCACCAATTCTATGAATGATTCTCTTCTTTATCTAATTTTGATATATGAACTTGAAGAGGTTGTGTTTGGGATGAATAAAGATATAGCTCCAGGCCCAGATGGCTTCCCTATGGAATTCTTTTAGGAATTTTGGGAAATTATTAATATGGATCTCTTGGAGGTAGTTAAGGAATCCCTTCAGAATAAGAAAAAAATTTCATGCATTGAACTGTACTTTACTAACTCTTATGCCTGAGAAAGAAGGTGCTAACGATCTTGACTCCTTTCATCCCATTTCTCTTTGTAATGTTGTATACAAAATTATCACCAAATAGATTGCTAAAAGACTCAAGATAATCCTTCCAGTTGTGATTTCAAAAGAACAAGGTAGTTTTGTGGTTGGTAAGCAAATTCTTGATGGAATTGTTATTGCTTTTGAATTTATTCATTCTATGCATACATCAAAAGAGCGAGCTATGTTCATTAAGTTGGATATGGCTAAGGCTTGTGACAGAGTCAAATGGAGTTTTCTCCAAAAGATCGTCTGTGGCCTTTGGTTTCTACCAACTATGGGTGAACTGGATTATGAGGTTTGTTACTTCAGCTTCTTTTTCTATTTTGATGAATGGTGTTCCTTTAGACCCCTTTGGTGCCTCTAGAGGACTACACCAAGGGGATCCTATTTCACTTTATCTCTTTATCATTATAGCTGAGGGCTTGTGCCACTTTCTTAAGCTTTGTGCTCACTAGGTTTTGATTCATGGGTGGAAATGGGGTGCTGACTTGCCTCCTATTTCACATCTTCAATTTGTGAATGATAATTCATTTATGGGATATGCATGTCTTTAGGAAGCTACTTCTTTTAGGCATGCTTTGGATGTGTATCTTGCAACTTTGGGATAGAAAGTTAATGAGAACAAATTCTCCATTTTTTTCTTCAATACTCTCAAGGCTATTTAATGGTGTATTGCTGCTATTTTGAGGATTTTGATTGGGTCTCTTCCCTTTGTTTATTTGGGTATTCCTTTTACTGTTGGTAGACATCCTAGATCTTCCTAGCAAGTTTTTCTTGATAAACTATGGCAAAAGGTTAACTGTTGGACTCATTGATGGCTCTCAATTGCTACTCGCCTAACTCGCCTAACTCTATAAAGACTTCATTTCTTCAAGTTGCCTAGACTGTTGGACCCTCCTTTATTATTTGGCATATATGGTTGCAAAGGAACTATCGTATCTTTAAGAATGGGTTTTTAGAGGTTCCTCACTTATGGTGGAATATTCTCCATTCTTTGGGTGAAACTATTTCTGCAAAATCTGACACTTCTGAGGCCATGGAACTAGGGGAGGATATTTTGAATAATCGTCTGAATATTCCCCCTTCACATGGAAAACTATTAAGAAAGATGTGTAGACATCCCTTGCGAAAGATAAATAGGGTGGGGAAGTGGAGTTCCCCTCTGCAAGGTAATCTTAAAATCAACACAGATGAGTCTTCCAAGGGAAAATGAAACCCTGCTGGCATTGGTGGTGTTGGTAGAGATAGTAAGGGGGATGTCTAGTTTGTGTTTTCTAGTTATAATGTTCATCACACTAACAACCTAATGGAGGCCATAGCTATTTCTTTGATGTGAAGAATTCACGTGACCTTGGTTGGAGAAGGCTTATCTATGAATTTGATTCACAAGTGGTGATACATCTATTCAATCAACATCATTTTGAAGTTGTTAGTTGGAGGTTAGCCCTGATTGTGGAATAGATTCATAATTTGTGTACTTATTTGGAGTATGTTACTTTCACTCATATTCCTAGGGAATGGAATAGTGTTGCTAATTGTTTGGCCAAGTGGGCTTCTGAACACATGTGTAATTGGAACATTGTTGATAAGACTCACCTTCTGATGGGCTTGTCCCATCAACTTGATCACTTGGTTGATCTTGAAAAGGTTGTCTAATGCCCTTTCTCTGTTTGTTCTTGTTTTTCTTTTAGCTTGAATAAAGTTTCACCCCTCCTTTTATTAAAAATAAAAGAGTCTTATTAGTAAAAATATAAGTACAAACTTCAAATCCTTAGAAAACATTTCTATAATCAAAGTGAAGGATGAATTTGATAAAAGGAAATACAATTACTTATGTTCTTTAAATGCAAAATATTGAATACCTGACCATCTTCGGGAAGCTACTTCTTTTAGCCATGCTTTGGATGTGTATCTTGCAACTTCAGGATAGAAAGTTAATGAGAAAAAATCCTCCATTTTTTTCTTCAATACTACCCAGGCTATTTAGAGGTGTATTGCTACTATTTTGAAGTTTCTAATTGGGTCTCTTCCCTTTGTTTATTTGGGTATTCCTTGTACTGTTGGTAGACATTCTAAATCTTCCTAGAAAGTTTTTCTTGATAAACTACGACAATAGGTTAATCATTGGACTCATTGATGGCTATCACTTGCTACTCGCTTAACTTTATTAAAATCGGTTATTGAAGCCTTTCTTATTTACAAGTGTTTTTTGCGAGCTGATGCTATGTATTTTCTTCAGGAATTTGATGCTCTATCCCGTCAATTCCTTTGGAGTGGGAACCTTTCAACTTCTAAATGAAGTCTAGTTAAATGGGAAATAGTGTGTAGACCTTAGAAGGAGGGTGGCCTTGGCTTACAATTAGTTATTTTAAATGGATAGGTTCTCATTGCAAAACTTTATTGGCATTGGTGTACTAACCAACATCAACCTTGGGCTCGTATTCTCCCTCATAAGTATTTTCCAAATATTGATGGGGTTGAAGTTCATCGCTTTCCTTTGGAAGGGAGAGGTTCCATGATTTGGAATACGCTAAATTTTGGAGCTCAGTTGGTTAAAGATGGTCTCTTTTGGATTTTTCATTTGGGATCACAAGCTTTATTTTGACTTGATTCTTGTGATGGACACCCTCCTATTCTTACCACTCATCATTAATTACATGCCCTTTATCAAACTTTTAGTGCTTTTGGTTGGACACAGTTGATTTTTATAAGATAGGGTGTGTTAGAGGTTTGGCTCCTTCCTTTCATTGGAAAAACCCCTTTGAATGGCCTCCAGGAGGATTTGAGGAGGATAGGAAGGATTTGTTTTAGATTTTGCAATCTGATGAGTGTACTACTTTGGTTGATAATGATGTTCTTTCTTGGGACAGCAAAGATTTGTCTATAAAATTTTTAGTGTCTACAGGATATGTTGAGCTTCTTCGACAGATGTTGGGGGACATTCAGATGCCTTGGTGGAAGCAAGTCTAGTTCAAGTTTTCTTGGCCCAAATGTAATTTTTTATGTGGTTGGTGGTCCATAGTCAATGTCTTACATGGGATAATTTATGCAAGCATGGCTTCTAGGGACCCTAATTGTGTGTTCTATGTTGGACTAGTGAAGAAAATATCTCTCATCTCTTTTTCCACTGCTCTTTCACTAGACATATTTGATAATCTTGGTGGAATGTGTGGAACCAATCTTGTTGGTATGTTTCCTCACAGGCAAAATTCTTTGCATGCTAGGGTAAGGCTCCTGTCAAGACTTCATTTCTTCAAGTTGCTTAGACTCTTGGACCCTTCTTTATTATTTGGCATATTTGGTTGGAAAGGAATCGTTGTATCTTTAAGAAATATTTTTTAGAGGTTCCTCACTTATGGTGGAAAATTCTCCATTCTTTCAAGGAACTTGTTTCTGCTAAATGTGACACTTTCGAGGCCATGGAACCAAGGGAGGATATTTTCAATAATTGTTTGAATATTCCCCCCTCACATGGAAAACTACTAAGAAAGATGTGTAGACATCCCTTGCAAAAGATAAATAGCGTGGGGAAGTGGAGTGCCCCTCCACAGGGTATTCTTAAAATCAACACAAATGGGTCTTCTAAGAGAAATCCAGGCCCTGCTAGCATTGGTGGTGCTGGTAGAGATAGTAAGGGGGATGTCTAGTTTGTATTTTCTTTTTATAAAAGTCATCACACTAACAACCTGATGGAGGTCATAGCTATTTTGTATGATGTGAAGAATGCTTGTGATCTTGATTGGAGAAGGCTTATCTATGAATCTGATTCACAAGTGGTGATACCTCTATTAAATTAGCAACAACCTGAAGTTGTTAATTAAATGTTATCTTTGAGTCATAATTTGTGTACTTATTTGGAGACTGTTACTTTTAGTTATATTCCTAGGGAATGGAATAGTGTTGTTGATAGTTTGGCAAAGTGGGCTCCTAACCATATGTGCAATTGGAACATTGTTGATAAGACTCACCTTCTAATGGGCTTGTCCCATCAACTTGATCACTTGGTTGATCTTGACAGGGTTGTCTAACGCCCTTTCTCTATTTGTTCTTGTTTCTCTTTCAGCTTGAATAATCTTTCACCCCTCCTTTTATTTGAAAAAAGAGTCTTATTAATAAACATATAAGTACAAACTTCAAATCCTTAGAAAAAAATTCTTTAATCAAAGTGAAGTATGAGTTTGATAAAAGGAAATACAATTACTTATGTGCTTTAAATGCAAAATATTGAATATCTTTAGGAGTTGGCTTGTAAAGGATCAAATATTTCTTTTCAAAATTAGGAAAGGTTTACCAAGCATGAATTTACTATATTAAATGAGTATATTACTTATAGAAGATGATAAAGGAGAATAAAAAAAAGCTATTTGATTTGTCTACACCATTTGATCCCCAAAAAAATAAATTAGTTCCCAGTCATATAGGATAGTTAATTTTCCTAATGGACAAGATCAAAATATTGATTATGAAAAAAGAAAGAGTTATTAGGAGGATCAATGACCTTAGAAGCTTGATATCTCTTAAGATGGACATTCTAATTGCTTTCTTGATGCACCTAAGATACAATTAGCAAGGAAGGTTGTTTATGCTATATCTAGACAAATATATATTATTGATAACCTAAAAAAGAGTTTGGGACAAATTTTTTAGTTCCTTGATGAATACCTTTTCTATCATATTTAGATATTTTAAGTATGAAACGTATAATTGTATATATATGCGGTACATGTATATAAAGGTTTTTGGTAGAAGTTTTTAGTTGCATACACCTACCATTTCTATTGATGTCAATGGGGGAGAGACATGCAGTGCAAAATGAATATTCAACTCAAGTGGAGTACATGGAAGTTTTGCCATTTGGATCTATTTTAGTATTTTTGGTATTTCTAACATTTAGTCATTTTCTACTATGTATCCCTATCAATACTAAAGGGGGATATTTTTGGAAAGAGACAATGATCTTCATCGCTTAGATATTTTCATTTATCAAAAAAAATATACATTCAATATATTCACATATCTTTTTTTGATCATAGCTAATGGTTTAAGGAAGATTTGGACAAATATACAAGTTTGCATAACAATTGACAATTTACAAGAAAGGTTTTGATGCATTTATTGACTACAACATTTTAAGGTGAGAACCTAGTAAAGCATTACAAATATATAATATACCATATTCCATCTTTGTGACACTTGACCTTATCATTAGATTGAGTTATTAGGTTCTTGTGTATCAATTTTTGGCAAGTAGTTATGAACAATGATAAAATTTAGTAGATCCTTATACATATGATCCTACTAGATCAGTTTTAATGATTGGTTTATGAGTTCTATGACATAGAGTTGACATGACAGATTGATTATATGTTGTTTTTTGAGGTTCAACTCATGTTTTACATATCAATTTGGATGACTATGTACACCTTGCATTATGCTTTTTATTATGTTCAAGGTTGAACCAAAGATAATTTAATTCTTGGTAGAGGATATATAAAGACATGAATGGAGTTGATTATTTTGTGATTTATATAATATGTATATGGTGCGATGATGAAAATTTTAGGTTTGAATAAAAGGAAAGAAGAGATTGGACATGAAGTCTAATATTTAGAATATTGTACCTAAAGGAAGTGTTTTGGCATATTCAGATGTTGCGATTTGAGAAACGATCTATAAGTAGTGTGTCTAAATTCATGTACATTCTATCTTTTGTGCTTGAACCTTTAGGCAAGCTAATACTTATGTGGATCATTTCTCTATGAGTTTGACCCCATCATGGTTTTTCTTGTAATATTATTAAAAAATAAAAATCATGGAGTTATGTTGTTATGGATTTTGGTCATGTTGTGATCTACAATAAGATATATCATCATCTATCCTTATTTTACCAATCTTCAATTTGAAGATTAATTTAAACTCAAACTATAGATTTCTTGATTAAAATTGTAATTCCTGAAAGTGATAGTTTTTTCATGTATAATTCCAATAAAACTTAGGTCATGTTATGTAATTTGTGCCATCTACCTTTAACCTAAAAATTACTCAATTTTAAATTTTACACTTTAAATAACCATATTTTAAATTATCTCCCAACTCGACCAACTTTGACCAATTATTGAGTTTTTGAGGTCTAACCTAATGTCCCAATCTACACATATGAAAATACTAGGTATAATGTGATGAAATAAAATACATCATATTTTGTCACAAATCCACTTGTTTAAGAACCTTACCATATGGACCCAAATTAGTGAGTTCATCTTCTTTACCATCACATTTTCTATCAATATGTTTATTTACTATATTCTAAAAGTTCTTTATTAATATCAAAGGTTTATCCAAGAAAAATTCAACATCCAATTTGGAGTACTTCTAGTCCTCAAAGCATTAACTCTAATTTCTTAATGTCCTTCTATCTCTATTTTTTTAAGCTCACATCTACACATAGGACCAAACCCTTTAAATTCTTCTATATCCTTGAATATATCATTGTCTGTATCAATGATAAATGATACTCCAACAATGTATGTACATCTATTTGTGTAACAATGGTTATAAATGTTGTGTGTCCTCATCCCCTCCTATTAGAAGGGTAGGTCCTTTTGTTATTTTTTCTTCTACTTCAGTCTTCAAGACATCATGCACACTTAACACTTTTTGTACTTCTTTATCTGTCTCTTACTCTATTTCCTCATATTGTCCTACCATGATTTGAATTGGTCTCATTTTCCTCCTCAAATGTGGCTCCATTTTCTTCATGATAGTCTTCAATTTTTCCTCATTCTCAATTTCACATAATGTGTTCATTGTTATGTCTCTCAACTGCATGTCCTCCTCTACTTCTTTAAGCATTCTAGCTTCCAATTTATTGTAAAGCTCCTTTGTTATACTTCCATGCATAGTAGTAAGGTATTTCTTGAATATCAACATATACTTCATTACTAAGATTTCAAGTTATCTCTCTTGATTTTCATCATGTGTGTCATAATATTTTCTCAACTGAACAAGTTTTCCACCATCCATAATCATATCATTTAACCTTCCTAGCTTATATTTTCATCCCTTTCTCTTCTTTCTATAGCTTGACCAAGGTTTCTCTTATGGTTCAATTCACCCTCTCATCTTTGATGTTTCTTTTCCTTCCTCTTGAATTTTCTTGCTTTTACTTAAAATCACAAATTTAGGTTTCTTTTGTCCAAGGTCTTGTTCCATTTCCTTAACTCTCTTTTGTTTCTTTTGGTGACTACTCCAAATTTCCTTGCTTAATATCTATTATCATACCACTACTAGCTTTCTATTTGTCATAGATGGTGAAGTTCTAGTTGATCTTGTAGTCATTGATAATGTTTTAGTCTAGCTAAGTGGAATCCTTACTTCTTCCTTTGTAGATGTATGTTGATCTGCTACTGATATTTCTATTAATGCACTTGATGATGCTTCAATAGAAAATGACTTAACCATAAGTACATTTGATTATCCTATAACATGCATTTCTACTAGTATCGTCTTAGCTTCATTCCATTCTTGCGTTTTCATTCCAAAAGCTTGAATCATTTGGTCAACCAATTTACTTACCTTTCTTATTCTTACTCTATATTTTAGTTTCTCATCTAATTCGCTTGATTTTTCTTCATAGGTAGCCCATCTAGGACACTCTTCATCCCTATTTGAATTTATAATTGTGCCTGCATATGTTTCCAACTTCATAACTCATAGATTAAAAGTAAATTTCTCTAGGTTTTATGCTTCCATACAAGTGTAATCTATTTCTACTATAAAACAATAATCAGCCTTCTATTTCTCCATAATTAACTTAGGAATTTTGAATCTCTTCTTAATCTCAATCTTAAAATATATTATTATTCTAGTAATATCCTTTCTAATTATATTGATAGGTTTCTTCCTATAGTTATGTGTAATTAAGTTCATATTGCATCTTCCACTATTCTACTCATAGCTAGGAATACTTGTAAAACTATTCATAATTATTTTATTTGAAAGATTCTTGCTAAAACAATTTATGACATCATTAAGATGATTTTATGAAAAAAAAATTGAGATATTTTTTTTCTTTTAAGAGTTACTAGATTTTGTATCCCTTCCATTGAAAATACCAGATATCATCTTAACCTTTCCTGGCCATTTGACATTTCTCTTAGTCTGAATTGACATAGTAGGTCAAATCTATAATGTCATGTCACAGATTTAGAACTGTCTTCTCTATCATGAACCATGAGCCATCTCTATCCTATCTAATTCTTTGAGTGGCCTTCAAGAGATAAAGACTCCTCTTTATCGTGAGCTAAGCCATTACCATTCGCCCTACACAACCTAGTGAATGCTCTCCCATGCATGTGTAGACCTATACATTTCTTCTGGTAGCTCTCGACTCATTGTTTTCACCTAAATCCATGGGTTGTAGTGTGTTTTGAGGTGTTCTTGGGGGTTGTAGGGATCGATAGGGAACACAATTGCAAGGATCATTCCTCAACCAAAATTTGAGACAAAGCTTCAATTGGGTGCCACTTGTTTGATAGATTGGGTGTCACACCTTGTCTAATTACAAAGGAAGCACATTACATGAACTATTACATCTCAATAGTTTAATAGAATGACTCCTCCACTTGATCTAATCCCACTGCACCATATTTTTAACCATTTAGAAAAACTAGAGAAAGATAATGGAGCACTATATCTAACATTTCTCACAAATTAGTAGAACAACTTTTTACATTGGAATCTGAGGTTGAATCTAGCCTACAACTCAAAGACATAGTTGAGTCTCTCTCACATTAATTCTCAAACTTAAGTAGCTAACAACCTCTAATACAATTGTTATTGATAACTTCTCAACAACTTTTAATGTTACAACCATAGATCTCATAGATATTAAGGAGAGAGAGACTGAAATTGTTGATATGCATTCATCACTCATGTCTAAAATTGAATGTAAGGTAAAAACTTTAACAACCTTGTGTAACACTATTGTGTTGGAAATATAGTGTAGACAAGGTTACTGAGAGGGGAGGGTTGAATTAGGAACCAATAAAACTTTTAACTTATTTCACCAATTAATTGTTCATATAATATTCTTATCTAATTGCATGCATGAAATAATGAAAGTGGTAAAACATTCATAAAACTTTGATACAAGATATGGCAACCCAAAAACTTTCCAAATAGAAAGTAAAGCTTGCATGGGAATGATACTCACAAGCTTTAGTACTATTGTATAAAGTTGGCCTGTTAAAGGTTACAATTGATCACTTCTAGTGATCTACCCTATTAGGAGCAATAAGGACTGCTAGGTCTACCTTGTGAAGGGATTTAAAAAACCTACGATGAAGTATGCACTTGGTAAAGAGATTTATCAAAGACTATTAAGTCTACCCTATTAAAGGATTAAATTGATACACTTATTAGGATGAACTAGTGTCTGATCTCTAATCTACAACTTTGATTTTTTGGTTGAGATTCCTTGTAATGTAAAGATCACCTTGCTATGATTGATAAATCTTTGATGTCCCTTACACTACTTGTAGCCTTTTGAATTCACACTTATGATCATCATATATTCTTAACTCATTCATTTGGATATGATACAATGAATTACATATATAATAATCCAAATCAAAACTCATTGGAGTTAGCTACAACATAAGTTTTCATCAAAATCCACAAAGTTGGCCCAACTTCTATCACTCAGTTTTAGAAGACAAAGTCAGTGATGTTCTAATACTTGGAAACCACTGTTAACACTCGACATCATCATGCACTCAATGTACATAGAGGCTTGGTCCATACTAATCAGTTCCAAGTAGCTTGAACTTGGTAAACACTATGTGATTTAGTGAACACTGAGAAACTTAAAATATACTAAATTACTTGGTTGACACTCCATGGTTCAATGAAAACTAGATTCATCACTAACATGAAAAGCTTGATAGACACTGGAGAACATGTTTAACACTATATAACTTGGTTAATACTATGGAGCTTAGTTAACATTAGAGTTCCCATCACTTGCACTGAACAACTTAGTAGACAATACTACACTTGGCATGAACTGTACATAGGTTCTAAAGCTTGGTAGCAACTAAATATAAACTGCTTGGCTTGGGAGCAACTCGAGCACTTGATTAACATTGCAAATTGAAAGATAAGCTCATAAAAAATGTAACAAATTGACTAAGTCTGAGTTAGAAATAGAAAAACTTGACCTTAATGTCAACAATCTCCCCCTTTGGCATTAGTAACAAAACCACTTATGATTCCAAAGTTGAATACTCAAAATTTCATCACCATTATGTGTTTACGATTTGGTAACATACTCTATTTTGAGATTTTTCAAAACTACTTTTGTAAAATATGTTTTCTATTTATATATACATGTATTTGAATAATACTATACTTCTCCTCGTTACATATACCTCATCTATACACATATATCTAGAGTATTTCTCCACGATTTATATATTCTTTACATGTCTTTATAAATACTTCTCCCTTTTTATACATGTATACATTCATGTATACTTCTCTTCCTTTTGTAGATGCACTTATATACATTCATCTCATATTATATTTCTCCCACTTTTTGACATAAATGCCAAAGGTGTATGCTATATGTTAATACCAAAATGTGACAAGAATTTAGAACATACCTTCTCTCTTGTAACACCTTGTTTGTATGCAATGCAATCTAATCTTTTGCTAATAACTCCATCATATGATCAATAATGGAGAAGTTATTGTCATGGATGAGAGTCTTAGCATGTGCAATGTGTGTCTGCAATGCATCCATGTTTGGAAGAATTGTGCCTTGGATTTTTGCAAGTGTGGCCCTAATCTTGGCTTCTTCCCTTAATAATTTTTCTTGTAAATTTGTTAGATGTCTGATCTTTGAATAGTGAGAAGAAGTATAGCTTTTTTCAAGTGACAACTGGTGTACACTTGCCTTCAAGCCTTCATCTATCTTTGATAATTTTTCTTTGATTCCTTGAGTGAAGATAGATGTATCAAACAACTTACAAAATAATGAAGTGACATTATTTACAAATATATCCAATGAAACAATAATAGTAGACAATTCTACTTGGTTTATTGCTATTTTCTATGCCACTTGTTCCAATACATTGTTTTCAAACTTTCTTTTTGCTCTTTGTAGCAACTTATCTTGTCCATTTAGATCTTCGTTGAATTTCTAGACAACTTCTAGTAACTAGATCAAAATAGGTTGTGTACTACCAACCTCAATACTTAGTGTATTCTCAAATATGTCCTTTATATCTTCAAGTACTTGGGTTTCCTTCCTCTTCTCTTCTATAATAATTTACCTAGGGTGTTCATCATATCAATGTTGAGGATAGAGATATCTCAATTTGGAATAACTATATCCTCATCTAAATTGCACTAGGGCATTGTTTCTACCAAGTACTAGTGCAATCTAGCTAGATTGCACTAGGGCTTTGCTTGGAGAATGAGGAAATGGGGCCGTTGTTGTTGTTGCAATCTTCTCTACACTGGTATCCTCAATACTTTGAATCTCTAGAGGATTTCCTCCAGAAGCTTCCTATTCTTCCTCATCGTCATCCAAATTTACATCATCTACATTATCATCTTTTGTTTCTACATCATCTTCATCATCATTGTCATAATCTTTGACATCTTTGTTATCAACATGAACAAAAAAGTCACTTGGTTGATGCAACTTGTAGATATTCTTCCATGTGTTTTTTGTTTCCTTACTACATATTCAATATCTTTAAGAAGTATCATCCAAGTTTTCATTTTGAGAGTGAATTTCTATTTATTCTACTTCAAAGATTCTTTTACCTCCTTTTCACTAAGACTTGACATGAGTTGTCTTAGAGTCTATTAAAAAATGTCTTTTTCAATCTATGCTCCCATCTAGGCTTGATTGCTTGCATAAGCTCATAATGAAGTTGTCGAGTAAGCTCATTAGGAGAGTACTTCCATTTGCCCAATTTGGTGACAATGAAGTCTTAAATCTATCTTTTCTCACATGCATTCCTTGTTTCATACTTGAGAAATTTGAAATATGTCTGCTAGTTCCTTCTTCTAATTCCTTTAATCTTTCCTACAGTGTAAGTACACATTTCTTGAAAATAATGTACTTGGCATCATCTTCATCTAAATTCAATTTCTTCCTAGACTTTGGTGTCCTCCTTGTGAATACAATAGTGGATGACTTAGTAGGTTGGGTTATGATAACCTTACCTTTCTTTCTTAGAGGCACTTCTTCCTTAGATTTGGTTTCTTCTACTTCATCTCTACTTCGTCATCTTCTACATCATCATTTTTTCCTTCTATCAGCAAGATAGTAGAACTTGCTTGTCTTAATTTTGCTATCCTCTTTCTTCCTTTATTAACTACTTGAGGAGACTTAATTTCAAGTCCCATTCTTTCCTAGCTTCTTCATAAGTTCCAAAATAGGCTACCTTAGGATCCATAGGCTCATTCAATAGAGCCTCAATGATAACTTTGGTGCCATCAATGTTAACCTCATATTTTAGAGGCTTAACCCATGCCACTCTAAGTTTGATTTCTTGAATATATACTTTGTCACACTCCACCATAAAAAATATATCATCCTTGTAATCTTCTATAAGTTTCTTTGGGATCCTATATCTATTATTGATCTTCTCCTTGAATGTTTCAAAATATTTATCCATTATACTATCAAAATTTTCAACCATCTCTGCCATATACTCATTGATTTGATATAAAATATGGACATCCTTCTCCATGCTACCAAACATTTAGTAGGGAATAATTTTTGCACAAAGAAAGATAAACAAGTCATGAGTGAACCAAACTTACATGGATTATTTTTGGAAACTCTGATGCTTTCCATGTTCTGATTAAATTGATTCAATAATAACTTAAAAAGGTCAAATGTCATATTATTTTTCACCACTTTGAGAGCCAAATCAACTGCCTCACATGACACATTGTTGAGATTACTAGAGCTGTAGATCTTTTGGGCAATCAAATCAATTCCAAATTTTAGTTCCATTTTTGTGATTCCACTTATCTTCATTCCTCTTCCATCCTACTAAGCAAGAGTTCACCTTGCTAGTTCAACCTAACCTTGGGTTTTGGTCGCTTTTTATTTGTTCAACATTAGAAGGCCATTGATTATGTGAATCATCTTCCTTTGATTAGAATGGATTGGTCCAACCATATCTTCCCATTGTGAACTTAGCTTAGGATAAATCTTATCCACTTTTACTGGAAGTCCCTTGTCATATGTTAAATATGTGTCAAGCCCTTTTCTTCCAGATGTTGATGCTTAGGTTTTAGAATGCCATTCACACTTAACTCATTTAATGCTTCATTCATCTCATGATTTCCTAGCTCTTGAATAGAAAATTGATAATATGAACATATATCATGCATGATAAATACCTAAGGTGGAATGTGTGATTGTGCACCAACTAGGTCGAGGATTTTGGCAATTGCTGGACTAATTTTGAATGTTAGAAGCTCACATTCCACTTCATGAATCAACATTTTTGATCCTTTCTTGTATTTTCTACTAGAAGACTCCATACTTGGTAAGGTCTTGTAGGGTTTCTTTAAACTCAAAAATTTCTCCAATAACAAACACTCAAATCACTTAGAAGCACAAAAATCACTTTTCAAAAATAGCTCTATAAAACTTGCAATGGAAAAATAAATTAAATTTATTCCTTTTAACAAATTTGCACTTTTCAATTGCCATTAATGCTTGGTACATTTTATCACTTGATGACTTGGGTTGTCTTCCACATGGTTTAGGCATTAATGCTTGGAAGAAATTCATAGCTTGGTAGACTCATCATCACTTAGTGGAGTCTTCAACAACTCGACATCTACATACTATACTTTAGTGTATCCCTACCTTGCTCGGTAGGGACTTGTGACCCAACCTAACTTGGTAAAGTCTTGAATTTTTGCAACCGCTTGGTGATCCTTGTGGATCTTGAATGTTGATATGGATCATTTCTTCTTGCTGGTTGGAACTGATGAGAGATATCTGCTTTAGAATCTCATTTCTAGTTATTCCCATAGGAATTCAAGTTGAAATGCTTGAGTCACCCAATATTGAGTGACATTTACTTCATGGCTTGAGCTTGCATCCTCAACAGACTTTGGTATCTATTGCTACTTCATTTTCTTTCTGATATTATTAGATTTTACTTTCTTTTCATTTTTAATTCTTCTAGTGTTCATAAAATGCTTAGCATGATGTCCAAGTTTTGTACAAATAAAACATCTTTTAGTGGTATTTCTTTTCCTCATGTGATGTTTCATAGAGTTTTCTCCAATGTGCCCAAATTCACCACAATAGTGGAATCTACACCATGTGTTGTAGTCCCATCCAAATATAGCTTTCACAATCTATTCTGCTCGATTCAGTTTCTTAGTTTTGCATTATGAAGATTTGTGTCCTTGTTTATTGTAATTATAGCATTTTTCTTCAAAGTTAGATTTCTCCTTGCATTCTTTTTCTCTATGTCGATTCTTATTACAATTGTATCATTTTACATTAAATTTTGCTTTACCATTACTCCAATTTTTTTTTGATGTATGACCTATCTTACCACAATGATTGCAAGTAGGCATTTTTTTCTTTTGAGCTCCTTGCATAGATGATTGTCCTTCTTTTGTATAACCTAATCTTGCTTTGCCTTTGTGTCTATACTAATTTTTCTCATTTAACTGATTCATGCTTTCTTGAATTTTATCATCCTCTCATTGGTTTGCTTCTCAGTGTCGAGATCATTATGTAGTCTTTCTTTCTTTGATCTTAGATTCATGAGCTCTTCATTTGCACCAGTGAGTTGATCAATAAAATCTACTTGCTGAAGGGAGGGTTGATTGATTTCATTGTTCTTCTCTTCTATTTCTTCTATGACTTTGTCTTTTTGTTCCATGATTTCACATAGTCTGACTGATTGAGTTTCTCATTCTCTTTTTAGATTTCTTACTTCTTCTTGAAGAGTCAAATTCTTCTCAAGTAGATCTCTGATTGCTTCATTAGCTTCATCTAAATTTCTCTCTAGACATATGTCTTCAATTCTTACTTCAATGTAGAGATTATCATTTGGTTGTTCTGCTAGTTCCTTCCTTCTTTATAGAGATTGAGAGAGATACTCCATTACTTTTCTAAGATTTCCAATAGCCAATTCTAAATCCAACTTGTCATTCTCGATATCCATTTCTAGCTTGTGCACCTCCATTGCCTCTGATCTTTTCTAAAGTTATTAGACTTCTTCTCTGAGAACCAAGCAATTTGATACCAATTGTTGCAAAAAAAAGGTAGACAATGTCACCAATTAATCCTTCATATAATATTATAATCTAATTACGTGTATGAAACAATGAAAGTAGTAAAACATTCATAACACTTTGACAGAAGATATGGTGACCCAAAAACCTTCCAAATAGAAAGTAAAATTGGGGTGGGGATGATACCCACAAGCTTTAATATTGTAGTATAAGGTTACAATTGATCACTTCTGGTGATGTTCCCTATTAGGAGTATTAAGGAAAACTAGTTCCACCTTGTGAAAGGATTTACAAAACATAAAATGAAGTATGTACTCAATAAAGAGATTTATCAAAGGCTGTTAAGTCAACCCTATTAAAGGATTTAATTGATACACCTATTAGGATAAACCAATGGCCGATCTCTGATTTGCACCTTTGATTTATTGGTTGAGATTCCTTGTAATATAAAGAACACCTTGTTGTAATAGATAAATCTTTTCTATCCCTTATAATTCTTTGAGAATTCTTAATTCACACTTCTACTCATCATATATTCTTGAATCATTCATTTGGATATGATACAATACATTACATATATACCAATCCAAATCACAACTCATTGGAGTTGCCTACAACATAAGTTTTCATCAAAATCCACAAATTCAGCCCAAGTATTGTCACTTAGGTTGAGAAGACAAACTCATTGATGTTTTGATACTCAACAACCACTATCAACACTCGACATCATTATGCACTCGATGGACATAGAGGCTTGATCTATACTAATCACTTCCAAGTAGCTTGAACTTGGTCAACATTGTGTGACTCGATGAACACTGAGAAAATTGACATATACTAAATCACCTAGTTAATAGTCCATGGCTTGGTCAACACTAGATTCATAACTAACACTACAAGCTTGATAGACACTAGAGAGCATGGTTAACACTATGTAACTCGATTAATATTGTGGAGCTTGGTTAACACTAGAGTTCCCATCACTTACACTGAACAATTTGGTAAACATTGCTACACTTTGCATGAGCTATACATAGGTTTTGAAGCTCAATAGTAACTAAATATAGAATTATTGGCTTAGGAGTAACTAGAGCACTTGGTTAAGATTGTAAACTAAAAGATAAGCTTTGTAGAAACTATAGAGCTTAGTAGCAACATAACAAATTGACTAAGTGTGAGTCACTAATAGATAAACTTGAAATTAATGTCAACATATTGTTGCAATACCTATCTCATGTGTTGAGAAGCTATTCCAAGGGAAGATTGATGAGGAGTGGGTGAGGTGAGCTCAAGAACTAAACCTATAGGTCTATGATCTCCCCCTCTTATGACCCTCTTATTTTTGAACATTCTTTCCTTACAGACCAGCTTGGTATCTATGATATTTCATTAGATAGATGTTGGCTAGGCCCCAAAAACCCCCTCTTTCTCTGATTTCACTCTCTCTCAGATAGATTGTAGGCTCTTAGATAAAATAATATGTTATTATCTCTTCCTACTCAAACTTTCTTAGACAAATATCTTACTAAATCACAAGTGACAGAGCTAAAAGAATTGAGGGGCCTAGTTACTAAGGCTAGGAGTAGCAAGAAGTGGGTAATTATTTGGAATCTTAGGGAAATTATCCATGATTCTCCTCCTAGTGATTGGGTGACATGATAGACTAACAAGGCCAAATGACATGCCTACCAATAGTCTGACAAGGGTGGGTCCTCCTCTAGCTTTATTCTTGTCAACTGTTAGAATGGAAACAACTAGCTATATTCCCTACCTGGCCTATTTCAGGATGCAATTGGTTCAACATATATCCTTATCATCATGGAGACTCATGAGATCCCAAACTGGCTCCTTCTAAGGTTTTTAGACTATAAATGGTTATCCATCTACAGAGGAGTTTTGTAATTTAGGGGGTACATAGTTTTTGAGGCATGGCTTTTATGATTAGGGATAATCTTTTAGAGGCTACCTCAATCATCCATACTGATATCCATACCAGATTCCTATGGATCTACATTAGCCATACCAACCATACTAGATATGGTTAGAGATATATCTTCATCACTGCTAGCTACTTCCTGTGTGCATCTTCTTAGTACACTATCCATAGCACTAAGGATGGAGACACTTTTTCAAACTTATAGGTATGCATCTCCATGTTTACAAGTATGGGTGACATCATCATTTTAGGGGACTTTAATGCTTAGACAAGAGACTTGCATAAACCTTTACATGACCATGGTTCAGATTGGTCTTCCACTTCATAGACTAATCCAACTAGTTTTGAGCTCAAGCACACCTCCAAAGATAGTTTTGGAATTTTATCCAGTTATGGGTACCACCTTCTCTATATGTGTAAGCCTATTGACATGCTGGTTTTGAATGACCTCTCTCATTTCCTAGGTTCTGAGCTCTTCACTTGCTGGCCACACTCTGGTGGTGTGAGTTCTATGGACTACACTCTTACTTTAACCTCCTTTATCATGTCACTTTGCTACTTCTCCATCTCCCACCTTCCCTTGGCCAAGAATGCTCTCCTCAACCTTTTTCTTAGCTTTTTGCCCTACTTGCCCGCCTTCCCCTTTCCCACCCTTCTCTTGTTCCAGCCCACTCCCCTACCCACTTTCACTTCCTCAAGAGTGACCCTTCCCTCTTCACCTTCCATTTCAATGATTTCTTCACCCCAACAACTTTCGAGCTCAACCAAGATACTTCTACGTTTGACTTGTTGACAACTATGATATGGGAGTCTTCTCTCCTTTCCATCCCCCATTGTCATTTTCATTGTTCTAAGTGTTGTGGTACATACCCTATGAACCAATGGTTCAATGATGATTGTAAATCTTGTAATCGTCACTTGTGCTTGACCTTCAAGACTTTCTCTGCGACTTTCACCAGCCTTCATCCCACTTATCATTGCTTCCTTAAGTCTAAAAAAAGATTGTTCATTAATTTCTAGTGCTTCTCTTTGTGCATCATGCTTTCTTAGGATCCCAAGCTATTCTGGGGATATAAAATCCCTGGCCAACCCCCCCTTCACATCACCCCCCCTCCCCATAGCCACCACCTTTTTATTCCATCTAACATTCTTGAGGTCATCAGATACATGAGATATAGAAGGTAGTTGCTAATCTAGTTGGATTTAGAAAGACTAAAATTTTCATATTCTTAGAATCTCTCAAATTCAACATCATTCCAAAGGTCTCAAAAAATTAGACCTGACATAACTTGGACGAGTTCAAAAGGATCTCATATGCAGAAGTTATGCTCAGTTAAAGGTTTGGTGAAATCGGCAAATTAGAGAGCTCAGAAAAAGGTAAAAAAATAATAAAGTCATCAAACAGGGTCAATATTGGTATCATTGTCAAGATTTTTTTAAGATCTTTCCAATGGTGTTTATTTCATCAAAATCTAAGATAAAATGTGGATGATATTGCAGAATTACTTTTACCTCAGAAAAAGGAGCTCCCTATTTTCAAGCACCCCTATTTTTTGGGTCTATATTTCCTAACAAATTAGCCTCAAACTTTTAAAAAAAAATGTCATTTACCATCCCTAGTTTATAGGGTTGGATTATGAACCCCTATAAAATAGCAAGCTCTATTCTCTACTATACTTAAGGATACAAATCCTTAAAATATTAACGATATTTCTAAGGAGAGCCAAACAAATATGAAAATGATTTATAAATTTTTTAAGATAAATTTCAAGAAGGATTTTAGGATCAACTTATAAATCATTCATTCCTTGGAAAGTGTATTTTTGTAAGATATTATTTTAACGGGGAGATTATTATATAAAAATGGGAGATTTGTAACTATTATGGTTTTCACCATAATAGGAAAATAAACTTGTATGAAAGGGGGATTATTTTTCCTTAGAAGGGGAATTAGTCTGTGGCAAGAAAAATAATAGTCTTGGAGAAATCCTAGAGAGAGCATTTTTGTAAAGGAATAACTTTTCCTTGTGAGAGGATTTGTAAGCACGAAGGCGTTGTGTTTTGTCTTCAAGTGCATAGGAGAGATTGTAAAGGCTGGAAGCTTGGATTCTGTAACAAAGTGTTTTGCTTAGCAGAATTAATAAAGTGGTCCTCTAATTGAGAAGTGGACCCAGAGACGTAGTCCTACCAAGAAAAACTTCATATCAAATTGTTTGTGTCTCTTTATTCTCTTTCTTATTCTCTCATCCATTATTGTTCTCTTTTATATGAATTAAACACATAGTTGATTAATTGTGTTTAAAGCATAAATTTTCTTGTAATTTCAATAGTTTAAAATACATACCATGCAATTACTACCTAGATTAGGGATTAAATCTATATTTGGATTAAAGTTATAAAACTTGAAAATCCTACTTTACAAATTAGATAAGCAAGGAGGGTATGTTGAGCTCCTCACGCTTGAAACCTTGTTGTTGTGCTCCTTTCTTCCCACACTCTTTAATAGAGTGGTTTGCACTGGCTTCCCAGACTGCTGGTTGAGGAATGTGATGTATCCAATCCACAAGTTTGGGTTGGCTTTTGACCCTGACAACTATAGGACTATCATGATTAGATGCACCTTTCCCAAGCTCTATGCCACTACACTAAACATTATTCTGACTAGAGAGCTTGATCACAGACCTTGTAGAGCTAGAGACCAAGTTGGGTTTTGGGTAGGTTCCTAGACCATGGACCACATCATGATGTTATGAGCTATTATTAAGGAGGCCCAACACCACTTTGCAAAAATTTACTATTATTTTATGGACTTTCATAAGGCTTTTGACACCATCCCATTGGCGGTGCTTTTCTAGAGGCTCAGAGACATTAGGATTTCAGAGATCTTATTGACTAATATTAAGAGGCTATACAAAAAAAATTGTGGGTAGGTTTAGGAGTCTTGAGGGTTTATCATCTCCTATCCAAAGCACTATTAGGGTGAAACAGGGCTGCCCTCTTTCCCCTACACTATTTGGCATTTATATTGATCAGCTTGAGAACTTTCTTAGAGAGTCTTCGCTCCTAGGTGATGGTTGCTACTTACACCAAGTATTGATCTCAATTCTCCTTTATGATGATGATGTGGTCCTTTTATAATCCTCTCTTGAGAGTCTTTAGAGGCTCCTAGATGGTGTAGGTTCCTTCTGTGACTTGCGGTAGTTGACTGTAAACTTGAGTAAGACTAGGGTTATGGTATTCAACCAATTGAAGAGCTTTGATCTTTACCTTTACTTTTAGGGATAGGAGATTAAGATTGCCTCTTCTTAAAAACACATTAGTATCAAGTTCTTAGGACATTTCTTTAGTATGAGGTCGAACATCTAGCCTAGATTTAACAAGGGTATGTGCTCCCTTGCTATGCTCGAGAGATAATGCTTCAGATACAACTTCTAGGACATGATGTTCAAGTTGTCCCTTCTTGACTCCTTGGTTAGACAAACAGTGCTATGCGGTTTAGTAGTATGGGGACCATCTCTTCTTGACTCAAATTGGGCCTCTATTGAGTGTGTTCAAACTCTACTTCTCTGATGCATTATCAGATTGCATAGATTCACCCCCCATGAAAATATTATGGTAGAATTCAGGGCTTATCCTTTTAGACTAGGTGCCTTTTTTTTATTTCGTTTGGTTTCTTCACCAGCTTCATGGCTTTTTAAGTTCTATGGATGGTTGTTACAGATATGCTTACTTGTCTTATTGCTCCTTTTTTGTCATTGCTACCTTAGATCCCTCCCCTAGAGGTCAATGTTTGTACACTCATGCGACCTCAATGTTGAGCTCAATAGGGATCAATATTGACCACCTCCCTCCTTTTAGGTTTTTATTAGATGCCACCACTCATCTCCTCCCATCACAACAAGGGTTGAATGGGCATGTCAGACATTTACAGACACTATATCATCGTGACCTAAAGTAACCTGGTTGGGGGGTTATGCCCTAAGATGGCCTTTTATGGTGAGCACTTCTTGGTTATCACTGATCAGATTATTACATGACCTAGCTACTTGTCACAACATTAGTGTCATGCCATATGCATCTCCCTTAGATATTTTAGAGTCATATCCCACTAGTTACAGATACAAACTGATCATCATATGGGTAGAGAGGACTAGATCTGTCGCTTGTGCTCCTTGTCTGAGGCTGAGACCCATTTCATCTTTCATTGCCTATCCTATTATGAGATCAGATTAAGATTCTATTGTCAATTCAGAGAGTGTAATTACCTCACATCTTTCTTTATGTACATGGATCATAGATTTTTGACATTCTATTTCAAGGAGGTGATGTAGTTTCAGGGCCATACTTTACAATGCTTGACCCCCTAGAAGGCCTTAGATCAGCCCCTTATCACCACCTTCTTCCCCCCCTTATCTCTAATGCGTGGGGGGGGGGGAAGGGGTGAAGTAGACCTCTAGTTCCTCTGGTACTCCCATGACTACCCACTCCAGATTAGTGAGACCCCATACAAGGTTTAAACTACTACTACTCTTACTCTTTAGTAGCACCACTCCCACAACTTGTAATGACAGACCATATTTCCTTGTTGCCCAAATTTGTCTCATTTGGTGTTGGATTAATTTTAGTAGAGGAAGGATCCCTAGTTCTTGCCTCTTTATTGGCTCCTTTGTTTCTTTGTTTCTTGCTTTCTCTTTCCCAGACACCGTTTTGTCTCTTTTTTCCCACTGCTTCTTTGGTTGTATGCTGTCAGTCCCTTAGACCCTTGCTGGTCTTTAGTTGGACATTAATAGATTTATCTTATCTTATCTTATCTTACTCTAAAATTTGTATAATATTTTTTGTGAGATTTTATTTATGTAAAGAGGATTTTGTGAGTAGTGAACATATCATTCTCCTATAGATATAGAAACCTTCACTAATTGATAGCTTGTAGGCTTCGTACATTGTTGGGTTGCCTCATAGGTCTAAATCCTTCATCAATATATATATATATATATATATATATATATATATATATATATATAACTAATGGAAATTAAGTTCATCTATATTCAAACTATCATTTAAGTATTATCTATTTTATCAAACTCCTAAATTTATGTTTTCTTTCTTCGATTCAACTTTGTTTAGATCACAACTAAAGTTGAAATCCTTGAAGCTTCAAAAGGCCTAAATTCCCCTCAGAAGGCCCCTAATCAAACTCGTAACCTTCATCCTCATTCCTCAAGGATGTGATGATTCATTTGGCTTCAAATACATTTAAAAGTAGATTTAAAACTTAACTATATTTATGAATATTTTTCTATACATTTGATTTCACTTTCCATTGTTTGAAATACAACTTAATTTCAGCCCCATTAATCTATTATGACTTGTAGTGAACAATAATATAAATTTAGACTTGTGTTTATGATTTTTAGAACACGATCTATCATTTGATGTATTCTTTCACATGCTTCCTTAACTATAGTTTTGGTGGATTTTAAGAGGCTCGAACACTTACATTTCCATTTTTCATTTTTAGCTCTTGGCGTAGGCAGGAAATTATAACATTCAATGCACTTTTACTTTTTAATTTGTTTGTCCAATTAGAACACTTTATTATTCAATTACTTTTTGAGCTATAAAGTTCTCATATTTATTGTATATAAAATATTTCAACATAATATATTGATTGACAAATTGAGTGGTTGTTTTGTGCTATAGTATGGAGTGCAACTTTTTCCTTTATTTGTTTTTCCAATCAAAATTATTTATTATTTAATTACTTTTTGCAACTATAAAATTTTCATCTATGTTATATTTGAAATAATTCATAAAAATATGTTTATTGACAAACTGACTTGTTGTTTTGTAGGACTTTTAATTATTTATACACAATATGCAACAAATTATTTTAGTGACTTTGTACATTTTACTATTGCATAAAATTCATATTATTTTC
Source organism: Cupressus sempervirens (assembly GCA_028749045.1). Lineage (NCBI taxonomy): Eukaryota > Viridiplantae > Streptophyta > Pinopsida > Cupressales > Cupressaceae > Cupressus > Cupressus sempervirens. The sequence continues at coordinate 648,715,623 of CM053787.1, forward strand.
TTCTATCTATAGGAACTAGATGCTTTGCATCCTTGTTTAAATATAGAATTAACTATAGTTTTGGTGGTTTTTTATTATTTTGATGATTCCACCAATTTAAAAATTAGTTTAAAAACGGTGAGCTATGCGTTTTATAGTTTCTTGTTAGTTCAATTTAGAAAAAAAATTGTATTGAAAATTATATGAGTTTATTATTCTTTTTAGTAGAAAATATACAATCTAATTTATTTTTTAAAGACTGGTATCTTATTTAATAAAATTATCGAATAAAAATATTACAATAATTAAATCTGTATATATTAAATTTAATTGAATCTCTCTTCTAAGAAGATAATTTGAAAGAATAATCATGAATAAAGAGTACATATTTTTTATAAAGGAACAAACATTCTACTAGACTTATAAAACACTTTTCATGTGTGAATATAAAATTTGTTAATTTTTTATGTTTTAATATTAAATTTGTTGAAGTTTTAGAATTTTTTGATAAGGCACATTTATTATTGATAATTGTTTTCTTTAAGATCAAATAAAATATCTCAATCTAACAGACTTACACTAACACATGTTAATGTTGTCATGTAAAAATGCTTTAAACTTTTTCAACATCTAGCTTTTTAATAATATTCTTATAATATGACTATATATATCAAAATCCATCAACCTCGATTTCACACTTCGTACAAATCTAGTAAATTTAAATTTTTAGCATTTATATATGGAATTAAATATTTAGGATTTTAAAAAAAAAAAAATCATCAATCAATAAGGTTAAAGAGAAACAAGCTTGTAAATTTGAAATATGTTTTTGATAAAAAAGTAGCCAAAAACTCTGGGGCTGGCCCTTTACAATGATGGTGGAACAATTGACAACCAACATAAAACCAGCTAGCAACCAACAAACAACCAAATAGTACCCCCTAAATTTTCATTAATAAATAGTATTACAGTATATAAAGTTACTAGTATTCCTACTTCTAAAATGAACGTAGTTTAACAAGTTAATAAACTGCATGTAGGTGGTCATCGCATCATACCACCTATAACCCATAAATAAGTTCAGCTTAAAAAACAAAACCATCAACAACAGATGGGGGGTAAGATGAGTAGAGTACTAAGAAAATAACAAAAACTAGAATGCCACTAACTAGTATCCTTTTTCTTGCCCTTCCCAACCAACAGAACCTTGGCTCAGTCATTGGTAAGGAAGCTATAAAGAAGCTCCATATCCTCCATTCCTAGGTTCTCCTCCATTGAGGTATTGGCCAACAACTATAGAGTGGTGGCCATTTCTTTTGTCACTTTAAGAGTGAACTTGGAGAAGAGGTTGAATCCATCCTCCACCACCATGCACTTATTCATTAGTTGTTGGTGTTCCTTCTGAGTGATAGGTTCACTCTCCTCCGTTCCTAGCTTTAGGGTCCTACTACAGTTCATCATCGCCTTCCTCTTATCCCACACATCAAGATTATTAGCTTGGCCTTTTAGGTTTTGTAGACCCTCTTTACTGATTGGGGAGGAAATAGTGTCAAGGGAAGCATTGGTCGTATTAGGGTTCGTCAGGTTAACAAAAGAGGGTAGGGTGATGGTGGAAGAGGCGTGTGTAGTTGGTGGATGGGTCTTTGGTAGAGATGCCCACCTCAAAGTCCCAAGTTCCATCAATGGCATCATCCCATTTCTCCACATCTTTATCCATCTCTTCTTTCCCCTTATCCATAACCTCCCCCAAATATTTGTCATTCTACTCAGAGTTGGTATCCTCTTCCTCTTCCTGAGAATGACTTTCCATTTTCCTGCATGTACCCTGGGTCTTAGAAATTCTTCCCAACCTTCTCCTACTCCCAAAAATTTCTTCATCCAAGTCCCTAATTTCAACCTCCACCCTCTTGTCCATTTTAATTTTCTTGCTAGGTGTCGGCTCAAGGGTTAGAATTTTTTTCTTTGTACCCTTAATAAGGGTTTGGTTGGGTGTGGGCTAAGGAGTGGGGGCATTGCTACCACTAGTGAATTCCAAATGCAAGGGGGCTCCAGAGGGGAGGATGTTATCAATGGAAATAAGATCAGGAGGGTAGAGGGCTAGGTGAAATTGGAAGAGGCAAAACATGTGCCCTTGGTGGAGAATGGTGAAATTAGCCCCTTTTTTCTTCTTCTCTCTAACATCAATCACAGTATCTTCAAGGGCGTCCATCAAAAAGAAGGGAATACAAACAAATTTCTTATTGCAAAAATGGTTAAGTAGAGGGAAATGATAAAACTAATACACATCGTGTCTACCCTCCAGCGTCAAATATTTCATAATCATCAAACACACATCACCATAGGGCTCTAGAAGTTTGTCTCTCCTAAAGCCACCACAGTATTGGTCGAGAGCCTCATTCTCTCTAAAGAAACTAGACAAACTCACCTCATCTACCACCTTTGTGATTTTTTTCCATTTTCTACCCTTCATATCCAAGCTTGTTGCCATAGCAATATGCATTTCATTCACTTGAAATGAAATGCCATTGATAGTCACCTGCCTATCCTTCTAGGTAGTGATGAACTATTGTGAACAATTTTCATCGTACCCAGCCATGGCCTGCATGTAGGGGACAAACCCTCCTTCCTTAAGCATAATCTAGGTCGCCTAACTTTTGGAGAAATCCTCCATCTTTGTGGGCTCCAATCTATTAAGGTCCATGCCCATGGAAACTTTCTCCTCAACAAAATATCCTTCCACAATCTCAATAATTGTCATTTACACCTAGAAAGTCACCAAGGTAGGCCTAAAAATGGGGCAACTAGTGGTTAATTTTTTTCATTTTTTAGTCTTTATGAGCCTATTAAATCAAGAATGTACAAGCTAATTTTAAATATAATTATGGGGAGTCTGAGGGGTTCAGATGTAATACCATAATGATCTGGCTCTGGTATTGGGGAGATATTTTCCCATAATCATGCCATAATACCAAATAATAATGATGTTGAGTTTAAAGCTAGTATTGTTAATTAATTCATCTTTTCCATGCCCTTTCATGATGTAATTCATATGTTTTCCTTTTCTGAAACATCTTGTCAACATTATGGTAATCTTGGCTATCATAATAATAGCAAGCCTGCCAAAAATGTCCATTTTATAAAGTTGGAAGGTCATCAAACCTGATTTAGCGGGATATTTTCCCTACAAATGAGAGAACTACATTCTTCAAAATCATATCTATACTCTTCCAACTTTTCATATTCCCAAAATCAAGACCACACCTAACCAAAGCGTCAACCATCTCATTGCCTTCCCTATAAGTATGTTGTAAATCATATTGATCTAGTTTTGTTTGATAATGCCACATGTTTCCTAAGATGTTCCATAGGCCCTAACTAGGTTGGGCATGGCCCTAAACTGAATCGATGATGAGTTTATATTCCCCTCAATGGTAAGACTTATCTTCATCTCTACTGCTAATTTAAACCCCAAAAGTAAGGTAGTGGCTTTCACCACATTGTTGGTTCAATAGCCCAAATATCCTGAGTAGGACACCAACATTTCACCTTTTTTTCCCCATAGCACACCACCACCAGCTGCAAACCCCTTTTGTACTGCCCCATAAAAATTCAATTTGACAATGGGGCCAATGGGGGGAATCCAACAAGTATTTTTCCTGGCAACCACTTTTGAGTTGTCAAACTTGCAAAAATTAGGGAGGATATTCCATCTCTTAGTTATGTCCTCCTACTCCCTACTCAGGGGTTCTTGTGGCACTCAAAAATTTGCTTCCATAACATTTCCAGTAATGATCTTTCCCAGAATTTCTCCCACAAATTACTCATCCCTTTCCTCCCCACAAAAGAACCTATTATTTCTCTCCTTCCAAATTTCCCAACAAACATTTGGGGGAGGAGATTTCAGAGGATTCTAAGGAGGTGGTGTTAAAATGAGAAACTCCAGTTCTCCAAAAATTATACCATACCACAGTTCATGGCCCAATCCATCATAATTTTTTTCTAGATGTAGGACAAGACCTTTTGGGTATAGGGGCATTCTAGAAATAGATGGGAAATGCATTCCTTTTCCTCCTTACATAGATAACATCTATTGGTAATTCTTAAGCCACACCTTTGAAGGTTATTAGTGGTGAGGATTTTACAATGCATCACCATCCACCAAAAGAAGTTCACTTTTGGAAGTAACTGACTAATCCATATTTTTTTCCTAGCTTATCGAGGTCAAATCATTTTCAAACATAAGCTAGTAGGAAGATTTAACTGAGAACTAACCATTCATCTACCTATCCCACACCACCAAATCTGATTGGGCATGCATAGGAAGTAATTGGTGTCTGATTATGTGCTCTAGTTCTTTGGTCAAGGAGTCATCTCTATTTGGTATATCCAAAGTGGATAAGCCTTTCTAGTTCTTTCAATCATCAATATAATCCACCACCTTCATCCCCACCATTCTTTTTAGGGGTTCTTAGAGGCCACTAAATTCACTATAAATGAGAGGTTCCCCCCTATCTAGTTGTCCTCCTAGAATTAGATTCTTTTCCCATTCCCAACTAGCCATCTCACACCTTTCCTCAGAAGGGACCTATTTTTGAGAATGCTATTCTAGATCTTAGACCCACTAGGTAATCCATTGTTGAGGAGGTTATATCTAAAGTGAGTGTTGGCCAATTACTTAGCCCACATGATTCTTCCCCAGCCAGTCTCATTTTCTACCAGTCTCCACCCTACTTTTGTGAGTAGAGCTTTGTTCATATCAACAATTCTTCTTATACCTATTCCCCCTTTGTCCTTTGGTTTACACATAGTCTCCCAATTCACAAGGCTCCATTTATTCTTCTCTTCCATGCTAGACCAAAGGAAGTTCCTTTGCACTATTTCAAGTTTGCCCACCATTTTTTGGCTAATCTTGAAAAGTAAGAGAAAGTAGATGGGAATTCTCTACAGTGTTGCACCCAGGAGTTATAGTTTTCCTGCATTGCTAAAAAACTTTCCCTTCCACCCAACAAGATTTTTTTGCATTCACTCTAGGATAGTTTTCCAATAGGTGGTAGAGACCTCCTTCGTGGTTAGGGAAAGCCCGAGGTAAGTGCCCAATAGGTTCTTTAATTGACAACCAAGGATATTTTTGACCTTAACTTGCAAAACCTCATGGGTGTTAAAAAAATATATCTTGATTTTAACTAGGTTAATTTGTTGACCTGACCAATCCTCATAGTTGGAGAGGAGGTTCCTCCAAGATTTAGCTTCTTTTATGGAGGACTCACCAAAGAGGAAGGTATCATCAACAAATTGTTGGATAACCTCAGATGTCAGAGTGGTAGTAGGTTAAATACCTTTTAAGTCACTCGACATGGCCAAACTGCACATAACTCTCCCTAAAACTTCAACCACCATGATAAAAAGGTAAGGGGAGAGAGGGTCCCCTTGTCTTAAATTCCTATCCACCACAAAGTTTCCCTAGGGGGTCCCATTAAGAAGGACCTCAAACTGGAAGGTTTCTACCTAGTTCTTATAAGATTCGCAATGTCCCTCTTGAACCCAACTTGTTCCAAGACCTCATAAAGGAAGGTCCAATTGACTGTTGTATGTTTTTGATATATCAAGTTTGAGAGCCGTACTTGGATTTCTACATTTCTTCATGGAGTGGATGATCTCATGGGTGGAAATCACAGCATCCAAAAATTGTCCTCTTAGGATGAACCCATTTTGAGGGCTCCCAACAACCATATCTATTAAGGGTTTAATCTTATTGACCAACACATCAGAAAAGACTTTATAAATGGTATTACAGAGGTTGATTGGCCTAAAATCACTGATAGTTTTGGGAGATTGAATTTTAGGCACCAGAACTAGAAAGGTTTTTTTGATCCTTCTTAGTATTTTCCCATTTCTAATGATGTCTCTAGTGGCCCAAATTAGTTCAATTTTTACTAGTTCCCAAAAATACTAGAAGAAGGTTGGAGAGAAGCTATCCAGTCCTAGGGCCTTGAAACCATTCATAGAGAAAACAACATTCTTCACTTCCTCTTCCAAAAATTTTTCCTTTAGCTTATCATTCTCCTCCATCCCCAACAATATTGGGATGTTATTGAGCATACTTCTCATTGTTATGTTGTTGTTCCCCCTTTCTTATTTTTTATAAGCATTCATGTAGTGCCTACCCGTAGGTTGCATTTTTGTTATGATTGTCTAACTCTTTTAAGGCTAGTTTTATGTTGATGGTTAGCAGCATTGTTTTGAGATTATTAGATTTTGCGCTATGGATTCAGTTGATATGTGATGAGATCATTTGGACTTCACATTTCATGTATGCATGATGATTATTACATTATTTTTAGTCATTGATTAGTTAGATGGTTTATTATCATATGTGTTTTCTTATGGATACTTACCCCATACTTGCATGTGTATGGTGTGTGTGTTTGTTCTTTTATTGTATGGCATTTTTGATGTGGTTAAGGAAGGGAGTCATAGTCACCTGCTAGTCAGGATCTACATGATGCACCACTTCTTGCCATTGCCTATTTAGTTTAGTATATATTGTGCTTGTACATGCATGGTTTTTATGCAGGTTGCAGGTACCAGGTATCGACTTCCCTGAATTGCCAGGATGAGCGTACCCTATCACATTATCTCAATGATAAGAGAGGGGACATAAATTCTCAAGTCCAAATAAAATTTGAAGATAATTAAATTTGAAGATAAAATTTATAATTTTAAAGTTGAAATGTGATAATATTTATTTAAATAAATAAATATTCATCAATTAAGCTTTGAAAATAAATGTAAAAGTGGAAAAGATATTAAAATTATTAAAAGATTCTAGATTTCATGTGATTAAAATATAAATATATTTAGTTTTAAATAAGTGGAATTATTAAAATTAGTGCATGAGATTTAATAAATAAATAAATTAAATTGGAAAGAGTAAAGTAAATATTATATTTATTATTGTGCATTATTTTAATGTTTGCTCACATAGGAGTTTGCAAATTCTTGAGAGTTGTCATGTAGACAACACAGGAGTTTGTACTCTAAGAATGCACAAGTTGTCTACACTTAGGAATTAGCATATTATTTGAGCACATGGTGTCTACAACCTTATAACTCATCTAGAAGGTTGAAGTAGACTCATGCTTAGTTGTCATGCTTATCTTCTAGTTGTTTCTAGAGACATTCTAGATACATCTTAGAGGCCTTTAAATAGAGGCTCTGCTAGTGTGTTTGGAGAAGCTTCAAAGCTTACATGCATTTGAGAAGCTCATACGCTTCTACATGCTCATATGTTTCTACATGCTCATATGCTTCTTCAAGCACTTCGAGTCACATGGGCATTTCAGTTGGCTTGGATCTTGGAGGAATTGCAAATGTTGGAGAAGGAAGGGATTTTTCTATGGACTTCTGAGGGATGGCAAATTAGCATCAGTGTCCAGGTGCACTCGTGATTTTTGCATAATCTATTTGCACTATTTCTCTTCCTGTCTTCATCATGTCTGTTATATGTGTCTGATTATATGTCATGAATGAATCTTCAATTTTGAAATTGAAATCTAGATATTTTATTTGGTTGAGAAGGAAACAATAGAAAACCCTAGATCCAATTAAGGAGAAATTAGTTTTAAATCGGGTTTGGGTTTGAATTGTAACAAAATTGAGGAATTGATTAGACAAGTGTTTGTATTTAAATGAAGAATTCTAAGATAAAAGTTTATAGGCAAACCTATTAGAGAGATTAATAGGTAAATCTAAAGATTAATCATTATAAGAAGAATTCTTAATTTACAGAATTGAAAAGTCCTAATTTGTTTAAAATTTATGCTCACAAACATCATTCTAAATGTTTATTTTGATTATTAATTTATAAATTTTGCAGATATATATATATATATATATATAGATATATATATATATATACATATACATATATTTATATACACATATACATATATATACATATACATATACATATACATATACATATATATATATATGTATGTATATATATATATATATATATATATATATATATATATATAAGTATGTATGTATGTATGTATGTATGCATGTATGTATGTATATTGTGAAAATGCTGCTTAAAATTATTGAAAAGAATGTGTATTGCTTTTGAAAAGCGTTTATTAAAAAATGCTTATATAAAAATTATCATATACATACGATTTGAAAGGGTGGGATATACCCCCACCCCTCGTACCCTCTATTTTGTGCAGGGTACCTGTTGATGGGGTCACTTTTAAAATATATATATAATGACGCGATATGGAAAACATCTTCGAAAAACGTTTATTTTTTTTTAACCTTTTGGGAGAGGGGTCCCCACACATCCCCCATCTATCGGTGGTGTACCTGCATAGGTCGCAAAGTACCTGCAAGTACGTATGGTACCTGTGACCCACGGGCTGCACGACTTGCGTAATTTTGTTGAGCGATTAAATTGCTTAGACTCCTATGCGTTTCCCACCCTGCCTTACTTAATATGATATAAGGTGTAATAAAAAATTTGATTATGTTTTGAATGATAGATTTGTTAAAAGATTTGATAATTATGGATTTATATATTATTAAAAAGGTTATGAACGATATTGTTTATTGTTCATTATTATTGGTTTTGTTAATAATATTGTTTGTGATAATTATATATTAATAGTTAGAATTTAATAATTGATTTAATACTTTAAATAAGGTTAATCAATTAGAAAAAGGAGTCTAATGGTTGACTTTTAATATTAATTTTATTTAATATATATTAAATACTATTTAATATATATCAAATAATTTAGAGATGGTAATTTTATATTACAAAGATGATTTTAAATTAAGAGACTCAAATTTTAATGATATTGGACAATGGGTCATTGTTAGATTTTGACATTGTTATAATATTGCTACAATTTGAATTATTGTTATGTTATTTATTAATACGTTATGTATTAATAAATAACTTATTGATATATCTTAATGGTGTTCAGAGTTAGTAAAATATTAACTAATGAAGCTTACAGAAGGATTCTCTAGATCAATTATTTATAGATGAGTTTATTATTTATTAATGTTTGTTAGGTCTAACAAAGTATTAATAAATAATGGTATTAATGTTTTAAATAGTTATTAATTTAATTAATTTATAAATCAACATACATAGGGGAAATTTATTTGAGATAATAATATTTGGTATTGGGGATTTATTATAACCTGTTATTATTAAAATATTAATGGGAACATTGTTGAAGAGTGACGAATGTGGTCATTATAGATTTATTAATAAGATTTCCAATACAACTTGTTATTAAATAATAATGAGTCATTATTGAATTATTAATATTAGAGAATTTGGATTATGGTTGGCTTTTAACTTACAAATTATAGATAGCTGATATTCATTGGGCTATTGGTATGGTTATGTAATTATTAATTAAATCAATTAATTAGAGTTAATTAGATTTAATTGATAATTAAGTTATGTAATAAAGTTTAATTGATATGCTAATATAGATTCCTCTAGCGAAGTTGTGAAGTATATACTTCGAAGTTGATAAGTCGTACTCTCTGACTTGAATAAAGACCTTAGATATTTTAATGGTGAGACTTAGTAATATTTAATTGAGAACTATTAGAACGTTTAAAAAGTCATGGTTTGTGTACTTATGTTAATTGATTGATTTAATTGATCACTTTAATAAAGTTATAATCTTCTTATTCGAAGATTGATAATTGGCTCTCTTATAATATAACGGATAATGATCCTCTGATTATGTTGAAAAGATGAAGTAACATTAAAGAAGAGTTAATCAATTAGAATATGGATCTTAGTTAAATAAAGAGAAAAATTTAATTAAGGGTAAATGATGATTAGTTTAATGAGTAAAGTATTTACCCTTAAGTTATTCTTAGAATATTATTTTAAATAATGGAAGAATAATGCAATCGGGGAAACAAACGGGTTGACATATAGGTCAAATGATAAATCTTATACACTTGAAGTATACTTGCAAACAGAAAATTGAAAAACTCTACACTTAATTCAACTATGTGATTTTAGTAAACCAAAACATGTGTACGCATCGTGTATTCTCTATGCTTCTTGTTTTGGGTTTTTGTGTTGACTAGTGTTGGCCTGTCTTAGGTCGTTACAAGAGGCTCAGGGGTTATGAGATGTGATGGCATGTTGATCTTATTTGGTCTTGATCTTTATAAATCCAACCATGGTTATGTGATGGAATGCTCTACGAGATGTTTGTATTTACTGATTGTTATAGCTAAGATTCTTATGTATCTGAGACACTTGACTTAACCATATTTTTAGGTCATCAATTAGTTATCCTTGGATTACTTTCTAGTCACCATGATGGGACTGAAATGTTGATTTATTTCTTGATGATGTCATGTTGTGACATGTTTTGACTCAACCATTTTGGAGTCTTCGATCAGTATGATTTTGAGATATATTTTGGTTATTGAGAACCAATGGATACTTTTGATTATCAGTGATGCCTTCAGTTGCCAATAGAGAACTATTGTGGTCATGATTTTCTGTGGATGCTTTTCAGATGCTCATGGAGATTTGATGCTTATATTGTGGATATTTGATGATTTTTATTGTGGATTATCTTTTGGTATTTCTTTCCAGTCGCTTGTATAGGACTGGGGTGATTTTATGATTCCATGAGCTTAGGGTAAGTTATTTTCTTGTAGTGTTAGGAAGTGGCTTGCAATGGGGGCCAAGGCCCTAAGTGGCTGCCAGGGTAACTCATTGTAAGTTTTGTTAATAAGTGATAAAATTTACACACTAAATGGGGATTAAATGAACCTAAAAAGATAATTTTTGATGTTCTCGCCCATGCCTCGAGTGCTTGTACAAACTAGGATGGGAGTAGAGAGAACACATTGTTGCGACCTTGCATTCCATAGTATGCCTCGTCAGTATGAGAGGATACTAGTGGTTGCATGAGGATTAGTATGAATCCGTGGAGTTTAACTAACTACCAGGGTAACTTGTACATGATATATGTGATGACACTTTCCCGCTTGCATAGTAGGTTTCCTACATGTCATTGTTGTGCCTCTGGGGATTAGATGTCAGTTTTGTGATTGGAACCTTTGAGTTAGTATACTTTTAGGATTCCTGGACTTAAAAAGATTTATGCTATGTGATTTGGATATCCTATTTGGGACTTGAGATTATCTCCTCAGCACAGTGGGAGTGGACCACTTAGGTTCCATGTGGTTGGGTGGTAGTGTATTTCCACTCTTATCATTTGAGATCTATCTGAGACACTATGGCTGGAGCATTCTTGGTTGGTATTTATCTTCATTATGTTCTTGGAGAATTATGATAGATGATATACCCTATGATGGATGTATTTACTGGTATGTTTCTTATATTAATGATTTTCATATGTTAGATGATGTTATCTTATGCTTTACTTGCATGTTAGATTACTTTCTGCATATGATGTAGTATGATTTAAGAGTAACATTTCTACTATGTTAATAGCCGATGATCTCTTTGGTGCCTTGGGATGTTACGCACGGAGGAATGGCTAGGACCCATGATGGTCTAATGATGCTATTAACAGTTAGGAGAAACTATGCACTTAGTTATTATGTTTTTGATATATGGTTATATTTTATGATGGATGTTTATATCTTTATGATAATTATGTATGACACGTGGTTTCATTTACTACATCATGGATTAGTATTGGATGATGATGTTCTTTATTTCACACATGTATATTCTTTTAAGCCTTTCATACCTTGTAACATGTACAGTGGATGATTGAGCAATCTAAAATGAAATTACTAAAAGGACACTTTTATATTGTTTAAGAATGTTGGATGTAACATTGTCATTTCATATAGATGTGATGTTAGATGAATAGTTATGATTAGATGTGATTCAATGTTAAGGGATCTTAAAGAATGTAACTTGTTATGTATGTTATGTTTACTTTTATTTGAATTATTGTTATTGCTTTCGTTACTAAGTATAAGTTGTGAATGGTTTATCTTTCATGTTAAAAAAAAAAAAAAATTGTTTGGGAAACTTAGTGAAATTCTTTGGATCCCTTGGTGGGGCATTACAATTCGTGAAGAATTCCACAGCATGCTTGCCCATTTCCTTCTGCTCCAATAAATTCCTTCCACCATCCTCATCCAAGGAGATGATGGTGTTACATTTTTTTATGTTTTGAGGCAGATCTAGAAGAAAAAGGTATACCTGTCACCTTTAGTTAGCCAAGCAATGTGAGAGCTTTGCTTCCAGAATATCTCCTCCTTGATATTGGTTTCCTTCCACTTCCTCCAAATCTCCTCCTTCTGAGTGGTTGCCTCTATGTTATCCCCTACTACCATGGTATTTTGCAGCCTTTTGAGCTCCTCCTCTACATCCTACTTAATTTTAAACACATCTCTAAAGGATCTCTTATCCCATTCCTTAGCATTCTTTCTTACATTATCCAACTTTTGCATTAGGCAGAACATAACAGTCCCATCCACTCTTATATTCCACCATTCTTCCACTTTAATTTTGAAGTCTGGATGAGATTGCCACATAATTTCACACCTAAGGGTTTAGGTCCACTCATAAGATCATTCACCCAATTGAAGAAGATTAGGGAGTTGTTTGAAATAGTCCTTGGGAGATTAACTAGGAAAAAGGGGATGATGTGGGGCCAATCTCTCGAAAGTAGGAGATGGTCCAACTTGACCTATATTAGGTCCTGGCCCTTCCTATTGTTGGACCAAGTAAAGGGATTACCTTGTAGGTCCATATCTAGGAGGTCATTATTGTCGATGAGCTCCAAGAGGTCCTACATACTTTCCAAGAAGTTAGTAATCCCCCCAAGATTTTTTTAGGGATATAAGGGGATGTTAAAGTCCCCCATGCACATTAGACTTTTGTTCTTCAAAACTCCCATCATCCCAGAGTTCACCTCTTCTAGCCCTAGTATTCAGGGCATAAATATTCATCAGACTCTACACCATCTTATCATTACTAAACTCATTAACCATGAAGATCTTCTCTTTAAGGACTTCCCTACTTGCCAAGACATGTTGGGGTTTCACAATATCGCAAGACCCCCTGAGGCCCCATTATCTTTTGAATGGAAGAAAGCCACTCTAGGCCAGAACTTCTTAGCCATCTTATTAAAATTTTGATAAATCATCTTAGTTTCCTAAATGAGGATACAATCAATCCTTTCCACAAGGATACATTGTCTAATAGCATACTATTTATGGGTGTTATTCAACCCCCTAACATTCTAGGAGAGTACCTTTCTTGATTATCTCTAGTGTAAGTTGTCTTCCACTAGCCAACTCCCCTACTGTCTATTTAGTTGTAGTTATTATGCTACTGGGATGGTCCTCACTAGTAGCCACCCCCACATCTGGTTTCTTGCCCCCCCTAGTTTTACTCTTAGGGTACTCCCACTCTCTTGTAGCACTTGTTTAAGGGGAGGATGGTGCTGAGGGGGCCAATATTCCCTTAGCCTTAATGCTTCTCATGACCTTGGCCAAAACTTCCCTTTAGTGACTGCCCCTAGTTTACATTTTGCTATTATTGCCGAACTCTTTTAGGCCAATTTTATGTTTGATGATTAGTAGCATTATTTTTGAGATTATTAGATATTGTTTCTTATTTAGTTGATTTTATGATGAGACTACTTGGTACTTTATACTTCATGTATGCGTGATGATTATTATAGTGATTTCAGTTATTGATGATGACTAGTTAGATGGATTATCATATGTATTTTCTTATGGATACTTACTCCATACTGCATGTGTATGATGTGTGTGTATATTTTCTTTATGTATGATGTTTTTGATATGGTTAAGGAAGGGAGTTATAGTCACTTGCTAGTTTGGATCTACACGATGCACCATTGCTTGCATTGCCTATTTAGCTTAGTATATATGTGTTTGTACATGCATGAATTTTATGTAAATTGTAGGTACTAGGTATCGACTTCTTTGAATTTTTAGGATGAGCGTACCCTACCATATTATCTCAATGGTAAGAGAGGAGAGATAAATTATTAAGTCCAAATCCTAACCTTTGAACCCATTTGTCCTAGAAAATTAAGACAAGTATATGAGTTGATTACCTTCTGAATGTGTCGTATGACATAAATTCATGATTACAACCCTTTAGCTTGATCTTGTATGTGGTTTTCTATGATGGGTTTTCGTATTTCATCCTATAAGTCTTTGGTGATTTTTCTATTAAATAAGTCAAATTAAATTGTATAATTTAATGGAAAATTGTTATGATATTTTTTATATTTAATTGTATTTAGTTAATTTGGACATTAATTAAATACAAATAATTAAATTTAAAGATAAAATTACAAGTTTAATTTAGAGCGTAAAAATATTAATTTAATTTAATAATAATATATTTAGGAGATCATTTTTAAATAAATGCTAAATATTATTATTACTTAAGTTAATAAATATTTTATCAATTAATGCTTCAAAAATAAATTAAAGAATGGAAAAGATATTAATTTATTAAAGAGTTTTAAGATTGCATAAAGTATGTATGAGATTAAAATTTAATAAATTAATTAAAATGATAAGTCAAGTGAATTTAAATAAAGATATTTTATACTGGAATAAAGATGCATGAAAACATAAAAGAAAGATAATAAAGAGTTAAACAAGGAGTCCTCTTAGGTGATCGCACAATTGGTGCCCCAAATTTAGGAGAGAACTCCTTATCACCAATTGAGGGTTCATTTTTTAGGACCGTGAATTTTGGAGAAGGAATTTTTCAGAGAGATGGTTTTGAGAGAAGAAATTTCTCTCACAAATCTTTTGGGTGTTTGTGATTTTAGTATTAGAATCTAAGTAGATTCTTGTGTTTTGATTCGCATAGTTAATTATGTTATTTATTATTCCTTTCTTCTTCGTGATTGTTGAAATCTATTTCCCAAATTTCATTGCATGAATCTTTCAATCTTTTATTCTAAATCTTTTGTTCTTTCGTATCAAATATCTTCTATATACATGAGGATTAAATTATCAGTAGAACCCTTGTCTAGTAGATTTAAAATTTGGAATTTAAATCAAGAAGGGTTTTGGAATTAAAAAGGAAATTTAAAATTTAAAATTTGACTGGTTGGCCATATTTTCCCTATCAAGATACTGCAGGAACTTTTTATAAACAATATATATTTTAAAATGAAGGGGGGGACTATTTTTATTAAAATGATTTTTATACAATTTTTTTATAAAAATAAAAAAGAAATTAAAAAATTTTAAAATTTTAAAAAAATATATGTATAAAATGGGGAGGGGCGGATTTTACCCACCTCCTACCCTCACTGCTTTGGAGGCAGCGGTACCACTAATGATCGTAGGGTATTGTGATAGCAGCAATACCACGTATTATTATGGCCGTAGGCACCTTGCTATAGTAGGGTGGCCACACCTTTAAAAATGCCAACAAGCCTTTATAAAATAAACACTTGCATATATTAAATTTTATAAACTTTTTCTTTATTATTATTTTAATTAATAAGTTAATTTATTAATTATTAATTTAATTATTAATAAATTTTTGAATATACTTAAATTTAGTTAATTTTAATTAATGAATTTATTAATAAATTTGTTAATTATTATTAATTAATAAGATATTAGTTTAGTTATTTAATTTCGTAATTATTAATTGATTTAATTAAGATTAGTTTATGTAAGATTAATTAATAATGGATTTTCTTTAAAAGGAATTATAAATTTATTTTATTATTATTATCAATAATATTGGTTTTTAATAGAGTTGTAATTATTTTATTTAGAAATCAATAATTATTATTTTAATAATTTAAATTAATAATTACCCTTAAGGTATATGGGATAATGGACTTAAAATCAAATTGGGGTAATTGTGCAATTATTGAAATATAAGAATGGGGTAAATAGTAAAGGTTAATTTGTCAATTGTAGGTATTCGTAAACTTACATTAAACAAAAATTGAAACCTTACTATTAATTTAACTATATGTTTTCAAATCAAACCAAACTATGAAACTACTATGTTATCTATATGCTGTCTATGTTTTAGTGTTTGGGTTGACTAGAGTGTTGACTAGTTTTAGGACTTCTACTAGAGGCTTGGGAGTTCTATGATTGTGGTATTATGCTAATTTGATCTTGATCTTTAAACTCAACCATGGTAATGTGTTGGTATGCTCTATGATGAGTATGATTATATTGTTGGTTATTGTTTTTAGTGTGCTTGTGGGATAATGAGATGGATGTTGTGATATACTTGACTTAACCATTTTTGAGTCTTTGACAAGTAATTTGGGATATTTTCCAGTTGCTTATAGAGAAGTGGTGGGTTATTATGAATTACTTTTTGATGTTTTTCAATCACCTATATAGGACTGATGTGATATTATATGATTATTTGATTTGTGATTTCATGAGCTTAGGTTGGGTTATCTATATGTAATGTTGGGAAGTGGCTTATAATGGAGGTCGGGGCCCTAAGTGGCTACTAGGGTAACCCATTGTAAGTTGTTTAATAAATGAAAACACTACACTAAATGAGAGTAAAATGAACCTAATAAGAGTCTTTGTATTTTCTCACCCATGCCTTGAGTGCTAGTACAAACTAGGATGGAAGTAAAGAGAATGCTTGGTTGTGTCCATGAATCGTTAGTATGCCTTGTCAGTACAAAAGGATACTAGTGCAATGTGGAGTCACTAGGGGGTTGGGGTCAAGTTAGACTATTAGGATAACTCTAGCATTGGTTCATGCAATGACACTTTCCTACTTACATAGTAGATTCCCTACGTGTCTTTGTGTACCTTTGGGTCTATATGTTGATTTATCTTGGAACCTTTGAGTTAGATTACTTTTAGGGTTTCCTAGAATTAGATATTACTTTTGATTTTTGGATTGATATCCTGTTTAGGACTTGAGACTATCTCCTTATCATGGTGGGAGTTGGCCTTTTTGGGTTACCATACAGTCAGGTGGTAGTGCTTTTTTACTCTTACCATTGAGACCCATCTGTTGATACTATGGCTAGAGTTCTTTGTCTACATTTATTTTCATTCTATTCTAGCATATTATGATGGATGCTTATATCATTATGATGGATGGTTTTATCCTTATGATGGATGATTTCATTTAGTGCTTTGTACTTTGTTTCATGGATCTGAAAGGGATGATGTAATCTATTTTTAAAAATGTATATTCTTTTAGCCTTTCATACCCTATGACATGTACAGTGAATGATTGAGAATTCTGAATTTTATTGACAAGTGGCATTTAGAAAAAATGTATATTATTTAAATGTACTTGGACTTTTAGTTATTATTTAATGTGGATGTGGTATTTGTTAGACTTAATATTAATCAAATTTAAATGTGATTCAATGTCTTGGGATCCTTAAGGAATGTAATCTGTTATGTTTGCTTATGCATCATTGTATGTTATTGCTTTGGCTACTTTATGTTTGACATGTATGTTATTCTTTCTATAAAAAATTAAAAAAATGTTTGGAAAACTTAGTAAAGATTTAGGTTAATTCTTTTGGATCCCTTGGCGGGGCGTAACATTCCTCAGGAGATACCAACTTTAGCCCCTTTGGGGTAAACATCCCCCATTGGCCCGTCTTATTAGGTTTCTCAATATTAGAGCTCCCCCATCTCCATAAATGGTAGTGGGTTCTTAACAAGTGTTACTAAAACTGTGGTCTTCTTCCTAGCGATAGGGCTTAGGGATACCATAGGCTTCAATGTTGAAATCACTTGGCCCCCTAAAGGAACATTACTTGGAATTACCAGTCCCAAAAAGGCCTCCTCTAGGGGACCGATTTTTCCCTCCTCCAATGTCTAGTTAACATTAGCTTCACCTACCACTAGGGATTTCAAAAAGTCATTTATCTTGAATGGGTATTCCTCCATCTCTATACCTTTCTTTACTTCCATATTCGTCAACTTAGGCATCTTAACAATATCCTCCACCTTATCTTCCCTCTTGTCCTCCACTAGCTTCTTACCACCATGGTAGTCTTTCATATTTGCAACTTCAACACTCATAGGAGAGGATGAAGGCTCCCCAACCAAGATGAAGTCCTTCATAATTCTTGGTGAGCCCACCTTTTGTTTATCCTTCATAGAAATGGAAGGGCAATCTGACAAGACATGACCAAAGCATCCACACTTTTGGTATTCCAAACCTGTGTTCTCATATTCTATTGGTTGGACCTATTTCCCCCATTTAGTGGACAACGAGATTGTAGTCGAGAGAGTCCTATTAATAGTGACATTCACACATAATCTAGAAAAAACAAGCCTAGATTTAAGCAAAGTTACCTAGTCGGTAATGACAAAGTGACCAAAAGTGTTCCCAATGCACCTTAGGATATTTTCATCCTAGAACTCCAGTTGTAGTCCTTGTAAGAAAAGCCAAACTGGAGCCAGGCTCTAAAGCTCTCGAGTGATGTCAAAGCCAGGGTGCCATTTCACTAAGGTCAGAAAGTGTTTACCATAATAATAGGTCCTAGAAAGGATAGCTACCAAATCTTGAGTGGATGTGAAATGAAAGCAAAAAAGGCCACTGGGCATGTCCGAAACACAAAAAATACCCTTCACCTTCCATTTCTAGATAACCCATTTCCTTGTCATCTCAATCAAAGGTCTAAAGGAGATAAACTATCCAACAATACAATGTTTAATGGAGGTTGTAGTGTTGTCCACAACACTATCAGGGAAAGTCATTTTCGGTCCTTTGATTCTGTGGGTGACCTTGGGAACCTCAAGCTTGGTGTTTCCCACCTGTTCTCCCATGAGGACATTCTTCCATCCTCCTTTGTGGGGTAGAGAACTAGTGGACCCAACATCAATTCGAGCAGATTCAACTCCACAACCTGATTAGAGGTGCATATCTAACCCAACACACAACCTGACAACGTGGGGGGATCTTCTCTACAGAGATCTAGCACCATGTGTAGATCTAGGCACATCAAGGCATCTAGAATGCTTGGGCCCTTGAGGGCCATGACCATTCAAATTTCAAATTGTGGGGTGAGTGGGAAATCTAGGAAAGTTTCTCAAGTCTTGATGTTGATGTTGAGAAAAAGGTATGTCGAGAAAAAGGTATGTTAAAATGGTAATTGTTATGGTTAAATTTCAAATTGGATGTTATATTTGACCTAAGTAGTTCACTAACCCAATTAATATTGAAAAGGAATAAGATCACAAACTTGGAATATTTTAAAATACAAATTATATAGATGGACTCTTGAATTGGATTTAGTTTGATCTTAAACAAATAAAAGGTAGAATTTTTTTTTGATGTTTTTTCATAGAAACACTATTCAAAATTTATTAATGATATTTTAAAAAATAACTATATCTATCAAAGTTCATTTTATTCATTCATTAATGTAAAATTATAAAATTATTTACATTTGACATTTGACATTTAAATCAAATTATAAATAATTATTATTTTTGCATGCAATCAATTTAAACTTGAATAGAAACAAGATTGTTAATTAGAAATTAAAAGAACATATTTATTATAATTCTCAACAAACAATGAGTATATTTCTAAATTTAGACACTCAAAACTAAAAATAAAAGAGTATAGAGAAAACCTTTAATCTTTAGAAACCCAAGATGGAAGATTAATAAGATTATAAACTTAAGACATTTAAAATGAAAATTGGTATTAGTTGAATTACAAATATTCTTAAATATAATTCTAAATTTTAAATAACTAAATAAAACTTTAAATATTTTAAAATATAAATCCATCTTTGTTAAATCTTAAATACAATATTTATTTGAATCTTTGATTAATTTTTAAAATTTAGGCTCTCAAAAACTTGTAAAAAATATAATTAAAAATTGCAACATTTAAAATAACTAAAAATTAAATAAATTTCTATTTTAAATTTTCTAGGAGATCAAGAAAATAAAAAATTACAACATTTAAAATAACTAAAAATTGGTGGAATGGATACCCCTTAGTCCTTGGTTCTTAAGAGAAGAGGCTAGGTGAAAAAAATTGACCTCCACCAAAAAATACTAATAATTAAATAAATTTATATCTTAAATTTTCTAGGAGATCAAGAAAGTGGAGATCTAACCTTTCAAGATTACGAATATTTTAAGTATTGAATTAATATTTATGGACTCTTAAATTAAATATTTAATGAACTGATGAGCCACATAGTGGCATGTACTTATCATAATAGACTGGTAATTAATAAAAAAGTAACTTTAGGAATATAATTAATTTTATTTAAAAGAAAATTAAAATAAATTATTTTAATTCTTTTTAAATCATTGTGTAAATGACATTCAAATTTAATTTCAGGGCAACAATCAAAGTTTTTTTAATGATACTTTTTTTAAATAAAAGTATTTAATATATATAATTTTAGTATAGCTATTTTATGTTAGAATGGTGAAATATTTAGATCTACCTTTATATAAATGTAAAAACTGAATCGTATTTTCTAACATTTCTCCAAAAATAAAAGCAATTAAGTATAATATATATTTAAAAAGAACACTTTTTGTTTTACACTTCTTTTACATAATATGTTAAATAATAAGAGGAGTATTACTATATTTAGTTGGCAGCTGGCCACTGTTGTTAAGCAGATTCTTTTCTTCTCTTCCTCTTTTCAGTTCATTAGGTTCACGTATATTCCTCGTGAATGGAATAGAACTGCTAATTGTTTAGCCAAATGGGCATCTAACTTCATGATCCGGGTTGGAATATTAGGGATAGGAGGCAACTGTCCTTTGAGATGGTGCAAGAGTTTGATGATCTTGTTGCTCAGGATCGAGCTCCTGGTTGAGCTCTCCTTGTTGTATTTCTTTCTGTCTTAATAAATTTTTACCCCTCTTTTTGTAGAGTATGTAACTTTTCACTCACAAAAAATAATCGTATAGTTATTTTATTAATTTTATTATATTTAGTGAATTATTTTTTAATATAATAATAATAATAATAATTTCTTATTTAAAAATTATATTAACATAAAAGATAAAAATAAAAACTATTTAAATATATTTTTGAAAAGGAAAAGTCATTTTTACCAATGTATTTTCTATTAACATCAACATTTGTTATCTTTAAAATTAGTATATTATATTTATAAAAATTATTTATTTATATGAACCAATGCTTATGAGGGTGGTGCCATTTAACCCAATTATATTACCAATTGGAAGTGAATGTAAATCAAGTAGCAACTAAAAAAGACTACATAAAAAACTTTAAACAATCCTGAAAGCTTGCTCCCAAAAAATGAATATGGAGTACTCCAAAAAAGCGATCTATAAGACCAAATTGATTGAGCCATTCATAATTCAAATAAATCAATTATCTAACATTTAAAATTAATTACGTCAAATAGGCTTATTATGGGAGGTTTTGCACCCAAAAATTACTATTTCGTGAGAAATGTTGTGAGATCCTTTATAGTTGATTTTTTGGTGAGATATTGGTGAAAATATTTTTTTTATAATTTTAAAAAAATATAATTTTATTCTTCTCAATCTTAGTTTTAATGTTTTGGCAAGTTTCTATTTTGATTTCTTGTATATCTAGTAGTTCATAGATTCACATCTACTTTCTATTATATATGTTTGTTGAACATGTAAATGACATTGTAAATTACTATTAATTACTTCAATTTGATATTCATGTAATGTAGAATAGGCACCATAAATTATCAAAAAAATATATTTTTTCTTACAATAGACAATAGTACACTAATATAAATATCTTTTTGAATTTTAATTAATTTAATTTAAAAAATAATTATTGTTGCTTTTATATTTGATAGAAATATATATATATATATATATATATATATATATATATATATATATATATATATATATATATATATATATATATATATATATATATATATATATATATATATATACACACACACACACACACACACACACAAATTTGTAAAGAAAAATAATTTTAAAAGTGTGTAACAAATGCTTTTTATTTTTATTTATTTTTGTTAATTAGATAGTGTTTTTAATATCCATTCCAAGTAATTATGTATAAATCTTACTATTTATAGTGATATTATTTGTGACAATTAAAATTCTCCTATTTTTCTAGGTCAAATGCTAAATTTTATATATGAACATTAATAATTATTATTTCAACTTTATAGAAAAAGATCAATTTTTTTATATCGGTAAATGGCCAAAGGCTTGATTATATTAATTAATAAATATACAAATTACATCAAAGTCCCTCTGTTCAAATGAGCACTAGTAGGAAAGAATGGGGAAGAAAACCTCCAGTCTAGCCTGAGACCAAGGTCCTTTATTATTACACCATAAAACGGGCATACCCCAATTAAATTATCACAACTATTTAATATTACAATAAAGTGGATCAAAATCCAATGAATACAAATGATCAATTGACTCTTATATGAATTAGAGTCATAGTACCAAAGAACTATCCCATCCACTGCACTTTACCTCCATCCATTACATAACAATAAAATCATCCCTGTCTCACTATCTTGACAGTTGGATTGGTTAGAGATAGCAAAGTCACTATCTTCTTAAACATATAAGATAAGATCTCCTCGAAATATAGCATCTACAATACTTTAAATAAAGCCTACCTATTTATTAAAAAGGCTATCTTTCCATTCTTTATTAACTAACTCCATGAAATTGCTAACACAATGTTCATAGGAAAACCCTTCCAAAACATGTTACATTGAATGTAATTGAAACTATCTATACCTTTCCTAGTATACTGAAACATGTTAGAATCTTATACCCACTTTTCAATTCCTATTTTTTCCATAGATTGAAACTAAACCCCATCCCCTTTAATGAACTAGATAAAATGCTCTCAGTCTAAAAAAACAAAGCTAAAACCTCAAGCTTTATTTAAATCATAAATAAATTGAGGGATAAAATCAATGCTAGCTGAATTAATCTCGACTCTACATACTTAGTATGCCAAATACCTATCTCCACAAATTATTCACCAAACTCTGACTACAATTAATTAAAACTAAACAAAGAAAATAAACAGACCAATCTATCTAAATTAGGAACTAAAAGAGAAAATGTTCTTCTAGGTCCATAAATCCACTTGCTGAAATGATAATCAATTCTTGAATGCAGTAAAAGCATCTGCTCAAATTGAGTGATAGAATACCACTTTTTAAATTTCAAAATAACTTCGTTTGATTAAAACAAAATACATCCCTCCAATAAATCATATTAGAAAGGAGAACTAGATAAACATAAAATAGGGGATTGTGACCATTAACTATCATGACAAATAGATCGTAAATAAAACTAGCTATTCATATATATGTTCATAATGAGTACAACAATTCAGATATGCAGGGACATTATATATCCAAAAACACCTATTCTATCTAGCCATTGGCTATATTTTTATTATAACATACATAAACTTACAACTAAACCAAAAACCATAATATATGCTAGCAAAAACTAGTCTAGAACAATATTGGAATTGAGTTATAAACTTACAATCATGACAAACTACAGTAACCAAAAACTCCTAGCCTTCATAATAGAACATTACATACTAAGAATCTAAACCTAAACAATTTCAAGACCCCTTACTTCTTCCAAAAAACCATAATGACTTTTGCTATGTCGTTCAAATTTTCTAACTAAAAATGTGGAGGAAATTTGAAGGAAGACCTTTCTCTACTAGATTTCTCAATGTTAGGAGTGCATAATTCCAACTTGTCCAAATTACCGAAACCCACACCCAAATCCTGTTTAGGACTTGAGACTATCTCCTTATCATGGTGGGAGTGGGCCTTTTTGGGTTACCATACAGTCAGGTGGTAGTGCTTTTTTACTCTTACCATTGAGACCCATCTGTTGATACTATGGCTAGAGTTCTTTGTCTACATTTATTTTCATTCTATTCTAGCATATTATGATGGATGGTTATATCATTATGATGGATGGTTATATCCTTATGATGGATGATTTCATTTAGTGCTTTGTACTTTGTTTCATGGATCTGAAAGGGATGATGTAATCTATTTTTAAAAATGTATATTCTTTTAGCCTTTCATACCCTATGACATGTACAGTGAATGATTGAGAATTCTGAATTTTATTGACAAGTGGCATTTAGAAAAAATGTATATTATTTAAATGTACTTGGACTTTTAGTTATTATTTAATGTGGATGTGGTATTTGTTAGACTTAATATTAATCAAATTTAAATGTGATTCAATGTCTTGGGATCCTTAAGGAATGTAATCTGTTATGTTTGCTTATGCATCATTGTATGTTATTGCTTTGGCTACTTTATGTTTGACATGTATGTTATTCTTTCTATAAAAAATTAAAAAAATGTTTGGAAAACTTAGTAAAGATTTAGGTTAATTCTTTTGGATCCCTTGGCGGGGCGTAACATTCCTCAGGAGATACCAACTTTAGCCCCTTTGGGGTAAACATCCCCCATTGGCCCGTCTTATTAGGTTTCTCAATATTAGAGCTCCCCCATCTCCATAAATTGTAGTGGGTTCTTAACAAGTGTTACTAAAACTGTGGTCTTCTTCCTAGCGATAGGGCTCAGGGATACCATAGGCTTCAATGTTGAAATCACTTGGCCCCCTAAAGGAACATTACTTGGAATTACCAGTCCCAAAAAGGCCTCCTCTAGGGGACCGATTTTTCCCTCCTCCAATGTCTAGTTAACATTAGCTTCACCTACCACTAGGGATTTCAAAAAGTCATTTATCTTGAATGGGTATTCCTCCATCTCTATACCTTTCTTTACTTCCATATTCGTCAACTTAGGCATCTTAACAATATCCTCCACCTTATCTTCCCTCTTGTCCTCCACTAGCTTCTTACCACCATGGTAGTCTTTCATATTTGCAACTTCAACACTCATAGGAGAGGATGAAGGCTCCCCAACCAAGATGAAGTCCTTCATAATGCTTGGCGAGCCCACCTTTTGTTTATCCTTCATAGAAATGGAAGGGCAATCTGACAAGACATGACCAAAGCATCCACACTTTTGGTATTCCAAACCTGTGTTCACATATTCTATTGGTTGGACCTATTTCCCCCGTTTAGTGGACAACGAGATTGTAGTCGAGAGAGTCCTATTAATAGTGACATTCACACATAATCTAGAAAAAACAAGCCTAGATTTAAGCAAAGTTACCTAGTCGGTAATGACAAAGTGACCAAAAGTGTTCCCAATGCACCTTAGGATATTTTCATCCTAGAACTCCAGTTGTAGTCCTTGTAAGCAAAGCCAAACTGGAGCCAGGCTCTAAAGCTCTTGAGTGATGTCAAAGCCAGGGTGCCATTTCACTAAGGTCAGAAAGTGTTTACCATAATAATAGGTCCTAGAAAGGATAGCTACCAGATCTTGAGTGGATGTGAAATGAAAGCAAAAAAGGCCACTGGGCATGTCCGAAACACAAAAAATACCCTTCACCTTCCATTTCTAGATAACCCATTTCCTTGTCATCTCAATCAAAGGTCTAAAGGAGATAAACTATCCAACAATACAATGTTTAATGGAGGTTGTAGTGTTGTCCACAACACTATCAGGGAAAGTCATTTTCGGTCCTTTGATTCTATGGGTGACCTTGGGAACCTCAAGCTTGGTGTTTCCCACCTGTTCTCCCATGAGGACATTCTTCCATCCTCCTTTGTGGGGTAGAGAACTAGTGGACCCAACATCAATTCGAGCAGATTCAACTCCACAACCTGATTAGAGGTGCATATCTAACCCAACACACAACCTGACAACGTGGGGGGATCTTCTCTACAGAGATCTAGCACCATGTGTAGATCTAGGCACATCAAGGCATCTAGCATGCTTGGGCCCTTGAGGGCCATGACCATTCAAATTTCAAATTGTGGGGTGAGTGGGAAATCTAGGAAAGTTTCTCAAGTCTTGATGTTGATGTTGAGAAAAAGGTATGTCGAGAAAAAGGTATGTTAAAATGGTAATTGTTATGGTTAAATTTCAAATTGGATGTTATATTTGACCTAAGTAGTTCACTAACCCAATTAATATTGAAAAGCAATAAGATCACAAACTTGGAATATTTTAAAATACAAATTATATAGATGGACTCTTGAATTGGATTTAGTTTGATCTTAAACAAATAAAAGGTAGAATTTTTTTTTGATGTTTTTTCATAGAAACACTATTCAAAATTTATTAATGATATTTTAAAAAATAACTATATCTATCAAAGTTCATTTTATACATTCATTAATGTAAAATTATAAAATTATTTACATTTGACATTTGACATTTAAATCAAATTATAAATAATTATTATTTTTGCATGCAATCAATTTAAACTTGAATAGAAACAAGATTGTTAATTAGAAATTAAAAGAACATATTTATTATAATTCTCAACAAACAATGAGTATATTTCTAAATTTAGACACTCAAAACTAAAAATAAAAGAGTATAGAGAAAACCTTTAATCTTTAGAAACCCAAGATGGAAGATTAATAAGATTATAAACTTAAGACATTTAAAATGAAAATTGGTATTAGTTGAATTACAAATATTCTTAAATATAATTCTAAATTTTAAATAACTAAATAAAACTTTAAATATTTTAAAATATAAATCCATCTTTGTTAAATCTTAAATACAATATTTATTTGAATCTTTGATTAATTTTTAAAATTTAGGCTCTCAAAAACTTGTAAAAAATATAATTAAAAATTGCAACATTTAAAATAACTAAAAATTAAATAAATTTCTATTTTAAATTTTCTAGGAGATCAAGAAAATAAAAAATTACAACATTTAAAATAACTAAAAATTGGTGGAATGGATACCCCTTAGTCCTTGGTTCTTTAGAGAAGAGGCTAGGTGAAAAAAATTGACCTCCACCAAAAAGTACTAATAATTAAATAAATTTATATCTTAAATTTTCTAGGAGATCAAGAAAGTGGAGATCTAACCTTTCAAGATTACGAATATTTTAAGTATTGAATTAATATTTATGGACTCTTAAATTAAATATTTAATGAACTGATGAGCCACATAGTGGCATGTACTTATCATAATAGACTGGTAATTAATAAAAGAGTAACTTTAGGAATATAATTAATTTTATTTAAAAGAAAATTAAAATAAATTATTTTAATTCTTTTTAAATCATTGTGTAAATGACATTCAAATTTAATTTCAGGGCAACAATCAAAGTTTTTTTAATGATACTTTTTTTAAATAAAAGTATTTAATATATATAATTTTAGTATAGATATTTTATGTTAGAATGGTGAAATATTTAGATCTACCTTTATATAAATGTAAAAACTGAATCGTATTTTCTAACATTTCTCCAAAAATAAAAGCAATTAAGTATAATATATATTTAAAAAGAACACTTTTTGTTTTACACTTCTTTTACATAATATGTTAAATAATAAGAGGAGTATTACTATATTTAGTTGGCAGCTGGCCACTGTTGTTAAGCAGATTCTTTTCTTCTCTTCCTCTTTTCAGTTCATTAGGTTCACGTATATTCCTCGTGAATGGAATAGAACTGCTAATTGTTTAGCCAAATGGGCATCTAACTTCATGATCCAGGTTGGAATATTAGGGATAGGAGGCAACTGTCCTTTGAGATGGTGCAAGAGTTTGATGATCTTGTTGCTCAGGATCGAGCTCCTGGTTGAGCTCTCCTTGTTGTATTTCTTTCTGTCTTAATAAATTTTTACCCCTCTTTTTGTAGAGTATGTAACTTTTCACTCACAAAAAATAATCGTATAGTTATTTTATTAATTTTATTATATTTAGTGAATTATTTTTTAATATAATAATAATAATAATAATTTCTTATTTAAAAATTATATTAACATAAAAGATAAAAATAAAAACTATTTAAATATATTTTTGAAAAGGAAAAGTCATTTTTACCAATGTATTTTCTATTAACATCAACATTTGTTATCTTTAAAATTAGTATATTATATTTATAAAAATTATTTATTTATATGAACCAATGCTTATGAGGGTGGTGCCATTTAACCCAATTATATTACCAATTGGAAGTGAATGTAAATCAAGTAGCAACTAAAAAAGACTACATAAAAAACTTTAAACAATCCTGAAAGCTTGCTCCCAAAAAATGAATATGGAGTACTCCAAAAAAGCGATCTATAAGACCAAATTGATTGAGCCATTCATAATTCAAATAAATCAATTATCTAACATTTAAAATTAATTACGTTGAATAGGCTTTTTATGGGAGGTTTTGCACCCAAAAATTACTATTTCGTGAGAAATGTTGTGAGACCCTTTATAGTTGATTTTTTGGTGAGATATTGGTGAAAATATTTTTTTTATAATTTTAAAAAAATATAATTTTATTCTTCTCAATCTTAGTTTTAATGTTTTGGCAAGTTTCTATTTTGATTTCTTGTATATCTAGTAGTTCATAGATTCACATCTACTTTCTATTATATATGTTTGTTGAACATGTAAATGACATTGTAAATTACTATTAATTACTTCAATTTGATATTCATGTAATGTAGAATAGGCACCATAAATTATCAACAAAATATATTTTTTCTTACAATAGACAATAGTGCACTAATATAAATATCTTTTTGAATTTTAATTAATTTAATTTAAAAAATAATTATTGTTGCTTTTATATTTGATAGAAATATATATATATATACACACACACACACACACAAATTTGTAAAGAAAAATAATTTTAAAAGTGTGTAACAAATGCTTTTTATTTTTATTTATTTTTGTTAATTAGATAGTGTTTTTAATATCCATTCCAAGTAATTATGTATAAATCTTACTATTTATAGTGATATTATTTGTGACAATTAAAATTCTCCTATTTTTCTAGGTCAAATGCTAAATTTTATATATGAACATTAATAATTATTATTTCAACTTTATAGAAAAAGATCAATTTTTTTATATCGGTAAATGGCCAAAGGCTTGATTATATTAATTAATAAATATACAAATTACATCAAAGTCCCTCTGTTCAAATGAGCACTAGTAGGAAAGAATGGGGAAGAAAACCTCCAGTCTAGCCTGATACCAAGGTCCTTTATTATTACACCATAAAAGGGGCATATCCCAATTAAATTATCACAACTATTTAATATTACAATAAAGTGGATCAAAATCCAATGAATACAAATGATCAATTGACTCTTATATGAATTAGAGTCATAGTACCAAAGAACTATCCCATCCACTGCACTTTACCTCCATCCATTACATAACAATAAAATCATCCCTGTCTCACTATCTTGACAGTTGGATTGGTTAGAGATAGCAAAGTCACTATCTTCTTAAACATATAAGATAAGATCTCCTCGAAATATAGCATCTACAATACTTTAAATAAAGCCTACCTATTTATTAAAAAGGCTATCTTTCCATTCTTTATTAACTAACTCCATGAAATTGCTAACACAATGTTCATAGGAAAACCCTTCCAAAACATGTTACATTGAATGTAATTGAAACTGTCTATACCTTTCCTAGTATACTGAAACATGTTAGAATCTTATACCCACTTTTCAATTCCTATTTTTTCCATAGATTGAAACTAAACCCCATCCCCTTTAATGAACTAGATAAAATGCTCTCAGTCTAAAAAAACAAAGCTAAAACCTCAAGCTTTATTTAAATCATAAATAAATCGAGGGATAAAATCAATGCTAGCTGAATTAATCTCGGCTCTACATACTTAGTATGCCAAATACCCATCTCCACAAATTATTCACCAAACTCTGACTACAATCAATTAAAACTAAACAAAGAAAATAAACAGACCAATCTATCTAAATTAGGAACTAAAAGAGAAAATGTTCTTCTAGGTCCATAAATCCACTTGCTGAAATGATAATCAATTCTTGAATGCAGTAAAAGCATCTGCTCAAATTGAGTGATAGAATACCACTTTTTAAATTTCAAAATAACTTCGTTTGATTAAAACAAAATACATCCCTCCAATAAATCATATCAGAAAGGAGAACTAGATAAACATAAAATAGGGGATTGTGACCATTAACTATCATGACAGATAGATCGTAAATAAAACTAGCTATTCATATATATGTTCATAATGAGTACAACAATTCAGATATGCAGGGACATTATATATCCAAAAACACCTATTCTATCTAGCCATTGGCTATATTTTTATTACAACATACATAAACTTACAACTAAACCAAAAACCATAATATATGCTAGCAAAAACTAGTCTAGAACAATATTGGAATTGAGTTATAAACTTACAATCATGACAAACTACAGTACCCAAAAACTCCTAGCCTTCATAATAGAACATTACATACTAAGAATCTAAACCTAAACAATTTCAAGACCCCTTACTTCTTCCAAAAAACCATAATGACTTTTGCTATGTCGTTCAAATTTTCTAACTAAAAATGTGGAGGAAATTTGAAGGAAGACCTTTCTCTACTAGATTTCTCAATGTTAGGAGTGCATAATTCCAACTTGTCCAAATTACCGAAACCCACACCCAAATGAATTTAAGCCTTAAAGAGACCAAGATAATTTCTAAGCCAATCAATTCCATTGTCCAACATGATCCTTCACTAATGAAGAAGAAAATAGAAATAGGATTCTATTTTAGGCCAAACCATATTGAAAGCTATTGAATCCCTAATAATTTAAGGTGGCCTCTTGGGAATATTTTCCACCATTAGAATCCCTAGAGGATGATTCATATACATCTTAGGGAGGGGTACTCTTAAGTTTTTGTCTAGACTCATGAAACCTTCAACTACTCCTTGGCACCAAATGGGGTCGAAGATATTCAAACACAATCTTACCATGTCCCATTGTTGATCTTGGCTTTAGCCATACAACTGATAAATTTGCCTATGATGTTTTTTTTCATCCTCCAAGTATGCTCATAATTGAAGAACCCTTCACCTATTTCTCTCCTCACCACAATGTGGGTCATCCTGTCAACTAGCTTGAGAATCTGATTCCACCTTTCTGGCTTGATGTTACCTTGAAAGGCCATAGTGCAGATTTTTGCTGAGTGAAAAAAAAATGAATGCGTCCATATTTTTGAGGTAAAGCCAAATGAAAAAGAAATGCCAGTGTCAATGAAAGGAAAATAAATAAAAAAGTTTCTAGAGCCATCTTGATTCTTCTTGCCCTAACTAAGATGCTTGATGTCACCTAGCAATAAAGTCAGCAAAGTACAACTAAGACACATGCATACATCATGAGTGTGTATGTTGAAAGCCCAAAATATTATGCTAGACAAATAATGGTGTTCTTGTCAAAATCAAATTAACATCACCTTAATAAAACCATTAATTTCTATTGTGGCTTAGATAACCCAACACCCCTAAGCCTAACTTCTATACACCTTTTGAAAGTTTATAAGATGAATGAACTTTAAGTTGCTAACCCACTAACACCTATCTTTATCTATATGTCACCTACTCTTATTCTCATAAAAATATACAGCTATATTCGAGCCACCTCACAACTAAAAAAGACTTAAAGCTAAAAGTGAAACTTCTAAGTTACAATTCATATTGCATCTTTATATTCCAAGAGATTTGCATCATTAGCTCCTTTATTCACCAGAAAGTCTGCCTTTGCTTACCTTCTCGAAAGATATGGCATATTCTGATTTTCCCAAATCAATCCAATAGATTAATAACTTCTTCCAACTTGGAATTAAGGACCCAATTGGGAGTTTCTCTATTTCGTATAGCATTTAGAACAATTTGTGAATCACCTTCAATGAAGATTTTGGATAAACCTATGTTTTGATAGAGCTTCAGTCCTTCTTCCAATGCTTTGAGTTGTGCCAAGTTATTGGAATTAGGACTCACAGGATTGGATTTTTTAGCAATCCATTGACCTAAGTCATCATTAATAATATATCCAATTCCTGTTGTCCTTGGATTACCTCTAGTTGCCCCATAAAAGTTAAGCTTTGCCCATCCCTTTAGAGGGGGAGTCCATGTACACTTTTTTCTAGCTTCCTTGCTATTCTTAAAATAGACAAGGGGGGGATTGATTAAATTAGGCCATGTCTTTTTCATGTGTCCATCCCACATAGAAAAGGAGCCTTCTTCTTTTCGAGAATTCTTGAGATGGGAAATAGTTGTTTCAACTATGCTTGCTTCTATTTTTTGACTATCTCTTCTGATGTCATCTCTAAACCATTGAAAATTCTCCTATTCCTTTCTTTCCAAACTTCCCACACAAGGAAAAAAGGGCATATGTTCCAAAATTTATCATAGATGCCCATACAAAGGTTGGTAGGCCTTCTTTTGAGAAGATCGGTTAATGATATAGGCAATGGGGAAGAGCATCCTAACCTTTGTCTAAGCCATTCCCAATGAATTTGGGAGAATGGGTAGCTATGTAATAGATGGTCAACATCCTCACTATTATGCTTACAAAGAGAAAACCTTGAGGGACTTTTGCAACCTAATTTATGAAATCTATTTGCCATCAAAATCCTATTTTGATATGCCAACCATAAGAAATATCCTGCCTTCGGAAGACAAGCAGGATCCCAACAGAGTTTGAAAGGGATCTCCACTTCATCCCACCTTTTTGAGTAGATTAGAACTTTGTATCCTTTTTTCACACTATGCTTGCCATCATTTGATGTCACCCAGATGAGCTTTTCATTCCTCTCGAGCTGCTTAACTTTCTTGTCTTGTGTGATTTTTCCATATGCCTTAATAGTAGCTAAATCCATCTCTACATCTTTTAGAGGTTTCTAAATATAGCTAGAACTTCCTTCTATAGTGAACTTTTTTTTGTAGTTACTGACTTTACTGCCCCACAAGTTAATTAGCTTTTCTTTGAGATCTCCTAGGATTTAACTATTGTCTATTAGTGGATGCCCATCCCAAGAGTCTTCCCAAAAGAGGGCTTCATCACCCCTACCAAAATCCCAAGTAAGATATTTACCAACAAGATGACAACTCTTAACCATAAAATTACAACTCTCTAACCCTTTAGGAAGAGTCTTCATTCTAAAAATCGATAAAGGGTTTTCTAGATCTAGGTACTTATTTTACATAACCTTAGCCCATTTGTGCTAACTTTCCATAAAATGTGCCAGATTAATTTGGCTCCTAATGCTTTATTTTTCCATTGTAAGTTCTTAATCCCTAACCCTCCCAAATCCTTAGGTTTGCAACTATTATGCCATTTAATGAGGGCCAGTTTTTTTGATTCCTTTGCAATCATTCCAAAGAAAATTTTTGAGTTTTGACTCAAACTTATGATGAAGATGCTTGGGTAAAGGAAGGCAAGACAAAGAGTATGTTGGGATGACTACTAAAACCAAACTTATCTTGATATTCTTCCCACCTTTTGAGGGCCACCTATCTTTCCAGTTGTCGATCTTAGCCTCCAATTTCTCCAGTGTGTTATACCAAACCTTATTGGATTTAATACCCTTCTCTAACTCAACTCTAAGGTACTTGCATGGGAACAAACCCTTTTTATATCCCATAATATGAAAAATCTATTTTTCCACTTTTGGATCCATGTTCATAAAATATATCTTAGATTTCAATTCATTTACTTTCTATTTGGATACAATCATGTATTGCTCTATGATGGATTTTAAACCAATTGCCTCTTTTACTATACTTTTACTTGACAGTATCGTATCATCTGCATATTGTTGATGAGTAATGTTAGGAATATTCCCAGTGATGGTAATACCTTTAATCTCTTGATTATTGTAAGCCTTTTTCAGAGATCTCCCAAAGGTTTCAGCCATAATTAC
This sequence comes from Cupressus sempervirens, assembly GCA_028749045.1. NCBI lineage: Eukaryota > Viridiplantae > Streptophyta > Pinopsida > Cupressales > Cupressaceae > Cupressus > Cupressus sempervirens. The sequence goes on from CM053787.1 coordinate 648,749,460, forward strand.
ATATAGAAAAAGAGAAAGAGGTTCTCCTTGTCTTATGCCCCTAGAGGTTTCAAAAAATCCTTCCAGGGACCCATTAATAAGAATAGATTTTTTTTTTGAGGAGATACATTTATAAATAAGGTTAATCCATTGATGGAAAAAATTGAAGGCTTCCAGCATTTTGCAAAGAAACTGCCAATCCTCCATATTGTAGGCTTTTTGGATGTCAACCTTCATGAATATGCAAGCCTCTTTATTCTTATGGGTAGAGTGAATAGTTTCTTGAACAGTGAGAATACCATCAAGAATGGATCTACCTAGTATGAAGCCTATTTGTTCTTTGAAAATAATCTTTGGAAGAATAACTTTTAATCCATTTGCTAATAGCTTAGAGAATATTTTATAAATAGTTTTACACAATGCAATGAGCCTAAAATCTCTTGGACTCTCAAGCTTTGCCTTTTTTGGGATCAGAGTGAGAGAGGAGAAATTAATTTTAGCTAACATGAATCCACCATTCCTTGATGCTTCAATGGCTTTCCAAAGATCTACACCAATAATGTCCCAACATTTTTAATAAAAAATACCTAAAATCCATCTGGACCTAGAGCTTTATTGGGATTCATGATAAAAACCACTACTTTGGCTTCTTCTAGGGTAGTAGGTTTATTTAATGCTTTATTATCTTCCATTATGATCACTTTAGGGATCACTTCAAGCAAATTGACTTGAGTAGCTCTATTTGAACCTTCAAAGTTATTTAATATTTTCTAAAAGTAATCCACAAAAATCTCCAAAATTTTGGTTGATTTATCTATTGGAATACCCAAATGATTTTTAATACTAGATATTTTACTTTTAGCTCTATAATAAAGGGTAGAATAATGGAAGGATTTGGTGTTCTAATCTCCCTCCTCTAGCCAGTTCTCTTGTGACTTTTTCCTCCAAAAAAATTTCTTCTTTGGATAATATTTCCTCTTGTTTAGCGAGTAATTCTTTTTCTAAAAGATAATTATCATTATTCATACCTTTCTTAATGATTTCTATATTTAATTTCTTTAATATATCTTTGATGTCCAATTTTTCTCTAAAAATATTATTAAAATGTTCTTTGTTCCATTTAAGAATCTTTTCTTTGAGCATCTTCATTTTAGACACAAAAATGAACATCCTAGAGCCTTCAAAATTACCTTGAGACCATCACTCCTTTATATTGTCTAAAAAGTTGGAATCTTAAAAACCACATTATTTCGCATTTAAATGAGTTCCTATTAGGTTTAGGTGGCTCAGAAAAATCAATTCTAATTGGAAGGTGATCAAAACCAATAATCGACAAAATAGAAGATTGGATGTTCAAGTTATTAACATCTAGTTCTCCTTTTATGAAGAATCTATCTAGTTTTTCAGCTATACACAGAAAATCCTTCCATTTGTTATTCCATGTAAAGTTCCCATTATTAAATGGGATATCCATCAAATGATGGAGTTCACACCATCTAAAAAAATCTCTAAAATATTGTGATATCTATTGAGAACCCCCTATTTTTTCATTCAAGTCTAAAATGGTACTAAAATCTTCACCTGGTACGATAAGGCTATTCTTATGATTCTGTAGAAATATACTAATTTCATCCCAAACCTATCTTTTCTCTAAATTTCTAATTGACCCATATATGTTAATTAGAATAAATTTGAGATTGGATTTCAGACTTTTGACAATACCACTAATCCAATTATTGTTTGTGGTAATTAAATTTAAGTTTACTTTCATATGATTCCAAATGAATCCTAAACCCTTGGATGAAGCCAAAGATTCTTGCATAGAAATACTCCAATTACCTAACCTCTTACCTAATTTAATACCTTCTATATTATTTAGTTTAGTTTCCTATAATAAGATAATTTCAGAATCAAATAGATTTAGATTTTGTTTTAGTAACCATTTTCTAGTAGGGGCATTTAAACCCCTAGAGTTCCATGTTGTTATTTTCATGTTTCCTTGGGAAGGCACTTCCCCTTTCCCATTGTAAAATATCTAATCAATTTTTTGCTGACCTCTATTCTAAATTTCCACTTCCCTAAGTACTTTAAGAGATTTTCTACCTCTTTTCACCTTCGATTTACCATATTTAGGTGAGCTTAAACCTTCCCTATTCATCTAAATTCAAAGCTGCTCCATGTTCTTTGACTTATTTTGAGAAGCAGTCAACTTGCTACTATCTTTTCCATCCATTTCTTCATATTATAGTTCTCTTAAAATTAGATTTATTATGCTTGACTAATTATTCATCTTTGAATTTGAACATTCTTTTCTTTCCTTTCCCATAGCCTTCTCCCTTTTCTCTATATGTGTTCTATTTTCACTTATCTGTGGTTGACTCTTATCTTTATCCTCATTCTCAATCTTCATCAAATCTCTTTTCAAATCTTCACATGTATAATTGTCTCCTCCTACTTTGAATACTTTTTGGATTAGATCTTCTCTCTGAACCTCAGTGCTTTTATCAATATTCTCAAAACTAAACACTTGGATTAATTCCTCGGTCAAAAGATCAAGGTTGTCTTCTTCTGACTTTGAAATTCTCATATTCTCCAATTCTTCTTTCCATATTGTATCCCTATGTAAGAAATCATGAAGTTCTTTTGTAAGAGGATTTTTTGCTTTATATAATTCACTATTCTTATCCTTTTGATTGCTGACTAGGGTAAATGGTGAACTAATTGAAGATGGTGGTATCTGCCAAAATTTGAATAAACTAGTGGAAGCCTCTTTATTGGAATTTTCTATTCTATCCTCTATTGCATTCGAATGGTGATGATCAGCTTTAGTATCCTCAACTGGTGTTTTTGGTTCCCCTTCTCCTCCTACTTTCAATTCGAATAAAGGGGAGTTTTTTGCATCCTCTAAACTACCCTCTTCAATACTGAGTAATTCCTTTAATTGTTGTATTACTGTGATATCTAAATCTTTGGCTTCTACACAAAGGTTTAAATTTGTAACCATAGCATCTTTTCTATTGTTTATGTTTAATCCCTAGAGGTCTATATCAATGATGCTAGACTTTTTCTTTTCCTTATCTTTGGATTTCAGCTGTCTATCAGAGTTCTATAATTTTATGCCCACACTATTCTCTATGCCCTTACCTTCTTCTACCATCTTTCTCTTTCCTTTACTATTGTTTGATACTCTCTATTTTTATTTATTGGACCTCTGCATTTTTATTGACTGGTCTACTCGTTTAAGCCTTCAATTCTTCCTATGATCAGCCTTTACAACTAAGCTAAGATTCAGTCTTTCTGCTAATACCAATTCCACCTTCCCTCTTTTATTTTCCCTTTCTATGCATGTGGGTTTTGAGTGAATCTCAATCTTCTGATAGAAATGTGAAGGAGTCTTATTATCAAAAATCATTTGGCATATTCTATTTTTCCTAATTCTCATCATCAAAAACTCGCTGTTGAAATTTGAAGTGGCAGTGTTTTAAATCTGATCTTCCTATTGTCATCTAATCTTATTATTTTTGATATTTTACCGTCAAAGCTATGTAAATTTAGATTATATTTCACTTTATTTGTAATTACTTTTCTTTGTATAGAAACTGATTAATTAATCTTACTTTTGATAAGCATTTTCACATTGTTGCAACACTGAAAAGAAGAGTCTATACCTATTATATCTCCCATAGATGTACCTAATTTCCTATGTATATCTATGTAATGCAACTTTGGAGGTAGAGATTGAATGATAAACCATGTCGGTAACATGATATCTAACACTTCTTCCCTACAATCTGGGAAGCATTCTAAAAATTTAATAGCATATCCTTTGAAAAAACACTCAGATACAAAAATAACGTCTTTTTTAACATATTCATCCTTATAGTGCAAATAAAGTATTCTATCTGAATAGTGAGAAATACTTACCTAGTCCTCGCAATTATCCTATAACCAATTAGAGAGACTGAGCAATTCTTTCTTAGGGCCATTCCAAAAGGCAAATACTCTGACCTTTTGACGATCATGCCATCTGTCTTCACTTTCTTGATTGCTAATAATAGTGATATTGTCATCAGGAATTGGAGCCAGGATATTAGAAGGCCTACTGAGCTTTGATGGAGCATGAGAAATCATAGCCATGGGTCTCCGATGAGGGGGAATATATGATCTAGGAGAAGCACCAAGAGATGGAGGATATGGAAACCCTAACCTATTAGGATGTTCTAGAGGATAATGGAGATGATCAGCAAGCTCATTCGTGCAAAACCCTATTTGTTTATAGAATAATTTTTTTGAAGTTTGAACGAGCATACTTAGTGAGATTAAAAACCCTACTTTGGTTGTTGAGGTCAGCAGTAGTAAAAATAATAGGTTATGATCTTCAAAACCTCGATGAGCCCATAGATTTGCGAGGAGATTTGAGCTTGGAGTGGCAATACTGAGGCAGACTCTCCACTTGCCTTCTTCTTTCCTCCAGCTACAAGATAATGGATCCATGAACATTAGGTTGCTATACCTGATGTTCCTTGTCCTCAAATCTCTTTAGAATCAAAAAATTATTCTCAGTTTTGACTACATAATCCAACCTTGCCGAATCTTTTTGGGCAGGGATACATTGTGCTTTGATCGAGGACTTCACATTCGCCTTGGGATTGCTACCCTTCCATGACTATGAATTAGGGTTTTTTGAACCAGATTTATTGCTATGATCGACGATGGGCCTACTTTTTTCGTGTATCTAGGTAAGTTCGTCATTTTCACACTTCTCTTTCAATTTTGTGTCTTATAGAAAAAGATCAATTCTATCAACCATACCCGTGAAAAAATATTTCTACCATATGAGACTCTTTAAAAAGAAATAAATATCAAATTTTATTTTATTATTTACAATTAAAAAAAGTTATATGTATTCACAAAGAAAAATATATTCTAATTTTGAAAGTTGAAATTATTTTCTTTGCCTTCTTCTTTTACAAGAGCTTCATTTATGTATGGATTGTCATTATCAATAGTTAAACTATGTATATATATTTAAGCTATAAGTATGTGGCAATTTGATTTTTATTTATTAGGGTATATAGGTAATTTACATTATATTTCCAATGTAGGATTTTCTCATATATTTCTTATTAATAGATTTTCTAAACTATTATATAATTTTTCCAAGATTTGACAATTAAAAATATTTAAAAATATTAATTATTGCTATATAAAATCTAAAGGTTCTTAGTTGTCTTCTTTCATATACATATGAACAAATGACTCCTATATACTAATCCTTTAATAATAATCAAATATGGAAAAAATATTATTTTATAATTGATTTATGAGTGCAAAACTATTCAATAATTGAATAGAAATGAATGCAGTAGTGTTACCTATGATAAATACAATAAATATAGACATGTAATACTAATAAACAAAAAGGAAACAAAATTTAATGTAAGAGTTTATGAGGGGAATCTAGAAGCCATACAAACGTAACGTTTCAATTTTGAAAACAAAATCCTTGAAATCAAGAAAGCGCAGATATCATTAGAAATTGGCTCTGCCAAAAAGCTCGCCATGATACCAATCTAATGAGGAGCAATCAAAAACTTGATGATAAAACATACCATACCGAACCAAAAGCATAGGGAACCTAACAAGAATCGATAAGAAGAATGATTCACCATTAACAACAACACATATTTTCAATACATATAACTATCTGCAGATTGCAAAATGGATGGCTCTCTAGCAACAGCCAAAGAGCCACTTACATTTCCTTCTATTCACTCATTCTCTATCAAAATATTATCTTTTTGCCTTTATCGATTCTCCTCTCTATCCCTTCAATCTCTTCCTCTTATAACATTTGAGGTAGTTATGAAATCTTACACGATGGTTCGAATTCTTGATAGTTACAAAACAAACTCATCAACTTCCCTATGGTAATTTATCGATAACATTGGTGGCCGAAATCCTTCTATTTTGGATACATTACATTGCAATTTTAAACAATAAAAATTTGTCATTGTATAAGGGAATTTTGAGGGCCTTAAATAATTATAAAACTTTGAACAAAAGATTCAAATGACGAGGTGCCTTTGCACCATACTTTTGCACTTCAAAAATTTCCATGTCCCATGGAAATGTATTGGTGAGATTCTGCAACATCTTGGTCTCTTCATCTACACCGATGCCTCTGCTATTTTTCTTTCCTTACCTCTTTTAGCTTTAACTCCTATTCATGGGGTTTGCAGTGGTTGCCATCCATGGTGCTTTACCAAACATCTCAAGTCCACCCTCCAATGCCGCTTCCTTGTGCCTCACCTAGGAGTCCTTTCTTGCCTCTCACCCTAGGTCTTTTGGCAAACCTCAGACCACCCATCTCACCCAATAGTGGATTCTGGAAGATGCCTCACCTTCTTTGTGCCTTGCACCTTCTACCCTGCCTCATCCCTATTGGAGAATGGTCATGACAGACCTCTCATGTCTGCCCACACAAAAACTAACACCAACCTGCAGCTTGATGGACAAGCACCTACAACCATGAAGCTTACCAACAAGAATCAACATACCCAACATTGTCTAGTGTAGATTTTCTTCCATCTACACGCTCAGAATCTTCTGAGCTTTGATACCAATATGATGAGGAGCAATCACAAACTTGATGATAAAACATACCGTACTGAACCAAAAGCATAGGGAACCTAACAAGAATCGATAAAAAGACTCATTCACCATTAAAAACAACACATATTTTCACTACATATAACTATCTGTAGATTGCAAAATGGATGGCTCTCTAGTGGCATCCAGAGAGCCACTTACATTTCCTTCTATTCACTCACTCTCTATCAAAATATTATCTTTTTGCCCTTATCGATTCTCCTCTCTATCCCTTCAATCTCTTCCTCTTATAACATTTGAGGTAGTTATTAAGTCTTACAGGATGGTTCAGATTCTTGACAGTTACAAAACAATCTCATCAACTTCCCTATGGTAATTTATCGATAACATTGGTGGCCGAAATCCTTCTATTTTGGATACATTACATTGCAATTTTAAAAAATAAAAAATTGTCATTGTATAAGGGAATTTTGAAGGCCTTAAATATTTATAAAACTTTGAACAAAAGATTCAAATGACGAGGTGCCTCTGCACCACATCTCCACATATCTTTCAATGAAACTCCAATTCCAAAGGGGATACCAAGATATCTAGTAATGACTCCATGTTTTATCTCTTTCCAATCATTAGGAATCCATGGGTGCTGAGAGTTGGGATGAGTCTTCCAAAATTCTGTTTTGTGAGTAGCAATTTTGGAACCTGAAATTGTGCAATAGAAATTGATGACATCCAACAGATTATTGACATCCTCAATTGAGTTTTGGAGAAAAATCATGTTGTCATCGACAAAATGGGAGTTGAGGGCTGTCATGTGGCCAGGAAGGGAGATGGCATGAATAAGGTGAGTCTCTTGAGCATGTTGAAGGACATAACCAAGGGCATCAGTAGAGAGGACATAAATAAATTTTGTTAAAACTTAAATAAGATATTTACTTGAAACTTCAACAAACAAATATGAACTCGTGGGGTGATCTTGAATCCCATCCCCTTTTTTAATAAATAAGTATTATTTTTAAAATTTAAACTCTCAAAAATTGCAAAACATAGTTAAAAATTATAACATTAAAAAAAATACTATTAACTAAAAATTAAATAAATTTTTATCTTACATTTTTTACTATCAAGAAAGTGGAGATCTAGCCTTCGAAAATTACAAATCTACAAATTATTGAACTATTTCTTAAAAGCCAATTAATATTTATGGACTCTTAAATTAAATATTTAACGAAACGATATCGCCATTTCTAAATATAGACGTGCAAAACTTTTAAAAAACAACACGACAATTTAATGTAAGAGTTTCCAAGAGTAAACACGACAATTTAATGTAAGAGTTTCCAAAAGTAATCTCGAAGCTACCGTTTCAATTTTGGAAAAAGACCGCTAAATTACAGGAGTTCATAATAGCAACCAACCATGCGGCCCTTTAAACCCAACGTTTCAAGGGAAAAAACAATCTGCAATTATCAAATTATCTCTCCAAATCAAGAAAGCGCAGATATCATTAGAAATTGGGTCTGCCGAAAAGCTCGCCATGAAAAATTCGGTGCTCTCTCATGGGAAGGAAAAAGTATTGAAGAAGAAAATACAACATTCAGCAACAAGGGTAATGAAGAAAGGTGGGGATTTGGGTATGGCGCCCATCAAACTGAAAATATCAAAAGTGTCTCAGAAGCCGCCATTGTTACAGTTGCAGGAGGATGGTTGCGTTGTGAAGAAAGATAACGAGATGGGCATAAAACCCATTAATATCCAAATAAAAAGATCAGAAGCTCTTCAGAAGCGGCCATTGTCACAAGTGCAGGAGGAGGGTTTTGAGAAAACAAAACAGCTGAAGAAAGATCAATATGAAAAAACCAGAAGTTTCTCTCAAGCAGCCATTGCCACAATTGCATGTGGGTAGAAAACACAACACCCAGTAACTGGGGTGGAAAAAGACAATAAGATTCAAAATTTAAATAAAATAATCATTTGTAATATCAGAAAAAATGCAAACACCCAAAACCCATATGATAACCCAAAATGGTCACGATGGAGCCAACAGCTAAACCAAATCACATGCAAAATGGAAGAACGCTAAAATATAGCAGTATAGCTCAATATTAGACCACTATCTAATAATCACTTATTAGACCACTATGTAATAACACATTGGTTCTTGCAACAAATACTTGATAAGGCTATATTTCCTTTTTCAATCTCATGCATCCAAAATACAGATGCAATACTCTTTCATTGATTTCTCTTTTCTTATGTGACATGCTATAATCTTTTCCAATGAATCTCATGAAGATTTAGTATCATAATCTGTGTGTTACACATGCAAATGCATCGCTTGTATACATAAAAAATATTTTCATCAATTAAACTGCAAGCCGTTTCTTCATTATCGAAAGCACATAATGAAACCATATAGATTTATTTATTTTCTTCACACGAGCAGAAAAATTAGGCATTTAACTTTAGTGCCAAGTGTACTGTAAGTAGGATGATGAGCAGAATACTTGTGATATTGAACTACTAAAAACTATCATTCCTACTATTGATAAGGTTATAGATGTTTACATCTAAGGTAATCCTACAATTGATGCTAAAACTAATAAGAAAGATGTTGAAGATGAGAAGAGAGATGGCAAGGAAGAAAATACATATGAAGGAGAGAAATTTCAAAATGAGAAGGTTACAATTTAGACATAATTAGTTGTGATAGAAATTTAGATAGAGAAGGTGACAGAGGAGAAGGTCACCTAGTTGAAGGTTGATGCAAGAGACACTCATGTTGAGGTAGTTTAAGAGTTCCTTCATAAGGAAAAGATGGAATTATATAAAGTATAACTAATCAAAGGTCTAGTTAGTATTAATGCACTTAGTCCTATTCAAATGACGAATATTGTATCACTAATACAAGAAAATAGTATGAAAGAGATATTGATGATACACATCAAGGATAATGAAGTTTTGAAATTTTCATCTAATGTGTTGGAGAAGATTAAATATAAAAATGAAACTCTATCTTGCCAACTAAAGAGTCTTATTAGTGATACAAGTTGGATTTATTTTTGTGTTGGATGGGAGAGATGGAGGTGCCCTAGCTTGGTTGCAGGTTTGCATGCGGGAGTTTTGTGGAAGTGTTTTAGCAATGGAGTAGTTTTTTGTTTATTGCAATGGATTTTGTTTATGTTTGGCGTCTGTGGGGACTTTTTCAATTTGCTGACAGCTATTCTGATTTTTGTTTGTTTTCTTGGCTTCCATCTTTGCATGGTACAAATTTTTATGGCATTAGTTGTGGATCTTCTTTCATGGACAAGGCTCATAATGGGTCCTCTTCAAGCATGCATTCACAACAAGTAGATACATTTTATACAAGTGTTGGTCCTAATATGAAGAAGGTTAATGGGTGTCTTCCTAGAACCCATGATCACCCAATTTTGGTCATTTCTCTTGATTTGGTGGAAGAAGATGTCTCATATTGGAGTAGACATGCTCTAATTTGTAAGTTTCTTGGTATTCACATTCCTTTGTCCACTCTCAAGGCTTGGATATGGCATTACTGACAGATTGAAGGAGATATGGACATTATCCTTGCAACAAATAATTATTTTATGTTTATTTTCTTGTATATGGCAGATCACAATAGAGTTTTTGAAGGTGACCCATATTTTTAAAATTAGGTTTGATTATTTATTAAACCATAGCATGTAGGTTTTAATTCAGCCAAAGAGATGCCTTCTTGAGTTCCTATTTGGGTTTGTCTACCTTGGCTCCCCCTGGAGTTTTGGCGAGAAGACATTTTACATAAAATTGCTAGTCTCTTGGGAAAGCTTGTGGTAGTTGCTACACAAACATTTGGTAATAAGGTGATTTCTTTTGCTTAGACTTGTGTTGAGATAGATGTAAATAATCCCCTGTGCGATTCGATGGAAATTTTTTTGGGATCTTCATCATGTATTCAACAATTAGATTATGAATCTCTACCTTTTTTATGTCGATTTTGTCATGAGTATGGCCATCTCCTATGCCATTACCCTAAAATTCATAAGGAAGCTCATTCCTCCTCTTTGACACCTCCTCCTCTAAGTAAAGAGGATAAAGGGAAAGCTCCCATGATGGCTAAACCTTAGGGAAAGGACAAGGAAGGATTTTTACTTGTTAAAACTAAGGCTAAAGGATGTCATTAGAAGAGGCCATTCAAGGATAGAAAGATAGATGGAGGCTTTAGTAGGTTTAAGGTGCTAGAGAAGTTAGCTTTGGAAGAAGGGGTCCTACATGTGGTCACTTCTAATAATGTTGGGATCAGTATGGAGGTTGTACCAGCTCTTGAACTAGAACTAGTTCAAGCTATTCAGGGACAACAAGTGGCTCAGGTGACTTTAAATAATTCCATAGAGGATGACATTATTTTGGAAGATTTAGTTAGAGAAGTTTTAGTTTCATCTCAAAATGAGGGTTCATCTCATAGATTGGGAGTACAACAACGACCCCTTAAGAAAGGTCTCGCTAATAGCTCCTCAAAAGGGTGGAAGATAGACCTTGAAAAGATAAAAATGACTAGAGATTTGTTGATGGAATCTGGGATTGTTAAACCTATTGATGCTCACTTTTCTCAAATCCCTCAATGATCATTCTCTCTTGGAATGTGAGGGGTTTGAATAACACCTGTCATTAAAAAGCTATTCATGATTTGATTGCAATTCATTCTCTAGATGTCTTTTGTGTTCAAGAGACTAAGGTTTCTATTGAGATTATGTGTCAGCATGCTCCACTCATTTGGTATGCTGGTCACTGTCAAAGTATTAGTTCACAAGGGAATTTTGGAGGATTTTCTTTTTTTTGGGACCGTCAAAAGATTTCTCCCCTTTCGTGGATTTCTAGTCATTACTCAATCTTTATGGTGGCTACTTCCTTGGACTCTGGTGAGACTATTCTTGTGATGAATATTTATACCCCTATTGACATTCGTGGGAAGATTCATCTCTGGGATCACATTAGGTATGTGCTTTCTTGTGCTCCTTATTTTCCTTGGATTTTAGGAGTCAATTTTAATTCTATTTTAAGTCTTGAGAAGAAAAGAGGAGGTTGGCCTAGGCTTGGCCTTGCTTTTGATCTTTTTCAAGCCAGGGTGGATATTATTTCTGTTATTGATGTTAAGCCTTCAAATGGGGTTTTCACATGGAACAATAGATGGAGTGATCAGGAAGCTATCTCAGACTATTTGGATAGGTTTCTTGTTTCATGTTATTGGGGTTGGCGGTGGCCTAATTATGAGTTCTAAAATTCTTGATTGGAGACGTTTTGGTCATTGGCCAATTAAGTTCTCTTCTTCTCCTATTGCACTACCTAAGACCCCTTCTTCTAGATTTCATCTTATGTGGCTCCAAGACTTGACCCTTTATGATTTGGTGGCTAAGTGGTGAAGAGTGGGTGGCCCCAACTTATGGCATGGCTATGTTTGTCTTTGAGAAGAAACTTAAATATGTCAAATATCATCTTAAGAGATGGAATACTTATTTCTTTGGGAACCTTTAGTCTAGAAAGAGGAATTCTCTAGATCATTTTGTAGTGATTACTCGCCAAATTAGAGACTCTAGGATTACAAAGGCTCTTAGCAGGGAAAAGTCCCAAGCTATTTGGGATGTGGAATAATAGGAACTTTGGGAAGAGATTTATTGGAAACAAAAGGCTCGCATTGATTGGCTGCAAGAAGGGAATAGAAATACTAGTCTTTTTCATTATTCTATTCAAGCTCATTGTAATAAGGGGTATATTTATTCTCTTGTTACTACTGAAAGACTTTAGATTTCTTCTCAGTCTACTATGAGCCTAGAAACCCTTCAGTTTTATTGTAACCTTTTTACTAAGGATTCTCATCCTTTAATTGAGGAGGAGAACTTAATTCTTTCATGCATTCCTTCTCTTATCACCAATTCTATGAATGATTCTCTTCTTCTCCCAATTTTGATATCTAAACTTGAAGAGGTTGTGTTTGGGATGAATAAAGATACAGCTCCAAGCCCATATGGCTTCCCTATGGAATTCTTTTAGGAATTTTGGGAAATTATTAACATGGATCTCTTGAAGATGGTTAAGGAATCCCTTCAGAATAAGAAAATGTTTTCGTGCATTGAACTGTACTTTACTGACTCTTATCCCTAAGAAAGAAGGTGCTAACAATCTTGACTCCTTTCATCCCATTGCTCTTTGTAATGTTGTATACAAAATTATCACCAAATAGATTTCTAAAAGACTCAAGATAATCCTTCCAGTTGTGATTTCAGAGGAACAAGGTAGTTTTGTGGTTGGTAAGAAAATTCTTGATGGAATTGTTATTTCTTTTGAATTTATTCATTCTATGCATACATCAAAAGAGTGAGCTATGTTCATTAAGTTGGATATGGCTAAGGCCTGTGATAGAGTCAAATGGATTTTTCTCCAAAAGATCCTCTTTGGCCTTTTGTTTCTACCAATAGTGGGTGAACTGGATTATGAGTTGTGTTACTTTAGCTTCTTTTTCTGTTTTGGTGAATGGTGTTCCTTTAGAGCTCTTTGGTGCCTCTAGAGGACTTCACCAAGGGGATCCTATTTCACTTTATCTCTTTATCATTATAGCTAAGGGTTTGTGCCACTTTCTTAAGCTTCGTGCTAACTAGGGTTTGATTCATGGGTGGAAATGGGGTGCTGGCTTGCCTCCTATTTGACATCTTCAATTTGTGAATGATAATTCATTTATGGGACATTCATGTCTTTAGGAAGCTACTTCTTTTAGGCATGCTTTGGATGTGTATCTTGTAGCTTTGGGATAGAAAGTTAATGAGAACAAATTCTCCATTTTTTTCTTCAATACTCTCGAGGCTCTTTAGTGGTGTATTGCTGCTATTTTGAGGATTCTGATTGGGTCTCTTCCCTTTGTTTATTTGGGTATTCCTTTTTACTTTTGGTAGACATCCTAGATCTTCCTAGCAAGTTTTTCTTGATAAACTATGTCAAAAGGTTAATCGTTTGACTCATTGATGCCTATCAATTGCTACTCGCCTGACTCTAATAAAATTGGTGCACCACACACGAGTACGTCCACGTACATTTGTCGAGTGACTTGTGAGGCTCGATCTTTCGTGGTACTTTCAAAAGTTATGATCATTGGGGTTGGGATGGGAGTATGCAAGCCCACAGGCACTTGTCGTAGGATGAGCATGGGTAGGGTAGGGTAGCATATGGAGGGGGCTTCTATCTCATAGCCTGGTGACCTTAGTCCCATAGTGTTGGCAGAGGAAGTTTTAAATAAGTGATAATTAAAGAAAATGTGTGACTGGTAATAAAACTTAAGATAATAAAATGTGTGTGCGGGGCCCTTTGTTGAGGAGTTGAAACACACGATCCAAGCTTGGGCTTGTCGATGCCAATCGATTCTCCATGATGTCAGCCCCTACTTAGTAGCTTATTGAGTGTCTGACTAGGACCTGTACTCCTTGCATTGTCTTAGGTTCTTTGTTGCAGCCATCATACTATCTGGCATGAGTGTTAGCCTTGGTTGTTGTTTGGTGTGTTTTGTGGTTGGATCATTATCTCCATCAGCATGATGGGTGTGGACCTATGGGTGCCACGTGGTTGGGAGGCGTAGCTACCTTCACCACTGCTAGGGATCGGTGTACAGAGATGATCTTTGTTCTAGTGCGACCGTTGTTGGATGCTTTCACTTGGTACTTTGGGTTTCGAAGTATGCTTCCTTATGATTTATGCTTTCATTGGAATGCTGGATATCATGTTTAGATGATGTTAGTTTATTTGATGCATTCCCTTATCATGATGTTTAGCATATGATTAGATAATGTGATTTGCTTTAGTAGAATATTTGTTGCTTATTGTTGTTTAGCATGTGATAGGTGATGTTATCTACCGTAGGATTATCTTATGCGTTATCTCCAGCATGTTAGATTTCCTTATGTTGTTCTTATGCATGTTTTAGTAGTGACATCCCTATTACGACAGTATCGATGATCTCATCGGTGGCTTGAGAATGTTACACATGGAGGATGGTTAGGACCCACGATGGTCTTATGATGCTATTGACGGTTGGGAGGATCCGCACACTTTTTGGTTGTTTAGTTCTAAAATATATTTTTGTTCATTGCAATTTTTATTTCAGTATGCTCTTTGTTGTTATGGTTTAGATGGATAGATGTTCCTCTTTCCTTTCTATTGTTGCTCTCGAGTGTTCATTCCTCAATTTGCATGGATTTGGTATTCCCCGATGTGGAGGTTTCCTTTTTTTTAAGGTTTTCATTTTCATTTTGTGTTGCGCTGATTTGTTTCCTCATGCGAGAATGTATTTTCCTCACGCGAGAGAATAAACTTTCCGCACGAGAATGTAAATCTTCGCGCGGTGTGCAGGGAATCCTCGCATGAGAACGTAAATCTTCACGCAAAGCTCAGTAGTCCTCGCGCAAAGTGCGCACTTTCTCGCGCGAAGTGGTGAAAGTTCTCGCGCAAAACTCGAGACCAGTTTTCTTTCTTGCGCGAGAAACAAGGGCTATCTAGGCTTGTTGGATGAAAGTTTGAAAGTTGGTTTTGGACACCCTTTTGATTTTTACACCTTCCTAGTTCAAAATAGATTTCTTAGGGGATTAAAATATATCATTTAAGTATAAGTTGATGTATATTTAATTCCTTATAATTAAGATATATTTTAATATATGCGAAAAATCTTTTGAGATAGGTTTCAGACCTCTCGGAGACAAGTTAAGGATTCTAGGAAATTCCAGAGCTTCAGAAATCCAGACTTAGCCAATTTTTAGGTTTTCAGAATTTTAGGCTTAGCTGAATTTTAGGATTCTGCATTATACCCCAGCTTGGTGTTTTGTTGATGAGTGGTCGTTCCTTGAGCCCTCATCTAGTTTGTGGTGGTGGTTGACTTTTGTTCGCGTGTGTCATTTAGTAGTCGTGTTCGGAGATCTGTTGGTTGCCAAAATTGTGGTGAAGTCTTCCATTGTGATCATTGTGATCCCTGTATGATGTTTTCATGTGCATTCATACTTGTAAAAAAAAAAATTCTTGGCTTGTAGTTCATCTTTGTTTCCAAGGATCTCCTGGCGAGGCATTACACATGCATCGTGCAATCTTAAAGCTTTCAATAAATTAATGTCTTTTTCACCACTTAATTTATTTCGAATGTGTAATTTATAAAATATTTATTAACTTGAATTATAATATTATTTAGCATTTATTTAAAAATGAACTTTAAATATATTATTATTAAATTAAATATTATCATGTTCTAAAATTGTCTTTATAACTTTTATCTTTAAATTTAATTCTTTTTATTTAATTAATTTATTAATTAATTAAATATAATTAAACATTAAAATATAATAATAATTTTCATTAAATTAAATCATTAATTTAATATTTTAATTAGACTTAATTACTAGAAAATTTCACCAAGGACTCATAAAATAAAGTACGAAAACCCATCATAGCAAAACACATTCAAAATCAAACTAAACGGTTATAATCATGAATTAATGTCATCTGACGCATTCAGGGGGTACACAACTCAGATACTTGTCCTAATTTTCTAGGACAAATGGCTTTAGAGTTTAGGATTTGGACTTAAGAATTTATCTCCCCTCTCTTACCATTGAGATAATGCAATAGGGTATGCTCATCCTAGAAAATTCAGGGACGTTGGTACTCGATACCTGTAACATGCATAAAATCCATGCATGTACAAACACATATATACTAAGCTAAACAAACAATGGCAGGAAGTGGTGCATCATGTAGATCCTGACTAGTAGGTGACTACGACTCTCTTAACGACATCAAAAATGCCATATATAAAAAAAATAGACACACACACCATACACATGCAGTATGGGGTAAGCATCCATAAGAAAACACATATGATAATCCATCTAACTAATCATCATCAATATTGAAATCACTGAATAATCATCATGCATATATCAAATATACAGTACCAAGTAATCTCATCATAAAATCAACTATATGTAAAACAATATCTGATAATCGAAAAGTATTGCTACTAAACATCAAGCATGAAATTGGCCTAAAAGAGTTTGGCAATGACAAAAAAAATGTAAACTAGGGGCAAGCACTACAATTGATTTACATCAAGTGTGAACCTTACTTTGTTGGCTTGGGACAAAGGAGGAGTGTTGAAATATGTTGGTTGCCCCTTGACCCAACTACCCACCTACCCATCAGGAGCATTAAACTTGGTAGGTGAGTTTGAATTTCAAAAAGAGAGGGAAAGTTTTTGAGATAAGTCAAAACACAAATATGCTCATTCTTTTGATAAGTAGCAACAGAGAGAGTAGAAACAAGAAGGAAAAAGAATATCATATTAGAGAAAAGTGAATTCAAAGAACAAAAGGAACAAGAAGAGGATTAGAGTTGCAACATCACGAGATCAGTACTTTTGTTCTCTATAAGTTTATTTTGTTTGTCCTATTGAAGTAGTGATTACTCCAGGCATTATTGTATGCATCTCTTTAGTGCTTCAAGTTAATACTATAGATAGAAGTTTTTAAGTTAATATATTTTGGTTTTGGTTGAAGCCCTATGCTTCCAGATTTGTAGCAGTTGAATATGTTTTTGAATAGAAAGAAAACAAGTAGGTATATTAGTAACTCTCTAGGTATTTGGCTTGTTGTCTTCATTTCTATCTATTCCATATTGGGTTTGGTATATGTGCAACTCTTTGCTATTATCATTGTGTTTTAATGGTGAAAAGGACCGGACAACAAATTTGTTGCTAACTCACTCGATTCCCTTGTTAACTGAGATCTCCTTGTGTTAACTTGGTTGGTATATGTTTGTGTTGTTCCTACTAAGTCACAGTAGCGTCCATTGAGTCCTTTCCTTGTGTGTACCGAGCTCACTCGATTTCTACTCTTACTAAGCTCACTCAGTCCCTTCCTAGCCGAGTTCACTGAGCTCACTCAGTATAGTGTTATCCATGCCCATTGTCATTGAGCTCTTTCCTTTGGAGATTGAGTCACTTGCGTCGCATTGTTGTCGAGAAACATGACATTGCCTATGACTCAGCTACTTAAGGTGTTGTGCAACTTGGTACTCATTGTGGTTCTTGTTTGTTGTGCAAAATTTGTTGTGAAGTTTTTCACAGCCCCTTTATAGGAGAATCATTTGTTTGAGAAAAATCATTGGTAACAATTGAAGGTAACAATGAAGAATCAAAGATGCAGGTAAAACATCAATAGCCACATAATTTAAAGAATTAAGTTGCATAGTCCCAATCTCACCTTACTTCTAAAAAAATGACTTGAAGTGGAAAAGATGACACAAAAATTAGTCGAGCAAAAATTTGATCAGATCTATGCTTTCATTCAAGCTCCATGGAA
Source organism: Cupressus sempervirens (assembly GCA_028749045.1). NCBI lineage: Eukaryota > Viridiplantae > Streptophyta > Pinopsida > Cupressales > Cupressaceae > Cupressus > Cupressus sempervirens. The sequence goes on from CM053787.1 coordinate 648,767,429, forward strand.
GCCTATCCCTCGATTAACTTCTTGTGGTTATGCTAGCTACCTTCCTTGGATTTTGGGATCCAAAGAAAATAATTTTGATTATTGGGATTAGGGTTTTGGAATGAAATATTGTATTTTGGAAGCTCTTTCATACCCATATGTATCCTAGTTAGTTGTTATCGATTTTGTTTTTGGATTAGGCTACTGTTATGAAAAGTCATTCCTTTGTCATTCATCACTTGATTTAATCTACAATGCTATATTATACTTTATATTAAACCATTATTATGTTAAAAATATTTTCAGTCATGAAGCATGATTGTTCTTTTGACTTTATGAATTATTGGTTATTTTGATGTTAACATTTCTCTACTCTGAGGTGTTTTGATTAATTGGTTCAAAATTTCTTCAATTTAATTTTCCAGTTACCAAAACCACATAGATTTCTCATTAGATTTTTGCGCATTTGGTTTCAAAAATTACTAATTTTGGCTGCATGTTTCCATATCAACTATTGCATCATTTGGGGTTATTTGAGCCAAACTCTTGCTCCTTTTACAAATATAGTGTAGAGGAATTAAACAATTTGTCTTGTTTTTCACAAAATGGAGGAAAATGAATCTTCTTAAATATGAAGGTTTTTATAGATTTCATCTTTTACTAAAAAATTGTTACTTGTAGGCAAGAGCCTATGACACAATTGGCTTCAAATCTAATTGAACTTAATAATCATAATAATTAATTATAACAATTACTAATAATTAACCTTGGTTTTGGCCGATCAAAAAATTTTTTGCTACCTGTACCAAAAAAATACATTCACAAACATATTAGTGAAAATGTAAATATCATTTTAAAATATTCTAAACTTTAAATGGCAGTCTAAGTGCCTTTATTTGTATTTAGTGTAGGTTGTATTTTCTATTAAGTTTTCAATTTTATAATCTATGTTTCTCAACTATTGAAAGTTTGTGTGATCATATTTAGTTTATACTGATTTCCTGATTGTAGACGTTGCATTTAGTTGAGAATAAATTTATCAATATATAACAATGTTTGTATTTTTTATTTAAGAGTAGATCCATCTATGCTCTATCTATCCTAGCTTCTTATGTGTACCAGCACAAATGGAAGGTATACCAAATGGATGTGAAGTCTACCTTCTTGAATGGTGAATTGAAAGAAGAGGTATATGCAGAGCAACCACCTAGTTATGAAGTTGCAGGTGAGGAATACAAGGTATATAGATTGAAGAGAGCTCTATATGGGCTCAAGAAACCTCCAGGGCATGGTATACTAGGATTGATTCATACTTGATGAGCAATGGTTTTGGAAAAAGTGATGGTGAGCCCACACTCTACATCAAGGCAACAAATAGTAAAGTTTTGATTATTGTCTTGTATGTAGATGACTTAATCTTCACTGGAAATGATCAATTCCTAATTGGTGAGTTCAAAGAGGCCATGAAGAATGAATTTTAAATGACAAACCTAGGTCTCTTGAAGTTTTTTCTAGGCATATAAGTAAAACATATGCATGATGGCATCTTCATCTCTCAAGAAAAATATGCAAATCAGATCTTGGAGAGATTCAAAATGCAGAATAGTAAGGAAACCCCAACACCAACAATAGTAGGTCTAACATTATACAAGAGTATGGTTGGAAGCTTGATGTATTTGACAACAACTCGGCTTGACATGATGCATGCAATGAGTTTGATTTCAAGATTTATGGAAACACCAAAGGATTCCCATTGGCAATTGGGAAAGAGGATACTAAGGTATGTGAATGGTACCAAGGGATTTGGCATTTTGTACACTGTGGATAATGATTTTAGGTTGGTTGGGTACACTGATAGTGATTGGGCTAGAAGCCTAGATGATAGGAAGTGCACTTCCAGATATATGTTTCATATGGGCTTGGGCACAATTTCATGGGCATCCAAGAAGAAAGCTATTGTTGCTCAATGTACAGTAGAGGTTGAATACATGGTAGTGAATGCAACATGTCAAGCTATTTGGTTAAGGAGAATTTTGATAGATTTGAATGAAAAGCAAGAGGATGGAACCACAATCATTTGTGAAAACATTTCCTCAATTGCATTGTCAAAGAATTTAGTCTTCTATGGGAGAAGCAAACACATTGAGATCAAATATCACTTAATTAGAGAGCTAGTGGAGAATGGAGAAATCAAGATGGAATTTGGCAAGTTTGAGCAGCAACTAGCGAACATATTTACTAAGCCATTAGGCATAGTAACTTATGTGAGCCTAAGAAGTAATCTTGGCTTAGTTAATTTGCATCAAGTGTGATCCTTACTTTGTTGGCTTAGGACTAAGGGGGAGTGTTGAAATCTATTGGTTGCCCCTTGAGCCAACCGCCCACCTACTCGTCAGTAGCATTAAACTTGGTTGGTGAGTTTGAATTTCAAAAAGAGGGGGAAAGTTTTCAAGATAAGTCAAAACACAAATATGCTCATTCTTTTGATAAGTAGCAGCAAAGAGAGTAGAAGCAAGAAGGATAGAGAATATGAGAGTAGAGAAAAGTGAATTCAAAGGACAAAAGAAACAAGAAGAGGATCAGAGTTGCAGCATCAAAAGATCAGTACTTTTTTTCTCTATAAGTTTATTTTGTTTGTCCTGTTGAAGCAGTGATTGCTCTAGGTGTTATTGTAGGAAACTTTTTAGTGCTTCAAGTTAATATTATAGATAGAAGATTTTAAGTTAATATATTTTTCTTTTGGTTGAAGCCCTATGCTCCCAGATTTGTAGCAATCGAATATGTTTTTGAGTAGAAAGAAAAAAAGTAGGCAGATTAGTAAATCTCTAGGTATTTGGCTTGTTATGGTCTTCATTTCTATCTATTCCATATTGGGTTTGATATTTATGCAACTCTATGTTATTATCTTTGAGTTTTAATTGTGAAAAAGACCAGAGAACAAATTTGTTGCTAACTCACTCAGTTCCCTTATTAACTGAGCTCTCCTTGTGTTAACTCGATCAATATATGTTTGTGTTGTTCCTACTGAGTCACAATAGAGTCCATCAAGTCCTTTCCTTGTGGGTACCGAGCTCACTCAGTTTCTACTCTTATTGACCTCACTCAGTCCCTTCCTAGCTGAGTTCACTGAGCTCACTCAGTTCTTATGCATCCCAAGCACACTCAATATAGTGTTACCAACGCCCATTGTCACCGAGCTCTTTCCTTTGGAGACCGAGTCACTCAGGTTGCATTTTTGCCTAGCAACTTGACATTGCCTGTGACTCGGCTACTTAAGGTGTCATGCAACTTGGCACTCACTGTGGTTCTTGTTGGTTCTTGTTTGTCGTGCAAAATTTGTTGTGAAGTTTTTCACAACACTTTCATAGGAGAATTATTTTCTCGAGAAAAATCATTGGTAACAATTGAAGGTAACAATGAAGAATCAAGTAAAACATCAATAGCCACATAATTTAAAGAATTAAGCTGCATACTCCTAATCTCACCTTGCTTTTAAAAAATGCCTTGAAGTCGAAAAGATGACACAAAAATTAGTTGAGCAAAAACTTGTTCAGATCTATGCTCTCATTCAAGCTCCACAAAAGCCTATCCCTAGACTGACTTCTTGTGGTTATACTAGCTACCTTCCTTGGATTTTGGGATCCAAAGAAAATAATTTTGATTGTTGGGATTAGGGTTTTGGAATGAAATATTATATTCTAGAAGCTCTTTCATACGCATCTATACACTATTTATATCGATTTTCTTTTTGGATTAGGCTATTCTTATGAAAATTCATTCCTTTGTCATTGAGCACTTGATTTAATCTGCAATACTATATTATACTTTATATTAAACTATTATTGTGTTAAAAATATTTTCAGTCATGAAGCATGATTGTTCTTTTCACTTTTCGAATTGTTGGTTATTTTGATGTAAACATTTCTCTACTCTGAGGTGTTTTGATTAATTGGTTCAAAATTTCTTCAGTTTAATTTTCCAGTTACCAAAACAACATAGATTTCTCAATTAGATTTTTGTGTATTTGGTTTCAAAAATTACTAGTTTTGGCTGCATGTTTCCATATCAATTGTTGCATCATTTGGGGTTATTTGAGCCAAACTCTTGCCCTATTTAAAAATATAGCGTAGAGGAAGTAAACAATTTGTCTTATTTTTCACAGAAAGGAGGAAAAATAATCTTCTTAAATATGAACATTTTTATAGATTTCGTCTTTTACTTAAAATTTTCTACCTATATGCAAGAGCTTATGACACAATTGGCTTTGAATCTAATTGAACTTAATAATCATAATAATTAATTATACCAATTAATAATAATTTACCTTGGTTTCGGCTGATAAAAAAAAAAAATTGCTACCTGTACCAAAAAAATATGTTCACAAACATATTAGTAAAAATGTAAATATCATTTTTAAATATTCCAAATTTTAAATGATAGTCTAAGTGCCTTTGATTTGCATATGGTGCAAGTTGTATTTTCTATTTAGTTATCAATTTTATAATCTATGTTTCTAAACTATTGAAAGTTTGTGTGATTATATTTATTAGTTTATACTGATTTCTTGCTTGTAGACATTTCATTTAGCTGAGAATAAATTTATCAATATATAACAATGTTTGTATTTTGGACTTAAGAGCAGATCCATCTATGCTCTATCTATCCTAGGTTTTTATGATTGAAATTAGTATACTATCAATATTATTTGAGTGGAGGCTAAAAAAAAAGTTTATAAAATTAAGCTAGACAAAATGATAGAAAACACAATTGGCTTAAGTTAATTGGCAATTTTTCCCTAGGTTTTCCATCTTCTTCTTCTTGTACCTGATGGTGAAAAATAGTCTTTCTATTTATAGATAATTCATCACCATAGATGTATATCTATATCAAAACACTAATCAAAACAAGAAACATGTTGACCTATGCATAAGTGATTCTACTGAAATCAGAAAAAGTTAGAATTTTCAAATCAGATGACTAACTTAACTGTTGTACTGTCTAGACATGACTTTTAATGCTTGAAAAGAATCAATTGCCAAACAAGACAAAATTAATTGGCTTGTAATATTTGATTCTAAAGCAATAGATAATGAGTTCTCTGTCTTTCTAGCTGCCTCTCACATCTCTTTTGTTTCTACATAATTCAGCCCCACAAAGCATTTTATCCTCATTGAGGAATACATTCTTTTGGAGTTGCAATAGTATTACTTATGTACTATACCAAATCATTTTTTTTTGTGGCTAGGCAGCCTTGTCTGCCTTTGCAATTAATTTAATTTAATCATCCCATTTGAATGCAATTGTACATACATATCCATATTCTTTACATACATGGTATAAACAAGTGTATATCCATATACGTTGAACTACGCCAAACGGACTCATCTGCCAATTCCACACTATATGTCTTTTCTTGTAGTCATCGACAAAATGTACTTATATTAGACCCCCTTAATGACCTGTGTCTTCTTTGCTGCACCAAAAAATGTTCCATCCACTAGAGGAGCAAACAAAATAAACCCTGTGAAAATTTTTGGTCAGTTGAAAGGTTTTGGTTTTACTTGTTAGTAGTAGTTTCTTTTGGAGAATAGTGATATCTTTATAATTGAATTATGTAACTATAAAGCTGCTATCTTTCAGTTTCTATAATGAATGATTCATAAATAGTAATAATTATTGAAAGTGGGTTTAATATTAGAGAAATTTCTATGGTTAAACATATTTGAGCTGGAGTAAAATTAAAATGGTTTACTTTTTGGGAAGGCATAATGTTTCACCTATGTGAATATCACCTAATATACAATGAGTGATCAATATACCATTTGTTTTCATCATAGATGGAGCTCTTGTGAACCACTGGGGGAGACAACCTAGTCGCTGCCCATGTTCCAATGACCACGATGTCTATTGTTATAGATCCCCCCAAAATTACTGCCCATAAAAAGCCCCAAAAAATGATAGCGCATGTACTAATAGCCAATCACACATGTATTAGTAGTTGATCATTGTTTTAGCTTTCTTGGTTGCTGATTGGTCTATTTGTGCAAAAAGTACTATTTTCTGGTGAGCAACTATTGGGGGGTGGGCAAAAGGGGTTTCGAACGAACATTTTAACATGACACTTTTAGACCACCTCACGAGCTCCATAAATGCGAAAAAGCCGAAAGGTTAGCTTTAAGCTCTTCACTCACCTATGGAGGTTCACCAAAAAAATTGACAAATTTTGACACACAGATTAATAGTTCTATGTGCTTGATGTTAGCCTAGGTAGCTACTGGGTTATCTCCCCTACTCATGAAACATAAGATTATGAATTTGACTCAAAAACTTTGTAATTGAATCTTTGAAGCATTATCATGGTTGTTGAGTTGTCGTTCATATACCTTCAATATATGACCTTCCTTTTGTTATTGTAGGGCTCCACCTTTATCTTGCAATGCGTTGTTGATTTGAGTGACCTATTTTTAACACCTCTTGTAAGGTGCATTGTAGGTGTTTAGGATCCTAGTCTAGATTAGCTTTAATATTTTGTTAAATTGTAGCTTATAAACTAGCTAGGTAGGACCTTCTATTTGCTACTAGAGCGCTCTTCCAGTGAACTAATTTGAACTAATAGACACTTTTGTGACTAATTTAAGATTTAGGTATAACTTATTTCCAACACAACTCTCTAATTGAGCATGGTAAAAATGTTTGAACTACAGAAAAATTAAACCCACTACATTCAAGTATAAACATGGACAATACCAAATGATCTTGGGCTTCTTAAGAAGTTAGAGGAAATAAAGGCTCTATACTATCATTGCACATATCTTCCACATCATTGAAAGAAAAAATCATTTTAACTATATTGAGAGCACCAATAAATTGAAGATATAGCTTGGATGGCAATGAGACACAACACCCTTACAAAAGTACCAAGAATCATCAAGGAGAGAAGTTAGAGAACATTGTACTAATCATATAAAGCACCAAACCAACACCAAAAGAAATACAATTCATATATGGGTGATTAAGAGTACGAAAGAATGGGAGAAAAGTGAATGTAACAATACTTTAAGATGATGGATGAAAGGAAAATCTTCAAAACGAAGAAGTATGTGTGTGTCACCAAATCTTGCTAAAACAACTTCTAATTGGGATGGTTATATTTGTTCTAAGGCTACATAAAATGTTGTTATTATTATTATAAGTATTAATTTTAATATTTAAATTTGAGTACATGTATCTCTAAAAGAAGGGAAGCTCTATTTTCTTTTTGATAGGTAAAAGGCCATAAGGCCCAAAGTTAGAAATAAATTTGATATCCAATTTTGTGAGGTATCCAAGATTAGGGATGGATAATTATTTTTAGTTAAAGCTTAACTAATTTAATCATTTGATGCCAAATTTTTAACTTCCATATTTGTAGTACTACTTTTTTTATATCCTTATTATGTACCTATCAAAATAAAAAAAAGCTAAGATCAAGTTGTTAGAAGCGTGATTAATACATTATCAAGTAAAAGTAAACATTTTCTAATCTATTGTACAATAAAAATATGCTTTAGAGAATTATTTTGATTATACATAGTTATATTTTATTTTATTTTTCTTTTGATTGTTTTAGAGCATCTATATTTATTCTTTATTCTAGATTATATCCCAAATAAACTTTTATCCTTCTACAATTATTAATATCTAAGCACAATTGTTTATCTAATTGTTAACATATTAGTTTGATCTTACTATTATCTCTTCTCCATCTACTCCTTTATTAGAAAGGTTATCTACTTCTTTATTACCTTCTCTATAGATATGTTTGATGATTGTTTCTTCAAAATTATCAACTATATCTAAGGCATACCCAATTTTAGAATTTAGGATTCAATTAGGCATTCTCTTTTCTTAATGCATTTAAAATAATATGTGAATTGTTATGACTACAATTAGAACAATTGTTATGTTGTCATTGATGTCAAATCTTATTGGTGAGACAGTTGCTATCTGAGTAGAGTGCAATATCAAGATGATTAATGAAGAGGATTTGAGAAGAAGAGATAACAAAAGGACTTCAAGGAAACGTTGAGTTATGTGAAACTACAATGGGCACTTGATCAGTTAGACCTTGGCAAGATAATGTGATTGTTTAATCATAACACTAAGTGGAGAAGATAGTTGTATTGAAACCTAGAAGAAATGGTCGAAGGAAGACCAAATGCATAGGCTTCACTGAGCAAAAGAGCAAAAAATTAAGGAACTAGAAATATATCCCGAGTGATGCTAGTGTTGACCACATCATAGTATAAGCCGAGCATAATACAATGTTGAGTGAGTATCACTATCATTCGAGTATCTGAAAGTATGTCGAATAAAACAATTAGTATTACTAAGTAATTTAGTGGTGATCGAGTGAACTAGAAGACAGTGATGATCGAGTATCAAAATTTGGCATTTTGTGAGGAAATCTTGATTTCAAGCAAACATAATTGAATTCTTGGAATATGTAAAAATTTACGTGTTGAAGATAAAGATGGATGACTTGGAGCATTTAATACATGATAAATCATTTTTGTGTGCTCCAAGACATGGATTCAAAGAGAAGTTTTCAAAAATATCTAGAAGGGGAGAAGAAGAACATAATGGTGGAAGGATTTGATGAACCTAACCAAACCCTAAGATCTATAATGATTTTTAAGCAGAAAAAGATCAAAGCTATCTATTTAAGAAGGCATAAAGGTAACCTAAAAGGTTACAAACATTTGTTGATGCTATTGATTGACAAACTTGAGTAGGACACTGAGAAGAGTTGTGAAGAGGTGAAGTCTGATTGCTTGAAGGATTTCCAAGCATATCAAAGACAAAGATGATAATGGAGGTCAATCAATGGAACAACATATGAGTTACATTGTGATCTATATTTGCAAAGTGAGTTGTATTTATCAGATCAACCTGTTGTTAGTTTCTAACCATTGTATCAGTTAAAATCCTTTAATCAAGGTTGACGTAATAATCATTTTTAAATCCTTTAACCAAGATAACATTCTAATGGAATTTTTAAAATCCTTCTAACCATACCACTCCTAATAGGGTGATTAAATTCTTTAATAGGGTCACATCTAACAATGTGTATTGTAACCTTTAAAAAGGTTGGCTCCTCATAGAGCTCACTTCAGAAGAGTGAAAATTTGGTAGCATGTTACTAGTGGTTTTTCTCAAATAGGGTTTCCATGTTAAATCCTAGTGTCATACTTATGTGGATGTTATTTGAGATATATTACTATTAATGTTTTACATTCCACAAGTTTTTTACTATTAGGACAATGGACTCCAAGTTTTACATTATTGATTATTTTCTATAGAGATCAAGCTACTTAGTGATTTGATTTGAAGTATTTGAAATGATTAGAAGTTGAATTAGTACATTTGGACTTGAGGATAATTGATTCACCCCCTCTTAGTTATTCTAAATCATTCTAAAAATTGGTATGAGAGCTATTGGTGCTTGTAAGGAAAAGTTTGAAGGTACTTGAAGCTTAAATCAAGATGTACAAAAAGGATGTGTCGAGGTTGAACAAGGAGAACTTCCCTGCATGGAAAAGTATGATGAAGCTGCATATGATTTTTGTTATGTTGGTTGAGTTTGGGAGATGGTTTTATATTAGGAATTTTCCTTGGATTAGGAATGATTATTCATTGGTTTAGGAATAGTTTATGAGTTTGATATTCTTGTGAGAGGCTTACATCCATGATTAGTTATATGGCATGGTTTGGGTCTTGTTGTGGCTTCTTGGTTGGGGTTCTATGGAGGAGATCTTACTTAGCACAATTTACATCTAGAGATGTGTGTAGAAGGACATGATACAAGTTATTATTTGCATGGTTTCTATTTGATCTTGGTTATCTTCCTGGATGTTCGATTTCACTTACATTGGATTTGAGATTGGTTGGAGATTATGATCACTAGTTTGTGTTCATGTATATCATGTGAGAGATGACATGGTTATTCCGTTATCTCTTTCCTTTGTTGGTTGTGGAGAACGTGGGAGAGTGTTGGAGACTTGTTATGAGAGTTGTTCTTGCATGTTATGTTTTTATATATTGCGGATGTCCTTGATACTACATGGATTTACTTCATTGAGATTTTGTGAGTGGATTGGTTATAGATTTGACATTATCTTTTGATGTGGGAGCTTAGTATATATGTGGTAAGTATTGTTTTTGAGGCTTGTGATTGCAGGTTACAGATTGGATATGTTGATGATGTAAGATTTCCTTGGTATACCTTTGGAGGTATGGATAGTTGGATGGGTTGGCATTTGTTGTTGGTGCTATTTCATCTTTGGATATTTTGACAACTACGAATACATGTGATTATCTTTGCATCAGGTTTTTGGGTGCTTGACATTTCAGTAGATACAAAATTTTATGATTCTTGTGTGACAGGTTGGGTGGCTTTCTCTTTGGATGACTTCTATGTATGCTTGGTGGAAGTGGTATAATAGGATGTGAGACCATTCATGTTTGAGACGTTGTATACTTTTATTTTATTGTGGGTACCAGGATGGAGCAATCGGTGTACTTTGATCCATGATGGTGGATGTGCTAAGAGGGATTGTTCCCTTGTTCATTTATGTGGCTATGGATTGACCCTAAACAATGTATACAAAAAGTGGGAGATTGTTGAGATAATGGGTATTGCACACATTGCATAATATTGTTATATTGTATTATTTTATTTTATTATGTAATGTTGCACCTCAGAGCACCTAGATGGACAAGCAAAATGTAAAGATTTCTATGGGATATACTTGATGAGGTGTATTGTAACATTGTGATTATATTTGATGTAATTATTTAATATTGTAGAAAAAGAATTAAACGTCTAATATTAAATATAGGGTGAATGAGTTAGATAGCACATGGTTTTAGGACATGGTTTATGTAATACCACTTGGTAGTTTTGTGGGACTTGCTACTATATAAGTATCCACAAGGTTAGTTGTAGAGACAAGACAAAAGGGAAAAAAAAAGGGAAAAAGAGAAAAATGATAGTCGAGCAAGAGAAGGCTTGACAGGTTAGCCAAACGGAGTATTTGTGTCAAAGGTTGGAAACATGGCATGCAATGTGTGGATTCATGCTTGATCACATGGATTGCTTGGTGTTGGCTATGGCTTTAAAGGCTTCCATGGTTGTATTGAAATGGTATTTTTGCTCAATAATACATGGTGATGGATGCTTTTGGAGGCTAGGTTTTTCCCTCAATGAGGGTTTCCTAGGCTTTATCTTGTGTCATATTTCGTGGGTATGTTGTCTATCCTCTTGCATGTAGATTTTTATTGCATATTTATTTTAGATCTATTATGGGTTATGTGGAAACCATTATATTTTTTTTGTAAGTTTCCTTACAACCATCCACAACTAAATTAGCAAGTTCATCTTCCTTACCATCACATTTTCTATAGATATGGTTATTTTCTATATTCTCAAAGTTTTTGATTAATTCCTAGGGTTTATCCAACAAAAAATTCAACATCCAATTTTGAGTACTTCTATTCCTCAAAGCATTAACTCTAATTTCTCAATGTCCTTCTATCTCTATTCTTTTTAATCCCACCTCTACACATAGAACCAAATCCTCTATTAAAACTTAAATTTTTTCTATATCCTTGAATGGATTATTGTTTGTATCAATGGTAAATGGCACTCCAACAATGTACACATATATTTGTGTAATAATGCTTATTAATTGTTATGTGTTCTCATCCTCTCCTATAGGCCCTTTAGTTATTTTTTTCTTCTACTTCAATCTTCAAGACATCAGACCCACTTAACACTTTTTGTACTCCTTTAGCTGTCTCTTCCCATATTTCCTCATATTGTCCTAGCATCATTTGAATTGGTCTCATTTTCCTCCTCAAATGTTGCTCCATTTTCTTTATGATAGTCTTCAATTGTTCGTCATTCTCAATTTCACATAAGTTTTTCATTGTAATGTCTCTCAATTTCTTGTCCTTCTCTACTACTCTAGGCCTTTTAGCTTCCATTTATTGTAAAGATCCTCTAGTATACTTCAATGCATAGTAATAAGATATTGCTTGAATTTCAACATATACTTGATTAATGCAATTTCAAGTTGTCTCTATTGATTTGCATCTTACATGTCATAATATTTTCTCAACTGATCAAGTTTTCCATCATGCATAATCATATTATTTAACCTTCCTAACTTAGGTTTCCATCCCTTTCTCTTCTTTCCAAAGCTTGACTCAGGTTGCTCTTATGGTTTTGCAAATTCCCTTCATTTTCGACATTTCTTTTCCTTCCTCTTGATTCTTCTTGCTTTTCCTTACAATCTGAGCAATCTTAGGTTTCTATTGTCCAAGGTCTTGTTCCATTTCCTTAACTCTCTTTGGTTTTTTCTGTGACTCCTCTAACTTTTCTTTCTTAATCTCTATTGCCATACTCACTATTGGCTTTCTTTTTGTCATGGATGGTCAAGTTCTAGTTCATCTCCTTCTAGTCATTGACTATGGTGTAGCCTAAATATATGGAATCTTTACTTCTTCCTTTTAGATATGTGTTGTTTTTCTAATAATTTTTCTACTGGTGCACATGATGGTGCTTGAATAGCAAGTGGCTTAACCATAAGTATATTTAATTATCCACTAACATGCATTTCTACTACTATCTACTTAGCTTCATTCCATTCTTGCTTTGTCATTTGAAAATCTATAATCATTTGATCCACCAATTTACTTACCTTTATTTTCCTTGCTCTACTGTTTAGTTTCTCATCTATTTCACTTCATTTTTCTTCATAGGTACCCCATCTAGGGCACTCTCCATCCCTCTTTGAATTTAGAATTGTGCTTGCATATCCTTCCAACATCTCTTCTATTACCTCATAACCCATAGGTTCAATGTAACGTTATCTATGTTCCATGCTTCCACACAAGTCTAATCTATTTCTACTATAAAACAAATACCATCCTTGTATTTCTCCATAGTTAACTTAAGAATTTTGAACCTCTTCATCATCTCAGTCTAAAATATTTTATCATTCTAGTAATATCCTTTGTAATTCTATTTGTAGGTTGCTTCCTATAGTTATGTGTGCATCTTCCACTATTCCACTCATAACTAGGAATACTTGTAAAACCATTCATAACTTTTTTTTTATTTGAAAGCTTCTTGCTAAAAGAATTGTATGCCATCATTAAGATGCTTTTATGAAAAAAAATTGAGAGATTTTCTTACTCTGAATTTGTATAATAGTTTTTGGAGAGATTTTAGTTCTATAAAGAAGAATTTGTGAATATTGAACATATCATTCTCCTATATATATATAGAATTACTAGAAATTAAGTTCATCTACATTTAAACTACTATTTAAATATCATCTATTTGATCAAATTCCCAAATTTATGTTTTCTTTTTGCAATTCAACTTTTTTTTAAATCGCAACCCAAGTTGAAATCCCTAAAGACTTTGAAATCCTAAATTCCTCTCCAAAGCCTCCTTGATTGAACTCTTGACCTTCCTCCTCTTCCTCAAGGATGTGATGATTCCTTCCTCTTGAAATACATTTAAGAGTAGATTTAAAATTTAAAATATATTTATGAATATTTTTCTATACATTTGATATCACTTTCCTTTGTTTGAAATACAGTTGTATTTCAGCCTCATTAATCTATTATGGCTTGTAGTGAACACTAATATTAATTTAGAATTATTTTTATGATTTCTAGAACACAATCTGTCATTTGATATATTCTTTCATATACTTCCTTAACTATAGTTTGGTAGATTTTAGGAGACTTGAACACTCATGTTTCGGTGAAGTACCATTAAATATTCATGTTCAATTTTTTATTATTATTTAAATATAGAGTTAACTATAGTTTTGGTGGTTTCTTATTATTTAAATATAGAAGATGAAAATAATGGATATATTGTAGGAAATGGAAATAAGAATCAGGATTAGCTTACCCTCTAACTCGTTTAATCAATTTAATTCTAGTTTTGCTAGTAGCCATTGGGTTTTGACCTAGGATTGGATTTGTTAGTCTTCACATGAGTAAGAAGTTCTTTTGATGATGCCACAAGTATAAAAATTAGTATAAAAGAAGGTAGGCTATGTGTTTCATAGTTTCTTATTAGTTCAATTTGCCAATAGTTTTTTATAATATAAATTTAGAACCTTTTTTATTTAAAATTATGAGTCTATTATTCTTTTTATTAGAAAATATATAATTTTATTTATTTATTTTTAAAAACTAGTATCTTATTTAATAAAATTATTAAATAAAAATAGTACAACAATTAAATATCTATATAGTGAATTTAATTGAATCTCTCTTTTAAGAAGATAAGCTCAAAGAATGGTCAAGAATAAAGAGTATTGATTTGTTATAAAGGAACAAACTTTCTACTAGATTTATAAAACATTTTTCACTTGTGAATATAAAATTTGTTGAAGTCTTGGATATTTTTGATAAGATACATTTATTTTTGATAAAAATTATCTTCAAGATCTAATAAAATATCTCAATCTAAAAGACTAACAATAACCCATGCTAATGTTGTCGCAAAAATATTTTAAACTTTGTCAATATCTAGCTTGTCATATACCTTTGCAATTACTTAAAATTCTTTACTAATCTGACATTACTTAGCAAGAACTTCTGTGCACAAAACCTTTTTATTTTTTATTTTTATTTTAGTGGTATTCTTGAAAAAATATTATATATATCAAAATTTATCATTGTCTTATTTTTTAAATTTTAGAGAGTCACTTCATAAGAAAATCATAATTTATTTAATAATATTCTAAAAATATGACTATATATCAAAATGCATATACTGTATAATATATAGCATATAGCATTCAAAGTTCTTATCTCATTTTGGCATTACTATCTAATATATAGCATACAGTTTTGGCATTAATGTCAAAAAGAGGGAGAACATTTTATATTGTAAAGAGGAAGCATACATAAAGGGGGAGAAAATGTATATATCATATGTGAAAAAATGTAAAGTATATTGTATAGATGCATGGGGGAGCATTATATATGTATAGATACTCAGAGATACATCTCTTACTAAAAAGAATTTTGAAAAATTTCAAAAACATAGTACTTTACCGAGTTGGAGACACAAGGTGATGAATAAAAGGTGTTCTTGAAATTCAGTTTTGACTAATAAGTGGTTTTATAACTAATGCCAAAGGGGGAGATTGTTGACATTACAGTCATGTTTGTTATTAGTGACACACACTTATTCAAATTATAAGTATCTACTGAGCGTATTGAACAGTTAACAGAGTTAACCAAGCATTTCAAACTCTATCGAGTTCTAAAGTTGCTACCAAGTCCAAGGAACAATATTCAGTTTGTGCTAAGCATTTTCCACCATGATGGTGATCAACAGTGTAAATCAAGCTTCATAAGGTTTACCGAGTTTCTTAGTGCAAATTGAGGGTTGCAGTGCTTACCAAGTTCGTAGTTACAACGATGTGAATCCAATGTTGACTGAGCCACTCAGTGTTAACCAAGTGATTCAGTTTATACCAAGCTCGTAATGATAGCATTTATCGAGCTATGCAGTATGAATCAAGTGACTCAAGTTATATGTTGAGTTTTGCAGTATTCACCGAGCCACTAGTGCAGACTGAGTTTATACTACTTGGAAGTGATAATTATGGACCAAGCTTCTATGTCTATTGATTGCATTACAATGCCAAGAATTGATAGTGGATGTCGAGTATCAGATCCTCATCGAGCTAGTCTTCAGAACCCAAGTTCTAGTAGTTTGGCCCACTTTGTGTATTTTGTGTAAAATTGTATTGTAGCTGACTTTGCTGATTTTAAATTGGATTGGTATACATTTAATGTATATTATCACATCCAAAATATAGAATAGAAGGAATATAACAAGAAGAAAAGAGAAGAAGTGTGAAATAAAAGGCTACAATAGTATAAGGAGCAAAAAAGATTTATCTATCACAACAAGGTGATCACTACAATCAAAGGAATCTCATTCAGCAAACCAAGTTTTATATCAGAGATCAACCACTATTTCATCCTAACATATGGATAAGTTAAACCCTTTCACAAGGTAGACTTAACAGTCTTTTGTAAATCTCTTTATTGAGTGCATACTTCAATTTATGTTTGTAAATCCATTTACAAGGTGGACCTAGCAGTCCTTATTGCTCCTAACGGGGCAGATCATCAGAAGTGATCATTATAAGCCTTAACAAGCCAACTTTATGCTGCAGTACTAAAGCTCGTGGGTATCACCCCCACCCTAGTTTTACTTTCTATTTGGAAGGTTTTTGGGTCAACATATTGTGTGTCAAAGTGTTATGAATTTTTTAATGCTTTCAGTTATTCATGCATGCAAATAGATCAGAATACACATGAAGGATTAATTGGTAAATAAGGATTAAGTTTGATTGATTATTGATTCACCCCTCCCCTCTTAGTAACTTAGCCTATCATATATATTTCCAACAATTTGGACTATTTTGTTTTTGTTATTTCATTAGATTAACTAGGTTGTAGAATGGCTGATGTGGAGGTAGCAACTCTTGATGTCTATAAGTTCTTCTTTGTCAAGCCTTCTTAAGGATGACCTAGTTATCTCCACATGGAACAAGCAGCTTAGGGCTTTGAAGAAGAATTATAATAGAATATTGCAAATTGAAGATAGCTAAAATCAAGGTAAAAATGTCAACAAAGAGTAGGAGGATGTGCTCAAGTCTAAGGTTAGTGTTGCTATATTGATTGAGTAGTATGAAAAACTTAGGAAACAACTTTGTGTTGCTGTCAAGAAAGAGCTTGGTGAGAGGGAGAAGGAGCTACAGTGAGCAGGGGACAATGAGAACAAGAGAGGCTCTAAGAGAACTGCTAAAGAGGAAGACAAAGATAAGCATGCAGATGAGAGATGAACCTCAACCTTAGATAGCTAGGAGAGTAGGGAGGTTGAAGTTGGGGAAGCAAAGGAATCAAGCTGTCACGATGTAAGAGAAAGTGCATAAGAGGATTCCATTGCTTAAGTGTTGAAAATATTGTACTTTAGGCACTTGTTCAATGTGGTTGAACAGAGTGATTCGTCATCGATTATTTGGTCAAAAATGCATGAGCATAGCTGCTATCTCTCATATGATTTTGTCATAGATGACACCAATAAGCCTCTACGGGAAGAAGATCTGGACCAACTTTCCTTTTTGGGGTCTTTACAAATGTATCACAGTTGGGGAAAGCTTAGAAATTTGTCTGTAGAAGGTTTCTTAGTAAAAAAAAAAAATCATATTCATAATTTACTATTGTATTATAAACTCTTATATTTTTATTGCTTTTCTAAATTTGATTGTCTTAGATTAGTTTTATCAACATTTCAAATCACACCCATCATCAGAATTATAAAGATCTTAGAAAATAGAAAAAAAATGAACTATAGATATTTTTCATGATTCTTTATTAGTTCACTTAAAAAAATTTAGAATTGAGGTATCTATAAGTGTAAGGAAGCCAGAACTTGTGGACAATAAATAGGTTTTTTTCATTTGATGATGTGTGTAAAGTTTTTCAATTTTGAATTTATTTTAACTAAAAGAGAAGCTAAGTACAACAATACATGCATCCACTTTAGCTTCCAATAAAATTCATGGTGGAGCAATTTACCACTCAAATTTTTTATTCAGTCATGCATTAGCTATTTCCTTGGGTTCAATTTTTGCATTCTCTTAAATATTAAGAAATTATATATTTAAATCTTTACATTGATACATGTGTTAGTTTTAATATCTAAAAAGATTTCGTTCAATTTTTGTTTTCACATTATTTTTTTCATAAGAAATATTTTGGTATTAATTTTTATAAAGATTTGAATTCTTTTTTCTATAATATATTAATATTATAAAAATATATGAAAATTAGATAATAGACTAGTTTCACTGAATCTATGTTAGACAGAAATGTTAGCAGATTTAAATGACTGAACTGTTTGACAGTCTTAAATGTGATTACCTACTACCACTTGTATTTGAAGGGTGTATGCTGATAGTAGTGTTGATTATATGGAAACATATCAAGAATACAATCAACACAACTTTTAGTTACAACAAAAAAACGTATTTCCAACAAAAAAAGAAGTCTTTCCCTTCTTGTCACATTTAAGAAACTATACATGATATACTACTATCGGTGTACATAGTGCTAGTTATTATTTTTGCTTTCAATCAATTTAAACTCAAATAGAATCAAGATGTTAATTAGAAATAAGAAGGACACATTTGAATGTAAATTGAATATTTATTTGAATTATGACTATATTTCTAAAATTAGACACTCAAAAATTAAAATAAGAGAGAATAGAGATAACCTTCAATATCTAGAAACCCAATCAAGATGGAACACAAATAAGATTATAAACTGGAAATATTTAAAATGCAAACTAATATTAGTTGAATTACAAATCATTTGTTTTGTTATTTATAATTGTAAATTTTGATAAACTAAATAAAATTTTAAATATTTTAAAATATAAATCTATATTTGTTAAATTTTTTTTTATTGGAATAAGAATCTAAGAATTACAAAGCATTTAAAACATTAACATTATAGAATAAACCAACAACATTACAACATAATCACTAGAATATGCTCATGACATGATCAGACTTAACCATCGCTACATCAATGCTAGATAAACATGAGTCAATCAACAATGTAGAATGATATGGTGCTATGTTCCTGACATTAGACTTAACCATCACTACAACAATGCTGGATAAACACGAGTTGGACAACAATTCAGTATGATATGGTGCTCTCCAAATCATGATCGGCCAATGGGCTATAACTCCCAACTTGTTGTGTCATCTCTACACATGCTGCAAAGTCGAGTCTAGAATGGATGGGGAGGCTGTCTTGATTCTATTTTGTAGTAGCTCATGGAGTTTCTTAGCATGTATAGTAGCTACAATGTTCTGAATAGAGGAGACAAGCCAAGTTGTTAAAGTTAACAAATTAGAGCATATAATTTGCATTTCTATTTGCAATGGGAGAACAAAGTGGGAAAAGGTAGCTTGACATTGAATTTTCCAAATATTTTTAATATTAATCTGCCTGCAAGAGTTAGCAATCATGTTATGAGTGGGTGAGGATCCAAGAAGAGCATATTTCCATGAACAAGTGAAATTGAACAACACAGGTATGGAGGTTTTAAGGGCAGCCCACAACAACCTAATATGAGAGTAGAGCCAAAAATAGTGGATTAATGATTCATCTTTACCACAAAAGGGACAGTGTGGCAGCTGAATGAGGAATTTAAGACGAGAGCCCACTAGAAGCTTGGCATGGAGAAGTTTCCAGGCAATAAATTTTGATTGAGCATCAGCTTTAGTTTTCCAAATTTGAAGATAGAGCTTGTTCCATTAGACTAACTTTGTTTACATTTCCAAATAGTGTTGAGACGATGAGAAATGGCCAGGTCGGGTAGAAGCTTCCTGTACAAAACTTTGAGAGGGAAAGCATGAATACTACTACCATTAGGCCACCTCTAGTCCTTTAGGAAACTAGAGTGACTACTAGAAGAAAGAAGGATACAGAGATTAGAATGAACTAGGGTTTAGAGTTCTATTACAATCACCTTGTTAGTATTTCTTAGATTAAAACACTGTTTGAGTTGAGGCCATGATTTCCAAGTGATGTTTGTAGAGTCCCAAAGGTCTTTGAATACTTGAATGCCTTTCTTAAAGAAGCATTTAGCTTTGAACTTGGGTATCCTCGCCAAAGGGCTGCCATTGTGTTGGATTAATCTATTCCACCAAATTGAATATGTGGAAAAACTAGAGCCGTGGTTAAAAGACCGATCATACCAACATAACCTACTTGTTGCCAAGCATTCCAAATATAATTAAGAGCAGCTGAGCCATGAAATTTGAAGAATGGGGCAAGGAGAAGCTTATCGTTCCAATGAATTGTGCTCCAAGACTTACCAATAGTGGTTGTTTCAATTCTATATCTGATTAGACTATTCCAAGGAGTAGTCGCATCCAAGGCTTTGCTGATCCATTTCGTTGATAAGAAAATCCCTTGAGTGTAAGGGTCTATGATATCCAACCCTCACTTACCCTTTGGAAGGATACAATGAGACCATGACGTAGTAGGCATACCTTTTTTATTACCCCATTTGGACGAAATAAAATTATGAATGAGCTGAGTCATTTGATTATAACAAGCCTTAGACAGTAGCCAACATGAAGATATATAAACATGGCTAGCTAAGAGAATTTTATTAGCCACCTGGATACAACCAACTATGGATATATAACAGTTTGACCAAGTGAACAGTTTGGATTTGAACTTACATAAGAACCATCTTGATGCAGAGACCTAGGTGGACCTTTTAGTTATTTATAATCAGAGGGACTTCCTTTAGTGTTCTCACAACACAAACAAGCTTCTTCATAGGATCATTCTCCTTAATCCAATCAACTTCAAACCTTATCAGAGTGCACATACCATTCTCTTGTGCCACCATAGGCTCTACATCTTAGAAAACATCCCCAATGTCCCTCAATCCTTCAAATGGATTCATTTCAGCAATCTTGTCAACAAACTATCAAATGCCCTCAATCAGCATTTCCTCTTCATTCAGAGATCTTTTTCACCATTATCTTGACATCCCTACCTGAAGAAATTTAATGCAACATATAAAATATGAATTAGGTCTCTCCCACAAGACACAGTTAGCATAGAAAGTGGGAGAGCCTAGGGCATCATGAAAACTCCAAACCAATTTGTTGATTGCACACTATATTGTATAGGGACAGTCAACAAATGACTTAGATTCTTGCTTTTATACCTCACAAAACAACAAAATATTGCATGGAATTAAAAGTAATCTAATCCTCCATCAATTTAATGCATTTTTTATCACGTTTTCATTGAAAAAAAAGAGTTTTAACAACCCGAAAAGAGGATTGTCCCCTTAGGGCAGCAAGCTAGCAGTTTTCAGAGAATTAAAATTCTATTGCATGAAACTTTGTTACATATCTTCCTTTCGACTCAAAATTACCACCAACTCCCCTCTCTTTTAAAATGATTGATTACAATGTTTTTATAAACTCCTTTTCTCCTTTCCAAACTGTCCAACTCCCAAGAACCGACTACAATTGCCTAATTGTCTGTGACAGTTATGAATAACCTTTAATTATTTTTTTAAAACCACTCTTTATTGCTTATTTCGGACTTCTAAGACTAAAAAATTCATGAAACTTTTGAAAGTAATGTAAATGGATGTTCCGATGCTCAAAAGACTTATAAACCTTTACTTAACCCTTGACTCCATCATATTGCCCTAGGTGGCCTATTACTAACATTTTGACAATTTGACATATTTTTCCAATTACATTGTAATTATTTGCATTTGATATGCACTTTATGACTCTTTGATCCCATTTATCAACCTAGTACATTCTAGGACTCTATCCCCATGACACTTCATTACATCACATTAATGACCCTTAGGTACCTTCCTTGTCCTTTCATCATGCCATTAATGACTTAAAATTTTGAACTTTAACAAAATGAGTACAAAACATATTTAAAAGGACCTTTACAAGGTCTTATTATATTTAATGACCCAATATGGTCATGTTACCATCTTGTGACCTTAATGTCTTCTCATGCCTTCAACCTTGGCCTTGATGCTTCTGATACCAATCTGATGAGGAACAATCACAAACTTGATGATAAAACATAACATACGAAACCAAAAGCATAGGGAACCTAACAAGAATCTACAAGAAGACTGATTCACCATTAAAAACAACACATATTTTCACTACATATAACTATCTACAGATTGCAAAATGGATGGCTCTCTAGTGGCAGCCAGAGCCACTTACATTTCCTTTTATTCACTCACTCTCTATCACAATATTATCTTTTTGCCCTTATTGATTCTTCTCTCTATCCCTTCAATCTCTTCCTCTTATAACATTTGAGGTAGTTATGAAGTCTTACAGGATATACAAAACAAACTCATCAACTTCCCTATGGTAATTTATTGATAACATTGGTGGCCGAAATCCTTCTATTTTGGATACATTTCATTGCAATTTTAAACAATAATTTTTTTTCATTGTATAAGGGAATTTTGGTGGCCTTAAATATTTATAAAACTTTGAACAAAAGATTCAAATGACAAGGTGCCTCTGCACCACATCTCCACATATCATTCAATGAAACTCCAATTCCAAGGGGGATACTAAGATATCTGGTAATGACTCCATGTTTAATCTCTTTCCAATCATTACGAATCCATGGGTGCTGAGAGTTGGGGTGAGTTCCAAAATTCTGTTTTGTGAGTAGCAATTTTGGAACTTGAAATTGTGCAATAGAAATTGATGACATCCAACAGATTATTGACATCCTCAGTTGAGTTTTGGAGAAAAATCATGCTGTCATCGACAAAATGGGAGTTGAGGGCTGTAATGTGGCTAGGAAGGGAGATGGCATGAATAAGGTGAGTCTCTTGAGCATGTTGAAGGACATAACCAAGGGCATCAGTAGAGAGGACATAAATAAATTTTGTTAAAACTTAAATAAGATATTTACTTGAAACTTCAACAAACAAATATGAACTCATGGGGTGATCTTGTATCCCAGCCCCTTTTTTAATAAATAAGTATTATTTTTAAAATTTAAACTCTCAAAAATTGCAAAACATAGTTAAAAATTATAACATTAAAAAAATATACTATTAACTAAAAATTAAATAAATTTTTATCTTACATTTTCTACTAGATCAAGAAAGTGGAGATCTAGCCTTTCAAAATTACAAATCTACAAATTATTGAACTATTTCTTAAAAGCCAATTAATATTTATGGACTCTTAAATTAAATATTTAATGAAACGATATCACCATTTCTAAATATAGACGTGCAAAACTTTAAAAAAACAAGACGACAATTTAATGTAAGAGATTCCAAGAGTAATCTTGAAGCCACCGTTTAAATTTTGGAAAAAGAGCGCCAAATTACAGGAGTTTATAAAAGCAACCAACCATGAGGCCCTTTAAACCCAACGTTTCAAGGGAAAAAACAATCTGCAATTATCAAATTATCTCTCCAAATCAAGAAAGCGCAGATATCATTAGAAATTGGGTCTGCAAAAAGCTCGCCATGAAGAATTCGGTGCTCTCTCATGGGAAGGAAAAAGTATTGAAGAAGAAAATACAACATTCAGCAACAAGGGTTATGAAGAAAGGTGGGGATTTGGGTATGGAGCCCATCAAACTGAAAATATCAAAAGTGTCTCAGAAGCCGCCATTGTTACAGTTGGAGGAGGAGGGTTGTGTTGTGAAGAAAGATAACGAGATGGGCATGAAACCCATTAATATCCAAATAAAAAGATCAGAAGCTCTTCAGAAGCGGCCATTGTCACAAGTGCAGGAGGAGGGTTTTGAGAAAACAAAATAGCTGAAGAAAGATCATGAGATGGGCATAAAGGTTTTCAAAATCAGTATGAACAGACTAGAAGTTTCTCTCAAGCAGCCATTGCCACAATTGCATGTGGGTTGTGAGAAAACACAACACCCAGTAACTGGTGTGGGAAAAGATCATGAGGTGGGCAGCATAAAGCCCATTAAGGTCAAGATTAAAAGATCAGAGGCTCCTCATAAGTCCTAATTGTCACAGTTGCAGGTGGATTCTGTTTATGCTGAAAGAATGAAGGAGAAAGATCATGAAATGGGCATCAAAGTTGAAAAATCACAGGCGTCTCAGAAGCCGCCATTACCAAAGTTACAGATGGTTTCTTCTTGTGTTGGAAACCAACCCATTCAAAGAGAACGGAGAAGATTACATGTTATCTATGAAGATGAAGAGGAGGAAGAGGAAGAGCAAAACATCTCATGAGAACAAATCAAAAATTTCTACCATTTCTTTTCATAGAGAAGAACAGGCAGGTAAAAATAATTGTTCTTCTTTTTTGGATTCTCACAAAGAAGAAGAAGAAATCATGTGGGGGCTGGTTTATGGATTAGAGCTTGAAACTAATTTTGACACCATTAACAAATGGAAAGAAGAGGAGGTTGCTCTGGAGGTTGAAAAGTTCTTGGGAGGGCTCGAACTTGCAGCAAAGATTGATGATGAATTAACGAGAGAAGCTCGGCTTGGATGCAATAAGCTCAAATTGCTACCCACCCTGGTCAAGCTTCTTTTAGCACCAAAGTGCAAATTATTGCTAGAGTTGCTTCTTTCTAGAGGAATTTTTGGCCTCCTGAAGAACTGGATAGGAGACACAGCATTGAGCACTGAGATTATGAAAATGTTGCTGAAGATGGGAGTTGCAGATGATAATAAAATGCTTTTCATGGAGGAAATGAAAAAGAGTGGTTTGGAAAGGAATGTGATGCTGCTCTCAGCATCTGATGGAGAGACTGAATTGAATAGAAGACTTGCAAAATCACTCCTTAATTCATATCTGTTGTAACTTATTTTATTTGCATGGATGAAGAAATGTGCCCAATTCAATTGAATTTATGCATTGGAAACATGAATGTTCGTTCATATGAGATTGTATTCAATTCTTTATATTTATTAATTTTTATACAATCATATTCATTCATACCAGATTTGTTTACTACTTATCTGTCTGTGGTAAATTATAGTCTGTAAGGTCCCATGGGCACCTGCTTGCTTAAAAATAGAGCGGTGCAATAATGAGAAGTGGTCTCATGAATTTTTAATGTGAATATGCTTTAAACAATTAGCTCCTACAAACAAGGAAGCTGGTAAAAAATTTAATTTATTATAACATTATTTTATTTATGAATTGGTTTTTGGTGGAAAAATGAAAATAAATTATTGGCAAGTGGCAAAATTTTCCCCTAAACAATAGGGGCTAATTCCAGCCCCACCCTTTTTTCATCCGCTCAAAATGAAGACGCTAAAAAGTAGGGGCTCCTATAAAATAGGAAAAGATTCTAATTAAAGCTTTAGCCCCCACCAAAAAAATGCATGGGACCTCTAGTTCCCAAAAAATAGAGGCCAAGCCCCGCCATGGGATCACTCCATAAGAGTGCATTTTTTTTGTTTTTTTCCAGTTGTATCTCATACTTCTCAATTCAAGTGATATTTATGTACATATTTATTGAATTAGCAATAATTTATTTTTGATTTATTAGGGTTAGTTTCCATTTTTGATAACTTAATTTATTTTATAGAAATCATAAATGTTCATTCTTGTACGATTTGTATTTATATCTATTGTAAAATATTGTCACCGTTGAAAAGATGTATAGATATGAAAATCATTTATGTTTGCCCTTATGAACTATGGAAACCATATATGTTTGATCTTATAAATTGGTTTGGTATTCTTATATCTATATATTTTCATGGAAATAATAAATATTTATTTGAATTTATTTGTTTTTGTTGATATTTGTATAGATTAATTTTTTTGAACAAAGTATATTTTTCTATCAAAAATTAAATATTTAATAAAATTACAAGTATAAAGTTTTCACATTTCATGATAAATGTTCAATGATTTATGAAGTTAATTGCGTTTTTACTAATTTTCTAATTTCAACGTGTTCTTAATTATTTTATCAATGAATCCTACTCTATTAATGTTCAACAGTGCTAAATTTGATTCAGTAATCAATTTTTTTATCAATAGATCATAGTCCATCATTGTTTAATTTAGTACATATTTTCAAAATGTAAGTGTTCATTTATATTGAATTTCTTCATCATATTTATTATAAATTTGGTATGACATTATGCTTTAAAGCATTCTTCTCAATCAGATAAATATATATTTAATGAAATGAAAACATAATTTATGTTTCTTCATATAGAATTGTTCATTCCATTTATTTGCTTTCATTTTTATTAGAATATTTTTAAATTTTAAAACTTAGTTTTCTACCTATATTTAAATATTAAATAAAATACTATGAATTTTATAAATTGAACTTTCAAACAAATGTTTATATATAGAAAAACAATAAGTGTTTATTAAAATTTTATTGTTTGTTTTATTATATTTTCTTATTTACATTGTTAACAAAATTTAAAAAATCTACAATAAGATTCAAACATTAAATAAAATAATCATTTGCAATATCAGAAAAAATGCAAACACCCAAAACCCATATGATAACCCAAAATGGTCACGATAGAGCCAACAGCTAAACCAAATCACATGCAAAATGGAAGAACGCTAAAATATAGCAGTATAGCTCAATATTAGACCACTATCTAATAAAACACATATTAGACCACTATGTAATAACACATTGGTTCTTGCAACAAATACTTCATAAGGTTATATTTCCTTTTTCAATCTCATGCATCCAAAATACAGATGCAATACTCTTTCATTGATTTCTCTTTTCTTATGTGACGTGCTATAATCCTTTCCAATGAATCTCATGAAGATTTAGTATCATAATTTGTGTGTTACACATGCAAATGCATCGCTTGTAGTCATAAAACATATTTTCATCAATTAATCTGCAAGCTGTTTCTTCATTATGGAAAGCACATAATGAAACCATATAGATTTATTTATTTTCTTCACACGAGCAGAAAAATTAGGCATTTAACTTTAGAGCCAAGTGTACTGTAAGTAGGTTGATGAGCAGAATACTTGTGATATTGAACTACTAAAAATAACATTCCTACTATTGATAAGGTTATAGATGTTTACATCTAAGGTACTCCTACAATTGATGCTAAAACTAATAAGAAAGATGTTGAAGATGAGAAGAGAGATGGCGAGGAAGAAAATAAATATGAAGGAGAGAAATTTCAAAATGAGAAGGTTACATTTTAGACATAATTAGTTGTGATAGAAATTTAGATAGAGAGGGTGACAGAGGAGAAGGTCACCTAGTTGAAGGTTGATGCAAGAGACACTCATGTTGAGGTAGTTTAAGAGTTCCTTGATAAGGAAAAGATGGAATTATATAAAGTATAACTAATCAAAGGTCTAGTTAGTATTAATGCACTTAGTCCTATTAAAATGATGAATATTGTATCACTAATACAAGAAAAGAGTAGGACAGAGATATTGATGACACACATCAAGGATAATGAACATTTGAAATTTTCATCTAATATATTGGACAAGATTAAATATAAAAATGAAACTCTATCTTGCCAACTAAAGAGTCTTATGAAACTCTAATCTATAAATTTCTTGGTATTTGCATTCCTTTGTCCACTCTCGAGGCTTGGATCTGGCATTACTGACAGATTGAAGGAGATATGGACATTATGCTTGCAACAAATAATTATTTTATGGTTATTTTCTTGAATATGGTAGATCGCAATAGATTTTTTGAAGGTGACCCATATTATTAAAATTAGGTTTGATTATTTATTAAACCATAGCATGTAGGTTTTAATTCAGCTAAAGAGATGCCTTCTTGAGTTCCTATTTGGGTTTGTCTACCTCACCTCCCCCTGGAGTTTTGGCAAGAAGACATTTTACATAAAATTGCTAGTCTCTTAGGAAAGCTTGTGGTAGTTGCTACATAAATGTTGTGTAATAAGATGATTTCTTTTGCTTAGACTTGTGTTGAGATAGATGTAAATAATCCCCTGTCGAATTTGATGGAAATTTTTTTGGGATCTTCATCATGGATTCAACAGTTAGATTATGAATCTCTACCTTTTTCATGTCGATTTTGTCATGAGTATGGCCATCTCCTATGACATTACCCTAAAATTCATCAGGAACCTCATTCCTCCTCTTTGACACCTCCTCCTCCAAGTAAAGAGGATAAAGGGAAAGCTCCCATGATGGCTGAACCTTAGGGAAAGGACAAGGAAGGATTTGTACTTGTTAAAACTAAGGCTAAAGAATGTCATTAGAAGAGGCCATTCAAGGATAGACAGACAGATGGAGGCTTTAGCGGGTTTGAGGTGCTAGAGAAGTTAGGTTTGGAAGAAGGGGTCCTACATGTGGTCACTTCTAATAATGTTGGGATCAGTATGGAGGTTGTACCATCTCTTGAACTAGAAATAGTTCAAGCTATTCAAGGACAACGGGTGGCTCAGGTGACTTTAAATAATTCCATAGAGGATGACATTATTTTGGAAGATTTAGTTAGAGAAGTTTTAGTTTCATCTCAAAATGAGGGTTCATCTCATAGATTGGGAGTACAACAATGACCCCTTAAGAAAGGTCTTGCTAATAGCTCCTCAAAAGGGTGGAAGATAGACCTTGAAAAGATAAAAATGACTGGAGATTTGTTGATGGAATCTGGGCTTGTTAAACCTATTGATGCTCACTTTTCTCAAACCCCTCAATGATCATTCTCTCTTGGAATGTGAGGGGTTTGAATAACACCTGTCATCAAAAACTATTCATGATTTGATTGCAATTCATTCTCTAGATGTCTTTTGTTTTCAAGAGACTAAGGTTTCTATTGAGATTATGTGTCATCATGCTCCACTCATTTGGTATGCTGGTCACTGTCAAAGTATTAGTTCACAAGGGAATTTTGGAGGTTTGGCTTTGTTTTGGGACCCTTAAAAGATTTCTTCCCTTTGGTGGATTTCTAGTCATTACTCAATCTTTATGGTGGCTACTTCCTTGGACTCTAGTGAGACTATTCTTGTGACAAATATTTATGCCCCTATTGACATTCGTGGGAAGATTCATCTCTGGGATCACATTAGGTATGTGTTTTCTTGTACTCCTTATTTTCCTTGGATTTTAGGAGTCAATTTTAACTCTATTTTAAGTCTTGAGAAGAAAAGAGGAGGTTGGCCTAGGCTTGGCCTTGCTTTTGATCTTTTTCAAGCCAAGGTGGATACTCTTTTTGTTATTGATGTTAAGCCTTCAAATGGGGTTTTCACATGGAACAATAGATGGAGCGATCAGGAAGCTATCTCAGACTATTTGGATAGGTTTATTGTTTCATGTTATTGGGTTGGCGGTGGCCTAATTATGAGTTCTAAAATTTTTGATTGGAGAGGTTCTGGTCATTGGCCAATTAAGTTCTCTTCTTCTCCTATTGAACTACCTAAGAACCCTTCTTCTAGATTTCATCTTATGTGGCTCCAAGACTTGTCCCTTTATGATTTCGTGGCTAAGTGGTGAAGAGGGGGTGGCCCCAACTTATGGCCTGGCTATGTTTGTCTTTGAGAAGAAACTTAAATATGTCAAATATCATCTTAAGAGATGGAATACTTATTTCTTTGGGAACCTTTAGTCTAGAAAGAGGAATTCTCTAGATCATTTTGTAGTGATTACTCACCAAATTAGAGACTCTAGGATTACAGAGGCTCTTAGCAGGGCAAAAGCCCAAGCTATGTGGGATGTGGAATAATGGGAACTTTGGGAAGAGATTTATTGGAAACAAAAGGCTCACATTGATTGGCTGCAAGAAGGGAATAGAAATACTGGTCTTTTTCATTATTCTATTCAAGCTCATTGTAATAAGGGGTATATTTATTCTCTTGTTACTACTGAAAGACTTCAGATTTCCTCTCAGTCTACTATGAGCCTGGAAACCCTTCAGTTTTATTCTAACCTTTTTACTAAGGATTCTCATCCTTTAATTGAGGAGGAGAACTTAATTCTTTGATGCATTCCTTCTCTTATCACCAATTCTATGAATGATTCTCTTCTTCTTCCAATTTTGATATCTAAACTTGAAGAGGTTGTGTTTGGGATGAATAAAGATACAGCTCCAAGCCCAGATGGCTTCCCTATGGAATTCTTTCAATAATTTTGGGAAATTATTAATATGGATCTCTTGGAGGTGGTTAAGGTATCCCTTCAGAATAAGAAAATGTTTTCGTGCATTGAACCGTACTTTACTAACTCTTATCCCTAAGAAAGAAAGTGCTAACAATCTTGGCTCCTTTCATCCCATTGCTCTTTGTAATGTTGTATACAAAATTATCACCAAATAGATTGCTGAAAGACTCAAGATAATCCTTCCAATTGTGATTTTAGAGGAACAAGGCAGTTTTGTGGTTGGTAAGAAAATTCTTGATGCAATTGTTATTGCTTTTGAATTAATTCATTCTATGCATACATCAAAAGAGCAAGCTATGTTCATTAAGTTGGATATGGCTAAGGCTTGTGATAGAGTCAAATGGAGTTTTCTCCAAAAGATCCTCATTCGCCTTTGGTTTCTACGAATAGTGGGTGAACTGGATTATGAGTTGTATTACTTTAGCTTCTTTTTTTGTTTTGGTGAACGATGTTCCTTTAGAGCTCTTTGGTGCCTATAGAGGACTTCACCAAGGGGATCCTATTTCACTTTATCTCATTATCATTATAGTTGAGGGTTTGTGCCACTTTCTTAAGCTTCGTGCTCACTAGGGTTTGATTCATGGGTAGAAATGGGGTGTTGGCTTGCCTCCTATTTCACATCTTCAATTTGTGACTGATAATTCATTTATGGTACATGCATGTCTTTAGGAAGCTACTTCTTTTAGGCATGCTTTGGATGTTTATCTTGCAACTTTGGGATAGAAAGTTAATGAGAACAAATTCTCCATTTTTTTCTTCAATACTCTTGAGGCTATTTAGTGGTGAATTGCTACTATTTTGAGGATTCTGCTTGGGTCTCTTCCCTTTCTTTATTTGGGTATTCCTTTTACTATTGGTAGACATCCTAGATCTTCCTAGCAAGTTTTTCTTGATAAACTATGGCAAAAGGTTAATCGTTGGACTCATTGATGGCTATCAATTGCTACTCGTCTAACTCTATTAAAATTGGTTATTCAAGCCCTTCTTATTTATAGGTGTTTTGTTTAGGCTGATCCTATGTATTTTCTTCAAGAATTTGATGCTCTATCTCGTCAATTCCTTTGGAGTGGGAATCTTTCAACTTCTAAATGGAGTCTTGTTAAATGGGAAATAGTGTGTAGACCTTAGAAGGAGGTTGGCCTTGGCTTACAATTATCTATTTTAAAAGGATAGGTTCTCGTTGCAAAACTTTATTGGCATTGGTGTACTAACCGACATCAACTTTGGGCTCGTATTCTCACTCATAAGTATTTTCCAAATATTGATGGGGTTGAAGTACATCGCTTTCCTCTGGAAGGGAAAGGTTCCATGATTTGGAATACGCTAAATTTTGGAGCTCAGTTGGTCAAAGATGGTCTCTTTTGGATTTGTCATTCAGGATCACAAACTTTATTTTGGTTTGATTCTTGGGACAAGCACCGTCCTATTCTTACCACTCACCCTCATTTACATGCCCTCTATCAAAATTTTAATGTTGTTGGTTGGGATATAGTTGATTTTTATAAGATAGGGTGCATTAGAGGTTTGGCTCCTTCCTTTTCTTGGAAACACCTCTTTGAATGGCCTCCAGGAGGATCTGAGGAGGATAGGAAGGAGTTGTTTCAGATTTTGTAGTCTCATGAGTGTACTACTTTGGTTGGTAATGATGTGCTTGCTTGGGAAAATGAAGATTTGTCTATAAAATTTTCAATGTCCATAGGATATATTGAGCTTCTTTAGTAAACAATGGGGGAGATTAAGATGACTTGGTGGAAGCAAGTCTGGTTCAAGTTTTCTTGGCCCAAATGTATTTTTTTAATATGGTTGGTAGTCCATAACTGATGTCTTACATGGGATAATTTATGCAAGCATGGCTTCCATGGACCCTCAATGTGTGTTCTATGCCAGACTAGTGAAGAAAATATCTCTCATGTCTTTTTCCACTGCTCTTTCACTAGACATATTTGATAATCTTGGTGGAATGTGTGGAACCAATCTTGTTGGTATGTTTCCTCAGTGGTAGAATTCTTTGCTTGCTAGGGTAAGGCTCTTGTCAAGACTTCATTTCTTCAAGTTACCTAGACTCTTGGACCCTTCTTTATTATTTGGCATATTTGGTTGGAAAGGAATCGTTGTATCTTTAAGAAATATTTTTTAGAGGTTCCTCACTTATGGTGGAAAATTCTCCATTCTTTCAAGGAACTTGTTTCTGCAAAATGTGATACTTCTGAGGCCATGGAACCAAGGGAGGATATTTTCAATAATTGTTTGAATATTTCCCCCTCACATGGAAAACTACTAAGAAAGATGTGTAGACATCCCTTGCGAAAGATAAATAGGGTGGGGAAGTGGAGTGCCCCTCCACAGGGTATTCTTAAAATCAACACAAATGGGTCTTCTAAGGGAAATCCAGGCCTTGTTGGCATTGGTGGTGCTGGTAGAGATAGTAAGGGGGATGTCTAGTTTGTATTTTCTTTTTATAAAAGTCATCACACTAACAACCTGATGGAGGTCATAGCTATTTTGTATGATGTGAAGAATGCTTGTGACCTTGATTGGAGAGGGCTTATCTGTGAATCTGATTCATAAGTGGTGATACCTCTATTAAATTAGCAACAACCTAAAGTTGTTAGTTAAAGGTTATCTTTGAGTCATAATTTGTGTATTTATTTGGAGATTGTTACTTTTAGTTATATTCCCAGGAAATGGAATAGTGTTGTTGATAGTTTGGCAAAGTGGACTTCTAACCATATGTCAATTGGAACATTGTTGATAAGACTCACCTTCTAATGGGCTTGTCCCATCAACTTGATCACTTGGTTGATCTTGACAGGGCTGTCTAATGCCCTTTCTCTGTTTGTTCTTGTTTCTCTTTCAGCTTGAATAATGTTCCGCCCCTCCTTTTATTTGAAAAAAGAGTCTTATTAATAAACATATAAGTACAAACTTCAAATCCTTAGAAAAAAATTCTTTAGGGTATGTGTAGGATCATGGTGTACCAAATTATAGCCTTAAGTGGCAATGAAAAATCAGAAAATTCAGGGTTATGTCAACTTGACACATAATTTTAAAGTGGTTATGAATTTTATATCAAAAAGTTGTACGAAAATAATCTGTAGGAAATTGAATTTAGTTTCTAAACTACTAGACCTTATCAAGAGAAAAAAATAATTAATTGGTCAAAAGTTTGAATTTTAATGCTATACTACAAAAAATTTAGGGCAAAAATAAAAAGTAGGTGTATGTCTAACCATCTTAATCAAAATCAAATGATAATATTTTTTTAATATAATTATCGATATGAAAAGTAGTCTCATGTCCAGATGTGAGGCATTTTTTCAGTATTTTTATTCCAAATAAATAATTAAATATGAATTTTCTACCAAAACTTTTTCAAAAAAAAAAAGTCTCGTGTCTGACCACCTTAACTAATAGAAAATTTTACCATATTTTTTTTCTTATACTAGGTGAAGTATAGAATGTGACACAACTTTTAGATTTTAAAAATGTTATACTGTTTGAAAATTATAGTTGTTTTTCAATCAGTATGTCAATTAGAAATTTAAAATAATCTTCATTGATAATTAACTAATAAATACTTATCAATCTCAGAATTTGACAGAAATTATATTGATGGAATCTTGAGAGCAATATTAAAAAACCCTTTTCATTTCATTTAATTTCAATCAAAATAACATTGTCAGATGACTACCCGAAGTCTGAGTATCACTAAAACCCTCTTCAAACACATCTTTTGGGTTGATCGGGTAGGCTTGGTAAATACCAAGCCTAATCGGATATCGAATTTCAAATCAGATATCAGATTTGAAATCAGATATCAGATTTCAAATCGGATATCCGATATGGCTAGGTGAATTTTGGTGAGAAATTTGAAATCCCAACACATTTTGGAAGGAAAACCGAATTTAAGACTTATACCTTATGATTTATAAATTACTTTTGTTATATTACTATGTAAATATGTATAATAATATATTAATATATAATAATATATTATGTTATTCTCATTATAATCTATAAATATAATTTATATTATTATTTTTACTAAATATAATAACGTAATATATATATATATATATATATATATATATATATATATATATATATATATATATATATATTATATATAAGTATGTTATTAATATATATATATAATAGCATAATATTTTTAATCAAATATAATAAAGTTATATATATATATATATATATATATATATATTATAACGTAATATATATATATGTGTGTGTGTATGTCACTAATATATATATAATATAACATAATATTTTTATTAAATATAATAAACATATATATATGTTATTAATATATATTATTATATTAATATGTATGTTATTAATATATAGGTATATTATTAATATATATGAGTCAAAGGGGGTCATAGGTTGACCTATGACCCCCTTTGACCCATTACATAACAACATATGTCCCTAGGGGTCTTAGGACCCCTAGTGACATATTAGAATCATTTTTATGGGTCGAAGGAGGTCATAGGTTGACTTATGACCCCTTCGACGCATTACATGATGACATGTCCCTAGGGCTCCTAAGATCCCTAAGGACATTAGAATTGTTCTTATGGGTCAAAAGGGGTCATAGGTTGACCTATGACCCCATTCAACCCATTAAATAATGACATATGTCCCTAGGGGCTAGGACCCATAGGGACATATTAGAATTCGACCCATTAAATGATGACATATGTCCCTAGGGGTCTTAGGGACATATTAGAATCATCCATATGGGTCAGAGAGCATCATAGGTTGACCCATGACCCCCTTTGACCCATTACATGATGACATATGTCCCTAGGAGTCCTAGCACCCCTAGGGACATATTAGAATCATTCATATGGGTCGAAAAGGCTCATAGGTTGACTTATGATCCCCTTCGACTCATTACATAATGACATATGTCCCTAGAGGTCCTAGGACCTCTAGGGACATATTAGAATCATTCTTATGGGTTGAAGGGGGTTATAGGTTGACCTATGACCCCCTTTGACATATTACATGATGACATATGTCCCTAGGGGTCTTAGGACCCCTAGGGACATATTAGAATCGTTCATATGGGTCAAAGGGGGTCATAGGTTGACCTATGACACCCTTCAACCCATTACATGAAGACATATGTCCCTAGGGGTCCTAGAACCACTAAAGAAATATTAAAATCATTCTTATGGGTCAAAGGTGGTCATAGGTTGACTTATGACCCGCTTCGACCCATTACATGATGACATATGTCCTTAAAGGTCCTCAAAACCCAAGGGACATATTAGAATCGTTCTTATAGGTCTAAGGGGGTCATAGGTTGACCTATGACCCCATTTGACCCATTACATGATAACATATGTCCCTAGGAGTCATATGACCCCTTAGGGACATATTAGAATGCTTCTTATGGGTCAAAGGGGGTGATAGGTTGACCTATGACCCCCTTCGACGCATTACATAACGACATATGTCCAAAAGGGTCCTAGGACCCCTAGAGACATATTAAAATATTTCTTATGGGTCAAAAGGGGTCCTAGGTCAACCCATTAAATGATGAGATATGTCCCTAGGGGTCCTAGGAACCCTAGGGACATATTATAATCATTCATATGGGTCAAAAGGCATCATAAGTTGACCTATGACCCCCTTCGATCCATTACATTATGACATATGTCCCTAGGGGTCCTAGCACCTCTAGGGACATATTAGAATCATTCATATGTGTCAAAGGGGGTCATAGGTTTACTTATGATCCCTTTCGACCCATTGCATAATGACATATGTCCCTAGAGGTCTTAGGACCCCTAGGGACATATTAGAATTATTCTTATGGGTCAAAGGTGCTCATAGGTTGACCTATGACCCGCTTCGACACATTACATGATAACATATCTCCTTAAGAGTCCTCAAACCCTTAGGGACATATTAGAATCGTTCTTATGGGTCAAAGGGGGTCATAGGTTGACAATTGACCAACTTCAACACATTACATGATGGCATATGTCCCTAAGGGTCCTAGGACCCCTAGGAACATATAAAAATGCATCATATGGATCAAGTGGTGTCATAGGTTTACCTATGACGCCCTTCGACCCATTAAATGATGATATATGTACCTAGGGGTCCTAAGACACTTAAGGACATATTGCAATCATTCTTATGCTCGACCCATTAAATGATGACATATGTTCCTAAGGGTCCTAGGACCCCTAGGGACATATTAGAATCGTTCTTATGGGTCAAAGGGGGTCATAGGTTGACCTATGACCCCTTTTGACCAATTAAATGACCACATATGTCCCTAGAGGTCCTAGGACCCCTAGGGACATATTAAAATTGTTCTTATGGGTCCAAGGGGCTCATAGGGTGACCTATGACCCCCTTCAACCTATTAGATGACGACATATGTCCTTAGGGGTCGTAGGACCCCTAGGGACATATTAGAATCGTTCTTAAGGGTCAAAGGGGGTCATAGGTTGACTTATGACCCTCTTCAACACATTACATGATGACATATGTCCCTAGGGGTCTTGGGACACCTAGGGACATATTAAAATGCTTCATATGGGTCAAACAGTGTCATAGGTTGACCTATGACCCCCTTCGAGCCCTTAAATGATGACATATATAGCTAGAGGTCCTAAGACCCCTAGGGACATATTAGAATCATTCATATGGGTCAAAGGGGGTCATAGGTTGACCTATCACCCCCTTCGACCAATTACATGACGACATATGTCCCTAGGGTCTTAGGACTCCTAGGGACATATGTCATCATGTAATATGACAAAGTGAGTTATAAGTCAACCTATGACCCTCTTATACCCATAAGAACGATTCTAATATATCTTTAGGACATATGTTATCATGTAATGGGTCGAAGGGGGTCATAGGTCACCCTATTAGACCCTTTGACCCATATGAAGCATTCTAATATGTCCTTAGGGGTCCTAGGACTCCTAGGGACATATGTTATCACGTAATGGGTCAAAGAGGGTTATAAGTCAACCTATGACCCCCTATGACCCATAAGAACTATTTTAATATGTCCCTAGGGGTCCTAGGACCCCTAGCTATATATGCCATCATTTAATGGGTCGAGAGGGGTCATAAGTCAACCTATGACACCCTTTGACCCATATGAAGCATTCTAATATGTCCTTAGGTGTCTTAGGACTCTTAGAGACATATGTCATCATATAATGTGTCGAAGTGGGTCATAAGTCAACCTATGACTTCCTTTGACCCATAAGAATGATTATAATATGTCCCTTGGGGACCTAGGACCCCTAGGGACATATGTCGTCATGTAATGGGTTGAAGGCACTTTGACCCATATGAATGAATCTAATATGTTCCTAGAGGTCCTAGGACCCCTAGGGACATATGTCATCATGTAATATGTCGAAGGGTATCATAGGTTAACATATGACCCCCTTTGAGCCATAAGAATGATTCTAATATTTCTTAGGGGTCGTAAGACCCATAGGGAGATATGTCATCATTTAATGTGTCGAAGGAGGTCATAGATCAACCTATGACCCCCTTTGACCCATATGAAGTATTCAAATATGTCCCTAGGGGTCTTAAGACCCCCATGTACATATGTCATTATGTAATGGGTCGAAAGGTGTCATAGGTCACCTTATGACCCCTATGACCCCGTTTCACCTATTAAAAGGATTCTAATATGTCCTTTGGGGTCTTAGGACCCCTAGGGACATATGTCATCATGTAATAGGTCGAAGAGTACCATAGGTCAACCTATGAACCCCTTTGACCCCAAAGAACGATTTTAATATGTCCTTAGGGGTCATAGGACCCGTAGGGATATATGTCACAATTTAATGGGTCGAAGGGGGTCATAGGTCAACCTATGACCCCCTTTGACCCATAAGAACGATTCTAATATGTCCCTAGAAGTTCTAGGACACCTAGGGACATATGCCATCATTAAATGGGTCAAATGGAGTCATACATCACCCTATAACCCTGTTTGACCCATAAGAACAATTCTAATATGTCTTTAGGGGTCCTGGGACCCCTAGGGACATATTAGAATCATTCTTATTGATCAAAGGGGGTCATAGGTTAATAGGTCGAAGCGGGTCATAGGTCAACCTATGACCCCCTTTGACCCATAAGAATGATTCTAATATGTCCCTAGGGGTCCTACGACCCCTAGGGATATATGTCATTATTTAATAGGGAGAAGGAGGTCATAAGTCAACCTATGACACCCTTTGACCCATATGAAGCATTCTAATATGTCTCTAGGTGTCCTAGGACCCCCAGGGACATGTGTCATCATTTAATGGGTTGATGGGGGTCATAGGTCACCCTACGACCCCCTTTAACCCATAAGTACGATTCTAATATCTCCCTAGGGGTCTTAGGACCCCTAGAGACATATGTCATCATGTAATTAGTTGAAGGGGGTCATAGGTCAACCTATGACCCCCTTTGACCCATAAAAATGATTCTAATATGTCTGTAGAGGTCTTAAGACCTCTAGGGACATATGTCATCATTTAATGAGTCGAATGGAGTCATAGGTCAACCTATGACCCCCTTTGACCCATATGAAGCATTCTAATATGTCCGTAGGGGTCCTAGGATCCCTAAGGACATATGTCATGATGTAATGGTTTAAAGGGGGTCATAGTTAACCCTATGACGTCCTTTGACCCATAAGAACAATTCCAATATGTCCTTAGGGGTCCTTGGACACCTAGGGACATATCTTGTCATTTAATAGGTAAAAGGGGATCATAGGTCATCATATGACCCCGTTTGACCCATATGAAGCATTCTAATATTTCTCTGAGGGTCTTAGGACTCGTAGGGACATATGTCATCATGTGATGTGTCGAAGGTGGTCATAGGTCAACCTATGACTCCCTTTGACCGATACGAATGATTCTAATATGTCCCTAGGGGTCCTAAGAACCCTAAGAAGATATGTCATCATTTAATAGGTTGAAGGGGGTCATAGGTCAACCTATGACCCCCTCTGATCCATATGAACCATTCTAATATGTCCTTATGGGTCCAATGACCCTTAGGGACATATGTCATCATATAATGGGTCGAAGGAGGTCATAGGTCAACCTATGACCCCTTTAGACCCATATGAAAGATTCTAATATGTCCCTAGGGGTCCTAGGACCGCTAGGGACACATGTCATCATGTAATGGGTCATGAACAATTCTAAGACGTTCCTAGGGGTTCTAGGACTCCTAGAAAAATATGTCATCATGTAATTAGTCAAAGACCTATGACCCCCTTTGACCCATAAGAATAATTTTAATATGTCCCTAGGGCTCTTAGGACACCTAGGGACATATGTCATCATTTAATGAATCGAAGGGGGTCATAGGTCAACCTATGACCCTCTTTAACCCATATGAATAAATCTAATATGTTCCTAGGGGTCCCAGGACCCCTAGGGACATATGTCATCATGTGATATGTCGAAGGGGGTTAGAGGTTAACCTGTGACCCCCTTTGAGCCATAAAAATGATTCTAATATGTCCAAGAACCCTAGGGAGATATTTCATCATTTCATGGGATGAAGGGGGTCATATGTCAACCTATGACATGCTTTGACCCATATGAAGCATTCTAATATATCCCTAGGGGTCCTAGGACCCCTATGGACATATGTTGTCACATAATGGGTCGAAGGGGGTCATAGGTCACCCTATGACCCCCTTTGACTAATTAGAAGGATTCTAATATGTCCCTAGGGGTCTTAGGACCCCTAAGGACATATGTCATCATGTAATGGGTCGAAGGGTGTTATAGGTCAACCTATGACCTCCTTTGACCCATAAGAATGATTCTAGTATGTCCTTAGGGGTCCTAGCACCCCTAGGGACAAATGTCATCATTTAATGGGTTGAAGGGGGTCATAGGTCAACCTATGACCCCATTGATGCATAAGAACAATTCTAATATGTCGTTAGGAGTCCTAAGACTGGTAGGGACATATGTCATCATTTAATGGGTCAAAGGGGGTCATAGGTTTGACCCATATGAATGATTCTAATATGTCCTAAGGGATCCTAGGACCCCTGGGGACATATGTCATCATGTAATGGATAGAACAGGGTCATAGGTCAATCTATGACCCCCTTTAACCCATATGAATGATTCTAATATGTTCTTAGAGATCCTAAGACCCCTAGGGACATATGTCGTCATGTAATGGCTCAAAGATTTCAATATTTCCCTAGGGGTCCTAGGACCCCTAGGGATATATGTTATCATTTAATGGGTCGAAGGGGGTCATAGGTCAACCTATGAACCTCTTTGACCCATATGAAATATTCTAATATGTCCCTAGAGGTCCTAGGAGCCCTAAGGACATATGTCGTCATGTAATGGGTCAGAGGGGGTTATAGGTCAACCTATGACCCCTTTTGACCCATAAGAATGATTGTAATATGTCCCTAAGGGTCTTAGGACCCCTAGCTATATATGTCATCATTTAATATGTTGAAAGGGGTCATAGGTCAATATATGACACTATTTGACCCATGTCAAGCATTTTAATATGTCTCTAAGTGTCCTAGGACCCTTAGGGACATGTGTCATCATGTAATGTATCTAAGAGGGTCATAAGTCAACCTATGACCCCCTTTGACCCATAAAAATGATTCTAATATGTCCCTAGGGGTCTTAAGACCCTTAGGGATATATGTCATCATCTAATGGGTCGAAGGGGGTCATAGGTCACCCCATGAGCCCCTTTGACCCATAAGAATGATTCTAATATGTCTCTAGGGGTCCTAGAACTTCTAGAGACATATGACATCATTTAATAGGTCAAAGGGGGTCATAGGTCCCTTTGACCCATATGAAGCATTCTAATATGTCCCTAGGTGTCATAGGACCCCTAGGGACATATGTTATCATGTAAATTATCAAAGGGGTTATAGTTCACCCTATGACCCCCTTCAAACCATATGAAAGATTCTAATATGTCCCTAGGGGTCTTAGGACCCTTAGGGACATATATCAACATGGAATGTGTCAAAGGGGGTCATATGTCACCCTATGATCCCCTTTTACCCATATGAATGATTCTAATATGTCCCTAGCGGTCTTAGGACCCCTAAGGACATATGTCATCGTGGAATGTGTCGAAGGTGATCATTGGTCACCAAATGACCCCCTTCGACCCATATGAATGATTCTAATATGTCCCTAAGGGTCCTAGGACCTCTAGGGACAAATGTCGTCTTGTAATATGTCGAAAGGGTTCATAGGTCATCTTGTGACCCCCTTCGATCCATATAAACTATTTTAATGTCCCTAGGGGTCCTAGGATCCCTTAGGGACATATGTCATCATGGAATGTGTCCAAAGGGGTCATAGGTCATCTTGTGAGCCCTTTTGACCCATATAGATGTGTAATGTCCCCTTTTTTAGCATTCATAGCATGATGTTTTTGTTAGCCTATTTCTCCATGGTCCCGTAGACTAACCAAGACATTAAAGGGACTTAGAGGCCATTTGGCCTAGATAGGTTCAGTTGCAGGTCTTTCTGAGAGGTTTTGAGGTAACTTTGGGCATACTTACTATTTATAGTAAGTCATCTTGGGCATGGGCAGACATCCAGTGGCAATGGTATGTCGATGGTAATTGTTTAAAATTGATAA
The DNA here is from genome assembly GCA_028749045.1 of Cupressus sempervirens. Taxonomy (NCBI): domain Eukaryota; kingdom Viridiplantae; phylum Streptophyta; class Pinopsida; order Cupressales; family Cupressaceae; genus Cupressus; species Cupressus sempervirens. The sequence goes on from CM053787.1 coordinate 648,808,879, forward strand.
GAAGACTTGTTTATCACTGATAAGATTTTTTGTGATTTGATAAAGATATTTTATAAAGTTAAATTTAAATATTTAACTTCACTAATGCATAGACTATAGTTTGTGAGAAATATTTAAATTAAAAGAGTCCCCTTTATTTTATAACACATTGGAGACATAAGTTACATAAAAGGAGTTATGTTTTATCCCACATTGAGAAAACGAAGGATGGAGCTCTTGTGAGAACACTATAAAAGAAATGGAAGAGCTTCTTTATGCATGCTTGGAAATATCAAAGAACTTGGAATTTGTTTTGAAGATTATGTATCAATAGTTTGAAGGACGAAATCCCTTCAAGCTGGAAATGTTGACGCCATTGAAAGATATGGTCTTGAGATTCAACATAGTAGCAATCCAAAAAAATAGATACAAAAAAGAAGTCCAAAAAAGTGAAATCGAAAAAGCAGGCTGAAAAAGCGAGTACAAAAAAGCAGTCTGAAAAAGCAGAACCGAAAAAGCAGGCTGAAAAAGCAGTTCGAAAAAAACAAAACAGAAGGGGCAGCATTGAAGAAAATTATTACAGCCATCTACAACCAGGTTCTTTTGTTAGTATTGCTTTTTAGGGTGTTATAAGCTTTTACCAGCATTATCATTTTGTAATCCATGTAAATGCCAAAGTCTTGGCCATATTTGATGAGCATTGTATTTTTCATTGCAATTAAGAAGATAATAGTTGCTGGTGTCATTTTGGCAATTTAATATCATTATTTATTAGCTAGTTAGTTTGCATACCAATTGTTTGTAAAAGTGCCAGTTAGCTGTAGGTGTTCATTTCTCATGCTTAGATCATATATATATGTACTGAATATTGTCAAAATTAGTAGCACACTCATGTTAGGTCATTGTGTAGTCCATTGTAGTCTTCTAGCACAAAATTCTCATTGATGCAAATTGAAGAAGAAGTCATTTGAAGCTAGCTAAAATACTATATCAGTCATATGTCCCTTGCATGTGAATTGTTTGATGAAATTCTTTGAGCTTTCATCAGCATTTTTTTGAGGGCAGATTAGAGCTGGGTTATTACAGTGGTATTAGAGCTATAAGTCCTGCCATCTTGTGGAGCTCTTATAGGGAATTTGGAATAGCCAGATAGAGAGAAAAATGTTTGTCAAAATAAATGTCAGTCTAGATCAGAGAAATGAAAGATTCTTACAATTATTAGACACCTTAGCACAGGGACAATGATCAAAAGAGCAAAGAGCACAAGAATAGAGTCAGAGATTTGAGCTTATGATGTAGATGATGGCTCATCAAATGGGGTTGAATGCTAATGTGGTTGGAGGAAATAATCAGAATAGTAATAATCAGGATGGGGCACATAATGGAGGCAAACAAGTTGAGAACAATTTTGATCATGCACCCCAGCAAACTAGGACAGTGAGTTCGAGGCCCATGGTTCCAACATTTCCTCCTAGAGCTCCAGAGCAGCCCATACCAGAGCCCCAGATCACTGATATACAGGACTAGCTGAGGAGAGATTGGGAAGCCGAAGGTCTAGATTTTATAGCTGCAATTACCTTTAGGAGTATATAGATGTGCGGATGAAGCATATGCCACGTGGACATGACAGGAACTAGAGCTATGAGCTACGGAAAAAAGTAGGGAAACTTCAATTACCATATTACGATGGCTCGAGGGAGTCTACAACAAGAGCTTGGGTTCAAAGGCTTGACACATACTTTCAAATGAACCCTATGCCTGAGGAAGAAGCTATTAAGTATGCAGCAATTCACCTGGATGGGTTAGCACACAAGTGGTGGCATCATGGTATGGTCACTATGGGTCATGCAGACATTACCTCATATGTGGAGTTTAAGGAGAGATTGATTGAATGATTTGATAGGCCTAAGGATCGTACCTTCCCTATGACAAGCAAAAACTTGTATGAGGAGTTTAACAGACATGTTGATTCGATATAGGGAGACATTAGCACATCTTCAGGTAATGGTTTACCTGCATCATCTTCACAAGCAGAAGGGGTTACAAATGTTGTGTAGGTTGAGCTAGTTGCATCAGAAGGTTATATCACAGGCACACTGGATTGTGTGATTGACGCAGATAGTGATTCCAGTATAGTTGGGGTGGATGAAGTTATAGCAGTTGAGGATACTGTCATGTTTGAGGATAGTACAGTTGATCAGAAAGTGAGCATTCAGGACTTTGCAGAAAGTGAGTATCAGGCATGGTTGGATGCTTCTTCACATGAGATAGAGGCTAGTAGCAATTTACTTGGTTTGGCAAGCTAGCTAAAGACAAGGGACAAGAATATTGTCACAGCTTTATCTCATCATGATAGGATACATGGATTGATTAAGAATCACATTTGGATGATTCAACTGCAAGAGAGATAGAAAGGAGTCACAACAAGTTCTTCTTGTGATGACTTACAATAGATTAAGGAAGACATAGAGGCAATAAAGTTGGCTCTCCAAGATTCTGAGAGACATGTGGACGAGCGTTGTCTTAAGGTAAGTTCAGTTCGAGAGTTAGCGCATATAGCAAGGACTCAGTTTCCTTTTACAGTCGGGTCACATGTTGATGATGATATGAGTATGTCTAGCATTCACACTCCAGATTCAGAGACTGTAGACAGGTTCATGAAGTCAGTTGGTATTGTTCACATTACTCAAGTGAGAAGTTTACTTGAATTGCCAGTTGGTTTTCGTTCATGGATTAGATGTTGGGATCCTTATCTTAGTACTTGGGATCATTTTGACCGAAGATATTTATCATTCTTTGGTAGTAGTATCTGTTGCACCATCATGGACTTGATTAGTAGTTTGCCAGGTGTAGTTCTCATCCATGCCAGCAGGTTGTTTGATGTTGGAATTAGTTTCTATACACCTTTGTTGGGCATTGTTCATGTATCCATTTGACCATTCTTGTTGGAATGGGTTGATGATCTCTCAGATATGACAAATTTTACAGAAGAGTCTCAGGATCTGATTATTACAGATGACACCTAGGGGGATGTTGTGGACAGTTCTGAGGACTTAGTCTCCTCAACAATTTCCTTTGATACAGAGGTTTATGTTGATGCTTTAGTTACTCCGTTTGATGATACAAGTTCAGCAGTTGGACTACAGAATTTGGATGGTAGTATTACAGATGATAGCTATTATGAGGTTACTCCTTTGGACAGTGTACCAGGGGTAGAGTATAGGAGTTTGACCAACCAGCACAATCATGTGTCTAGTCAGCTAAGAGTTAGTGAGCGAGACATTGCTATTGTTTGCAAGCATTTTGATGCTACTCGGAAGTTGTTAGTAGTTTATGGATGGGGTTCTCCTACTAGTAATGAACAGAAAGGCAGTTATCTTTCCTTGACAGAGATCCACTCTTTATGAGAGGCTATCTAGATTCTGAGATAGAATTATATGCAGTTGGTAGTCGACAAAGATTATCTTATGGAGAGGGGCAGTATAGCATATGACACATTATTGGTCAAGGAAGATGAGTTGAGTGAGCTTGCTTAGCAGCTGGAGGTGACTTCTGAGTTTCTTGAGAGTACATAGTTGGCTTTCAAGAAGTCACAATTTCATTTAGCTGAGGTGACTATGGAGTTGGAACGACTTCAGTCTTTACCAGATTCTGTACAGTCACCGACCATGGTGTTTGGTGATCCAAGGATGTCCATGGTCGAGGTATATAGAGGCAATGGAGGTGAGGATATATCTATCCACAACACTAGTATTGCCATATTTGGTCCATTTCCATTGGAGGCAGGTTCAACTGAGTTGGGTGCTGTAGCTGAGCATTGTGGTATGTTTGACTTGGAGGACACAAAGACTAGTGATGTTGTTTTTCATTCTACACCCTTGGCTATATCATCCTCTGAGTTAGCTGATGATCAGTCACAGTTGGTTGTATCACGTCTGCAGGATGAGTCTTTGATTGGGATTGGTTCTTTTTATCAACATTATACTATAGGGTATGTATATCAATTAGCATTTGTTCTTTGTGTTGAGGAGTTGATGGCAGACAAATTTGGCTTGGGTTCCATTTCTTGATGTTTATCTTGTGATGTCTTTTCACCATCAGCAGTGCATGGTAGTTATGGTTATGAGACAGTGGCTAGTGATCTGCAGAGTTGTGTTGACTGCAGGAGTTGTACAGTGTGTGGATTCTCCATACTAGGTACAATTTCATTCAGAAGCGTTCACCATTATTGCAGAGTTGGATTGTAAATTCCGTATAGGCCAGTGGGATGTGTTGATGGTATTTACTATGTTGGCAATTTTGGTTATCTACTCTACTTGGTTTTTGATATTTCGAGAGCTTATTTCTCATGGGTTCCTGACTTTGGAGTTTGGGTGAGTTGTATTCGCCAATTTGATTTTGGATTCCTCTTGGTTAATTTTCAGAGGTTGTTGTAGGAGATTATGTTGACTAACAGTAGTATAGTTCATGGCTACATTTGGGATCTAGGTGGATTGATTGGGTTGTTGTTCGACCATTGCTTGGGGAAAAACAATTTTGGGAAGGGCAGACTGTAATGTCCTCTTTTTTAGCATTCATAGCATGATGTTTTTGTTAGCCTATTTCCCCATGGTCCCGTAGACTAACTAGGACATTAAAGGGACTTAGAGGCCATTTAGCCTAGATAGTTTTAGTTGCAGGTCTTTCTGAGAGGTTTTGAAGCAACTTTGGGCATACTTACTATTTATAGTAAGTCATCTTGGGCATGGGCGGACATCCAGTGGCAACAATATGTCGATGGTAATTGTTCAAAATTGACAAGAAGACTTTTTTATCACTGATAAGATTTGTTATGATTTGATAAAGCTATTTTATAAAGTTAAATTTAAATATTTAACTTTATTAATGCATAGACTATAGTTTGTGGGAAATATTTAAATTAAAAGAGTCCCCTTTATTTTATAACACATTGGAGACATAAGTTACATAAAAGGAGTTATGTTTTATCCCACATTGAGACAATGAAGGATGGAGCTCTTGTGAGAACACTATAAAAGAAATGGAAGAGCTTCTTTTATGCATGCTTGGAAATATCAAAGAACTTGAGAAATTTTTTGGAGATTATGTCTCAATAGTTTGAAGGACGAAATCCTTTCAAGCTGGAAATCTTGACGCCATTGAAAGATATGGTCTTGAGATTCAACATAGTAGCAATCCAAAAAAAAAAGATACGAAAAAGCAGTCCGAAAAAGTAGAACCGAAAAAGAAAGCTGAAAAAGCAGGTAGGAAAAAGCAGTTCGAAAAAGTAGAATCGAAAAAGCAGGCCAAAAAAGTAGTTTGAAATTATTACATAAGGGGCAGCATTGGAGGAAATTATTACAGCCATCTACAACCAAGTTCTTTTGTTAGTATTTCTTTTTAGGGTGTTATAAGCTTTCAACTATAAGTGTGCATTATACCAGCATTATCATTTTGTAATCCATGTAAATGCCAAAGTCTTGGCCATATTTCATGAGCATTGTATTTTTCATTGCAATTAAGAAGATATTAGTTGCTGATGCCATTTAAGCAATTTAATATCATTATTTATCAGCTAGTTAGTTTGCATACCAACTATTTGTAAAAATGCCAGTTGGCTGTAGGTGTTCATTTCTCATGCTTAGATCATATATATGCATTGAATATTGTCAAAATTAGTAGCACACTCATGTTAGGTCATTGTGTAGTCCATTGTAGTCTTCTAGCATAAGATTCTCATTGATGCAAATTGAAGAAAAAGTCATTTAAAGCTAGCTGAAATACTATATCAATCATACGTCCCTTGCATGTGAATTGTTTGATGAAATTCCTTGAGCTTTCATCAACATTTTTTGAGAGCAGATTTGAGGAGGGTCATTACAAAATGACTCCACTAGAAATAATATAGTAAAAATAATAATAATATAGTATAACAATCATATATATATATATATATGTAATTTATAGATTATAATAATAATAACATAATATATTATATATTATAATTTACATATGATAATAATAATAATATGTATTAATAACATATATATATATATATATTATATTACGTTATTATATTTAATAAAAATATAGTAAAAATAAAAATAATATATATTATATTTATAGATAATAATAATAATAATAACATAATATATTATTATATATTAATAGATTATATATTATATCTTTACATATTTCATAACTCAAATTAGTTATATCACTTACAAATTTGTTTTTCCCTCTAATTTTTGTGTCTTTTCCCTCCAATTTTTATGCTGCTGATATCGGATATCTGATATGAGATCCGATATCTAACCTCATATCAGATATCCGATCTCAAATCAGATATCCGATAAGACTTGGGCCTTACTTTCTAGGTTTGGTACCTAAATAGGTGAAAAAAAGTCAGAGCGGATTTTGAAGTGCTTTTAGACGTGTTCAAACTCTATTTTTTTTAACATTGCCTCTTTTTGACACACCATGATCCTGCACATACCCTTTAATCAAAGTGAAGTATGAGTTTGATAAAAGGAAATACAATTACTTATGTGCTTTAAATGCAAAATATTGAATATCTTTAGGAGTTGGCTTGTAAAGGATCAAATATTTCTTTTCAAAATTAGAAAAGGTTTACCAAGCATGAATTTACTATATTAAATGAGTATATTACTTAGAGAAGATGATAAAGGAGAATAAAAATAAGCTATTTGATTTGTCTACACCATTTGATCCCCAAAAAAATAAATTAGTTCCCACTCATATAGGATAGTTAATTTTCTTGATGGACAAGATCAAAATATTGATTATGAAAAAAGAAAGAGTTATTAGGAGAATCAATGACATTACAAGCTTGATATCTCTTAAGATGGACATTCTAATTGCTTTCTTGATGTACCTGAGATACAATTAGCAAGGAAGGTTGTTTATGCTATATCTAGACAAATATATATTATTGATAACCTAAAAAAGAGTTTGGGATAAAATTTTTAGTTCCTTGATGAATACCTTTTCTATCATATTTAGATATTTTAAGTATGAAATGTATAATTGTATATATATGTGGTACATGTATATAAAGGTTTTTGGTAGAAGTTTTTAGTTGCATACACCTACCATTTCTATTCATGTTAATGGGGGAGAGACATACAGTGCAAAATGAATATTCAACTCAAGTGGAGTACATGAAAGTTTTGACATTTGGATCTATTTTAGTTTTTTTGGTATTTCTAACACTTTGTCATTTTCTACTATGTATCCCTATCAATACTAAAGGGGGATATTTTTGGAAAGAGACAATGATCTTCATTGCTTAGATATTTTTATTTATTGAAAAAATATGCATTCAATATATTCACATATCTTTTTTTGATCATAGCTAATGGCTTAAGGAAGATTTGGACAAATATACAAGTTTGCATAACAATTGACAATTTACAAGAAAGGTTTTGATGCATATACTGACTACGACATTTTAAGGTGAGAACCTAGTAAAGCATTACAAATATATACTATACCATATTCCATCTTTGTGACACTTGACCTTATCATTAGATTGAGTTATTAGGTTCTTGTGTATGAATTTTTGGCAAGTAGTTATGAACAATGATAAAATTTAGTAGATCCTTATACATATGATCCTACTAGATCAGTTTTAATGATTGGTTTATGAGTTCTATGACATAGAGTTGACATGAGAGATTGATTATATGTTGTTTTTTGAGGTTCAACTCATGTTTTACATATCAATTTGGATGACTATGTACACCTTGCATTATGCTTTTTATTATGTTCAAGGTTTAACCAAAGATAATTTAATTCTTGGTAGAGGATATATAAAGACATGAATGGAGTTGACTATTTTGTGATTTATATAATATGTATATGGTGAGATGATGAAAATTTTAGGTTTGAATAAAAGGAAAGAAGAGATTGGACATGAAGTGTACTATTTAGAATATTGTACCTAAAGGAAGTGTTTTGGCATATTCAGATGTTGCAATTTGAGAAATGATCTATAAGTAGTGTGTCTGAATTCATGTACATTCTATCTTTTTTACTTGAACCTTTAGGCAGGCTAATACTTATGTGGATCATTTCTCTATGACTTTGACCCCCATCATGGTTGTTCTTGTAATATTATTAAAAAATAAAAATCATGGAGTTATGTTGTTATGGATGTTGGTCATGTTGTGATCTACAATAAGATATATAATCATCTATCCTTATTTTACCAATCTTCAATTTGAAGATTAATTTAAACTCAAACTATAGATTTCTCGATTAAAACTGTAATTCCTAAAAGTGATAGTTTCTTCATGTACAATTCCAATAAAACTTAGGTCATGTTATGTAATTTGTGCCATCTACCTTTAATCTAACAATTACTCAATTTTAAATTATCTCCCAACTTGATCAACTTTGACCAATTATTGATTTTTTGAGTTGTAACCTAATGTCCCAATCTACACATGTTCTATCATGTGAAAATACTAGGTATAATGTGATGAAATAAAATACATCATATTTTGTCACAAATCTACTTGTTTAAGAACCTTACCATATGGACCCAAATTAGTGAGTTCATCTTCTTTACCATCACATTTTCTATCAATATGTTTATTTACTATATTCTAAAAGTTTTTTTTATTAATATCAAAGGTTTATCCAAGAAAAATTCAACATCCAATTTGGAGCACTTCTAGTCCTCAAAGCATTAACTCTAATTTCTTAATGTCCTTCTATCTCTATTTTTTTAAGCCCACCTCTACACATAGGACCAAACCCTTTAAATTCTTATATATCCTTGAATATATCATTGTCTGTATCAAAGATAAATGATACTCCAACAATGTATGCACATCTATTTGTGTAACAATGCTTATAAATGTTGTGTGTCCTCATCCCCTCCTATTAGAAGGGTAGGTCCTTCTATTATTTTTTCTTCTACTTCAGTCTTCAAGAGTTCATGCCCACTTAACACTTTTTTTACTTCTTTATCTGTCTCTTACTCTATTTCCTCATATTGTCCTACCATGATTTGAATTGGTCTCATTTTCCTCCTCAAATGTGGTTCCATTTTCTTCATGATAGTCTTCAATATTTCCTCATTCTCAATTTCACAAAATGTGTTCATTGTTACATCTCTCAACTGCATGTCCTCCTCTACTTCTTTAAGCATTTTAGCTTCCAATTTATTTTAAAGCTCCTTTGGTATACTTCCATGCATAGTAGTAAGGTATTGCTTGAATTTCAACATATACTTGATTACTAAGATTTCAAGTTATCTCTCTTGATTTGCATCATGTGTGTCATAATATTTTCTCAACTGATCAAGTTTTCCACCATCCATAATCATATCATTTAACCTTCCTAGCTTATATTTTCATCCCTTTCTCTTCTTTCTATAGCTTGACTAAGGTTTCTCTTATGGTTCAATTCACTCTCTCATCTTTGATGTTTCTTTTCCTTCCTCTTGATTCTTCTTGCTTTTCCTTACAATCACAATTTTAGGTTTCTTTTGTCTAGGGTCTTGTTCCATTTACTTAGCTCTCTTTTTTTTCTTTTGGTGACTACTCCAAATTTCCTTGCTTAATATCTATTATCATACCACTACTAGCTTTCTAGTTGTCATAGATGGTGAAGTTCTAGTTGATCTTGTAGTCATTGATAATGTTTTAGTCCAGCTAAGTGGAATCTTTACTTCTTCCTTTGTAGATGTATGTTGATCTACTACTGATATTTCTATTAATGCGCTTGATATTTCTCTAGGTTTTATGCTTCCATACAAGTGTAATCTATTTCTACTATAAAACAATAATCAGCCTTATATTTCTCCATAATTAACTTAGGAATTTTGAATCTCTTCTTCATCTCAATCTTAAAATATATTATTATTCTAGTAATATCCTTTCTAATTATATTGATAGGTTTCTTCCTATAGTTATGTGTAATTAAGTTTATAGTGCATCTTCCACTATTCTACTCATAGCTAGTGTAGTGCCTACCCTCGTTCACATCTTTTCTGGACATATTGTTGTTGTTATTATTAGACTATATTAGACTAGTTTTATGGTTGATGGATTAGTGGTATTGTTTTGACACTATCAAACATTATGTTATGGATTCAGTGGTTTTATGATGAGATCATTTAGACTTTACATTTCATGCATACATGATGATCATTATATTGTTTTTAGTTATTGTTGATGATTAGTTAGATGGTTTATTATCTCATGTGTTTTATTATGGATACTTACCCCATACTTTCATGTGTATGGTGTGCGTGTCTTCTTATTGTATGGCATTTTTGATGTGGTTAAGGAAGGGAGTCGTAGTCACCTACTTAGTCAGGATCTACATGATGCACGATCACTTCCTGCCATTGTCTATTTAGCTTAGCATTATATATATTGTATGTACATGCATGGTTTTTCTGCAAGTTGCAGGTACCAGGTATTGACTTCCTTGAATTGCCAGGATGAGCGTACCTTATTATACTATCTCAATGATAAGAGAGGGTAGAGAAATTCTCAAATCCAAATCCCAAACCTTTAAGCCAATTGTCCTAGTGAGGTAGGACAAGTATCTGGATATTTTACCCACCGAATGTGTCGAATGACATAATTCATGATTTTTAACCCTTTAGACTAATTTTGTGTGATTTGCTCTATGATGGGTTTTCATAATTTATCTTGGAGGTCTATGGTGAATTTTCTATTAATTAAGTCTTAATAAATAGATTTAATTAGTAAATTAATTATTTGAGAAAAATTAATATAAAATATCATAATCTTTGATATTTTGATTATAATTAATTAAATGAGAATTAATTGAGGAAAAAGAATTAAATAAAAGAGAATTAAAAGTTAAAATTAATAATAATAATAAAATAATACTAATGTAGTAAATAAATAATAATAATAAAAGTTATAAATATTTAAATAGAAATTATATAAAAAGTGAATTGGAGTTATAAGCTCGCATGGGAGTTAACACACTTTTCTATTTCTCATGTGTCAACAACATGGGGGTTAGTGCATCAATTAAGCACATGGTGTCTACAACCCTATGGCTCATTTTGAAGGTTGGAAAAGACCCATGCTTAGTTAGTGACACCTTCTAGCTGTTTCTAGAAGCATTCTAGATGTTTCTTGAGAGCTTTTTATATTCAGGTATTCCTAGAAACTTAGACATAGGGTTTGGAGTGCAATTGGAGCATTGGAGGACTCGAGAACTTTGAAGAAGGGAGGAGCTTGCTCTAGAAGTTTTTTGAGAAAGAGCGATTTAGCATCAGAATTTGGGTAGATTCTTGTGATTTTACTTATGCTATTTTTGCATCATGCATTCCCTGTCTTTTTCGTGTCTTCCATATGTCTTCTGAGGAATTTCATATTTTTATTTGTATGCATTCTCGATATGGGTAGTTTAATTTATTTGAGAATTTTATATTCATAAATCTGAAAAGAACATGGGGCTAGGGTTTAAATTTGTAGCCAAAACCATTAGATGATTTAATAGATAAATTTTGAGACCAAATGGTTTATAGGAAAATTCTAAAAATTGAGTTCTTTAAATAAATTGTGTATATGCTCATTATAAAATATACATGTTTATAATTTTTGCATCTGCATATATATATGTGCTGTGATATTTGATTCTGTGAGTACATATAAATACACACACACACACACACACACACACACACACACACACACACACACACACACATGCACATTGGATAATCATACTTTATAATCGCAATGAAAATATATATAAAAATCGCATTGCGATTTGTATTGGATCAACATTTGAAAAAATGTTATTGTTATCATTTTTTTTGTTTTTTTTAAAAATATATATATATAGGGGCAGACAGACTCTTTTCCCCCACCATTGCCAACATTATTATGACCACTGCGGTATTGCAGGGTACTGCGAGATCATAGTGTACCTACGGTCAGCAGAGTACTTGTGACCCACAATGTACCTGCGATCCGTAGGTCTTACATGTGTCGGCGGTATTTACATTTCGTGCGGTTTGAGTTTCTTTTTAAAATGGACATTGTTAAATGATATTTCATATGTTATTTGAATATGAATTTTGGCTTTTCAATGTTGCATTGTTATTAAATTATTAAATGTTATATATATGTATTTATTTATATGTATATATATATATATATATGTAAGTATATATATATGTATATACATTATCAATAATAAATAATTGATATATTAATTGATGTTTGGAATTTAAAGAGAAATTCTTTAATAACAAGATATTTTATAATGGTGATCAATATAGATTCAATATAATCCTTAATTTGGAAAGATGAATATCGAAAGAATTTCAAATATTATTTTGAAAATGATGGGGGTCTAAATGATATTTAGAACATTTAGGAAATTGAGTCTAATGGTTTTTGGGTAGAAACTTTTATCTACCAATACAAAAAAAAATGGGTTAGTTTAAACGTGAAGTTTCTCCCTTTGACAATTAAATTGGAAAACGTAAACTGAGACTTTTGCATTTAAATTTAAGTTGTAAACTTGGAAAAACCAAAACATGTGTTTACATTGTGTATTCTTTATGCTATTGTTTTGGGTTGACTAGTGTTGACCAGTTATAGGACGTCTACTAGAGGCTTGGGGGTTATGTGATTGTGATGTTATGATGATGTTTAAATCTTGATCCTTATAAACCCAACCATGTTTATGTGATGGAATGCTCTATGTATTGGATGTGATTACTGATTGTTATAGTTGAGATTCTTATGTATGAGACACTTGACTTAACCATTATTTTTGTTCATCGATCAGTTATCCTTGATTATTTTCTAGTCGCCATGATGGGACTGAAATGTGGATTTATTCTTGATGATGTCATGTTGTGACATGTTTTACTCAACCATTTTTGGAGTCTTTGATCAGTATGATTGAGATATATTTTGGTTATTGAGAACCATTGGATACTTTGATTATCAGTGATACTGCAGTTGCCAATAGAGAGTTGTGTGTTCATGATTTTCTATGGATGTTTGCTCATGGAGATTTGATGCTTTTATGCATATTTAATTATTTTATTATGGATTATCTTTTGTGATTTTGAGATTTATGATTCCATGAGCTTAGGGTAGGATATCTACATGTAGTGACGGGAAGTGGCCTGCAATGGGGGTCGGGGCCCTAAGAGGCTACCAGGGTAACTCATTGTAAGTTGGATTAATAAGTGATAACATTCACACCTAATACTAATTGAATGAACCTAAAAAGATAAGTGTTTTGTTCTCGCCCATTCCTTGAGTGCCTGTAGAGGCTAGGATGGGAGTAGTGAGAATGCATGGTTGCGACCTTGCATTCCGTAGTATGCCTCGTCAGTATGAGAGGATACTAGTGGCCGCATGAGATTAGTATGGACCCGTGGAGTTTAGCTAACTGCCAGGGTAACTTGCACATGAAAAATGTGATGACACTTTCCCGCTTGCATAGTAGGTTCCTACATGTCATTGTGTGCCTCTGGGAATTAGATGTCGATGTTGTGTTTGGAACCCTTGAGTTAGTATACTTTTAGGATTCCTGAACTTATAGAGATTTGTGCTATGTGATTTTGGATAGCCTGTTTGGGACTTGAGATTATCTCCTCAGCACGGTGGGAGTGGACCTCTTAGGTACCACGTGGTCGGGTGGTAATGTCTTTCCACTCTTATCATTTGAGATTTATTGAGACATTGTGGCCGATGCGTCCTTCATGATGGTGGACATGTATCCTTTCATTGATGATTAGCATATGTTAGATGATGTTATCTTATGCTTATATTTGCATGTTAGATTACCTTCTATATATGATGTTGTATATGTTAGGAGTGACATTCCTACTATGTTAATACCGATGATCTCTTCGGTGATTTGGAATGTTACGTGCAGAGGGATGACTAGGATCCACGATGGTCTAATGATGCTATTAATGGTTGGGAGGAACCGTGCACTTAGTTTATTATGTTTGATCTTTATGATGGATGTATATGTTTTCTATGATGATGTATCATGTGTAACATAAGATTATCTTTACTTTGATGTAACATGGATTAGAATAGGATGATGTACCTTATTCTACATGTATATATTCTTTTGAGCTTTTCATACCCTATGACATGTACAAAGGACGAATGAGCATTTGAGATGTAATGTATAAACATTAGACTTATCATTATTATTTCATGTGGATGTTGTACTAGATGGATTCGTGTTGTTAGATGTGATTCAATGTTAAGGGATCTTTAAAGAATGTAATCTGTCATGTATGTTATGTCTACTTTTAGATGGACATTGTTATTACTTCAGTTATTGTGCATGAGTTATATGTGGTATTTACTTTCGTTAAAAAAATGCTACTAAACTTAGTGAAATTCTAGGTTAATTCTTTGGATCCCTTGGTGGGGCATTACATTTGGTAGCAGAGCCTGAGTTTCTACATTGGGAGCTTTGGGTATCTTGGAACAAATAGAAATTTGAACTATTAAGAGTATCTTTTCAAACTTGAAACTAGGTGAACTGAGATAGAACCTAAACTGTTACTTGCATATTTTTCATACTTCAACACTTAGTTTCAAAACTGAAAATTTTACTTAAATCTAAACATAGAACTAAACTTAGTCTATTGCAACATGTGATTGTAATTGTACTTTGCACTATTGTAAGATGGTATTTGGGACTAGGTCTTCTATTAGAGGCTGTGGTAGAGGTTGTGGTCGTGGCAGAGCTGTTAGTGTCCATGAGTCTACCCATGAGGGATCGACTCATGTAGAAAGTAGGGAAGAGTACTCTAGCAGGCAGCAGGAAGAGAGCCATAGAGAGGACCAAGCTGAGTCTGAAGAGGTTGGTCTGAGACAGATGATGCAAACTATTCTAGAACGTCTACCTCCTATTCAAGAATAGCCCAAAGTGCACCAAATAGAACAAGAGCATAGACCCAGATCTAGAAGTCCTCGAAAGGATCATCCAAGGTCAAGCCTTTCAATGGGAAAGGTTCTGGTTATGCGACCGAGCAATGGCTTATTTCCCTCGACAAGATTTTTGCCATGCAAGAGTTCGACAACAATGTTGAGGCAAGATTTGCAATCACTAATTTAGAGAATTTTGGGGCCACTTGGTGGACGATTGAGGAGAAGAAGCTGGGGATCAATATGAGTAGTGTCACATGGGAACTATTCTTAGAGAGTTTTCGTGAATGATTCCTACCAAAGGAATGGAAACAACAAAGGGCTGATGAATTTCATAATCTCAGACAGTACACTTCGTCAGTGACCAAGTATTAGCGTAAGTTTTATGAGCTCATGTCTTTTTCACGGTTCAGTGAAAATTCAGCTCGGTTGAAACAACACTTTATTAGGGGTTTGAATAACCGTATTATTGGGGGAGTTAAATTATTTGAGCCAAAAACCCTCAAGGATGTGGTACATTGAGCAATTCTTGTTGAGAAAAGTGTCAACCTTGGTCAAGGTGGTTTTGTAGGAGCGCCAGCAGCATCAGGATCTAAAGGCAACTACAATTCAGGTAGTAACAAGAAGTTTTCTTTCTCTAAGGGGAAACAATATCAGCAGTAGTCTCAACAGACACAGCAATAGAAGGGATCGAATTCTCAAGTTCAAGGTGGTGGTAAAGGTTCTAACACCAAGAACAACTGCAATGCTCAACACAATAAATAGAATCAGTCCAATTAGCCAGCTCAGAGTAGCTAGTCTTTTGTTAGCAGGAACAGTCGTCAGCAATCAAATGTACCACCTATGGGTAGAGGATCTGGCAGAAATACAGAATGTTTTTCATGTGGACAAATTGGACATTATGTAGCTCAGTGTCCTTAGTGAGCACCTTTGTTTTCAGGACCTAGACCTACAGTTTCAGAGCCTATAGTTGGTGATGCAGGTAGAGCTCATAGAGTTTTTGCAGCAGTTGATTAGCGTCAGGTAGATCATCAGAGAACAATGGTTGAGACCACAGGTGCTATTAGAGGTATATCTCTTTCAGAATTGTTTGATTTACGAGCTACAAATTCATTTATTTCACCATCTATAGTTTCTAAGTGTAAGCTAGATGTGGTGAAGCAAGATCATGGTTGGCAAGTGGAACTAGCCTGAGGTTTTAAGGTCTCCATAGATTCTATAGTCCTTAAGTGTGGGCTTAGCTTAGGAAGCTTTGATACTGTAGTGGATCTTCGAGTCATACACCTTGGTTCCTATGATGTGGTTTTAGGCATGGACTGGCTTGGATCTCATAGAGCTAGTATAGATTGCAGGAAGAAGATTATTTTGTGCCAAGATGACCAAGGGAATGATGTGCAGATAGTTGGGATACCAAGGCCTATATCTCTACAGATGATTTCTTCTATGCAATTGAAGAGAAGTTTTCGTAAGGGATGTCAGATATTTCTTGTTATGGTAAATGATCTTGATGAGGAAGATCCCATGAGGGAGACTTTAGATCACCTGATTTTGCAAGAGTACGCGAATGTTTTCCAGGTGAGGTTCCAAGCATGCCTCCAAAGAGGGACATTGATTTTAGTATTGATCTAATTTGGAGAGCAGAGCCTATCTCTAAAGCTCCTTATTGCATGACTACACAAGAATTGGGTGAGCTACATCTTCAGCTAGAGGAACTTCTAGCCAAAGGGAGCATTCGACCTAGTGTATCACCATGGGGAGCTCCAGTGCTCTTTGTGAAGAAGAAAGATGGTTCTTTGCACCTATGTATCGACTACAGAAAGCTGAATAAGGTGACTATTAAGAACAGGTATCCTCTACCTAGGATTGATGACTTATTTGATCAGATCAAGGGAGCTATAGTATTCTCCAAGATTGATCTTAAGTTAGGATACCACCAGCTTCACATCAAGGAAGCCGATATTCACAAGACCGCTTTCTAAACTCGCTATGGGCATTATGAGTTCACATTGGTACCATTTGGATTGACTAATGCTCCATCAATTTTTGTGAGTTTGATGAATGGTGTGTTTCGATCTTATCTGGATAGGTTTTTACTCGTGTTTCTTGATGACATATTGATATATTCTAAGACTCAGAAAGAGCATGAGGAACACTTGCAATTGGTTTTGCAGTGTTTGAGAGACAATCAACTTTATGCCAATGCAGCTAAGTGTGAATTCTTCAAACCAGAGATTCAGTATTTAGGGCATGTTATTTCAGTTGATGGTATTTTAGTGGATCCTACAAAGGTTTAGGAAATAATAGATTGGCCGACACCGCCTAATGTGTCAGAGATTTGTAGTTTCATGGGTTTAGCTAGTTATTATCATAGATTTGTCCACAACTTCTCTAGGATAGCACATCCTATCACTTCTCTTCAGAGGAAAGGAAAGAATTTTGTGTGGATAGAGAAATGTGGGGAAGCTTTTCAAAAGCTCAAGGAATTTTTGACTAGTGCACCAATTCTAGCCATACCTGATCCAGAAGGTGATTTTATGGTGTGTATAGATGCTTCTCTTGAAGGGATTGGGGCAGTGTTGATGCCGAGTGGATGGGTGATTGCGTATGAATCACCCAAGCTCAAGGATCATGAGTTAAATTATCCTACGCATGATCTTGAGTTAGCAACATTAGTTCATGCTTTGACAAGATGGAAACATTTCTTGTTGGGGCACAGATTTGAGCTACACAATGATCATCGTAGTCTTCAGTACATTTTTACTCAGTCTAATTTGAATGCTCACCAGAGGTGATGGATGGAGTTTTTATGCGAGTATGATTTTGAGGTTAAGTACATTCAAGGTAAGGAGAATATGGTGGGGATGCTTTGAGTCGTAGGAGACATGTGGTATCATCGATGACCCTTAGTGTGGATTTGAGGAGTCAGATTCTTCAGGCACTTCCCACGGACTCCTCGTATCAGGAAGTGTGCAGAGAGATAGATTCAAGGAGATCTCTAGAAGGTAAGTTTGCAAGTTACGTTCGAGAATCAGATGGTTTTTGAAGACATTTGGGGAGGATTTATGTGCCATTTTTGGATGAGCTTCTCACTTTGATTCTGGCAGAAGCCCATCATACACCTTACTCAGCACATCCAAGTGTCAAGAAGATGCATGCTAATTTGAGACATTTGTTCTTTTGGTCTGGGATGAAGCGAGATATTGCTGATTTTGTGGCTAGGTGCCTTGAGTGTCAGAGAGTTAAGGCAGAACATCAGCACTTGACTGGACTTTTGCAGCCTAATCTCATTCCTTCTTGGAAGTGGGATATCATCTCCATGGACTTTATTGTAGGATTACCTATGAATGTTCATCATCATGGTGCTATCATGGTCACCATTGATTGGTTGACTAAGGTGGCGCATTTCTCACCGATTAGGTCTTCCTACACAACAGCTTCTGTAGCCAATATCTTCATGCATGACATTGTGAGATTACATGGTATTCCTAGAAAGATCATTTTTGACAGGGATCCTATATTCACATCTGCATTTTGGACATCATTGCAGCATGAGCTTGGAGTGCAGTTAAACTTTAGTTCGGCATATCATCCAAAGACTGATGGTTAGACAGAGAGGGTGAATTAGGTTTTGGAGGATATGTTATGGATGTATGTGATGGATAGGCAGACACATTGGGAGGACTATCTCTACCTGGTGGAGTTTGCTTACAACAATGGGTATCATAGTTCTATTGGCATGACACCATTTTAGGCATTATATGGACGTCCTTGTTGTACACCATTGAGTTGGGACAGTCTTGAGGATCACATCATGTTGGGTCTTGAGATGCTTCGCGATATGGAGCAACAGGTAGTGCGTATCCGTGAGCACTTGACTATGGCACATGATAGGTAGAAGAAGTATGTTGATGCTCATAGGATTGATAAGCAGTTTGCTATGGGAGATAAGGTTTTCTTGAGAGTGCATCTACGAAAGAGTCTGATCTGGTACGAAAAGGGTTCTAAGCTAGGACCTCGCTTTGTGGGACCATTTGAGAGTCTAGAGAGGATTGGCCCGATTGCTTACCACCTTGCTCTACCGCCCAGCCTAGCTCGCATTCATGATATTTTCCATGTTTCAATGCTTCGACAATATATTCTTGATATTGTACATGTTATTGATTGGAATGCATTGTAGGTAGACAACGGGTAGCTGGCTTTGGAGCTAGTTCGTATTCTAGAGTAGTGGGAGTTGACCTTTAGGGGTCGAACCATTGAGAAAGTAAGGGTCCAATGGGACCCTACTGATGATTCTTTAGCTACTTGGGAGGATGCAGCTAGATTGAGGGAGTTATATCCATACCTGTTTGTAGGCTTCCAGGAGTAAGCCTAACCCAAGGGAGGGTGGATGTAGTGCCTACCCTCGTTCACATCTTTTCTGGACATATTGTTGTTGTTATTGTTGGAAATGATTGAAACGATCATACGAAAAGTTGTTGGAATACTAATGGAACTGGTAATGAATGTCCTCAATCATTGTTTTTTCATTGATGTCAAACTTGCTACTTGCAGGGATGACAATTGCTTTACTGATCCAAATACTATTAGTTAGTTGATTGTCAAGGTAGTGACAATCAATAAGATGTAACTAGAACACCTAGAGAAAGGTTGAAGTTATGATGTTGTAATGAAGTACAAGGATCAGCTAAGCCATTGATGAAAAAGTGTATTTGATGACATATTATAAGATACAAAGAATGGGCACACAAAAACATATAGAAGCATATCAAAGATCTAAGGTTTTAGCTAAGTCTTTTGTAAAGCTCAAACTAAGTTCATTAGAAAGAAGGAGCCAAGCAAGTTGAAGTGCCAAGCAAGTTCAAGTGTCGAGCAAAACCAAGTGCCGAGTAGAATCAAGTGCCAAGCAAGTTCAAGTGCCGAGCAAGAACCAAGTGCCGAGCATCAGTAACTCAATGATGCCGAGTAACACAGAGGTGCCGAGCACCAGTAACTAAATAATGTCGAGCTGCTGCATTATTTAGAAAATCGAAGATTCGCCAGATCAAAGCCGACAAGGTTGTTATCTAGAAATCTGTGAATTAAAAGGAAGATAAGAATGATGAGCTGGTGGCACAAAACACCATGTAGAACATTTTCAAGATACAATTGGCGAAGAAAACATGATATGGGGTAGATACATTGTATCCTAACTAATCCATCTTGAAACCCTAAAATTAGAGAAGGAGAATTGAGCAACATTCAGAAGCTGAGTTACCAAATGAAGAAAATGCACAATCTAATTCTAAAGATAGTACACATGATGAACAACCTGAAAATGAAGAGCATAGTGATCCTAAATTTGAAAGATCAAACATGGAAACAAGGACAGAGCCAAGATTATCCAAATATGTGAAAAGACATCACCATGTTGAACAAATAATTGGTGACAAAGATGCAAGACCAATGACAAGGAACAAACTAAGACATGAATCATGTCTGATCAGCAAATCTAAACCCAAGACAATATATGGTGCATTACAAGATGATGACTGGTATAAAGCTATGGAAGAAGAAATTGATCAAATAAGAAAAAATAAAACCTGGAGTTTGGTTCCCAGACCAAGTGACAAGAATGTGATTGGCACCAAATGGGTATTCAGAAGAAAACTAGATGAGAATGGTGAGATTAACAGAAATAAAGCCAGATTAGTATGCAAGGGTTATGCTCAAGAAGAAGGAATAGATTATGGAGAAACATTCACTCCTATTGCAAGAATGGAAGGAGTAAGAACTTTACTTGCATATGCTGCTTACAAAGATTTTAAAGTCTATCAAATGGATGTAAAATCTACCTTCTTAAATGGTATACTAGAACAAGAAGTCTACATTGAACAACCAGAAGGATTTTTTGATTAAAACAATAGGGATATGGTGTGTAAGTTACATAAAGCACTCTATGGTTTGAAACAAGCACCTAGTGCATGGTATGAGAGACTTCACAAGTACCTAGTGCAAATTGATTTGAAAGAACTGATGATAACAACATGTACATCAAAGCTGAAGAAGGTAAAGACATTATTGTATCTGAAATTTTTGTGGATGACATAGTATTTGGTGGTAAGGAAGTACTTTGTAAAGCCTTTGCTGACAAAATGAAACATGAATTTGAGATGTCTATGTTTGGAGAAATCAAATTCTTTGTTGGATTACAAGTTCATCAACTCAAACATGGAATATTTGTTACACAATCAAAGTACATCAAAGAAATTCTTAAAACATTTGGATTGGAGGAATCCAAACCAGTCAGCACACCAAGGGCCATAGGGAATAAGCTATCCAAAAATGATGAGTCACCTGAAGTCAATCAAACAATGTATAGATCAATGATTGGAAAATTACAATATGTTGTACATACTAGACCAGACATAGCATTAGTAGTTGGAATAGTGGCTAGGTTCCCTGCTAATCCTAAAGAAAATCATCTTATAGCAGTAAAAAGAATAATGAGATATCTCAAAGGGACTGAAGATTTTGGTCTATACTACAAAAAGAATGGAAAATTTGAACTCAATGCATATACAGATGCAGACTGGGGAGGAAACATCGATGATAGAAAAAACACAAGTGGAGGTGCATTATTGTTAGGTAAAAGGCTGGTTACCTGGACTAGCAAGAAACAAACATGTATATCCCAGTCCACTGCAGAATCGGAATATGTGGCAGCTGCAGTCAATTGTACAAACATCGTATGGCTCACACATCTATTCAATGGAATGAAAGAAGAAGTAACAAAATCGGTGATATTGTATTGTGATAATACAAGTGCTATAAATATATCTAAAAATCCAGTAATGCATGCAAAAACCAAGAATATTGCAATCAAGTATCATTATGTCAGAGAATTGGTAGAAGACAAACAAGTGAAGTTGGAATATATTCACACAAAGGAACAAATTGCAGATATCTTCACCAAACCATTGCCTAAGGATGCCTATGAATATCTTAGAGGCAAGTTGGGAGTTATACCCCTAAATCAAGCAGTTTAAGACAACAAGGAAGCTACCTTGCATCAACAGGAATAAATCATTGAAATATTAACAGGTTGATGCAAAGGATGACAGCAGGAACAGAAACTCCAAATCAGTCACAAGCATGGTGACAGAGGGAGAAAGACAACAAGATACCAAAGCTTATATTTTGCATAATAAAGATGCTACATCTTTGGCATTTATGTCAAAGAGGGAGAAATATGCAAAAAACTGATCAATGCAAAGAAAGAGGAAGATATATATGAAAGAGGGAGATATATGTGATCAGTAGTGAAAGTAGTGAAAATGCAGCAAGCTAACAATCTTGGTGGTAACTGAATTGATTACTTGATCAGTTTGGTTTGCCATCAATGCCAAAGAGGGCGATTGTTGGAAATGATTGAAATGATCATAAGAAAAGTTGTTGGAATACTAATGGAATTGGTAATGAATGTCCTCAATCATTGTTTTGTCATTGATGTCAAACTTGCTACTTGCAGGGATGACAATTGCTTTACTGATCCAAATACTATCAGTTAGTTGATTGTCAAGATTGTGGCAATCAATAAGATGTAACTAGAACACCTAGAGAAAGGTTGAAGTTATGATGTTGTAATAAAGTACAAGGATCAGCTAAACCATTGATGAAAAAGTGTATTTGATGACATAAAATAAGATACAAAGAATGGGCACATAGAAACATACAAAAAAATATCAAAGATCTAAGGTTTTAGCTAAGTCTTTTGTAAAGCTCAAACTAAGTTCATTAGAAAGAAGGAGCCGAGCAAGTCCAAGTGCCGAGCAAGTTCAAGTGTCGAGCAAAACCAAGTGCTGAGTAGAATCAAGTGCCGAGCAAGTTCAAGTGCTAAGCAAGAACCAAGTGCTGACCATCAGTAACTCAATGATGCAGAGTAACACAGAGGTGTCGAGCACCAGTAACTAAATAATGCCAAGTTGCTGCATTATTTAGAAAATTGAAGATTCGCCAGATCAAAGCCGAAAAGGTTGTTATCTAGAAATCTGTGAATTAAAAGGAACATAAGAATGATGAGTAGGTGGCACAGAACACCATGTAGAATGTTTTCAAGATAAAATTGGCGAAGAAAACATGATATGGGGTAGATACATTATATCCTACGTAATCCATCTTGAAACCCTAAAATTAGAGAAGGAGAATTGAGCGACAAAAGAAAATCAAACTTGTATATAAGAAGACATAAGTTAATGTAAAACAAGTGGGAGTGGAAGAGAATGAAATAGAGGGGAATGGTGAGAGAGAGAGCCATGGTCAAGCATAAAGCATGAAATGCTGAAGATTGTGCTAAGGAGAAAATAGCACAGGAACTCTGTTTGGATAGACGACCACAAGGATGATTGTATTGGCAGAATGAGTATGAAGACTCAAGGAGACGAAGCTTGAGAGGGAGACAAGCAAGTTAGAGCTGAAGTGATTGAAGCCAAGCATAAGGATTGAATTGAAAGAGTGATCTAAAATCTGCAAAGTATGTTGTAAGTTATATCAGATCAAAAGACCATTATCGTTACTTTCTAGCAATTGTAACAGTAAGATAAATCCTATGGACTTAGGTTGGTTTAATAGCCATTTGATAAATCCTTTAACAGGGTAACTAAAATGTCCCTTTTCTAATTTTGTATGATATTTCACACCTCTAATCATATTTTCAAGATCAAACAACTATTATCACAAAGATCCACCAAATTTCTCAAGAAACCCCAAATCGGGTATGCTAAAAATAGTGCCAAAAGCTTCACAACTTCACAAATTATTAATAAATCTGAAAATGGACATTTTTATAGAAATTTCAGCAGAATAACAGCCTATAGAATGAAATTTCTAGATCCATATAGCCTTTACACAATAGTTCACAAATGTAGGACAAAAACTATGCTCATCAGGCTCCCGAACTTAACACAAAAATTCTTGAAAACACCACAACACCAATAATCTATCTCAAAAGTTTAATCACATACCAATACATATATTTAGCTCTATTTTAACACCTTAAAGTCTAAAATACAGCAGCAACCCAACCGAAAACCCACAAATCTGCATTGTTCAGCACAAAGGCAAACTCTGTATGAGCATGAACATGGAATGGCTTCAAACTCCCATCCTTAGCCTTCCTAGAAACCTGCAAACTCCCATTCTTGGGTCTCCCTAGAAACCTGCAAAATTCCGTTCTTGGGTCTCCTTCTCCACAGGTTTGACAGCCTCTGAAGAATAACAAAGAATGAGCAAAAATCAAGTTCTGGAATGAGCCCAAAATGCCTCCAAACCCCTTAAAAGAGGGCATAACCCTAACTCACATCCAAGAGGGGTTAATAAAACATATTTTAATAATAATTTTCATTTATTAGTCCATTCACTTCCAAAGATTATCCCCTTTTGTTGAAACTTCACCTTTTTGGGCCTGCCTGCCTTAGCAAAGATTATTATTTTTAATTATTTGAAAAGGGGACATGATAGTGACATTCCAAGTGGATGTTCTAAAGACCTTTAACCAGGCCCATTCCTAACAGTTTGGTGAAATCCTTTCACAAGGTCACATTTAACAATGTGTTGTAAGCCTTTAACAGGGCAGACTCTTAACAGGGCATCACTTCAAAAGAGTGAGAATCAAGTAGCATGTTACTGGTGGTTTTTTCCAAATTGGGTTTCCACGTAAATCATTGTGTTATGTGTTGATCTTGAATGTTTTATCTTTGCATGTTGATTTACAGTAATTTGCTTATGTGACTGTTTTAAGTTTGAACAGAGGAAAAGGGTATAAAAGTATTAGAAAGGCATTTTTTGGACCTTGAAAAATTGATTCACCCCCCCTCTTAGTTATTCTAAATAATTCTAACAGTTATTATCAGACTATGATAGACTAGTTTTATGGTTGATGGATTAGTGGTATTGTTTTGACACTATCAGACATTATGTTATGGATTCAGTGGTTTTATGATGAGATCATTTAGACTTTACATTTCATGCATACATGATGATCATTATATTGTTTTCAGTTATTGTTGATGATTAGTTAGATGGTTTATTATCTCATGTGTTGTATTATGGATACTTACCCCATACTTGCATGTGTATGGTGTGCGTGTCTTCTTATTGTATGGCATTTCTGATGTGGTTAAGGAAGGGAGTCGTAGTCACCTGCTTAGTTGGGATCTACACGATGCACCACTTCTTGCCATTGTCTATTTAGCTTAGCATTATATATATTGTATGTACATGCATGGTTTTTCTGCAGGTTGCAGGTATCGGGTATTGACTTCTCTGAATTGCCAGGATGAGCGTACCCTATTATACTATCTCAATGATAAGAGAAGGGAGATAAATTCTCAAGTCCAAATCCCAAACCTTTAAGCCAATTGTCCTAGTGAGGTAGGACAAGTATCTGGATATTTTACCCACCGAATGTGTTGGATGACATAATTCGTGATTTTTAACACTTTAGACTGATTTTGTGTGATTTTCTCTATTATGGGTTTTCATATTTTATCTTGGAGGTCTATCGTGAATTTTCTATTAATTAAGTCTTAATAAATAGATTTAATTAATAAATTAATTATTTGAGAAAAATTAATATAAAATATCATAATCTTTGATATTTTGATTATAATTAATTAAATGAGAATTAATTAAGGAAAAATAATTAAATAAAAGAAAATTAGAAATTAAAATTAATAATAATAATAAAATAATACTAATGTAGTAAATAAATAATAATAATAAAAGTTATAAATATTTAAATAGAAATTATATAAAAAGTGAATTGGAGTTATAAGCTTGCATGAGAGTTAACACACTTTTCTATTTCTCATGTGTCAACAACATGAGGGTTAGTGCATCAGTTAAGCACATGGTGTCTACAACCCTATGGCTCATCTTGAAGGTTGGAAAAGATCCATGCTTAGTTGGTGACACCTTCTAGCTGTTTCTAGAAGCATTCTAGATGTTTCCTAAGAGCTCTTTATATTCAGGTATTCCTAGAAGCTTAGACATAGCGTTTGGAGTGCAATTGGAGCATTGGAGGACTTGAGAACTCTGAAGAAGGGAGGAGCTTGCTCTGCACGTTTTCTGAGGAAGAGTGATTTAGCATCAGAATCTAGGTAGATTCTTGTGATTTTACTTATGCTATTTCCGCATCATGCATTCCTTGTCTTCTTCGTGTCTTCCATATGTCTTCTGAGGAATTTGATATTTTTATTTGTATGCTTTCTCTATATGGGTCGTTTATTCTATTTGAAAATTTTATATGCATAAATCTGGAAAGAACACGGGGCTAGGGTTTAAATTTGTAGCCAAAACCATTAGATGATTTAATGGATAAATTTTGAGGCCAAATGGTTTATAGGAAAATTCTAAAAATTGAGATCTTTGAATAAATTGTGTATATGCTCATTACGTTTATAATTTTTGGATTTTCATACATACATACATACATACATACATACATACATACATACATACATACATACATATATATATATATATATATATATATACATATACATATATATGTGCTGTGATATTTGATTCTGCGAGTACATATAAATACACACACACACATATATATATATATATGTATATATGTGTATATATATATATATATGCATATACATTGGATAATCGTACTTTATAATCACAATGAAAATATATATAAAAATCGCATTGCAATTTGTATGGGATCAACATTTGAAAAAATGTTATTGTTATCATTTTTTTTTAAAAATATATATATAGGGGTGGACGGACTCTTTTCCCACACCCTTGCCAACATTATTATGACCACTGCAGTATCGCAGGGTACTACGAGATTGCAGTGTACCTGCGGTCGGCAGAGTACCTGCGACCCACAGCGTACCTACGATCCGCAGGTCTTACATGTGCCGACGGTATTTACATTTCGTGTGGTTTGATTTTATTTTTAAAATGGACATTGTTAAATGATATTTCATATGTTATTTGAATATGAATTTCGGCTTTTCAATGTTGCATTGTTATTAAATTATTAAATGTTATATATATGTATTTATTTATGTATATATGTAAGTATATATATATATGTATATACATTATCAATAATAAATAATTGATATATTAATTGATGTTTAGAATTTAAAGAGAAATTCTTTAATAACAAGATATTTTATAATGGTGAGCAATATAGATTCAATATAATCCTTAATTTGGAAAGATGATTATGGAAAGAATTTCAAATATTATTTTGAAAATGATTGAGATATATTCTGGTTATTGAGAACCATTGGATACTTTGATTATCAGTGATACTTCAGTTGCCAATAGAGAGCTGTGTGTTCATGATTTTCTATGGATGTTTGGTCATGGAGATTTGATGCTTTTATGCATATTTGATGATTTTATTATGGATTATCTTTTGTGATTTTTAGATTTATGATTCCATGAGCTTAGGGTAGGATATCTGCATGTAGTGACGAGAAGTGGCTTGCAATGGGGGCTGGGGCCCTAAGAGGCTGCCAGGGTAACTCATTGTAAGTTGGATTAATAAGTGATAACATTCACACCTAATACTAACTGAATGAACCTAAAAAGATAAGTGTTTTGTTCTTGCCCATGCCTTGAGTGCTTGTATAGGCTAGGATGGGAGTAGTGAGAATGCATGGTTGCGACCTTGCATTCCGTAGTATGCCTCGTTAGTATGAGAGGATACTAGTGGCTGCATGAGATTAGTATGGACCCGTGGAGTTTAGCTATCTACCAGGGTAACTTGTATGTGATAAATGTGATGACACTTTCCCACTTGTATAGTAGGTTCCTACATGTCATTGTGTGCCTTTGGGAATTAGATGTCGATGTTGTGTTTGGAACCCTTGAGTTAGTAAACTTTTAGGATTCCTAAACTTATAGAGATTTGTGCTATGTGATTTTGGATAGCCTGTTTGAGACTTGAGATTATCTCCTCAGCACAGTGGGAGTGGACCACTTAGGTACCATGCGGTTGGGTGGTAGTGTTTTTCCACTCTTATCATTTGAGATTCATTGAGACATCGTGGCTGATGTGTCCTTTATGATGGTGGATATGTATCCTTTCATTGATGATTAGCATATGTTAGATGATGTTATCTTATGCTTATATTTGCATGTTAGATTACCTTCTATATATGATGTTGTATATGTTAGGAGTGACATTCCTACTATGTTAATATCGATGATCTCTTCAATGATTTGGAATGTTATGCATGGAGGGATGGCTATGATCCACGATGGTCTAATGATGCTATTAACAGTTGGGAGGAACTGTGCACTTAGTTTATTATGTTTGATCTTTATGATGGATGTATATGTTTTCTATGATGATTTATCATGTGTAACATAAGATTATCTTTACTTTGATGTAACATGGATTAGAATAGGATGATGTACCTTATTCTACATGTACATATTCTTTTGAGCTTTTCATACCCTGTGACATGTACAGAGGACAAATAAGCATTTGAGACGTAATGTATAAACATTAGACTTATCATTATTATTTCATGTGGATGTTTTACTAGATGGATTCATGTTGTTAGATGTGATTCAAAGTTAAGGGATCTTTAAAGAATGTAATCTGTTATGTATGTTATGTTTACTTTCAAATGGACATTGCTATTGCTTCTATTATTTTGCATGAGTTATATGTGGTATTTACTTTCATTAAAAGAAAAAAATGCTACTAAACTTAGTGAAATTCTAGGTTAATTCTTTGGATCCCTTGGCGGGGCATTACAGCTAGGAATACTTGTAAAACTATTCATAATTATTTTATTTGAAAGATTCTTGCTAAAAGAATTTATGACATCATTAAGATGATTTTATGAAAAAAAAAATTGAGAGATTTTTTTCTCTTAAAAGTTACTAGATTTTGAATCCCTTCCATTGAAAATACCAGATATCATCTTAACCTTTCCTGGCCATTTGACATTTCTCTTAGTTTGAATTGACATAGTAGGTCAAATCTATAATATCATGTCACAGCTTTAGAACTATCCTCTCTACCATGAACCATGAGCCATCTTTGTGCTATCTAATTCTTTGAGTGGCCTTCAAGAGACAAAGACTCCTCTCCATCATGAGCTAAGCCATTATGATTAGCCCTACACAACCTAGTGAATGCTCTCCCATGCATGTGTAGACCTATACATTTCTTTTGGTAGCTCCTAACTCATTGTTTTTACTTGAATCCATGGGTTGCAGTGTGATTTGAGATCTTCTTGGGGGTTGTAGGGATTGATAGGGAACACAATTGCAAGGATCATTCTTCAACCAAAATTTGAGACAAAGCTTCAATTGGGTGCAACTTTTTTGATAGATTGGGTGTCACACCTAGTCTAATTATAGAGGAAGCACATTACATGAACTATTACATCTCAATAGTTTGACAGAATGACTCCTCCACTTGATCTAATCCCACTGCACTAGATTGTTGACCATTTAGAAAAACTAGAGAAAGATAATGGAGCACTAAAAGATACAATTCTCTCTATATCTAACATTTCTCACAAATTAGTAGAGCAAATTTTTACATTAGAATCTTACGTTGAATCTAACCTACAACTCAAAGACATAGTTGAGTCTCTGTCACATTAATTCTCGAACTTAAGTAGCTAACAACCTCTAATACAGTTGTTATTGATAACTTTTCAACAACTTTTAATGCTACAACCATAGACCTCATAGATATTAAGGAGAGAGAGAGTAAAATTGTTGATATGCATTCATCACTCATGTCTAAAATTGAATGTAAGGTAAAAAAATTCACAACCTTGTGTAACACTATTGTGTTGGAAATATATGTAGACAAGGTTACTGAGAGGGGAGGGTTGAATCAAGAACCAATAAAACTTTTAACTTATTCCACCAATTAATCCTTCATACAATATTCTTATCTAATTGCATGCGTGAAACAATGAAAGTGGTAAAACATTCATAAAACTTTGATACAAGATATGGCAACCCAAAAACTTTTCAAATAGAAAGTAAAGCTTGCATGGGATGATATTCACAAGCTTTAGTACTATTGTATAAAGTTGGCCTATTAAAGGTTACAATTGATCACTTTTAGTGATCTACCCTATTAGGAGCAATAAGGACTGCTAGGTCTACCTTGTGAAGGGATTTAAAAAACCTACGATGAAGTATTCACTTAGTAAAGAGATTTATCAAAGACTATTAAGCCTACCCTATTAAAGGATTAAATTGATACACTTGTTAGGATGAACTAGTTTCTGATCTCTAATCTACAACTTTGATTTGTTGGTTGAGATTCCTTGTAATGTAAAGATCACCTTGCTATGATAGATAAATATTTGATGTCCCTTACACTACTTGTAGCCTTCTGAATTCACACTTATGATCATCATATATTCTTGACTCATTCATTTGAATATGATACAATGAATTACATATATAATAATCCAAATCAGAACTCATTGGAGTTAGCTACAACATAATTTTTCATCAAAATCCACAAAGTTGGACCAACTTCTATCACTTAGTTTCAGAAGACAAACTCAATGATGTTCTAATACTTGGAAACCACTGTTAACACTTGACATCATCATGCACTCAGTGTACATAGAGGCTCGGTCCATACTAATCACTTCCAAGTAGCTTGAACTCGATAAACACTATGTGATTTAGTGAACACTAAGAAACTTGACATATACTAAATTACTTGGTTGACACTCCATGGTTCAATGAAGACTAGATTCATCACTAACATGAAAAGCTTGATAGACACTGGAGAACATGTTTAACAATGTATAACTTGGTTAATACTATGGAGCTCAGTTAACATTAGAGTTCCCATCACTTGCACTGAACAACTTAGTAGACACTAATACACTTGGCATGAATTGTACATAGGTTCTAAAGCTTGGTAGCAACTAAATATGGACTGCTTGGCTTGGGAGCAACTCAAGCACTTGATTAACATTGCAAATTGAAAGATAAGCTCATCAACAATGTAACAAATTGACTAAGTGTGAGTTAGACATAGAAAAACTTGACCTTAATGTCAACAATCTCCCCCTTTGGCATTAGTAACAAAAACACTTATCATTCCAAAGTTGAATACTCAAAATTTCATCACCATTATGTGTTTACGATTTCATAACATACTCTGTTTTGAGATTTTTCAAAATTACTTTTGTAAAATATGATTTCTATTTATATATACATGTATTTGAATAATACTATACTTCTCCTCGATACATATACCTCATCTATACACATATATCTAGAGTATTTCTCCCCCATATATATACTCTTTACATGTCTTTATAAATACTTCTCCCTTTTTATACACATATACATTCATATATACTTCTCTTCCTTTTGTAGATGCACTTATATACATTCATCTCATATTATAATTCTCCCACTTTTTGACATAAATGCCAAAGCTGTATGCTATATGTTAATACCAAAATGTGACAAGAATTTAGAACATACCTTCTCTCCTGTAACACCTTGTTTGTATGCAATGCAATCTAAACTTTTGCTAATAACTCCATCATATGATCAGTAATGGAGAAGTTATTGTCATGGATGAGAGTCTTAGCATGTGCAATGTGTGTCTGCAATGCATCCATGTTTGGAAGAATCGTGCCTTGGATTTCTGCAAGTGTGGCCCTGATCTTGGCTTCTTCCCTTAATAATTTTTCTTGTAAATTTGTTAGATATCTGATCTTTGAATAGTGAGAAGAAGTATAGCTTTTTTCAAGTGACAATTGGTGTACACATGCCTTCAAGCCTTCATCTATCTTTGATAATTTTTCTTTGATTCCTTGAGTGAAGATAGATGTATCACACAACTTACAAAATAATGAAGTGACATTATTTACAAATATATCCAATGAAACAATAATAGTAGACAATTCTACTTGGTTTATTGCTATTTTCTATGCCACTTGTTCCAATACATTGTTTTCAAACTTTCTTTCTACTCTTTGTAGCAACTTATCTTGTCCATTTAGATCTTCATTGAATTTCTAGACAACTTCTACTAACTAGATCAAAATAGGTTGTGTACTATCAACCTCAATACTTAGTGTATTCTCAAATATGTCCTTTATATCTTCAAGCACTTGGGTTTCCTTCCTCTTCTCTTTTGTAATAATTCACCTAGGGTGTTCATCCAATCAAGGTTGAGGATAGAGATATCTCAATTTGGAATAACTATATCCTCATCTAAATTGCACTAGGGCATTGTTTCTACCAAGTACTAGTGCAATCTAGCTAGATTGCACTAGGGCATTGCTTGCAGAATGAGGAAATGAGACCATTGTTGTTGTTGCAATCTTCTCTACATTAGTATCCTCAATACTTTGAATCTTTTGAGGATTTCCTCCAGAAGCTTCCTATTCTTCCTCATCATCATCCAAATTTACATCATCTACATTATCATATTTTGTTTCTACATCATCTTCATCATCATTGTCATAATCTTTGACATCTTTTTTATCAACATGAACGACAAAGTCACTTGGTTGATGCAACTTGTAGATATTCTTCCATGTGTTTGTTGTTGCCTTACTACATATTCAATATCTTTAAGAAGTATCATCCAAGTGTTCATTTTGAGAGTGAATTTCTATTCATTCTACTTCAAAGATTCTTTTTCCTCCTTTTCACTAAGACTTGACATGAGTTGTCTTATAGTCTATTAAAAAATGCTTTTTTCAATCTATGCTCCCATCTAGGCTTGATTGCTTGCATAAGCTCATAATGAAGTTGTCGAGTAAGCTCATTAGGAGAGTACTTCCATTTGTCCAATTTGGTCACAATGAAGTATTAAATCTATCTTTTCTCATCTACATTATTTGTTTCATACTTGAGAAATTTGAAACACGTCTGCTAGCTCCTTCTTCTAATTCCTTTAATTTTTCCTATAGTGTAAGTACAAGTTTCTTGAAAATAATGTACTTGGCATCATCTTCATCTAAATTCAATTTCTTCCTAGACTTTGGTGCCCTCCTTATGAATAAAATAGTGGATGACTTAGTAGGTTGGGTTATGATAACCTTACCTTTCTTTCTTAGAGGCACTTCTTCCTTAGATTTGGTTTCTTCTACTTCATCATCTTCTACATCATCATTTTTTCCTTCTATTAGCAAGATAGTAGAACTTGCTTGTCTTAGTTTTGCTATCCTCTTTCTTCCTTTATTAACTACTTGAGGAGGCTTAATTTCAAGTCCCATTCTTTCCTAGCTTCTTCATAAGTTCCAAAATAGGCTACCTTAGGATCCATAGGCTCATTCAATCGAGCCTCAATGATATCTTTGGTGCCATCAATGTTAACCTCATTTTTTAGATGCTTAACCCATTCCACTCTAGGTTTGATTTCTTGAATATATACTTTGTCACACTCCACCATAAAACATATATCATCCTTGTAATCTTCTATAAGTTTCTTTGGGATCCTATATCTATTATTCATCTTCTCCTTGAATGTTTCAAAATATTTATCCATTATACTATCAAAATTTTCAACCATCTCTGCCATATACTCATTGATTTGATATAACATATGGACATCCTTTCTCCATGCTACCAAACATTTAGTAGAGAATAATTTTTGCACAAAGAAAGATAAACAAGTCATGAGTGAACCAAACTTACATGGATTATTTTTGGAACCTCTGATGCTTTCCATGTTATGATTAAATTGATTCAATAATAACTTGAAAAGTTTAAATGTCATATTATTTTTCACCACTTTGAGAGCCAAATCAACTGCCTCACATGACACATTGTTGAGATTACTAGAGCTGTAGATCTTGTGGGCAGTCACATCTATTCCAAATTTTAGTTCCATGTTTGTGATTCCACTTATCTTCATTCCTCTTCCATCCTACTAAGCAAGAGTTCACCTTGCTAGTTCAACTCGACCTTGGGTTTTGGTCGCTTTTTATTTGTTCAACATTGGAAGGCCATTGATTATGTGAATCATCTTCCTTTGATTAGAATGGATTGGTCCAACCATATCTTCCCATTGTGAACTCATCTTAGGATAAATCTTATCCACTTTGATTGGAAGTCCCTTGGCATATGTGAAATATGTGTCAAGCCCTTTTCTTCCAAATGTTGATGCTCAGGTTTTAGAATGCCATTCACACTTAACTCATTTAATGCTTCATTCATCTCATGATTTCCTAGCTCTTGAATAGAAAATTGATAATACGAACATATATCATGCATGAGAAATACCTAGGGTGGAATCTGTGGTTGTGCACCAGCTAGGTCGAGCATTTTGGTAATTGCTGGACTAATTTTGAATGTTAGAAGCTCACATTCCACTTCACGAATCAACATTTTTTATCCTTTCTTGTATTTTCTACTAGAAGACTCCATACTTGGTAAGGTCTTGTAGGGTTTCTTTAAACTCAAAAATTTCTCCAATAACAAACACTCAAATCACTTAGAAGCACAAAAATCACTTTCACAAATAGCTCTATAAAACTTGCAATGGAAAAATGAATTAAATTTATTCCTTTTAACAAATCTGCACTTTTCAATTGCCATTAATTCTTGGTACATTTTATCACTTGATGACCTTGGTTGTCTTCCACATGGTTTATATTTTAATGCTTGGAAGAAATTCATAGCTTGGTAGACTCATCATCACTTAGTGGAGTCTTCAACAACTCAACGTCTACATACTATACTTTAGTGTATCCCTACCTTGCTCGGTAGGAACTTGTGACCCAACCTAACTTGGTAAGGTCTTGAATTTTTTCAACCGCTTGGTGATCCTTATGGATCTTGATTGTTGATATGGATCTTTTCTTCTTGCTGGTTGGAACTGATGAGAGATATTTGCTTTAGAATCTCATTTCTAGTTATACCCATAGGAATTCAAGTTGAAATGCTTGAGTCACCCAATATTGAGTGACATTTACTTCATGGCTTGAGCTTGCATTCTCAGGAGACTTTGGTATCTATTGCTACTTCATTTTCTTTATGATATTATTAGATTTTACATTCTTTTCATCTTTAATTCTTCCAGTGTTCATACAATTCTTAGCATGATGTCCAAGTTCTATACAAATAAAACATCTTTTAGTGGTATTTCTTTTCCTCATGTGATGTTTCACAAAGTTTTCTCCAATGTGCCCAAATTCACCACAATAGTGGAATCTACACCATGTTTTGTAGTCCCATACAAATATAGCTTTCACAATCTATTCTACTCAATTCAATTTCTTAGTTTTGCATTATGAAGATTTGTGTCCTTGTTTATTGCAATTATAGCATTTTTCTTCAAAGTTAGATTTCTTCTTGCATTCTTTTTCTCTATGTCCATTCTTATTGCAACTGTAGCATTTTACATTAAATTTTGCTTTACCATTACTCCAAATTTTTTCTGATGTATGACCTATCTTACCACAATGATTGCAAGTAGGCATTTTTTTTCTTTTGAGCTCCTTGATTAGATGATTCTCCTTCTTTTGTATAACCTAATCTTGCTTTGCCTTTGTGTCTATACTAATTTTTCTCATTCAACTGAGTCATGCTTTCTTGAATTTTATCATCCTCTCATTGGTTTGCTTCTCAGTGTTGAGATCATTATGTAGTCTTTCATTCTTTGATCTTAGATTCATGAGTTCTTCATTTGTACCAATGAGTTGATCAATAAAATCTACTTGCTGAAGGGAGGGTTGATTGATTTCATTTTTCTTATCTTCTATCTCTTCTATGAATTTGTCTTTTTGTTCCATGACTTCACATAGTCTGACTGATTGAGTTTCTTGTTCTCTTTTCAGATTTATTACTGCTTCTTGGAGAGTCAAATTCTTCTCAAGTAGATCTTTGATTGCTTCATTAGCTTCATCTAAATTTCTCTCTAGACATATGTCTTTAATTCTTACTTCAATGTAGAGATTATCATTTGGTTCTTGTGCTAGTTTCTTCCTTCTTTATAGAGATTGAGAGAGATGCTCCTTTACTTTTCTGAGATTTCCAATAGCCAATTCTAGATCCAACTTGTCATTCTCAATAGCCTTTTCTAGCTTGTGTACCTCCATTGCCTCTGATCTTTTCTAAAGTTATTAGACTTCTTCTCTAAGAACCAAGTGATTTGATACCAATTGTTGGAAATATAAGGTAGACAAGGTCACCAATTAATGCTTCATATAATATTCTAATCTAATTACATGTATGAAACAATGAAAGTAGTGCTCTAGTTACTCTAGTACTCCCATGACTACCCACTCCAAATTAGTGAGACCCCATACAAGGTTTAAACTACTACTACTCTTACTCTTTAGCAGAACCACTCCCACAACTTGTAGTGACAGACTAGATTTCCTTGTTGCCCAGATTTGTCTCATTTGGTGTTGGATTTATTTTAGCAGAGGAAGGATCCCTAGTTCTTGCCTCTATATTAGCTCCTTTGTTGCTTTGTTTGTTGCCTTCTCTTTCCCAGACACTGTTTTGTATCATTTTTCCCACTGCTTCTTTGGTTGTATGCTCTCAGTCCCTTAGACACTTGGTGTTCTTTAGTTGGACATTAATAGATTTATCTTATCTTATCTTACTCTAAAATTTGTATAATAGTTTTTGTGAGATTTTATTTATGTAAAGAGGATTTTGTGAGTAGTGAACATATCATTCTCCTATAAATATAGAAAACTTTACTAATTGATAGCTTGCAGGCTTCGTACATTGTTGGGTTGCCTCATAGGTCTAAACCCTTCATCAATATATATATATATATATATATATATATATATATATATATATATATATATATATATATATATATATATATATATATATAATGGAAATTAAGTTCATCTATATTCAAACTATCATTTAAATATTATCTATTTTATCAAACTCCTAAATTTATGTTTTCTTTCTTCGATTCAACTTTGTTTAGATCACAACTAAAGTTGAAATCCTTGAAGCTTCAAAAGGCCTAAATTCCCCTCAGAAGCCCCCTAATTGAACTCCTACCCTTCATCCTCTTCCTCAAGGATGTGATGATTCATTTGTCTTCAAATATATTTAAAAGTAGATTTAAAACTTAACTATATTTATGAATATTTTTCTATACATTTGATTTCACTTTCCATTGTTTGAAATACAACTTAATTTCAGCCCCATTAATCTATTATGGCTTGTAGTGAGCAATAATATAATATAAATTTAGACCAATATTTATTATTCACAATTGATTTAAAGTATATGTAACGATTCTCATAACATTCCACAAGGTAAAAAAATGTTCAATTTTGATTTGTAATATTCCATGGTGATTAATAAACTTCCTATTATTATTGAGATTCGTCAATATTTTATACAAAAAAAATTATGATTCAAAAATAATTGCCAAAATTAATCATATTTAGAATAAAAAATTGAGAGTTTCGTCAACATAAATAAATTTGGTTTTTTAAAATAATGAAATTAGCCCCTTTTTTCTTCTTCTCTCTAACATAAATCATAGTATCTTCAAGGGTGTCCATCAGAAAGAAGGGAATACAAACAAATTTCCTATCGCAAAAATGCTTAAGTAGAGGGAAATGATAAAACTAATACACATCGTGTCTACCCTCTAGTGTCAGATATTTGATAATCATCAAACTAACATTACCATAGGGCTCTAGAAGTTTGTCTCTCCTAAAGCCACCATAGTATTGGTCGGGAGCCTCATTCTCTCTAAAGAAACTAGACAAACTCACCTCATCTACCACCTTTGTGATTTTTTTCCATTTTCTACCCTTCATATCCAAGCTTGTTGCCATAGCAATATACATTTCATTCACTTGAAATGAAATGCCATTGATAGTCAGCTGCCTATCCTTCTAGGTAGTGATGAACTATTGTGAACAATTTTCATCATACCCAGCCATGGCCTGCATGTCGGGGACAAACCCTCCTTCCTTAAGCATAATCTAGGTGGCCTACCTTTTGGAGAAATCCTCCATCTTTGTGGGCTCCAATCTATTAAGGTCCCTGCCCATGGAAACTTTCTCCTCAACAAAATATCCTTTCACAATCTCAATAATTGTCATTTGCACCTAGAAAGTCACCAAGGTAGGCCTAAAAATGGGACAACTAGTGGTTAAAAATTTTCATTTTTTAGTCTTTATGAGCCTAATAAATCAAGAATGTACAAGCCAATTTGAAATGTAATTATGGGGATTCTGAGGGGTTCAGATGTAATACCATAATGATCTGGCTCTGGTATTGGGGAGATATTTTCCCATAATCATGCCATAATACCAAATAATAATGATGCTGATTTTAAAGCTAGTATTGTTAATTAATTCATTGAGTATTGTTAATTAATTTTATACTTCTAGTATAAAACTTACCAATATCATCATCTCTTTTGATACAACACTTACTACCAAAAATTCTAAAACACTTCATTGTAGGTGAGTGATCAAACCATATTTCATAACAGGTCTTGTTTGTGTCTTTCCTAAATTGCACTTTACTCAGAGTATAGACTACTATATTCATAGCTTCTCTCCAAATTATCTTAGATACATCATTCTCGGCTAACATTGCTCTTGCTTCTTCTATAACTAACCTGTTCCTTCTCTCTACGATACCATTTTGTTCAGGGGTTCTCGTAGCTGATAACTATCTTTTGATTCCATTTTTTTTACAAAAAAATTAAACTCATTTGAAGTAAATTCTCCTCCTTTGTCTGATCTTAAAAATTTAATCTTCATACTAGATTCATCCTCAACTCTATTCGAATATCTTGAACTTATCAAATTCCTCATATTTCTCTTTAAGAAATACAAACCACATCATTCTAGAAAAGTCATCAACTAGAATCATAAAATACCTTTCACCATAGAATCCTTTAGTCTTTGTAGGACCACTAAGATCTATGTGTACAATCTCTAATTTTGTTGTAGTAGTAAACTTCTTGCTAGGAAAAGAAAAATTGTTATGCTTTGCCAAAACACACTCCTTGCAAATTGTATTAGTAGGTTTTACAATCTTAGGAAAATCTCTAATTGCAAACATACTACTAGTCTTCACAATACTGTCAAAGTTTATATGACAAAATATCCTATGCCATAACCAACTATCATCTACCTTTGCAACCAAACATGTCATTTCAGTAGGATTGAACTAAAATACATTACCTATAAATTTGGTTCCTATTCTAATTACCTTTCCATCTTTATCTCTGATCATGCATGTCTTCTCTATGAACTATCACTGATAACCTTGTCAACTAGTTATTAAACACTCAAAAGATTGTGCCTCAAACCATCAACAAAATATACATCCTCAGTGTTAGTTTTACCATCAAGAGTTATAGATCCAATGCCTTTAACTTGGCATGTTGCATTGTTTCCAACTCTAACAATGCCTACATCTTGACTTTTGAAGTCAACAAACTTGTTCATATCACTAGTCATATGATGTGAACAACCACTGTCAATTATCCAATTAGATTTCTTTCAACCTATGACACCAAAGCTACCTTCTCTAGAATTTCTTCTTTAATTTTCATGAATCCAATTTCATCATAACCAACACTTACTACTTATTCATCTTTTCCTTCATTTGCATACAAATACTCTCTTTTAGGAAACTTAGATGCATAATAACCATATTCATCACAAGTACAACATTTAAAGATTTTATTACCTCCTTTTTCTCTTCTTACTAGAAGGGCTACTCCTTCTTCAATCTTTATGTCCTCCTCAGATCTACTTTTTCAAAATCTCGTCTAGCATTTATGATCCTTGATAAACTAGGTCAAATATTCAAGGTACTGAAAGTTATCTCTATTCTGGTCAATTCTCTAGACTATCTCAGCTCATTCTCAACTGCTTCAAGTCTTCCAAGCAATGTCTCATTTGTGAAAACTTTGGTACAAGATATCAACAACTGTATCATTTGAACTACTAACTTAAATGGTGGTGTTAGAATCTTCAATATCTTCCATATAACCTCATCATCTTCTTTGGTTCCTCATTGAGATTTAATACCTACAGTAATTTATGATATCCTGCCTACATATGTTCTTACAGATTCATCTTCCATCATTTTAACATTTTGAAATGCACAAATCCAACTTTGTAGTCTCAACTTCTTAGAATGTGCATCACCTTCACGACTAGTTTCCAAAGCTTTCCAAATCAAATTTGAAGTAGCAAGTGATTTTACCTAATTGTATTTAGTTTCAAGAAGTGTAGTCAATAATGCTTTTCTAGCTCTTATGCCATGCATAAAAAGATCTCTTTCATCCTCGATACAATTTTCCAAATCCTTTTCAGCAATGATTGTCTTTGCTGATTTTGTGAAGATCCAATATCCCAGACCCAGACATAGCAAATGTGTCTTCATCTTTTCTTTCCAACTGTCATAGTTTGTTCCATCAAACTTCAAACTATCTTTCTTGAACATGCTTGCCATGGATCTCCAAAAGTTAAACTTTATCTTCAAAGACCTAATGCTTTGATATCAATTGTTAGAAACAATAGTCCACCAAGATAACTAAGAGAGGGGGAGGGTGAATCAGTTATCCAACAATTAAAACATTTATCTTCTTTAAACAAGCTTAACCATTCAACCAAAGTAAACAACAATCATAATAAGATGCACATAGATAATTACACTAGATATGTTAACTAGGTAAACCCTTGATCAGAGGGAAAACCCCAGTGTGAATGATGCCCAAAAGATGATGTACTAATATAAATATTCCTTGTTAGAGGATGAAACTTTTTAGGAGTCTATTACAACATTTAGTACATATGAGTCCTTATCAGGAGACTTTGAATTGTTGTTAGGAGTTGTAGTACAATGTATGCAAGAAGAGCCTAATAGCTCTTATTTTCATTGATTTTAAATTTTTCAAAATCTATAGTGAAAATGTTCTAAAAGGAGTGTTGTGATGTTAGGGTTTATGTGTTATTAGTTTTCATCTACAGAGGAAAGCCCTAACATTTTTTTTCCCTATTCTAGTTATTTTTCATTTGCCCCAATTATGAAATTTAGTGCCCTAGGGTTATGTTTCCACCTGATATTACTAGAAATCTTCATAAAAAATTAGAGCCTAGCCCTAACCCGAGGTTTTATAGCTAAGCAGGAGCTTACTTGTCTCTTACATCATCTTCTATGATGTTATAGCGAAGGGGTTGGCAAGGGATCATCATGAAATATTTTCAGTTTCCTAATCTTAAGATAAGCAGTGTGCCATAATATCATTGATGAGAAAGTTAAGGTCCCTAATCTTATGATTACTTTTGTATCGTATGGTCATACGTTGGTCTGAATAGTTTCCAATTTGGGTGTGCAATGTTATGACATGGAAGGTGACCGGGACATCAAGGATTGAGAAAGAAGGTGATATGATGTTACGAAGCTATGGGCATCGTAAGGATGTGAAGATAATATTTTAATGTTATGATGCTACAGGGTACTTATGATCATAAGATCATAAACATAAAAGACGGAATCAACGATGCTATGATAGAGAAAGATAACAATTTTTCATAGTATCGCAGGAGTTTGAAAGGTAAATTGAGATATTACAAAGTGATAGATGACCACGATCATAAGATCATAAGGTAAGGTAGGTTGAGGTAAGATGCTACACCATTTCAATATGAACCACCTACCAAAAGATTGTAAAGGATTCAATAGTCAGCTTTGATGCCACGATAACTAATGTGTTGTAAGGTTGTAAGGGGTTTTCCCATTGGTTTATGATTATTCAATAAGGGTTTTTTCCAAGGTTCCATAACATCAGGGAATTCTTTCTTCATTTATAAGATAATATGAAGAGTATTTTCTTTAGTAATGATCATAAGATCATAGACCCTATTTTGACATAAAACATGCTAGTCACTTTTTTGAGCTGGAAATGATAATGAGCTTCTCAACCAATGAGATTTGAGTATGGTACAAAAAAGTTCATTGTTGGATAGTAATGGTGACACCCCCCTGAGGTGACAAAATAAGTTGATCTTATGTTTCAAGCATGCTGAAAATCAATGCAAAGATGAATGTTGATAGTATACATATTGAATTATAAAGGATTTTCTATTTATCAATTATAGTTTATTATTTATAGAAAAGAGATTTTGAGCAGTTGCATAACTTTTAGTGTATATAGATAATTGTTTTTAGAGCTTGAGAGTAGAGTCCATAACCTGTTTGTTAGCATATTCTCAACATCTTTGATAAAGAGGTAGAAGAAATTCAAGCATCAGATATGGGAGTTGTAGAGACTTCAAATTCTAAAGGAAGGAAAATGAGACAAAGAAAACCTAATAGGTTTGTCAAAGAATGGATTAAGTTTTTCCCTAGTTCCTCAAATGCCAATGCTACAAATGACCATGCTTTTGTCAACCCATATGCTCTTTGTAGAGATTCTATATGCCCTAGTCTCATTGGTTCTAAACTTTTCAAATATTTCTACTATAACAGAGAAAAGAAGATCCCAGTATGTAATCCATGGAAGAAGAACCTGACTAAATTGATATTTCTAGAAGTTTTTTGTGGATGTGGACTTGATGACGGCCCTATTTCATTGCTAAAATTTGGCCAACAAATCCTTCCATAGGAGAGATGGAACTATCCTTTGTACACTTGACTGTGTTTCATTTATTGAAGCTTGTGGATTGGATGGAGCCATGGGCCATCCTATAGATTTGAAGGGTTTGAAGAAAACACCAAATCCTACATTGGGAAGTCCATGCTATAACATATTCCCATGGATTTAAAGAATGTAGGTGATTACCCTAAGAAGGTAGAAAAATGATGTCTTTGGACAAATTTATAAATTACTTTGTAAAAATTGTAAGGAAACTCAGGTGTGGAAACAACTTCCTACACTAATCTCATAAGGAAAGTATGGTGCAAATCCTTTTAAAATCTTCTACACTTGTAGATTCAATGTCATGTAAACAACAATATAGCAGCCAACCATGCATATAGAAAATAGATAGAGAAAGAAACACATAACACAAAGATTTTTCAGTTGGGAAAAACCTTTCGGTAAAACAACCCCACCCCTCTAGAACCTGCACAATGTATTATCTTCAACACAAGATTTCAATACACTTGCAATGCAAGTTCAATAGCAACAATAGAAGA
Source organism: Cupressus sempervirens (assembly GCA_028749045.1). NCBI lineage: Eukaryota > Viridiplantae > Streptophyta > Pinopsida > Cupressales > Cupressaceae > Cupressus > Cupressus sempervirens. The sequence continues at coordinate 648,851,931 of CM053787.1, forward strand.
CTCTAGCAGCACCTCAGTACTTGCATCCTCTCCTCTTTTTACTCTATTGCATTACAACATGCAATACTCATTTTATGAACATCTTAAGACCCAACAAAATGCCCACAAAGAATTTGGGTGTTTTTCATGGCTCAACCACCAAGAACCATGCACAATTCCACATGTACATGCAATACCAGGAAAAGGGTATCCATCCCTTGAATAGGCAATGACAACTTGTCATAGAATCCATCAAAATTAGCGGTCACAAGAGAAGTGTAAGGGAATCCGTCATACCAACCTATTTTTGGCATATTCTCTTACACACACCAACCACTCATTCTTGAGTGCCCAAATAGGCCTCATGTCATAAGATGCTCTTACACCTATCATAGCTCATTCCTTAAATAGCTCTTATGTGTCATAGGAATCTGTCATAACTATTTCAGCCATGATCTCCTTCACACACTTCAAGATGCCGACACATGTAAGTGATCAAGATGCCAACTAGACATGTACACTCACATTTACATATTATTTGCAAAAATACATTTTAGAAAACAAATAATAATAAGAATAAGAATTATACAAGGTTGAAACAACTTATTCCTAACATTCTCCCACTTTTCGAACACCTTGTAAGAGCAACAGGAACTAACCGCTATAGGCCAAAAGGCCCATAGACTCCGAACACATCTAAACTTCTCAGTGCCCACTAGTTTCGTTAATGCATCTGCAAAATTCTTCACAATATCTACCTTCTCCAAATTTACCTTTCCATCTTCCACCATATCTCTCACAAAGTGAAACTGCACATCAATGTGCTTTGTTCTGGCATGGAAAGTTGGATTCTTTGCAAGGCAAATAGCACTCTGACTGTCACACCAAATAGTAATCTATTTTGCATCAACACCAACATCAAAAAACAATCTCTTAAGCCAAATGGCTTCCTTACAAGCATGAGCAGCAGCCATGTACTCAGCTTTTGTAGTGGACAAAGCAACCACAAGTTGTCGCTTACTCATCCAACTAATGGCACCACCAAACATAGTGAACACATAAGCACTAGTGGATCTCCTGTGATCAATATCACCTGCCCAATCTAAATCCACAAACCCATGAATACAAACTGAATGCAGAGATCCAGAAGAGTTACCATGATAACATATGGAGTAATCTGATGTACCCCTCAAATATCTAAATAATCGCTTAACTGCATCCCAATGTACCCGTCTAGGATTAGCCATAAATCAACTCAAGACTCCCACTGCTTGGGCAATGTCTGGTCTAGTATAGACCATAGCATACATAAGACTGCCAATTGCACTAACATAAGGTACTCTACTCATGTCCTCCACCTCACTAGGAGATTTTGGAAAATCATCTACAGATAAATGTGTTCCCACCAAAATAGGAACACATAGTGGTCTACAATCTGCCATGCTGAACCTGTCCAACACAGACTTTAGATACTTACTCTGACTCAACCAAAGTTTTCTGTTAGACCTGTCTCTACTGATTTCCATACCCAAGATGTACCTTGCTGCCCCAAGATCTTTCATCTCAAACTCTGCTAACAACTGAGATTTAAAATCAGAAATCATACCCTTACCCTTCCCAAACAACAACATATCATCAGCATATAATGCAACAATAAGAAGGCAATCATTTTCAAGAAAATTCAAGTGGTAGGGGGAGAGGAAGAAATGGTTCTATTAGAGTCTTGAGAAGTAGAAGTTGCAGAAGAAATGGTCAAAGAAATGTTGGTACAAAGAGCTCAAGATGAGCAAACAATCAAGAAGGAGCAAGAAGCTCTCTAAATAGCTCTAGAGGAGGTAACAAGAATTACAACTCCAATAACAGCAATGTAGAATGCTACTACTATCACAAGTTTGGGAATCATGTAAGTGAATGCTGGAAGAAAAAAGGTGATTATTTAAGAAGTAATTCAAATGTTGTTGATGTGAACATCGAAAGTGCAAACAATCCCACAACCTTCATCATGTGTAACATTACTGAAGAAGGCAACCTTGAGGTATGGTACTTGGACAATAGTTGCAACAAACACATGAGTGCTAATGAAAGTTTATTTTCTTTATTTGATAGAAATTTCTAGTCTGAAACTAAGATGGGAAAGAATGGAACCATTCCCATAGTGGGCAAAGGATATATCATGGTTTGCATGAAGCAAGGTGAGAAGAAGGAGATACAAAATGTCTATTTTTCCCTGGGTATGAAGCAAAATTTGATTAGTATTTGACAACTCATTCAAAATGGTTACAATGTGTTGATGGAAAATGAGAAGTGTGTCATTCATAAAAAGGATGAGAGTAAGAGGATACTTACAGCAATCTAAATAACAAAGAATTAGATGTTCCCATGAAGATAGAGACATGTTTCTCTTCTCAAGTCAGTGTTGCACCTCCCAAGAATGTATGTACATTAGTACATTAGCAATCAACTCTTAGGAGCATGATTGAAGACCCCTCCAAATTGTGGCATCTTAGGTATGGACATCTTGGCTTTACTGGTTTAAATTTTATTGTCCAAGAAAAAAATGGTAAATGATTTTCCAAGCATTGTAGATTAAGCAACATAGGCTTCCCTTTAATTTTGGTAACTATGGAAGGGCTAGGATACCATTAGAGTTGGTGCATTATGATTTAGTTGGCCCTATGCAAACCACTTCTACTAGGGGGAGTACTTATTTCATGACATTCATAGATGATTTCAGTCGTAGGACATGGGTGTATTTTTTGAAAAGAAAATTTGAAGCATTTGATAAATTTGTTGAATTTAAATTCTTGGTTGAAAAAGAATGTGGACATTATGTAAAGGTCCTTAGGTTGGATAGAGGAGGGGAGCATACCTCCAAATTTTTTTTGTAATTTTTTGCAGGAAGAATGACATCAAGAAAGAGCTTACAACTAGTTATACTCTAGAGCAAAATAAAGTGACTGAGAGGAAGAATAAGACCATTGTTGAAATGGAAAGGAGCATGATGAATGCAAAGATACTCCTAACTAAATAGTGGGGAGAAGATATAGCAACAATAACATATTTGATAAGCAGGTGTCCTACAAAGGCAATTCATCACAACATTTCTCTTGAGGCATGGTCAAGAAATAGATGGACAGTTGAGCACTTAGAGTGTTTGGATGTGTATCATATGCACATGTGTGAAATTAACAAATGAAAAAGCTTGATGACAGAGGTCTAAAGTGCATCTTGATAGGTTATATCTTAGAATTAAAGCCCTATAGGTTGTATGATCCAATCACTAAGAAGATCATCATTTGAAGAGATGTGGAGTTTCTTGAAAATCATTCATGGGATGGCTCATTAGATGAATATTCAAGCACTTCAAGTAAAGTGCCAACCATTGATGAAGAAGAAGAAATTGGTGATTAGCAAGATGATGGAGCAACAAACATGGATAGTTGTAGACAAAGGAAAAAAGGAAGGAAACCTCAAACATGCAGAATTTCAACCCCTAGCAGATCAAGACAACTTTGAGTTGGTATGCACAATAGTAGTAGTAGAGATACTTAAAATTCAAATCCCATTCTTGCCTCCCTATTGCCAAGAAAGACTAAGAGTCTAAGGGAGATATACCAAGAAGAAAGTTATGATGAAGACTATGATGAGAGAGTCAATTTTGCATTATTTTTTCATAGTGATCCAATCTATTTTGAAGAAACTATGAAAGAAGAGAAATGGTGTAATGTCATGGATGAGGAATTAATGTTATTCAAAGAATTGAAACATGGGAGTTAACTACTTTGTCTCTCAAGAAACAAGTAATTGGAGTTAAATGGATTTACAAGACCAAGTGCAATGCTGAAGAAAAAATAGATAGACATAAGGCACAATTAATGTTCAAGGGCTACAAGTAGTAGTATGGTAGAGGTTATGATTAGATTTATGCCTTGATTGCAAGAATGGAAACTATGTGTGTTGTCATAGAAATTTTAGGCTAGCACAAATGGAAGGTATACAAAATGGATGTGAATTGAAAGAAGAGGTATATGTAGAGCAACCACCTAGTTATAAAGTTGTAGGTGAGGAATATAAGGTAATATAGATTGAAGAGAGCTCTATATGGTCTCAAGCAAGCTCCAAGGGCATGGTATAGCTAGATTGACTCATACTTGATGAGCAATGGTTTTAACAAAAGCGATGGTGATCCCACACTCTACATCAAGGCAACAAATAGTAAAGTTTTGATCATTGTCTTGTATGTAGATGACTTAATGTTCATTGGAAATGACAATTTCCTAATTGGTGAGTTCAAAGAGGCGATGAAGAATGAATTTAAAATGATAGACCTAGGTCTCTTGAAGCTTTTTCTAGGCATATAAGTAAAACATATGCATGATGGCATCTTCATCTCTCAAGAAAAATATGCAAATCAGATCTTGGAGAGATTCAAAATGTAGAATAGTAAGGAAACCCCAACACCAATAGCAGTAGGTCTAAAGTTCAGCAAGGAAGATTAAAATAGAAGTGTAAATCCAATATTATACAAGAGTATAGGTGGAAGCTTGATGTATTTGACAACAACTCAGCCTGACATGATGCATGCAATGAGTTTGATTTCTAGATTTATGGAAACACCAAAGGATTCCCATTGAAAAGAGGGAAAGAGGATCCTAAGATATGTGAATGGTACCAAGGGATTTGGCATTTTGTACACTATTGATAATGATTTTAAGTTGGTTGGGTATACTGATAGTAATTGGGCTAGAAGCCTAGATGATAGGAAGAGCACTTCTAGATATGTGTTTCATATGAGCTTTGGTGCAATTTCATGGGCATCCAAGAAGAAACCTATTGTTGCCCAATCTACAGAAAAGGCTGAATACATAGCAATGAATGCAACAACATGTCAAGCTATTTGGTTAAGGAGAATTTTGATAGATTTGAATGAAAAGAAAAAGGATGAAACTACAATCTTTTGTGACAACATTTCCTCAATTGCATTGTTGAAGAATTCAATCTTCCATGGGAGAAGAAAACACATTGAGATTAAATATCACTTCATTAGAGAGCTAGAGTAGAATGGAGAAATCAAGATGGAATTTGGCAAGTCTAAGCAACAACTAGTAGACATATTCACTAAGCTATTGGGCATAGCAACTTACGTGAGCCTAAGAAGTAGTCTTGGCTTAGTTGATGTAATGCCCTACAAAAGGATCCAAGAGAAATAACCTAAAATTCTACTAAGTTTGCCAACATTTTTTTTTGAATAAGAGGAATAACATACACATCAAACATAAAGTAGTGGAAGCAATAACATACAATCATCTCTAAGCATATATGACAAGTTACTTTTCTTAAGGATCCCATTATGTTGAATCACATATAAATTTAAATTAATACTAAGTCTAACAAACACCACATCCATATGAAAGAATAATTAAAAATTCCAATGTCCATTTAAATAATTTACATTTGTTCCAAATGCTTCTTAGCAATAAAACTCGAAATGCTCAATCATCCATTGTACATGTCACAGGGTATGAAAGGCTAAAAGAATATACATATATGTACAAATAGAAATAAATCATCCTCTTCGAATTCATGATACAAAGTATGATAAAATAAATGAAACCATCCATCATAATGATACATACATAGAATGAAAGGAAATGTAGACAAGGAATGCTCTAGCCATGGTGACTATGGATAGATCTCAATGGTAAGAGTAAAAAAACACTACCACCCGACTGCATGGAACCTAAATGGCCCACTCCCACCGCACTAAGGAGATAGTCTCAAGTCCCAAATAGGATATCAATCCAAACATCAAAAGTACTCTCTAAGTATAGGAAATCCTAAAAGTAATCTAACTCAAAGGTTATAAATTAAGTTGACATCTAATTCTTAGAGGTGCACAAGACATGTAGGAAACCTACTATGTAAGTGGGCAAGTGTCATCACACGAATCACACTGGAGTTACCTTGGCAGTCTCTTAGGACTCTGGGTCCCTAGTGATCCCTATGTGGTCACTAGTATCCTCTTGTATTGACGAGGCATAGTACAAAATGCAAGGTCACAACCAAGCATTCTCTCTATTCCCATCCTATTCTGTACTAGCACTTGAGGCACGAATGAGAACATACAAAGACTCTTATTAGGTTCATTTTAATCCCCATTTAATGTAATGTATTCACTTATTAAACAACTTACAATGAGTTACCCTTGGAACCACTTAGGGCCCTGGTCCCCATTGCAAGCCACTTCTTGACATTACATATTGATAACCTGTCGTAGGCTCATAAAAGAACAAATCAATAATCATATAAAATCACCTCAGCCCTATACAAGCAACTAGAAAGCATCAAAAGATAATCACAATAACACATTAGTTCTCCACGAGCAACTGGGAAGCATCCCAAAATAATATTGATCGAAGACTCCAAAATGGTCAAGTCCAACATGTCACAAGATGATATCTCCAAGAACAAGAAAACAAACACCTCAGTCTTATCAAAGTGACTAGAAAGCAATTCAAATATAACTGATCGAGGCTCAAAAATGGTTTAGTCAAGTAGGTCATACATACACCATAGTGTCACACAAGATCAGTGGAAAGCAATAATGAACAATAAATACAAACATATCATAGAGCATACCATCACATTACCATGGTTGGGTTAAAAAAATATCAAGATCAAAACATCAACATGACATCACAAACGCATAGCCCTTGAGCCTCTGGTAACAACCTAAGACTGGTCAAAGCTAGATCAACCCAAACCCAAAACACAGACAATCACACAAAAACAGAGTAGTCTAATAGTTTGGTTTGAGTTTGAAAACACATAGTTGAGTTAAGCAGTAAGGTTTAAGTTTCCAGTTTAATATGTTTCAAGTAAATAAGTTCCACAGTTAACCCTTACAATTAACCCATTGTTATATTTAAATGATTGCATAATTACCCCTATTTGATTTTATCATTTTTCTAAAATAATCAAAGGTAAGTATTTTTTTAAAATACATATTGATTTTCAATTAAAATAATTTACAATTTTATTAAAATCGGTATCATCTATAATTAAATAAATTAAAACTCCATTGAATGACTTAATTATCAATTAAACTTAATTATCAATTAAACTTAATTATCAATTAAACTTAATTAATTTTGTAATTAATTAAATTAACTAATAATAACATTAAAAACTGTATTAATATTTCAATAATTATCAGTCATTAATAAAATTAACAATAATTACATTAATTAAAATTAACTATATTTTTAAATGCATTAATATTAATAAATAATAATTAAACTTATTAATAAAATATTTTATTTATCTATATTTATTAATTATTAATTAATTAATGTAATAATATTAATATCATACTTTTAAAATTCTTAAATAATAATAATTTAAATTTACATTAAACCTTTAACTAAATTTTATTTAAATTAAAAAATTTAATAAACTAAATTTTAAATAATACAAAAATTAATTTTCATTAATTATGAATGAAACTTTTTTTTAAAATACCATGTGATCGAAATTGTAGGCTGGCCATAGTACACAGTTGTTGGTCGTAGACGTATTACGATTGTAGTTGCAAGTATGGCTACGAACAACAGCCGCCAACTTTAATAGCCACTGAAGGTAAGGTAAAAGGGGTAGGGGGTGGGTAAAACCCTCCCCTCCTCAATTTAATTTTAAAATTTAAAAAAAAAAAAAAAAATCTTGTTATAAATTAAATTATAATTTAAATTCCAAAAAAATGATTTCAATTAAATTTTTATTGTATTTTTTATTTATAAAAGTTTCAACCCAAATTTGATAGATGAAGTACGACCAACTAGTCAAATTTTTTATTTAAATTTTCCTTTATAGAACTCAAAACCCTTCTCGATTACAATTAAATTTGCAAATTCATTAAACGAGGATCCTAAGATATTCAATCTCTACATATTCAGAAGATTTAACATGCATAATAGAAATTCACTATTATTGAAACACTCATCATAGATAATCATTTCACAGACACAAAGAAGACATGAAAAGAAAGAGTGTGTTAAATTGAGAAATTAATCACAAGCATCTACCTGGACTTTGATGCTAATCACTACGCTCAAGACGATTGTAGAGAAATTCCTCCTCTCAAAGCTTTCTCTTTTCTAAAATTCTTTTCTCCTTTCAAAATTCGTGGTTCAAAAATTTGCTTTCAAAATTTGTTTTTTGTCAAAAATGAACCCTCAATTGGTGATAAGAAGTTCTCTCATAAACTTGGGGCACTAATTGTGTGATCACCCAAGAGGACTCCTTGCTCACAACTCGTTAACTCTTGATTATCTTTTCTTACTCTTTTTCATGCATGTTAATTGAATTATACATTAACTTTATTTAATTTCACTTGACTTATATTTTCAATTAATTTATTAAATTTTAATCTCATGCGCGCATCATGCAATCTTAAAACTTTCAATAAATTAATATCTTTTTCACCACTTAATTTATTTTGAATGTTTAATTCATAAAATATTTATTAACTTGAATTATAATATTATTTATCGTTTATTTAAAAATGAACTTTAAATATATTACTATTAAATTAAAGATTATCATGTTCTAAAATTATCTTTATAGCTTTTATCTTTAAATTTAATCCTTTTTATTTAATTAATTAAATATAATTAAATATTAAAATATCATAATAATTTTCATTAAATTAAATCATTAATTTAATATTTTAATTAGACTTAATTACTAGAAAATTTCACCAAGGACTCATAAAATAAAGTACGAAATCCCATCATAGCAAAACACATTCAAAATCAAACTAAAGGGTTATAATCATGAATTAACATCATCTGACGCATTCAGAGGGTGCACAACTTATATACTTGTCCTAATTTTCTAGGACAAATGGCTTTAGGGTTTAGGATTTGGACTTAAGAATTTATCTCCCCTCTCTTACCATTGAGATAATGTGATAGGGTATGCTCATCCTAGAAAATTTAGGGAAGTTGGTACTCGGTACCTACAACATGCATAAAATCCACACATGTACAAACACATATATATACTAAGCTAAACAAACAATGGTAGGATGTGGCGCATCATGTAGATCCTGACTAGTAGGTGACTATGACTCCCTTAACGACATCAGAAACACCATATATAAAGAAAACAAACACACACACCATACACATGCAGTATGGGGTAAGTATCCATAAGAAAACACATATGATAATCCATTTAACTAATCATCATCAATACTGAAATCACTGAATAATCATCATGTATACATGAAATATAGAGTACCAAGTAATCTCATCATAAAATCAACTATATGTAAAACAATATCTGATAATCTAAAAGTATTGCTACTAAACATCAAGCATGAAATTGGCCTAAAAGAGTTTGGCAATGACAACAAAAATTTTAACTAAGGGCAGGCACTACAATTGATTTTCATCAAGTGTGATCCTTAATTTGTTGGCTCGGGACAAAGGAGGAGTGTTGAAATATGTCCTTTGCCCCTTGAGCCAACTGCCCACCTACCCATCAAGAGCATTAAACTTGGTAGGTGAGTTTGAATTTAAAAAAGAGAGGGAATGTTTTGAGATAAGTCAAAATGTAAATATGCTCATTCTTTTGATAAGTGGCAGCAGAGAGACTAGAAGCAAGAAGGACAAAGAATATCATATCGGAGAAAAGTGAATTCAAAGAACAAAAGGAACAAGAAGAGGATCAGAGTTGCAACATCACAAGATCAATACTTTTGTTCTCTATAAATTTATTTTGTTTGTCCTATTGAAGTAGTGATTGCTCTAGGCATTATTGTATGCATCTCTTTAGTGCTTCAAGTTAATACTATAGATAGAAGTTTTTAAGTTAATATATTTTGGTTTTGGTTGAAGCCCTATGCTCCCAGATTTGTAGTAGTTGAATATGTTTTTGAATAGAAAGAAAACAAGTAGGTATATTAGTAAATCTCTAGGTATTTGGCTTGTTGTCTTCATTTCTATCTATTCCATATTGGGTTTGGTATATGTGCAACTCTTTGTTATTATCATTGTGTTTTAATGGTTAAAAAGACCAAATAACAAATTTGTTGCTAACTCACTTGATTCCCTTGTTAACCGGGATCTCCTTGTGTTAACTTGGTTAGTATATGTTTGTGTTGTTCCTACTGAGTCACAATAGAGTCCATCGAGTCCTTTCCTTGTGTGTATCAAGCTCACTCGATTTCTACTCTTACTAAGCTCACTCAGTCCCTTCTTGGCCGAGTTCACTGAGCTCACTCAATTCTTATGAATACCAAGCTCAATCAGTATAGTGTTATCCACAGCCATTGTCACTAAGCTCTTTCCTTTGGAGACTAAGTCACTTGGGTCACATTGTTGTCGAGAAACATGACATTGCCTATGACTCAGCTACTTAAGGTGTCATGCACCTTGGCACTCATTGTGGTTCTTGTTTTTTGTGCGAAATTTGTTCTAAAGTTTTTCACAACCCCTTTATAGGAGAATCATTTGTTCGAGAAAAATCATTGGTAACAATTGAAGGTAACAATGAAGAATCAAAGATGTAGGTAAAACATCAATAGCCACATAATTTAAATAATTAAGTTGCATAGTCCCAATCTCACCTTACTTCTAAAAAAATGACTTGAAGTGGAAAAGATGACATAGAAATTAGTCGAACAAAAATTTGGTCAGATCTATGCTCTCGTTCAAGCTCCATGGAAGCCTATCCCTAGATTGATTTCTTGTGGTTATGCTAGCTACCTTCCTTGGATTTTGGGATCCAAAGAAAATAATTTTGATTGTTGGGATTAGGGTTTTGGAATGAAATATTATTTTTTGGAAGCTCTTTCATACCCATATGTATCCTAGTTAGTTGTTATCGATTTTGTTTTTGGATTAGGCTATTGTTATGAAAATTCATTCCTTTGTCATTCATCACTTGATTTAATCTGCAATGCTATATTATACTTTATATTAAACCATTATTATCTTAAAAATATTTTCAGTCATGAAGCATGATTGTTCTTTTCACTTTTCGAATTGTTGGTTATTTTGATGTAAACATTTCTCTACTCTGAGGTGTTTTGATTAATTGGTTCAAAATTTCTTCAATTTAACTTTCCGGTTACCAAAACAACATATATTTCTCAATTAGATTTTGTGTATTTGGTTTCAAAAATTACTAGTTTTGGCTGCATGTTTCCATATCAACTGTTGCATCATTTGGGGTTATTTGAGCCAAACTCTTGCCCTATTTACAAATATAGCGTAGAGGAAGTAAACAATTTGTCTTGTTTTTCATAGAAAGGAGGAAAAAGAATCTTCTCAAATATGAACGTTTTTATAGAATTCATCTTTTACTTAAAATTTTCTACCTATAGCCAAGAGCCTATGACACAGTTGGCTTTGAATCTAATTGAGCTTAATAATCATAATAGTTAATAATACCAATTAATAATAATTCACCTTGGTTTCGGCCGATCAAAAAAAAAAATGCTACCTATACCAACAAAATATGTTCGCAAACATATTAGTAAAAATGTAAATATCATTTTTAAATATTCCAAATTTTAAATGATAGTCTAAGTGCCTTTGATTTGCATCTGGTGCAGGTTGTATTTTCTATTTAGTTATCAATTTTATAATCTATGTTTCTAAACTATTGAATGTTTGTGTGATTATATTTATTAGTTTTTACTGATTTCTTTCTTGTAGACATTACATTTAGCTGAGAATAAATTTATCAATATATAACAATGTTTGTATTTTTGACTTAAGAGCAGATCCATCTATGCTCTATTTATCCTAGCTTTTTATGATTGAAATTAGTAGTCTATCAATATTATTTGAGTGGAGGCCAAAAAAAAAGTGTATAAAATTAAGCTAGACAAAATGATAGAAAACACAATTGGCTTAAGTTAATTGGGAAATTTTCCCTAGGTTTTCCATCTTCTTCTTCTTGTACCTAATGGTGAAAATTAGTCTTTCTATTTATAGATAATTCATCACCACAGATGTATATCTATATCAAAACACTATTCAAAACAAGAAACATGTTGACCTATGCATAAGTGATTCTACTGAAATCAGAAAAAGTTAGAATTTTCAAATTAGACGACTAACTTAACTGTTGTACTGTCTAGACATGACCTTTAATGCTTGAAAAGAGTCGATTGCCAAACAAGAAAAAATTAATTGGCTTGTAATCTTTGATTCTAAAGCAATAGATAATGAGTTCTCTGTCTTTTCAGCTGCCTCTCGCATTTCTTTTGTTTCTACATAATTCAGCCCCACAAAGCATTTTATCCTCATTGAGGAATACATTCTTTTGGAGCTGCAATAGTATTACTTATGTACTATACCAAATCATTTTCTTTTGTGGCTAGGCAACCTTGTCTGCCTTTGAAATTAATTTAATTTAATCATCCCATTTGAATGCAATTGTACATACATATCCATATTCTTTACAAACATGGTATAAACAAGCGTATATCCATATACGTTGAACTGCGCCGAATGGACTCATCTACCAATTCCACACCATATGTCTTTTCTTGTAGTCATCGACCAAATGTACTTATATTAGACCCCCTTAATGACCTATGTCTTCTTTGCTACACCACAAAACGTTCCATCCACTAGAGGAGCAAACAAAATAAACCCTGTGAAAATTTATGGTCAGTTGAAAGGTTTTGTTTTTACTTGTTAGTAGTAGTTTCTTTTGGAGAACAGTGATATCTTTATAATTGAATTCTGAAACTATAAAGCTGCTATCTTTCAGTTTCTATAATGAATGATTCATAAATAGTAATAATTATTGAAAGTGGGTTTAATATTAGAGAAATTTCTATGGTTAAACATATTTGAGCTGGAGTAAAATTAAAATGGTTTACTTTTTGGGAAGGCATAATGTTTCACCTATGTGAATATCACCTAATATACAATGAGTGATAAATATACCATTTATTTTCATCATACATGGAGCTCTTGTGAACCACTAGGGGAGACAACCCAGTCGTTGCCCATGTTCCAATGACCACCATGTCTATTGTTATAGATCCCCCCAAAATTACCACCAATAAAAAGTCCCAAAAAATGATAGCGCATGTACTAATAGCCAATCACACATGTATTAGTAGTTGATCATTGTTTTAGCTTTCTTGGTTGTTGATTGGTCCATTTGTGCAAAAAGTACTATTTTCCGGTGAGCAACTATTGGGGGGTGGGCATAAGGGGTTTCAGATGAACATTTTAACATGACACTTTTAGACCACCTCACGAGCTCCATAAATGCAGAAAAGCCGAAAGGTTAGCTTTAAGCTCTTCACTCACCTATGGAGGTTCACCAAAAAAATTGACAAATATTGACATACAGATTAATAGTTCTATGTGCTTGATGTTAGCCTAGGCAGCTACTGGGTTATCTCCCCTACTCATGAAACATAAGATAATGAATTTGACTCAAAAACTTTGTAATTGAATCTTTGAAGAATTATCATGGTTGTTGAGTTGTCGTTCATATACCTTCAATATATGACCTTCCCTTTGTTATTGTAGGGCTCCACCTTTATCTTGCAATGCGTTGTTGATTTGAGTGACCTATTTGTAACACCTCTTGTAAGGTGCATTGTAGGTGTTTAGGATCCTAGTCTAGATTAGCTTTAATATTTTGTTAAATTTTAGCTTATAAACTAGCTAGGTAGGACCTTCCATTTGCTACTAGAGCACTCTTCCAGTGAACTAATTTGAACTAATAGACACTTTTGTGACTAATTTAAGATTTAGGTATAACTTATTTCCAACACAACTCTCTAACTGAGCTTGGTAAAAATGTTTGAACTATAGAAAAATAAAACCCACTATATTCAAGTATAAACATGGACAATACCAAATGATCTTGGGCTTCTTAAGAAGTTAGAGGAAATAAAGGCTCTATACTATCACTGCACATATCTTCCACATCATTAAAAGAAAAAATCATTTTAACTAGATTGAGAGCACCAATAAATTGAAGATATAGCTTGGATGGCAATGAGACACAACACCCTTACAAAAGTACCGAGAATCATCAAGGAGAGAAGTTAGAGAACATTGTACTAATCATATAAAGCACCAAACCAACACCAAAAGAAATACAATTCATATAGGGGTGATTAAGAGTACTACTTTTTTGATATCCTTATTATGTACCTATCAAAATAAGAAAAGCTAAGATCAAGTTGTTAGAAGCATGATTAATACATTATCAAGTAAAAGTAAACATTTTCCAATCTATTGTACAATCAAAATATGCTTTAGAGAATTATTTTGATTATACATAGTTATATTTTATTTTATTTTTCTTTTGATTGTTTTAGAACATCTATATTTATTCTTTATTCCAGATTATATCCCAAATAAACTTTTATCCTTCTACAATTATTAATATCTAAGCACAATTGTTTATCTAATTGTTAACATATTAGTTTGATCTTATTACTGTCTCTTCTCCATCTGCTCCTTTATTAGAAAGGTTATCTACTTCTTTATTACCTTCTCTATAGATATGTTTGATGATTGTTTCTTCAAAATTATCAACTATATCTAAGGCATACCCAATTTTAGAATTTAGGATTCAATTATGCATTTCTCTTTTCTTAATGCATTTAAAATAATATGTGAATTGTTATGACTACAATTGGAACAATTGTTATGCTGTCATTGATGTCAAATCTTATTGGTGAGACAGTTGCTATCTGAGTAGAGTGCAATATCAAGATGATTAATGAAGAGGATTTGAGAAGAAGAGATAACAAAAGGACTTCAAGGAAAGGTTGAGTTATGTGAAACTACAATGGGAACTTGAACAGTTAGACCTTGGCAAGATAATGTGATTGTTTAATCATAACACTAAGTGGAGAACATAGTTGTATTGAAACCTAGAAGAAATGGTCAAAGGAAGACCAAATGCATAGGCTTCACTGAGCAAAAGAGTAGAAAATTAAGGAACTAGAAGTATATGCCGAGTGATGCTAGTGTTGACCACATGATAGTATAAGCCGCGCATAATACAATGTTGACAGGGTATCACTATCGTTCAAGTATCTAAAAGTATGTCGAACAAAACAATTAGTATTACTGAGTAATTTAGTGGTGACCGAGTGAACTAGAAGACAGTGATGATGAAGTATCAAAATTTGGCATTTTGTGAGGAAATCTTGATTTCAAGCCAACGTAACTAAATTCTTGGAATATGTTTAAATTTACGTGTTGAAGATAAAGATGGATGACCTGGAGCATTTAATACATGATAAATCATTTTTGTGTGCTCCAAGACATGGATTCAAAGAGAAGTTTTCAAAAATATCTAGAAGGGGAGAAGAAGAACATAATGGTGGAAGGATTTGATGAACCTAACCAAACCCTAAGATCTATAGTGATTTTTAAGCGGAAAAAGATCAAAGCTATCTATTTAAGAAGGCATAAAGGTAACCTAAAAGGTTATAGACATTTGTTGACGCTATTGATTGACAAACTTAAGTAGGACACTAAGAAGAGTTGTGAAGAGGTGAAGTCTGATTGCTTGAAGGATTTCCAAGCATATCAAAGACAAAGATGATAATGGAGGTCAATCAATGAAACAACATATGAGTTATATTGTGATCTATATTTACAAAGTGAGTTGTATTTATCAGATCAACCTGTTGTTAGTTTCTAACCATTGTATCAGTTAAAATCCTTTAATCAAGGTTGACGTAATAATCATTTCTAAATCCTTTAACCTAGATAACTTTCTAATGGAATTTTTAAAATCCCTCTAACCATACCACTCCTAACAGGGTGATTAAATTCTTTAATAGGGTCACATCTAATGATGTGTATTGTAACCTTTAAAAAGGTTGGCTCCTCATCGAGCTCACTTCACAAGAGTGAAAAATTGGTAACATGTTACTAGTGGTTTTTCTCAAATTGGGTTTCCATGTTAAATCCTAGTGTCATACTTATGTGGATGTTATTTGAGATATATTACTATTAATGTTTTACATTCCACAAGTTTTTTACTATTAGGACAATGGACTCCAAGTTTTACATTATTGATTATTTTCTATAGAGATCAAGTGACTTAATGATTTGATTTGAAGTATTTGAAATGATTAGAAGTTGAATTGGTACATTTGGACTTAAGGATAACTGATTCACCCCCTCTCAGTTATTCTAAATCATTCTAACAATTGGTATGAGAGCTATTGGTGCTTGTAAGGAAAAGTTTGAAGGTACTTGAAGCTTACATCAAGATGTACAAAAAGGATGTGTCGAGGTTGAACAAGGAGAACATCCCTACGTGGAAAAGTATGATGAAGCTGCATATGATTTTTGTTATGTTGGTTGAGTTTGGGAGATGGTTTTATATTAGGCATTTTCCTTAGATTAGGAATGATTATTCCTGGGTTTAGGAATAGTTTATGAGTTTGATATTCTTGTGAGAGGCTTACATCCATGATTAGTTATATGGCATGGTTTGGGTCTTGTTGTGGCTTCTTGGTTGGGGTTTTATGGAGGAGATCATACATAGCACAATTTACATCTAGAGGTGTGTGTGTAGAAGGACATGATACAAGTTATTATTTGCATGGTTTCTATTTGATCTTGGTTATCTTCCTGGATGTTTGATTTCACTTACATTGGATTTGAGATTGGTTGGAGATTATGATCACTAGTTTTTGTTCATGTATACCATGTGAGAGATGACATTGTTATTCCTTTATCTCTTTCCTTTGTTGGTTGTGGAGAACTTGGGAGAGTGTTGGAGACTTGTTATGAGAGTTTTTCTTGCATGTTATGTGTTTATATATTACGGATGTCCTTGATACTACATGGATTTACTTCATTGAGATTTTGTGAGTGGATTGGTTATAAATTTGATATTATCTTTTGATGTGGGAGCTTCTTAGTATATATGTGGTAAGTATTGTTTTTGAGGCTTGTGATTGCAGGTTACAGATTGGATATGTGAATGATGTAAGATTTCTTTGGTATACCTTTGGAGGTATGGATAGTTGGATGGGTTGGCATTTTTTGTGGGTGTTATTTCATCTTTGGATATTTTGACAACTACGAATACATGTGATTACCTTTGGATCAGGTTTTTGGGTGCTTGACATTTCAGTAGATACAAAATTTTATGATTCTTATGTGATAGGTTGGGTGGCTTTCTATTTGGATGACTTCTCTGTATGCTTGGTGGAAGTGGTATAATAGGATGTGAGACCATTCATGTTTGAGATGTTGTATACTTTGATTTTGTCGTGGGTACTAGGATGGAGCACTCTATGTGCTTTGATCCATGATGGTGGATGTGCTAAGAGGGATTGTTCCCTTGTTCATTTATGTGGCTATGGATTGACCCTAAACAATGTATACAAAAAGAGGGAGATTGTTGAGATAATAGGTATTGCACACATTGCATAATATTGTTATATTGTATTATTTTATTTTATTATGTAATGTTGCACCTCAGAGCACCTAGATGGACAAGCAACATGTAAAGATTTCTATGGGATATACTTGATGAGGTGTATTGTAACATTGTGATTATATTTTATGTAATTATTTAATATTGGGAGAAAAGAATTAAATGTCTAATATTAAATATAGGGTGAATGAGTTAGATAGCACATGGTTTTAGGACATGGTTTATGTAATACCACTTGGTAGTTTTGTGGGACTTGCTACTATATAAGTAGCCACAAGGTTAGTTGTAGAGACAAGACAAAAGGGAAAAAAAAAAAAAGGGAAAAAGAGAAAAATGATAGTCGAGCAAGAGAAGGCTTGACAAGTTAGCCAAATGGAGTATTTGTGTCGAAGGTTGGAAACATGGCATGCAATGTGTGGATTCATGCTTGATCACATGGATTGCTTGGTGTTGGCTATGGCTTTAAAGGCTTCCATGGTTGTATTGCAATGGTATTTTTGCTCAATAATACATGGTGATGGATGCTTTTGGAGGCTAGGTTTTTCCCTCAATGAGGGTTTCCTAGGCTTTATCTTGTGTCACATTTTGTGGGTATGTTGTCTATCCTCTTGCATGTAGATTTTTATTGCATATTTATTTCAGATCTATTATGGGTTATGTGGAAACCATTATATTTTTGTTGTAAGTTTCCTTACAACCATCCACACCGAAATTAGCAAGTTCATCTTCCTTACCATCACATTTTCTATAGATATGGTTATTTTCTATATTCTCAAAGTTTTTGATTAATTCTTAGGGTTTATCCAACAAAAAATTCAACATCCAATTTTGAGTACTTCTAGTCCTCAAAGCATTAACTCTAATTTCTCAATGTCCTTCTATCTCTATTCTTTTTAATCTCACCTCTAAATGTATAGAACCAAATCCTCTATTAAAACTTAAAATTCTTCTATATCCTTGAATGGATTATTGTTTGTATCAATGGTAAATGGCACTCCAACAATGTACACATCTATTTGTGTAACAATACTTATCAATTGTTATGTGTTCTCATCCTCTCCTATAGGTCCTTTAGTTATTTTTTTCTTCTACTTCAATCTTCAAGACATCAGACCCACTTAACACTTTTTGTACTTCTTTAGCCATCTCTTCCCATATTTCCTCATATTGTCCTGGCATGATTTGAATTGGTCTCGTTTTCCTCCTCAAATGTTGCTCCATTTTCTTCATGATAGTCTTCAATTATTCCTCATTCTCAATTTCACATAAGTTTTTCATTGTAATGTCTCTCAATTTCTTGTCCTTCTCTACTACTCTAGGCCTTTTAGCTTCCAATTTATTGTAAAGATCCTCTAGTATACTTCAATGCATAGTAATAAGATATTGCTTGAATTTCAACATATACTTGATTAATGCAGTTTCAAGTTGTCTCTGTTGATTTGCATCTTACATGTCATAATATTTTCTCAACTGATCAAGTTTTCCATCATTCATAATCATATTATTTAACCTTCCTAACTTAGGTTTCCATCCCTTTCTCTTCTTTCTGAAGGTTGACTCAGGTTGCTCTTATGGTTTTGCAATTTACCTCTCATTTTTTACGTTTCTTTTTCTTCCTCTTGATTCTTCTTGCTTTTCCTTACAATCTGAGCAATCTTAGGTTTCTATTGTCCAAGGTATTGTTCCATTTCCTTAACTCTCTTTGGTTTTTTTGGCGACTCCTCTAACTTTTCTTTCTTAATCTCTATTGCCATACTCACTATTGGCTTTCTTTTTTTCATGGATGGTCAAGTTCTAGTTCATCTCCTTGTAGTCATTGACTATGGTGTAGCCTAAATATATGGAATCTTTACTTTTTCCTTATAGATATGTGTTTTTTTTCTAATAATTTTGCTACTGGTGCACTTGATGATGCTTCAATAGCAAGTGGCTTAACCATAAGTATATTTAATTATCCACTAACATGCATTTCTACTACTATCTACTTAGCTTCATTCCATTCTTGCTTTGTCATTTGAAAATCTTTAATCATTTGATCCACCAATTTACTTACCTTTATTTTCCTTGCTCTACTATTTAGTTGCTCATCTATTTCACTTCATTTTTCTTCATAGGTACCCCATCTAGGGCACTCTCCATCCCTCTTTGAATTTAGAATTGCGCTTGCATATCCTTCCAACATCTCTTCTGTTACCTTGTAACCCATAGCTTCAATATAACGTTCTCTATGTTCCATGCTTCCACACAAGTCTAATCTATTTCTACTACAAAAAAAATAACATCCTTGTATTTCTCCATAATTAACTTAAGAATTTTGAACCTCTTCTTCATCTCAGTCTAAAATATTTTATCATTCTAGTAATATCCTTTGTAATTCTATTTGTAGGTTGCTTCCTATAGTTATGTGTGCATCTTCCACTATTCCACTCATAACTAGGAATACTTGTAAAACCATTCATAACTTTTTTTTAATTTGAAAGCTTCTTGCTAAAAGAATTGTATGCCACCACTAAGATGCTTTTATGAAAAAAAATTGAGAGATTTTCTTACTCTGAATTTGTATGATATTTTTTGGAGAGATTTTAGTTCTATAAAGAAGAATTTGTGAATATTGAACATATCATTCTCCTATATATATATATATATATATAACTAGAATTACTAGAAATTAAGTTCATCTACATTTAAACTACTATTTAAATATTATCTATTTGATCAAATTCCCAAATTTATGTTTTCTTTCTGCAATTCAACTTTTTTTTAAATCGCAACCCAAGTTGAAATCCCTAAAGACTTTGAAATCCTAAATTCCTCTCCAAAGCCTCCTTGATTGAACTCTTGACCTTCCTCCTCTTCCTCAAGGATGTGATGATTCCTTCTTCTTGAAGTACATTTAAGAGTAGATTTAAAATTTAAATATATTTATGAATATTTTTCTATACATTTGATATCACTTTCCTTTGTTTGAAATACAATTGTATTTCAGCTTCATTAATCTCTTATGGCTTGTAGTGAACACTAATATTAATTTAGAATTATGTTTATGATTTCTAGAACACGATCTGTCATTTGATATATTCTTTCATATACTTCCTTAACTATAGTTTGGTAGATTTTAGGAGACTTGAACACTCATGTTTCGGTGAAGTACCATTAAATATTCATGTTCAATTTTTTATTATTATTTAAATATAGAATTAACTATAGTTTTGGTGGTTTCTTATTATTTAAATATAGAAGATAAAAATAATGGATATATTGTAGGAAATGGAAATAAGAATCAGGATCATCTTACCCTCTAACTTGTTTAATCAATTTAATTCTAGTTTTGCTAGTAGCCATTGGGTTCTGACCTAGGATTGGATTTGTTAGTCTTCACATGAGTAAGAATTTCTTTTTATGATGCCACAAGTATAAAAATTAGTATAAAAGAAGGTAGGCTATGTGTTTCATAGTTTCTTGTTAGTTCAATTTGCCAATAGTTTTTTATAATATAAATTTAGAACCTTTTTTTATTTAAAATTATGAGTCTATTATTCTTTTTATTAGAAAATATGTAATTTTATTTATTTATTTTTAAAAACTAGTATCTTATTTAATAAAATTATTAAATAAAAATAGTTCAACAATTAAATATCTATATAGTGAATTTAATTGAATCTCTCTTCTAAGAAGATAAGCTCAAAGAATGGTCAAGAATAAAGAGTATTGATTTGTTATAAAGGAACAAACTTTCTACTAGAGTTATAAAACATTTTTCACTTGTGAATATAAAATTTGTTGAAGTCTTGGATATTTTTTATAAGATACATTTATTTTTGATAAAAATTATCTTCAAGATCTAATAAAATATCTCAATCTAAAAGACTAACAATAACCCATGCTAATGTTTTTGCAAAAATATTTTAAACTTTGTCAATATCTAGCTTGTCACATACCTTTGCAATTATTTAAAATTCTTTACTAATTTGACAAATCTTTACTAATCTGACATTATTTAGCAAGAACTTCTGTGCACAAAACCTTTTTTTTTTAATTTAGTGGTATTCTTGAAAAAATATTATATATATCAAAATTTATAATTGTCTTATTTTTTAAATTTTAGAGAGTCACTTCATAAGAAAATCATAATTTATTTAATAATATTCTTAAAATATGACTATATATCAAAATGCATCAATCTCCATTTCATACTTTTTACAAATCTAGTAAATTTAAATTGTTGGCATTTATATAACTAAATATTTAGAAAATAAAATAAAATACTTCATCAATCAATTAAAGTTGAAAAGAATCAAGAATGTGCATTTGAAATATATTAAAATGGTAATTGTTATTATTAAAATTTGAAATTGTATATTCTATTTGACCTAAGTAATTCACTAACCCAATCAATATTGAAAAGTAATAAGATTGTAACTTGAAATATTTTAAAATATAAATTATATAGATGGACTCTAATTAAATTGGATTTAGTTCAATCTTGAACAAACAAAAGGTAGATTTTTTTTTTGATGTTTTTTTGTAAGCTATTTGATACATGTAAATTCATAATTTATCTAATGGCCTCATTTAAAATTTAAAATTAAAGTGGTCCCCATGCGGTTGCTAAGAAGATGTCATTTTTTTCAATAAGCAACACCTGTTTATTCTACTTATTCAACCCCTCCCTAATTGGAAAATGACATGGGAACACTACTCAAAGTTTATCAATGATATTTGAAAAAAAAAAACTATATCTATTAAAATTCATTTAATACATTTCATTAATCTAAAATTATAAAATTATTTGCCTTTGACTTTTGAAATTTTACTCAAATTATAAATAATTAAGTCGATAGGCATTTATTGTGGCACACAATATCGAAACTAAAAACATTGTGAAGTTGTGGAGGTGTCGCTTAATAGGAGTTTCTAGCTCCATTGAATGCACCAATCTGAGAAAATTTGGCCACAATAGAAGAGAGAAAAAGGAGGACCATTCAATATTCAAACACCATGGGAGCCCATTAATGATTGTGAAGAGTTTTTTGATCTAGTTTGAGCATATATGGTGGATGTTTTGATAAGGAGGAGTAGTTTATAGGAGTTGGGTACTAGATAGATTGAGCTTAAAACCGTTGAAAGAAACTAGGTTTTATTAGGAGCATATGAAAATATAAGAGTTAAGGTTTTGTTGTTGAGTTGTTTTTTGTGTTGACGTTATAGTCATGTTTGTTATTAGTGACACACACTTGTTTAGATTATAAGTATCTAATCATCATATTGAACAATTAATAGAGTTAACCAAGCATTTCAGACTCTTCCAAGTTCCACAGTTGCTACTGAGTCCAAGGTACAATATTCAATTTGCATCGAGCAGTTTCTACCATGATGGTGATCAACAATGTAAATCGAGCTTCATAAGGTTTACTAAGTTCCTCAGTGCAAACAAAATTGTGTAGTGCTTACCGGGTTCACAGTTATAATGATGTAAATCAAATGTTGACTAAGCCAGTCAGCGTTAACCAAGTGATTTAGTTTATACCAAGCTCATAATGATAGCATTTATCAAGCTATGCAATATGAATCAAGTGACTCAATTTATATGCTGAATTTCATAGTATTCATCGAGTCACTAGTGCAAACCGAGTTTAGACTACTTGGAAGTGATCAATATGGATTGGGCTTCTATGTTTATTGAGTGCATGATGATGTTGAGCATTGAAAGTGGATGTTGAGTATCAAAACCTCACTGAGCTAGTCTTTAGAACCCAAGTTCTAGTAGTTTGGTTGACTTTGTGTATTTTGTGTAAACTTGTATTGTAGCTGACTTTGATAATTTTTAAATTGGATTGGTATATGTGTAATGTATTGTATCACATCCAAAATATAGAATAGAAGGAATATAACAAGAAGAAAAGAGCAAAAGTGCAAAATACAAGGCTACAACAATATAAGGAGCATCAAAGATTTATCTATCATAGCAGGGTGATCATTAGACTTAAAGGAATCTCATTCAACAAACCAAGTTGCAGATCAAAGATCAACCACTATTTCATCCTAACAAGTAGATCAGTTAAATCCTTTCACAAGGTAGACTTAGCAATCTTTTGTAAATCTCTTTACCAAGTGCATACTTCATTGTATGTTTGTAAATTATTTTGCAAGGTGGACCTAGCAGTCCTTATTGCTCCTAATAGAGTAGATCATCAAAAGTGATCATTGTAAGCCTTAACAGGCCAAATTTATACTACAGTGCTAAAGCTTGTGGGTATCATCCCCACCCCAGTTTTAATTTCTATTTGGAAGGTTTCTAGGTCACCATATTGTGTGTCAAAGTGTTAAATGTTTTAAATCTTTCAGTTATTCATGCATGCAAATAGATTAGAATACAAAAGAAGGATTAATTGGTAAATAAGGATTAAGTTTTATTAGTTACTGATTCACCCCTCCCCTCTCAGTAACTTAGCCCATCATATATACTTCCAACAATTGATATCAGAGCTTTGTGGTTCTTAGAGAAAATTTTAAAAGCTTGAGCAAAGATCAGAGGCTATGGAGGTATTCAGACTTGACAAGGCTATAGATACCAATGTAGACTGAGTTCAAACTACTTGAAACTGATTAGTATCGACCAAGCTTCTACATTTATTGAGTGCATGATGATGCCGAGCATTGAAAGTGGATGCCAAGTATCAAAACCTCACTGAGCTAATATTTAGAACCCAAGTTCTAGTAGTTTGGTTGACTTTGTGTATTTTGTGTAAACTTATATTGTAGCCAACTTTGTTGATTTGTAAATTGGATTGGTATATATGTAATGTATTGTATCACATCCAAAATATAGAATAGAAAGAATATAAAAAGAAAAAAAGAGCAGAAGTGAAAAATACAGGGCTACAACAGTATAAGAAGCAACAAAGATTTATCTATCACAATAGGGTGATCATTACACTTAAAGGAATCTTGTTTAGAAAACCAAGTTGTAGATTAGAGATCAACCACTGTTTCATCCTAACAAGTGGATTAGTTAAATCCTTTCACAAGGTAGACTTTATAGTCTTTTGTAAATTTCTTTACTGAGTGCATACTTCATTATATGTTTGTAAATCCTTTTGCAAGGTGGACCTAGTAGTCCTTATTGATCCTAATAGGGTAGATCATTAGAAGTGGTCATTGTAAGCCTTAATAGGCCAAATTTATACTAGAGTACTAAAGCTTATGGGTATCATCCCCACCCTAGCTTTACTTTCTATTTGGAGGGTTTCTGGGTCACCATATTGTGTGTCAAAGTGTCATGGATGTTTTAATGCTTTCAGTTATTAATGCATGCAAATAGATCATAATACACATGAATGATTATTTGGTAAATAAGGATTAAGTTTTATTGGTTATTGATTCACCCCTCCCCTCTCAGCAACTTAGCCTATCATATATATTTCCAACAATTGGTATCAGAGCTTTGTGGTTCTCAAAGAAAGGTTTAAAAACTTGAGCAAAGATCAAAGGTTATGGAGGTATTTAGACTTGACAAGGCTATAAACACTAGTGCAAATCGAGTTTAGACTACTTGGAAGTGATCGATATGGACCGAGCTTCTATGTCTACCAAGTGCATGATGATGTTGAGCATTGAAAGTGGATGCCAAGTATTAGAACCTCACCGAGCTAGTCTTCAAAACTTGAGTTCCAGTAGTTTGGCTGACTTTGTGTATTTTGTGTAAACTTGTATTGTAGCCAACTTTGTTGATTTGTAAATTGAATTGGTATATATGTAATGTATTGTATCACATCCAAAATATAGAATAGAAGGAATATAACAAGAAAAAAAGAGTTGAAGTGTGAAATACAAGGCTACACTAGTATAAGGAGCAGCAAAGATTTATCTATCACGGTAGGGTGATCATTACACTCAAAGGAATCTCATTCAGCAAACCAAGTTGTAGATTAGAGACTAGCCACTGTTTCATCCTAACAGGTGGATCAATTAAGTCCTTTCACAAGGTACACTTTACAGTCTTTTGTAAATCTCTTTACCAAGTGCATACTTCATTGTATGTTTGTAAATCATTTTGCAAGGTGGACCTAGTAGTCCTTATTTCACCTAACAAGGCAGATCATTAGAAGTGATCATTGTAAGCCTTAATAGGCCAAATTTATATTACAGTACCAAAGCTTGTGGGTATCATCCCCACCCTAGTTTTACTTTCTATTTGGAAGGTTTTTGGGTCACAATATTGTGTGTCAAAGTGTTATAAATGTTTTAATGCTTTCAGTTATTCATGCATGCAAATAGATCAAAATACACATGAAAGATTAATTGGTACATAAGGATTAAGTTTTACTAGTTACTGATTCACTCCTTCCCACTCAGTAACTTAGCCTATCATATATATTTCCAACAATTGGTATCAGAGCTTTGTGGTTCTCAGAGAAAAGTTTAAAAGCTTGAGCAAAGATCAAAGGCTATGGAGGTATTCAGACTTGACAAAGCTATAGAAACTAGTGCAGACTGAGTTCAAACTACTTGGAAGTGATCAGTATGGACCGAGCTTCTATGTCTACCGAATGCATGACAATGCCAAGCATTGAAAGTGGATGTCGAGTATCAGAACCTTATCGAGCTAGTCTTCATAACTCGAGTTCCAGTAGTTTGGATGACTTTGTGTATTTTGTGTAAACTTGTATTGTCATCAACTTTGTTGATTTGTAAATTGGATTGGTATATATGTAATGTATTGCATCACATCCAAAATAGAGAATAGAAGGAATATAACAAGAAGAAAAGAGTAGAAGTGTGAAATACAAGGCTACAATAGTATAAGGAGCAAAAAAGATTTATCTATTACAATAGGGTGATCATTACACTCGAAGGAATCTCATTCGACAAACCAAGTTGTAGATCAAAGGTCAATCCTAATAGGTGGATCAGTTAAATCCTTTCACAAGGTAGACTTAATAGTCTTTTATAAATCTCTTTATCGAGTGCATACTTCATTGTATGTATGTAAATCCTTTTGCAAGGTGGACCTAGTAGTCTTTTTTGCTCCTAACAAGGAAGATCATTAGAAGTGATCATTGCAAGCCTTAACATGCCCAATTTATACTGCAGTACTAAAGCTTGTGGGTATCATCTCCATCCTAGTTTTACTTTCTATTTGGAAGGTTTTTGGGTCACCATATTGTGTGTCAAAGTGTTATGAATTTTTTAATACTTTCAATTATTCATGCATGCAAATAGATCAGAATACACATGAAGGATTAATTTGTAAATAAGGATTAAGTTTTATTGGTTATTGATTCACCCCTCCCCTTTGAGTAACTTAGTCTATCATATATATTTCCAAAAATTGGTATCAAAGTTTTGTGGTTCTCAGAGAAAAGGTTAAAAGCTTGAGCAAAGATTAGAGCTATGGAGGTATTCAGACTTGACAAGGCTATAGACAATGAGAAGCTAGATTTGGAATTGGCTATTGGAAAACTAAAGAAAGCAAAGAAGCAACTCTCTCAATCCTTGAAAAGAAGAAAAGATCTTGCAGTATAGATGAATGACCAACTCTACATTGAAGAAATAATTGAAGACATCCATTCAAGTAATTCAGATGAAGCTAATGAGGTAGTCAAAGAGCTATTAGAAAAGAATGGTACACTTCAAGAAGAAGTAAGAAAACTAAGAAGAGAGCAAGAAATCTAGTCAGTAAGATTGTGTAAAATCATGGAAAAGAAAAATAGGATAAAAGAAGAGATAAAAGGAAAGAAAAATGAAATTCAACATCTATCCCTTTAGCAAGAAAACTTCAATAATCAGTTCACCAATACAAATGAAGAAATCATGGATCTTAGATCTAAGAATGAAAGATTGCAGAATGATCTAAATACTAAAAAGAAAACCAATGAGAGGATGATGAGATCTCAAGCAGACATGAATCAATTGAATGAGAAAAGTCATTACAGACAAAAAGGAAAAGAAGGAATTAGATATATAGAAGAAGGTGAATCATCCAAGCAAGGAGCTCAAAAGAATTAAAGACCTACTTGCAATCACTGTGGTAAGATAGGGCATACATCAAACAAATGTTGGTGCAATGGGAAAGCTAAATTCAATGGAAAATGCTACAATTGCAATTAGCATGGACATAGAGCTAATGAATGCAAAGAGAAACCTAAGTTTGAAGGCAAATGCCACAAATGCAAGAAGCATGGGCACAAATCCTCAGAATGCAAAACTAAGATATTGAACCCAACATAACAGATTATAAAAGATATATTTGGTTAGGACTATAACACTTGGTGCAGATGTCATTACTGTTGAGAATTTAGACACATTGGAATGAATTGTGTAAAACATCACATGAGGACAAGAGACACCACCATAAGATGTTTTATCTGTATAGAACTTGGTCATATTGCTAAGAACTATATGAATACTAGAAGAATTGAAGATGAAAAGAGAGGCAAGGCTAATAACATTAGAAAGAAAATGAGATAGCAATGAAGTCCAAAATCTTTTGAGAATGCAAGTCCAAGCAATAATGAATATGTCACTCAAGAATTGGGTGACTCCAACAATTCCAATTGATTTCTTGCAAGGAGAACTGGAACTAGGATTCTAAAGAATACATGTCACATTAGTTCCAATTAGTAGAATGAAAGATCCATATCAGCATTCAAGATGCAAAGGGATCACCGAGAAATCAAGAAAGTGTTAGTCATTACCTAGTAAGGTCAAGTTATAGTCCTTACTGAGCGAGGTTGGATCACAAGAATCTGTCGAGCAAGGTCATGTTTTATCTGTATAGAACTTGGTCATCTTGCTAAGAACTATATGAATACTAGAAGAATTGAAGATGAAAAGAGTGGCAAGGCTAATAACATTAGAAAGAAAATGAGATAGCAATGAAGTCCAAAATCTTTTGAGAATGCAAGTCCAAGCAATAATGAATATGTCACTCAAGAATTGGGTGACCTCACTGAGCTAGTCTTCAGAACCCAAGTTCTAGTAGTTTGGCCCACTTTGTGTATTTTGTGTAAAATTGTATTGTAGCTGACTTTGTTGATTTTAAATTCGATTGGTATACATGTAATGTATTGTATCACATCCAAAATATAGAATAGAAGGAATATAACAAGAAGAAAAGAGAAGAAGTGTGAAATACAAGGTTTCAATAGTATAAGGAGAAACAAAGATTTATCTATCACAACAAGGTGATCATTACAATCAAAGGAATCTCTTTCAGCAAACCAAGTTTCATATCAGAGATCAACCATTGTTTCATCCTAACATGTGGATAAGTTAAATACTTTCACAAGGTAGACTTAATAGTCTTTTGTAAATCTCTTTATCGAGTGCATACTTCACTGTATGTTTGTAAATCCTTTTACAAGGTGGACCTAGCAGTGCTTATTGCTCCTAATAGGGCAGATCATTAGAAGTGATCATTATAAGCCTTAACAGGCAAACTTTATGCTGTAGTACTAAATCTTGTGGGTATCATCCCCACCCTAGTTTTACTTTCTATTTGGAAGGTTTTTGGGTCAACATATTGTGTGTCAAAGTGTTATGAATGTTTTAATGCTTTTAGTTATTCATGCATGCAAATAGATCAGAATACACATGAAGGATTAATTGGTAAATAAGGATTAAGTTTTATTGGTTGTTGACTCACCCCTCCCCTCTTAGTAACTTAGCCTATCATATATATTTCCAACAATTTGGACTATATTGTTTTTGTCATTTCATCAGATTAACTAGGTTGTAGAATGGCTGACGTGGAGGTAGCAACTCTTGATGTCTATAAGTTCTTCTTTGTCAAGCCTTGTTAAGGACGACCTAGTTATGTCCACATGGAACAAGCAGCTTAGGGCTTTGAAGAAGAATTATAACCGAATATTGTAAATTGAAGATAGCTGAAATCAAGGTAAAAATGTCAACAAAGAGTAGGAGGATGTGCTCAAGTCTAAGGTTAGTGTTGCTATATTGATTGAGTAGTATGAAATACTTAGGAAACAACTTTGTGTTGCTGTCAAGGAAGAGCTTGGTGACAGGGAGAAGGAGCTACAGTCAGCAAAGGACAATGAGAACGAGAGAGGCTCTAAGACAACTCCTAAAGAGGAAGAAAAAGATAAGCATGCAAATGAGAGATGAACCTCAACCTTAGATAGCTAGGAGAGCAGGGAGGTTGAAGTTGGGGAAGCAAAGGAATCAAGCTGTCACGATGTAAGAGACAGTGCATAAGAGGATTCCATTGCTTAAGTGTTGAAAATATTGTACTTTGGGCACTTGTTCAATGTGGTTGAACAGAGTGATTCGTCATCGATTATTTGGTCAAAAATGCATGAGCATAGCTCCTATCTCTCATATGATTTTGTCACAGATGACACCAATAAGCCTCTATGGGAAGAAGATCTGGACCAAATTTCCTTTTTGGGGTCTTTACAAATGTATCACAGTTGGGGAAAGCTTAGAAATTTGTCTGTAGAAGGTTTCTCAGTAAAAAAAAACAAATCATATTCATAATTTACTATTGTATTATAAACTCTTATATTTTTATTTCTTTTCTAAATTTGATTGTCTTAGATTATTTTTATCAACATTTCAAATCACACCCATCATCAGAATTATAAAGATCTTGGAAAATAGAAAAAAATGAACTATAGATATTTTTCACGATTCTTTATTAGTTCACTTAAATTTTTTTAGAATTGAGGTATCTATAAGTGTAAGGAAGCAAAAAATTGTGGACAATAAATAGGTTTTTTTCATTTGATGATGTGTGTAAAGTTTTTCAATTTCAAATTTATTTTAGCTAAAAGAGAAGCTAAGTACAACAATACATGCATCCACTTTAGCTTCCAATAAAATCCGTGGTGGATCCATTTACCACTCAAATTTTCTATTTAGTCATGCATTAGCCTTTTCCTTGGGTTCAATTTTTTCATTCTCTTAAATATTAAGAAATTATATATTTAAATCTTTACATCGATACATGTGTTAGTTTTAATATCTAAAAAAGATTTAGTTCAATTTTTGTATTCACACTATTTTTTTCATAAGAAAGATTTTGGTATTAATTTTTATAAAGATTTGAATTCTTTTTTCTATAATATATTAATATTATAAAAATATATGAAAATTAGATAATAGACTAGTTTCGCTGAATCTATGTTAGACAGATATGTTAGCAGATTTAAATGATTGAAGTGTTTGACAGTCTTACATGTGATTAA
The DNA here is from genome assembly GCA_028749045.1 of Cupressus sempervirens. Taxonomy (NCBI): domain Eukaryota; kingdom Viridiplantae; phylum Streptophyta; class Pinopsida; order Cupressales; family Cupressaceae; genus Cupressus; species Cupressus sempervirens. The sequence continues at coordinate 648,882,578 of CM053787.1, forward strand.
CTACTACCACTTGTATCTGAAGGGTGTATGTTGGTAGTAGTGTTGATTATATGGAAATATATCAAGAATACAATCAACACAAATTTTAGTTACAACAAAAAAAATTATTTCCAACAAAAAAAGAAGTCTTTCCCTTCTTGTCACATTTAAGAAACTATACATGATATACTACTATCGATGTACATAGTGCTAGTTATTATTTTTGCTTTCAATCAATTTAAACTTGAATAGAAACAAGATGTTAATTAGAAATCAAACGGACACATTTGAATGTAAATTGAATATTTATTTGAATTATGACTATATTTCTAAAATTAGACACTCAAAAATTAAAATAAGAGAGAATAGAGATAACCTTCAATATCTAGAAACCCAATCAAGATGGTACACAAATAAGATTATAAACTGGAAATATTTAAAATGCAAACTAATATTAGTTGAATTACAAATCATTTGTTTTGTTATTTATAATTGTAAATTTTGATAAACTAAATAAAATTTTAAATATTTTAAAATATAAATCTATATTTGTTAATTTTTTTTATTGGAATAAGAATCTAAGAATTAAAAATCATTTAAAACATTAACATTATAGCATAAAATAACATCATTACAACATAATCACTAGAATATGCTCATGACATGATCAGACTTAACCATCGCTACATCAATGCTGGATAAACATGAGTCAATCAACAATGTAGAATGATATGGTGCTATGTTCATCACATTAGACTCAACCATCACTACAATAATGCTAGATAAACATGAGTTGAACAAAAATTCAGTATGATATGGTGTTCTCCAAATCACGATCGGCCAATGGGCTATAACTCCCAACTTGTTGTGTCATCTCTACACATACTGCAAAGTCGAGTCTAGAATGGATGGGGAGGCTGTCTTGATTCTATTTTGTAGCAGCTCATGGAGTTTTTTAGCATGTATATTAGCTGCAATGTTCTGAATAGAGGAGACGAGCCAAGTTGTTAAAGTTAACAAATTAGAGCATATAATTTGCATTTCTATTTCCAATGGGAGAACGGAGTGGGAAAAGTTAGCTTGACATCGAATTTTCCAAATATTTTTAATATTAATCTGCCTGCAAGAGTTAACAATCATGTTATGAGTGGGTGAGGATCCAAGAAGAGCATATTTCCATGACCAAGTGAAATTGAACAACACAGGTATGGAGGTTTTAAGGGCAGCCCACAACAACCTAACATGAGAGTAGAGCCAAAAATAGTGGATTAATGATTCATCTTTACCACAAAAGGGACAGTGTGGTAGCTGAATGAGGAATTTAAGACGAGAGCCCACTAGAAGCTTGGCATGGAGAAGTTTCCAGGCAATGAATTGTGATTGAGCATCAGCTTTAGTTTTCCAAATTTGAAGACAAAGCTTGTTCCATTAAGACTGACTTTTTTTACATTTCCAAATAGTGTTGAGACGATGAGAAATGGCCAAGTTAGGTAGAAGCTTCCTTTACAAAACTTTGAGAGGGAAAGCATGAATACTACTACCATTAGGCCACCTTCAGTCCTTTAGGAAACTAGAGTGACTACTAGAAGAAAGAAGGATACAGAGATTAGAATGAACTAGCGTTTGGAGTTCTATTACAATCACCTTGTTAGTATTGCTTAGATTAAAACACTATTTGAGTTCAGGTCATGATTTCCAAGTGATGTTTGTAGAGTCCCAAAGGTCTCTGAATGCTTGAATGCCTTTCTTAAAGAAGCGTTTAGCTTTGAACCTGGGTATCCTCACCAAAGGGCTACCATTGTGTTGGATTAATCTCTTCCACCAAATTGAATATGTGGAAAAACTAGATCCATGGTTGAAAGACCGATCATACCAAGATAACTTACTTGTTGCCAAGCATTCGAAATACAATTAAGAGAAGCTGAGCCATGAAGTTTGAAGAATGGGTCAAGGAGAAGCTTATCATTCCAATGAATTGTGCTCCAAGACTTACCAGCAGTGGTTGTTTCAATTCTATATCTGATTAGACTCTTCCAAGGGGCAGTCCCATCTAAGGCTTTGCTAATCCATTTCGCTGATAAGAAAATCCCTTGAGTGTAAGGGTCTATGATATCCAACCCTCCCTTACCCTTTGGAAGGATACAATGAGACCATGATGTAGTAGGCATACCATTTTGATTACCCCATTTGGACGAAATAAAATTATGAATGAGCAGAGTCATTTGATTATAACAAGCCTTAGACAGTAACAAAAATGAAGATATACAAACATGGCTAGCTAAGAGAATTTTATTAGCCACCTGGATACAACCAACCATGGATAAATAACAGTTTGACCAAGTCAACAGTTTGGATTTGAACTTACATAAGAACCATCTTGATGTAGAGACCTAGGTGGACTTTTTAGTTATTTATAATGAGAGGGACTTCCTTTAGTGTTCTCACAACACAAACAAGCTTCTTCATAGGATCATTCTCCTTGATCCAATCAACTTCAAACCTTATCAGAGTGCACATACCATTCTCTTGTGCCACCATAAGCTCTACATTTTAGAAAACATCCCCAATGTCCCTCAATCCTTCAAATGGATTCATTTAAGCAATCTTGTCAACAAACTATCAAATGCCCTCAATCAGCATTTCCTCTTCATTCAGTGATCTTTTTCACCATTATCTTGACATCCCTACATGAAAACGTTTAATGGAACATATAAAGTATGAATTAGGTCTCTCCCACAAGACATAGTCACCATAGAAAGTGGGAGAGCCTAGGGCATCATGAAAACTCCAAACCAATTTGCTGATTGCACACATTATTGTACAGGGACAGTCAGCAAATGACTTAGATTCTTGCTTGTATACCTCACAAAACAACAAAATATTGCATGGAATTAAAATTAATCTAATCCTCCATCAATTTAATGCATTCCTGATCACGTTTTCATTGAAAAAAAAGAGTTTTAACAACCCGAAAAGAGGATTGTCCCCTCAGGGCAGCAACCTGGCAGTTTTCAGAGAATTAAAATTTTATTGCATGAAACTTTGTTACATCTCTTCCTTTCGACTCAAAATTACCACCAACTCCCCTCTCTTTTAAAATGATTGACTACAATGTTTTTATAAACTCCTTTTCCCCTTTCCAAACTGTCCAACTCCCAAGAACCGACTACAACTCCCTAATTGTCTGTGATAGTTTTGAATAACCTTTAGTTAATTTTTTTAAGCCACTCTTTATTGCTTATTTCAGACTTCTAAGACTCAAACATTCATGAAACTTTTCAAACTAATGTAAATGGATGTTCCTATGCTCAAAAGACTTATAAACCCTTACTTAACCCTTGACTCCATCATAGTGCCCTATGTGGCCTATTACTAACATTTTGACAATTTGACATATTTTTCCAATTACATTGTAATTATTTGCATTTGATATGCACTTTATGACTCTTTGATCCCATTTATCAACCTAGTACATTCTAGGACTCTATCCCCATGACACTTCATTACATCACATTAATGACCCTTAGGTACCTTCCTTGTCCTTTCATCATGCCATTAATGACTTACAATTTTGAACTTTAACAAAATGAGTACAAAACATATTAAAAAGGACCTTTACAAGGTCTTATTACATTTAATGACCCAATATGGTCATGTTGCCATCTTGTGACCTTAATGTCTTCTCATGCCTTCAACCATGGCCTTGATGCTTCTGATACCAATCTGATGAGGAGCAATCACAAACTTGATGATAAAACATACCATACTGAACCAACAGCATAGGGAACCTAACAAGAATCGATAAGAAGACTGATTCACCATTAAAAGCAACACATATTTTCACTACATATAACTATCTGCAGATTGCAAAATGGATGGCTCTCTGCAGCAGCCAGAGAGCCACTTACATTTCCTTCTATTCACTCATTCTCTATCAAAATATTATCTTTTTGCCCTTATCGATTCTCCTCTCTATCCCTTCAATCTCTTCCTCTTATAACATTTGAGGTAGTTATGAAGTCTTACAGGATGGTTCGGATTCTTGACAGTTACAAAACAAACTCATCAACTTCCCTATGGTAATTTATCGATAACATTGGTGGCTGAAATCCTTCTATTTTGGATACATTACATTGCAATTTTAAACAATAAAAATTTGTCATTGTATAAGGAAATTTTGAAGACCTTAAATATTTATAAAACTTTGAACAAAAGATTCAAATGACGAGGTGCCTCTGCACCACATCTCTACATATCTTTCAATGAAACTCCAATTGCAAAGGGGATACCAAGATATCTGGTAATGACTCCATGTTTTATCTCTTTCCAATCATTAGGAATCCATGAATGCTGAGAGTTGGGATGAGTCTTCCAAAATTCTGTTTTGTGAGTAGCAATTTTGGAACCTGAAATTGTGCAATAGAAATTGATGACATCCAATAGATTATTGACATCCTCAGTTGAGTTTTGGAGAAAAATCATGCCGTCATCGACAAAATGGGAGTTGAGGGCTGTCATGTGGCTAGGAAGGGAGATGACATGAATAAGGTGAGTCTCTTGAGCATGTTGAAGAACATAACCAAGGGCATTAGTAGAGAGGACATAAATAAATTTTGTTAAAACTTAAATAAGATATTTACTTGAAACTTCAACAAACAAATATGAACTCGTGGGATGATCTTGTATCCCAGCCCCTTTTTTAATAAATAAGTATTATTTTTAAAATTTAAACTCTCAAAAATTGCAAAACATAGTTAAAAATTATAACATTAAAAAAATATACTATTAACTAAAAATTAACTAAATTTTTATCTTACATTTTCTACTAGATCAAGAAAGTGGAGATCTAGCCTTTCAAAATTACAAATCTACAAATTATTGAACTATTTCTTAAAAGCCAATTAATATTTATGGACTCTTAAATTAAATATTTAATGAAACGATATCGCCATTTCTAAATATAGACGTGCAAAACTTTAAAAAAACAAGACGACAATTTAATGTAAGAGATTCCAAGAGTAATCCCGAAGCCACCGTTTAAATTTTGGAAAAAGAGCGCCAAATTACAGGAGCTTATAAAAGCAACCAACCATGAGGCCCTTTAAACCCAACGTTTCAAGGGAAAAAACAATCTGCAATTATCAAATTATCTCTCCAAATCAAGAAAGCGCAGATATCATTAGAAATTGGGTCTGCAAAAAGCTCGCCATGAAGAATTCGGTGCTCTCTCATGGGAAGGAAAAAGTATTGAAGAAGAAAATACAACATTCAGCAACAAGGGTTATGAAGAAAGGTGGGGATTTGGGTATGGAGCCCATCAAACTGAAAATATCAAAAGTGTCTCAGAAGCCGCCATTGTTACAGTTGCAGGAGGAGGGTTGCGTTGTGAAGAAAGATAACGAGATGGGCATAAAACCCATTAATATCCAAATAAAAAGATCAGACCCTCTTCAGAAGCGGCCATTGTCACAAGTGCAGGAGGAGGGTTTTGAGAAAACAAAACAGCTGAAGAAAGATCATGAGATGGGCATAAAGGTTTTCAAAATCAATATGAAAAAACCAGAAGTTTCTCTCAAGCAGCCATTGCCACAATTGCATGTGGGTTGTGAGAAAACACAACACCCAGTAACTGGGGTGGAAAAAGATCATGAGGTGGGCGGCGTAAAGCCCATTAAGGTCAAGATTAAAAGATCAGAGGCTCCTCACAAGTCCTCATTGTCACAGTTGCAGGTGGATTCTGTTTGTGCTGAAAGAATGAAGGAGAAAAATCAGAGCCCAAGATATTTTATGATGAAAGATCATGAAATGGGCATCAAAGTTGAAAAATCACAGGCATCTCAGAAGCCGCCATTACCAAAGTTACAGATGGTTTCTTCTTGTGTTGGAAACCAAACCATTAGAAGAGAACGGAGAAGATTACATGTTATCTATGAAGATGAAGAGGAGGAAGAGGAAGAGCCAATTAAAAGAAGCAAAACATCTCATGAGACCAAATCACAAATTTCTACCATTTCTTTTCATAGAGAAGAACAGGCAGGTAAAAATAATTGTTCTTCTTTTTTGGATTCTCACAAAGAAGAAGAGGAAATCATGTGGGGGCTGGTTTCAGGATTAGAGCTTGAAACTAATATTGACACCATTAACAAATGGAAAGAAGAGGAGGTTGCTCTAGAGGTTGAAAAATTCTTGGGAGGGCTTGAACTTGCAGCAAAGATTGATGATGAATTAATGAGAGAAGCTCGGCTTGGATGCAATAAGATCAAATTGCTACCCACCCTGGTCAAGCTTCTTTTAACGCCAAAGTGCAAATTATTGCCAGAGTTGCTTCTTTCTAGAGGAATTCTTGGCCTCCTAAAGAATTGGATAGGAGACACAGCATTGAGCACTGAGATTATGAAAATGTTGCTGAAGATGGGAGTTGTAGATGATAATAAAATGCTTTTCATGGAGGAAATGAAAAAGAGTGGTTTGGAAAGGAATGTGATGCTGCTCTCAGCATCTGATGGAGAGACTGAATTGAATAGAAGACTTGCAAAATCACTCCTTAATTCATATCTGTTGTAACTTATTTTATTTGCATGGATGAAGAAATCTGCCCAATTCAATTGAATTTATGTATTGGAAACATAAATGTTTATTCATATGAGATTGTATTCAATTCTTTATATTTATTAATTTTTATACAATCATAATAAATGTTCATTCATACCAGATTTGTTTACTACTTATCTGTCTGTTGTAAATTATAGTCTAAGAGTGCATTTTTTTTGTTTTTTCCAGTTGTAGCTCATACTTCTCAATTCAAGTGATATGTATGTACATATTTATTGAATTAGCAATAATTTATTTTTGATTTATTAGGGTTAGTTTTCATTTTTGATAACTTAATTTTTTTTTTAAAGAAATCATAAATGTTCATTCTTGTACGATTTGTATTTATATCTATTGTAAAATATTGTCACCGTTGAAAAGATATATAGATATGAAAATCATTTATGTTTGTCCTTATGAACTATGGAAACCATATATGTTTGATCTTATAAATTGGTTTGGTATTCTTATATCTATATATTTTCATGGAAATAATAAATATTTATTTGAATTTATTTGTTTTTGTTGATATTTGTATAGATTCATTTTTTTGAACAAAGTATATTTTTCTATCAAAAATTAAATATTTAATACAATTACAAGTATAAAGTTTTCACATTTCATGATAAATGTTCAATGATTTATGAAGTTAATTGCATTTTTACTAATTTTTTAATTTCAATGTGTTCTCAATTATTTTATCAATGAATCCTCCTCTATTAATGTTTAATTCAGTACATATTTCCACAGAAATGTAAGTGTTCATTTATATTGAATTTGTTCATCATATTAATTATAAATTTGGTATGACATTATGCTTTAAAGAATTCTTCTCAATCAAATAAACATATATTTAATAAAATGAAAACATAATTTATGTTTCTTCATATAGAATTGTTCATTCCATTTATTTGCTTTCATTTTTATTAGAATATTTTTAAATTTTAAAACTTAGTTTTCTACCTATATTTAAATATTAAATAAAATATTATGAATTTTATAAATTGAACTTTCAAACAAATGTTTATATATAGAAGAACAATAAATGTTTATTAAAATTTTATTGTTTGTTTTCTTATATTTTCTTATTTATATTGTTAAAAAAATTTAAAAAATCTACAATAAGATTCAAACATTAAATAAAATAATCATTTGCAATATCAGAAAAAATGCAAACACCCAAAACCCATATGATAAACCAAAATGGTCACGATGGAGCCAACAGCTAAACCAAATCACATGCAAAATGGAAGAACGCTAAAATATAGCAGTATAGCTCAATATTAGACCACTATCAAATAAAACACATATTAGACCACTATGTAATAAGGCATTGGTTCTTGCAACAAATACTTGATAAGGCTATATTTCCTTTTTCAATCTCATGCATCCAAAATACAGATGCAATACTCTTTCATTGATTTCTCTTTTCTTATGTGACATGCTATAATCTTTTCCAATGAATCTCATGAAGATTTAGTATCATAATCTGTGTGTTACACATGCAAATGCATCGCTTGTATACATAAAACATATTTTAATCAATTAAACCGCAACCCGTTTCTTCATTATGGAAAGCGCATAATGAAACCATATAGATTTATTTATTTTCTTCACACTAGCAGAAAAATTAGGCATTTAACTTTAGTGCCAAGTGTACTGTAAGTAGGATGATGAGCAGAATACTTGTGATATTGAACTACGAAAAAGTAACATTCCTGCTATTGATAAAGTTATAGATGTTTACATCTAAGGTACTCCTACAATTGATGCTAAAACTAATAAGAAAGATGTTGAAGATGAGAAGAGAGATGGAGAGGAAGAAAATAAATATGAAGGAGAGAAATTTCAAAAAGAGAATGTTACATTTTAGACATAATTAGTTGTGATAGAAATTTAGATAGAGAAGGTGACAGAGGAGAAGGTCACCTAGTTGAAGGTTGATGCAAGAGACACTCATGTTGAGGTAGTTTAAGAGTTCCTTGATAAGGAAAACATGGAATTATATAAAGTATAACTAATCAAAGGTCTAGTTAGTATTAATGCACTTAGTCCTATTCAAATGACGAATATTGTATCACTAATACAAGAAAATAGTAGGAAAGAGATATTGATGATACACATCAAGGATAATTAACTTTTGAAATTTTCATCTAATGTGTTGAAGAAGATTAAATATAAAAATGAAACTCTATCTTGCCAACTAAAGAGTCTTATTAGTGATACAAGTTGGATTTATTTTTGTGTTGGATGGGAGAGATGGAGGTGCCCTAGCTTGGTTGCAGGTTTTCATGCGGGAGTTTTGTGGAAGTGTTTTAGCAATGGAGTAGTTTTTTGTTTATTGCAATGGATTTTGTTTCTTTTTGGCGTCTGTAGGGACTTTTTCAATTTGCTGACAGCTGTTCTGATTTTTGTTTATTTTCTTGGCTTCCATCTTTGCATCTTACAAATTTTTATGGCATTAGTTGTGGATCTTCTTTCATGGACAAGGCTCATAATGGGTCCTCTTCAAGCATGCATTCACAACAAGTAGATACATTTTATACAAGTGTTGGCGCCAATATGAAGAAGGTTAATGGGTGTCTTCCTAGAACCCATGATCACCCAATTTTGGTCATTTCTCCTGATTTGGTGGAAGATGTCTCATATTGGAGTAGACATGGTCTAATTTGTAAGTTTCTTGGTATTCACATTCCTTTGTCCACTCTCGAGGCTTGGATATGGCATTACTGACAGATTGAAGGAGATATGGACATTATGCTTGCAACAAATAATTATTTTATGGTTATTTTCTCGAATATGGAAAATCACAATAGAGTTTTTGAAGGTGACCCATATTTTTAAAATTAGGTTTGATTATTTATTAAACCATAGCATGTAGGTTTTAATTCAGCTAAAGAGATGCCTTCTTGAGTTCCTATTTGGGTTTGTCTACCTCGGCTCCCCCTGGAGTTTTGGCGAGAAGACATTTTACATAAAATTGCTAGTCTCTTGGGAAATCTTGTGGTAGTTGCTACACAAACATTTGGTAATAAGGTGATTTCTTTTGCTTAGACTTGTGTTGAGATAGATGTAAATAATCCCCTGTTGGATTCGATGGAAATTTTTTTGGGATCTTCATCATGTATTCAACAATTAGATTATGAATCTCTACCTTTTTGATGTCAATTTTTTCATGAGTATGGCCACCTCCTATGACATTGCCCTAAAATTCATAAGGAAGCTCATTCCTCCTCTTCGACACCTCCTCCTCTAAGTAAAGAGGATAAAGGGAAAGCTCCCATGATGGCGAAACCTTAGGGAAAGGACAAGGAAGGATTTTTAGTTGTTAAAACTAAGGCTAAAGGATGTCATTAGAAGATGCCATTCAAGGATAGAAAGACATATGGAGGCTCTAGCAGATTTGAGGTGCTAGAGAAGTTAGCTTTGGAAGAAGGGGTCCTACATGTGGTCACTTCTAATAATGTTGGGATCAGTATGGAGGTTGTACCACCTCTTGAACTAGAACTAGTTCAAGCTATTCAGGGACAACAAGTGGCTCAGGTGACTTTAAATAATTCCATAGAGGATGACATTATTTTGGAAGATTTAGTTAGAGAAGTTTTAGTTTCATCTCAAAATGAGGGTTCATCTCATAGATTGGGAGTACAACAATGACCCCTTAAGAAAGGTCTTGCTAATAGCTCCTCAAAAGGGTGCAAGATAGACCTTGAAAAGATAAAAATGACTAGAGATTTGTTGATGGAATCTAGGCTTGGTAAACCTATTGATGCTCACTTTTCTCAAATCCCTCAATGATCATTCTCTCTTGGAATGTGAGGGGTTTGAATAACACCTGTCGTCAAAAAGCTATTCTTGATTTGATTGCAATTCATTCTCTAGATGTCTTTTGTGTTCAAGAGACTAAGGTTTCTATTGATATTATGTGTCAGCATGCTCCACTCATTTGGTATGCTGGTCACTGTCAAAGTATTAGTTCACAAGGGAATTTTGGAGGTTTGGCTTTGTTTTGGGACCCTCAAAAGATTTCTCCCCTTTGGTGGATTTCTAGTCATTACTCAATCTTTATGGTGGCTACTTCCTTGGACTCTGGTGAGACTATTCTTGTGAAAAATATTTATGCCCCTATTGACATTCGTGGGAAGATTCATCTCTGGGATCACATTAGGTATGTGCTTTCTTGTGCTCCTTATTTTCCTTGGATTTTAGGAGTCAATTTTAATTCTATTTTAAGTCTTGAGAAGAAAAAAGGAGGTTGGCCTAGGCTTGGCCTTGCTTTTGATCTTTTTCAATCTAGGGTGGATATTCTTTCTGTTATTGATATTAAGCCTGAAAATGGGGTTTTCACATGGAACAATAGATGGAGTGATCAGGAAGCTATCTCAGACTATTTGGATAGGTTTCTTGTTTCATGTTATTGGGTTGGCGGTGGCCTAATTATGAGTTCTGAAATTCTTGATTGGAGACATTTTGGTCATTGGCCAATTAAGTTATCTTCTTCTCCTATTGCACTACCTAAGAACCCTTCTTCTAGATTTCATCTTATGTGGCTCCAAGACTTGTCCCTTTATGATTTGGTGGCTAAGTGGTGAAGAGTGGGTGGCCCCAACTTATGGCATGGCTATGTTTGTCTTTGAGAAGAAACTTAAATATGTCAAATATCATCTTAAGAGATGGAATACTTATTTCTTTGGGAACCTTTAGTCTAGAAAGAGGAATTCTCTAGATCATTTTGTAGTGATTACTTGCCAAATTAGAGACTCTAGGATTACAAAGGCTCTTAGCAGGGAAAAATCCCAAGCTATGTGGGATGTGGAATAATAGGAACTTTGGGAAGAGATTTATTAGAAACAAAAGGCTCGCATTGATTGGCTGCAAGAAGGGAATATAAATACTAGACTTTTTCATTATTCTATTCAAGCTCATTGTAATAAGGGGTGTATTTATTCTCTTGTTACTACTGAAAGACTTCAGATTTCTTCTCAGTCTACTATGAGCTTGGAAACCCTTCAGTTTTATTCTAACCTTTTTACTAAGGATTCTCATCCTTTAATTGAGGAGGAGAACTTAATTCTTTCATGCATTCCTTCTCTTATCACCAATTCTATGAATGATTCTCTTCTTCATCTAATTTTAATATATGAACTTGAAGAGGTTGTGTTTGGGATGAATAAAGATACAGCTCCAGGCCCAGATGGCTTCCCTATGGAATTCTTTTAGGAATTTTTGGAAATTATTAATATGGATCTCTTGGAGGTAGTTAAGGAATCCCTTCAGAATAAGAAAAAAATTTCGTGCATTGAACTGTACTTTACTAACTCTTATCCCTAAGAAAGAAGGTGCTAAGGATCTTGACTCCTTTCATCCCATTGCTCTTTGTAATGTTGTATACAAAATTATCACCAAATAGATTGCTAAAAGACTCAAGATAATCCTTCTAGTTGTGATTTCAAAGGAACAAGGTAGTTTCGTGGTTGGTAAGCAAATTCTTGATGGAATTTTTATTGCTTTTGAATTTATTCATTCTATGCATACATCAAAAGAGCAAGCTATGTTCATTAAGTTCGATCTGGCTAAGGCTTGTGACAGAGTCAAATGGAGTTTTCTCCAAAAGATCGTCTTTGGCCTTTGGTTTCCACCAACAATGGGTGAACTGGATTATGAGGTTTGTTACTTCAGCTTCTTTTTCTATTTTGATGAATGGTGTTCCTTTAGAGCCCTTTGGTGCCTCTAGAGGACTTCACCAAGGGGATCCTATTTCACTTTATCTCTTTATCATTATAGCTGAGGGCTTGTGCCACTTTCTTAAGCTTTGTGCTCACTAGGTTTTGATTCATGGGTGGAAATGGGGTGCTGACTTGCCTCCTATTTCACATCTTCAATTTGTGAATGATAATTCATTTATGGGATATGCATGTCTTTAGGAAGCTACTTCTTTTAGGCATGCTTTGGATGTGTATCTTGTAGCTTTGGGATAGAAAGTTAATGAGAACAAATTCTCCATTTTTTTCTTCAATACTCTCAAGGCTATTTAGTGGTGTATTGCTGCTATTTTGAGGATTTTGATTGGGTCTCTTCCCTTTGTTTATTTGGGTATTCCTTTTACTGTTGGTAGACATCCTGGATCTTCCTATCAAGTTTTTCTTGATAAACTATGACAAAAGGTTAACCGTTGGACTCATTGATGGCTCTCAATTGCTACTCACCTAACTCTACTAAAATTGGTTATTCAAGCCCTTCTTATTTATAGGTGTTTTTTTTAGGCTGATCCTATGTATTTTCTTCAGGAATTTGATGCTCTCTCTCGTCGATTCCTTTGGAGTGGGAATCTTTCAACTTCTAAATGGAGTCTTGTTAAATGGGAAATAGTGTGTAGACCTTAGAGGAAGGGTGGCCTTGGCTTACAATTATCTATTTTAAATGGATAGGTTCTCATTGCAAAACTTTATTGGTGTTGGTGTACTAACCGACATCAACTTTGGGCTTGTATTCTCACTCATAAGTATTTTCCAAATATTGATGGGGTTGAAGTTCATCGCTTTCCTCTCGAAGGGAGAGGTTCCATGATTTGGAATACGCTAAATTTTGGAGCTCAGTTGGTTAAAGATGGTCTCTTTTGGATTTGTCATTCAGGATCACAATCTTTACTTTGGTTTGACTCTTGGGACAAGCACCCTCCAATTCTTACCACTCACCCTCATTTACATGCCTTCTATCAAAATTTTAATGTTGTTGGTTGGGATATAGTTGATTTTTATAAGATAGGGTGCATTAGAGGTTTGGCTCCTTCCTTTTCTTGGAAACACCTCTTTGAATGGCCTCTAGGAGGATCTGAGGAGGATAGGAAGGAGTTGTTTCAGATTTTGTAGTCTCATGAGTGTACTACTTTGGTTGGTAATGATGTGCTTGCTTTGGACAATGAAGATTTGTCTATAAAATTTTCAATGTCTATAGGATATATTGAGCTTCTTCAGTAAACAATGGGGGACATTAAGATGCCTTGGTGGAAGCGAGTTTGGTTCAAGTTTTCTTGGCCCAAATGTATTTTTTTAATATGGTTGGTGGTCCATAACTGATGTCTTACATGGGATAATTTATGCAAGCATGGCTTCCATGAACCCTCAATATGTGTTCTATGCCAGACTAGTGAAGAAAATATCTCTCATCTCTTTTTCCACTGCTCTTTCACTAGACATATTTGGCACTCTTAGTGGAATGTGTGGAACCAATCCTATTGGCATGTTTCCTTACTGGCAGAATTCTTTGCTTGCTAGAGTAAGGCTCCTATAAAGACTTCATTTCTTCAAGTTGCCTAGACTTTTGGACCCTCCTTTATTATTTGGCATATCTGGTTGGAAAGGAACTATCGTATCTTTAAGAATGGGTTTTTAGAGGTTCCTCACTTATGGTGGAATATTCTCCATTCTTTGGGTGAAACTATTTCTGCAAAATGTGACACTTCTAAGGCCATGGAACTAGGGGAGGATATTTTGAATAATCGTCTGAATATTCCCCCTTCACATGGAAAACTATTAAGAAAGATGTGTAGATGTCCCTTGCGAAAGATAAATAGGGTGGGGAAGTGGAGTTCCCCTCTACAAGGTAATCTTAAAATCAACACGGATGAGTCTTCCAAGGGAAAACCAAACCCTGTTGGCATTGGTGGTGTTGGTAGAGATAGTAAGGGGGATGTCTAGTTTGTGTTTTCTAGTTATAAAGTTCATCACACTAACAACCTAATGGAGGCCATAGCTATTTCTATGATGTGAAGAATTCATGTGACCTTGGTTGGAGAAGGCTTATCTATGAATTTGATTCACAAGTGGTGATACATCTATTAAATCAACATCATTTTGAAGTTGTTAGTTGGAGGTTAGCCCTGATTGTGGAATAGATTCATAATTTGTGTACTTATTTGGAGTATGTTACTTTCACTCATATTCCTAGGGAATGGAATAGTGTTGCTAATTTTTTGGCCAAGTGGGCTTCTGAATACATGTGTAATTGGAACATTGTCGATAAGACTCACCTTCTGATGGGCTTGTCCCATCAACTTGATCACTTGGTTGATCTTGAAAAGGTTGTCTAATGCCCTTTCTCTGTTTGTTCTTGTTTTTCTTTTAGCTTGAATAAAGTTTCACCCCTCCTTTTATTAAAAATAAAAGAGTCTTATTAGTAAAAATATAAGTACAAACTTCAAATCCTTAGAAAAAATTTCTATAATCAAAGTGAAGGATGAATTTGATAAAAGGAAATACAATTACTTATGTTCTTTAAATGCAAAATATTGAATACCTGACCATCTTCGGGAAGCTACTTCTTTTAGCCATGCTTTGGATGTGTATCTTGCAGCTTCAGGATAGAAAGTTAATGAGAAAAAATCCTCCATTTTTTTCTTCAATACTACCCAGGCTATTTAGAGGTGTATTGCTACTATTTTGAAGTTTCTAATTGGGTCTCTTCCGTTTGTTTATTTGGGTATTCCTTTTACTGTTGGTAGACATTCTAAATCTTCCTAGAAAGTTTTTCTTGATAAACTATGACAATAGGTTAATCATTGGACTCATTGATGGCTATCACTTGCTACTCGCTTACCTTTATTAAAATCAGTTATTCAAGCCTTTCTTATTTACAAGTGTTTTTTGCAAGCTGATGCTATGTATTTTCTTCAAGAATTTGATGCTCTATCTCGTCAATTCCTTTGGAGTGGGAACCTTTCAACTTCTAAATGAAGTCTAGTTAAATGGGAAATAGTGTGTAGACCTTAGAAGGAGGGTGGCCTTGGCTTACAATTAGTTATTTTAAATGGATAGGTTCTCATTGCAAAACTTTATTGGCGTTGGTGTACTAACCAACATCAACTTTTTGCTCGTATTCTCACTCATAAGTATTTTCCAAATATTGATGAGGTTGAAGTTCATTGCTTTCCTTTGGAAGGGAGAGGTTCCATGATTTGGAATACGCTAAATTTTGGAGCTCAGTTGGTTAAAGATGGTCTCTTTTGGATTTTTCATTTGGGATCACAAGCTTTATTTTGACTTGATTCTTGTGATGGACACCCTCCTATTCTTACCACTCATCATTAATTACATGCCCTTTATCAAACTTTTAGTGCTTTTGGTTGGACATAGTTGGTTTTTATAAGATAGGGTGTGTTAGAGGTTTGCCTCCTTCCTTTCATTGGAAAAACCCCTTTGAATGGCCTCTAGGAGGATTTGAGGAGGATAGGAAGGATTTGTTTTAGATTTTGCAATCTGATGAGTGTACTACTTTGGTTGATAATGATGTTCTTTCTTGGGACAGCGAAGATTTGTCTATAAAATTTTTAGTGTCTACAGGATATGTTGAGCTTCTTCGACAGATGTTGGGGGACATTTAGATGCCTTGGTGGAAGCAAGTCTAGTTCAAGTTTTCTTGGCCCAAATGTAATTTTTTATGTGGTTGGTGGTCCATAGTCAATGTCTTACATGGGATAATTTATGCAAGCATGGCTTCTAGGGACCCTAATTGTGTGTTCTATGTTGGACTAGTGAAGAAAATATCTCTCATCTCTTTTTCCACTGCTCTTTCACTAGACATATTTGATAATCTTGGTGGAATGTGTGGAACCAATCTTGTTGGTATGTTTCCTCACAGGCAAAATTCTTTGCATGCTAGGGTAAGGCTCCTGTCAAGACTTCATTTCTTCAAGTTGCCTAGACTCTTGGACCCTTCTTTATTATTTGGCATATTTGGTTGGAAAGGAATCATTGTATCTTTAAGAAATATTTTTTAGAGGTTCCTCACTTATGGTGGAAAATTCTCCATTCTTTCAGGGAACTTGTTTCTGCTAAATGTGACACTTTCGAGGCCATGGAACCAAGGGAGGATATTTTCAATAATTGTTTGAATACTCCCCCCTCACATGGAAAACTACTAATAAAGATGTGTAGACATCCCTTGCAAAAGATAAATAGGGTGGGGAAGTGGAGTGCCCCTCCACAGGGTATTCTTAAAATCAACACAAATGGGTCTTCTAAGAGAAATCCAGGCCCTACTAGCACTGGTGGTGCTGGTAGAGATAGTAAGGGGGATGTCTAGCTTGTATTTTCTTTTTATAAAAGTCATCATACTAACAACCTGATGGAGGTCATAGCTATTTTTTATGATGTGAAGAATGCTTGTGATCTTGATTGGAGAAGGCTTATCTATGAATCTGATTCACAAGTGGTGATACCTCTATTAAATTAGCAACAACCTGAAGTTGTTAATTAAATGTTATCTTTGAGTCATAATTTGTGTACTTATTTGGATACTGTTACTTTTAGTTATATTCCTAGGGAATGGAATAGTGTTGTTGATAGTTTGGCAAAGTGGGCTCCTAACCATATGTGCAATTGGAACATTGTTGATAAGACTCACCTTCTAATGGGCTTGTCCCATCAACTTGATCACTTGGTTTGTCTTGAAAGGGCTGTCTAACGCCCTTTCTCTATTTGTTCTTGTTTCTCTTTCAGCTTGAATAATGTTTCACCCCTCCTTTTATTTGAAAAAAGAGTCTTATTAATAAACATATAAGTACAAACTTCAAATCCTTAGAAAAAAATTCTTTAATCAAAGTGAAGTATGAGTTTGATAAAAGGAAATACAATTACTTATGTGCTTTAAATGCATAATATTGAATATCTTTAGGAGTTGGCTTGTAAAGAATCAAATATTTCTTTTCAAAATTAGGAAAGGTTTACCAAGCATGAATTTACTATATTAAATGAGTATATTACTTAGAGAAGATGATAAAGGAGAATAAAAAAAAGCTATTTGATTTGTCTACACCATTTGAACCCCAAAAAAATAAATTAGTTCCCATTCATATAGGATAGTTAATTTTCCTGATGGACAAGATCAAAATATTGATTATGAAAAAAGAAAGAGTTATTAGGAGGATCAATGAACTTAGAAGCTTGATATCTCTTAAGATGGACATTCTAGTTGCTTTCTTGATGCACCTAAGATACAATTAGCAAGGAAGGTTGTTTATGCTATATTTAGACAAATATATATTATTGATAACCTAAAAAAGAGTTTGGGACAAATTTTTTAGTTCCTTGATGAATACCTTTTCTATCATATTTAGATATTTTAAGTATGAAACGTATAATTGTATATATATGTGGTACATGTATATAAAGGGTTTTGGTAGAAGTTTTTAGTTGCATACACCTACCATTTCTATTGATGTCAATGGGGGAGAGACATACAGTGCAAAATGAATATTCAACTCAAGTGGAGTACATGGAAGTTTTGACATTTGGATCTATTTTAGTATTTTTGGTATTTCTAACACTTAGTCATTTTCTACTACGTATCCCTATCAATACTAAAGGGGGATATTTTTGGAAAGAGACAGTGATCTTCATCGCTTAGATATTTTCATTTATCGAAAAAATATGCATTCAATATATTCACATATCTTTTTTTGATCATAGCTAATGGTTTAAGGAAGATTTGGACAAATATACAAGTTTGCATAACAATTGACAATTTACAAGAAAGGTTTTGATGCATTTATTGACTACAACATTTTAAGGTGAGAACCTAGTAAAGCATTACAAATATATAATATACCATATTCCATCTTTGTGACACTTGACCTTATCATTAGATTGAGTTATTAGGTTCTTGTGTATAAATTTTTGGGAAGTAGTTATGAACAATGATAAAATTTAGTAGATCCTTATACATATGATCCTACTAGATCAGTTTTAATGATTGGTTTATGAGTTCTATGACATAGAGTTGACATGACAGATTGATTATATGTTGTTTTTTGAGGTTCAACTCATGTTTTACATATCAATTTGGATGACTATATACACCTTGCATTATGCTTTTTATTATGTTCAAGGTTGAACCAAAGATAATTTAATTCTTGGTAGAGGATATATAAAGACATGAATGGAGTTGATTATTTTGTGATTTATATAATATGTATATGGTGCGATGATGAAAATTTTAGGTTTGAATAAAAGGAAAGAAGAGATTGGACATGAAGTCTAATATTTAGAATATTGTACCTAAAGGAAGTGTTTTGGCATATTCAGATATTGCGATTTGAGAAACGATCTCTAAGTAGTGTGTCTAAATTCATGTACATTCTATCTTTTGTACTTGAACCTTTAGGCAAGCTAATACTTATGTGGATCATTTCTCTATGAGTTTGACCCCCATCATGGTTTTTCTTGTAATATTATTAAAAAATAAAAATCATGGAGTTATGTTGTTATGGATTTTGGTCATGTTGTGATCTACAATAAGATATATCATCATCTATACTTATTTTACCAATCTTCAATTTGAAGATTAATTTAAACTCAAACTATAGATTTCTTGATTAAAATTGTAATTCCTGAAAGTGATAGTTTCTTCATGTATAATTCCAATAAAACTTAGGTCATGTTATGTAATTTGTGCCATCTACCTTTAACCTAACAATTACTCAATTTTAAATTTTACACTATAAATAACCATATTTTAAATTATCTCCCAACTCGACCAACTTTGACCAATTATTGAGTTTTTGAGTTCTAACCTAATGTCCCAATCTACACATGTTCTATCATGTGAAAATACTAGGTATAATGTGATGAAATAAAATACATCATATTTTGTCACAAATCCACTTGTTTAAGAACCTTACCATATGGACCCAAATTAGTGAGTTCATCTTCTTTACCATCACATTTTCTATCAATATGTTTATTTACTATATTCTAAAAGTTCTTTATTAATATCAAAGGTTTATCCAAGAAAAATTCAACATCTAATTTGGAGTACTTCTAGTCCTCAAAGCATTAACTCTAATTTCTTAATGTCCTTCTATCTCTATTTTTTTAAGCTCACCTCTACACATAGGACCAAACCCTTTAAATTCTTCTATATCCTTGAATATATCATTGTCTGTATCAATGATAAATGATACTCCAACAATGTATGTACATCTATTTGTGTAACAATGGTTATAAATGTTGTGCGTCCTCATCCCCTCCTATTAGAAGGGTAGGTCCTTTTGTTATTTTTTCTTCTACTTCAGTCTTCAAGACATCATGCCCACTTAACACTTTTTGTACTTCTTTATCTGTCTCTTGCTGTATTTCCTCATATTGTCCTACCATGATTTGAATTGGTCTCATTTTCCTCCTCAAATGTGGCTCCATTTTCTTCATGATAGTCTTCAATTTTTCCTCATTCTCAATTTCACATAATGTGTTCATTGTTATGTCTCTCAACTGCATGTCCTTCTCTACTTCTTTAAGCATTCTAGCTTCCAATTTATTGTAAAGCTCCTTTGTTATACTTCCATGCATAGTAGTAAGGTATTGCTTGAATTTCAACATATACTTCATTACTAAGATTTCAAGTTATCTCTCTTGATTTGCATCATGTGTGTCATAATATTTTCTCAACTGAACAAGTTTTCGACCATCCATAATCATATCATTTATCCTTCCTAGCTTATATTTTCATCCCTTTCTCTTCTTTCTATAGCTTGACCAAGGTTTCTCTTATGGTTCAATTCACCCTCTCATCTTTGATATTTCTTTTCCTTCCTCTTGATTCTTCTTGCTTTTCCTTACAATCACAATTTTAGGTTTCTTTTGTCTAGGGTCTTGTTCCATTTCCTTAACTCTCTTTTGTTTCTTCTGGTGACTACTCCAAATTTCCTTGCTTAATATCTATTATCATACCACTACTAGCTTTCTATTTGTCATAGATGGTGAAGTTCTAGTTGATCTTGTAGTCATTGATAATGTTTTAGTCTAGCTAAGTGGAATCCTTACTTCTTCCTTTGTAGATGTATGTTGATCTGCTACTGATATTTCCATTAATGCACTTGATGATGCTTCAATAGAAAATGACTTAACCATAATTACATTTGATTATCCTATAACATGCATTTCTACTAGTATCGTCTTAGCTTCATTCCATTCTTGCTTTTTCATTCCAAAAGCTTTAATCATTTGGTCAACCAATTTACTTACCTTTCTTATTCTCACTCTACATTTTAGTTGCTCATCTAATTCACTTGATTTTTCTTCATAGGTAGCCCATCTAGGACACTCTTCATCCCTATTTGAATTTATAATTGTGCCTGCATATGTTTCCAACTTCATAACTCATAGATTAAAAGTAAATTTCTCTAGGTTTTATGCTTCCATACAAGTGTAATCTATTTCTACTATAAAACAATAATAAGCCTTCTATTTCTCCATAATTAACTTAGGAATTTTGAATCTCTTCTTCATCTCAATCTTAAAATATATTATTATTCTAGTAATATCCTTTCTAATTATATTGATACACTCATTAGGATGAACTAGTGTCTGATCTCTAATCTACAACTTTGATTTGTTGGTTGAGATTCCTTGTAATGTAAAGATTACCTTGCTGTGATAGATAAATCTTTGATGTCCCTTACATTACTTGTAGCCTTTTGAATTTGCACTTATGATCATCATATATTCTTGATTCATTCATTTGGATATGATACAATGAATTACATATATAACAATCCAAATCAAAACTCATTGGAGTTAGCTACAACATAAGTTTTCATCAAAATCCACAAAGTTGGCCCAACTTCTATCACTCAATTTTAGAAG